>CM060904.1:358147525-359347525 GCA_030737815.1 Allium fistulosum
GAAGCTATGGTATTATGTAAAGTATTTTCAATTATATTTAAACTATTTTATTTTTTCCTTTATAAACTATTTAACTTATAACTATTTTATATAAACTGTTTTATTTTATAAACTATTTGATTATATATAATATTATTAATATCTAAACTATTTAAAGGAAAGTGTTATGAATTTCAAGGTTTTGATTTCCAAAGTGTTTTGATTTTAAAAGACTTATGATTTCGAAAGCATTATAACTTTGGAAAGTGATATGATTTTTGGAAATGGATATCTATAAGGTGAAAATGATATCGTATTGATTTGGTTTTGAAATGGAAATAATGTTTTGAAGTATAAACTATTTTGAAATGACCACGGTGTTATAATAACGTTTGGTTGTTAAAGAGACCGGGATCGGATATGGGCATACTCTCTGTCGATACCGAAAACTACTTTAACAACTGTGTACGCGGTAGAGATTCTAGAATGAAGTAGGATGGTGGCGACGATCCTAAAGGTATATTTACGTGAACCCAACTCCCGTGAGTTGGCATAAGGTGGCTAAAACAGGAGCGATTCCGGGCCAATGAGGTAGCTCCTCTTATCAGACACACTCCATCGTATGGCATTCTATTACTTTGCGATTGATTTGGTGCGCACCTTCGGGAGTGTGGTTCGAGGTGGGCGATTGCTGCGGCTCTGCGTCACCACCAGTCCGGATGCATAATTGTTATATCTACCCTGGCATTGCCTTGTTATGCCGTGTCACCTACCCTAGCGTGCTTTACTATGAGTTTGATTTGTGTCATACCTATGGAGTATCCTCTGGTAGCTGCAGTTTACGGGGTATTACGGTACTGTATAGACTACTGACACTATAAAATGTGTTAAGGGGGATATGGGTAACGCCTTAACTCTATTTGAATAGTTTACTTTACTTTAGACATATTATAATAGCGTATATTACTACATAGTAGATAGTTTAACGGGTCCTTAGAGGATGGTTATCCCAAACATCCTTTGAGTTACTTGTATATCAGTTGATATTTTACTTGAGTTGGATTTATTGATATAAGAATGTTAATCCTGACTCGAGTGTTTTGTGTTTTGCTTTACGTTCGGGTCAGACTGAGTGGCTCAGTGTTCGAGACTTACCTTTGGAGTTGGAGCTTAGCTTGGAGATCAGCTATCTATCAAGCTTTCAGTTATTCAGTTGATTCCAGTGATGTATTCAGATCTTGTATTTGATTATTGTGTTGAGACATCGATGTATTCGTGACTTCTGTTGTATCTTGTTTAACTCTATTATATATATATAGTAGCTTCATGAACTACTATTCTTTTGTTTCCACTGCATTATTGTTATATTACTTTGTGTATGTGATTCTGTGATTATTTATTTACTGTATATGCTGAGTTTTGCCAAATTTAAATTAACAATCTGATATTTTGAGCAATTCAAATCCAACATGTGTGTCTACCTATGCACTTGGCGGGTGCAGCATGATAGGGGGTTCTCGCTTTTGGGTTTGGTAGCGAACGGATGACTCTTACTCCTACATGTCCCTAAGGGGTTGGTGTAGTCGAAAGGCTGGCCGTAAAGGCAGAACACAGGTATGACTATATACTACGGTGGGCGTTACCCCATTGACGCGGTCCGTTACATGTGGTATCAGAGCTCTGGTTTTAGGCAAAACTCAACATATAGAGTAGTTTAATTACAGAATCACTTTCGTTCGAACTTGAATCTCTTCCCCTTTGATTCGGTTTCCTTTGAATTTTGGAACTCTCCTACTTGTTCTGAAATCCGTCCTTGTTTTTCTTATTCGGGTTCTTTTGACTCTGGAGCATCCCATAGCTCCACTGAATGATTTGTAAAAGAGTGAAACTCCTTTACAATCGGTATTGATACACCGAAGATTTCTGTATCCTCGGTTTAGATGCTGCTATCTCTTGCTATGCCTAAATTCTATCTATTGCGATCGGATACTGATTTACTTCAGAATTCTGCATCGATCTTATTCTTGAAGTCACGGTTAACCCAATTAAGGTTTCCCGCGATTTATATAAGTCTATCCATCTTTCTATTTCACAATTTGATTGTCATATCTCCCTTTCGAACCTATCTATTTTAGTTAGAATTCTCTTTGATTAGTGTAACGACTCGTATTTTTACGGATCGAATGTTCGTAAAACGGTAGTTATTGGACTGTTAGTATTGATAAGTCGTCCAGAGTTTTGGTCGACTAGAGCTTAGGTTGTCTAGAAGTTAAGCCATGTTGTAGATTAAGCCGTTTGGAAGTTAAGTCGTGTGGTGGCTTAGGTCGTGGGATAGGTTAGGTCGGAGTAGACGACTTAAGGGTTGGAGCGACTTATAGGATTGGCGACCTAAAGATTTAGGGATAGGTCGTATAAGAGATGAGTCGTGTGGTGGCTTAGGTCATGGGGTAGGTTAGGTCGGATGAGCGACTTAAGAGGATGGAGCGACCTAAGAGAGTGAATGACCTATGAGTTAGCGACCTACAGGTTGGAGCGACCTAGGAGTTAGCGACCTAAGGAAATAGGCGACTTAGGAAGTTAACGACCTAGTGGTAAGCGACTTAAGGACTGGACGAGGTAAGGACTTAGGTCGTATAACAGTTAGGTCGTGTAGTGGTTTAGGTCATATGATAGTTTGGGACGACCTATAGGATCTGACCGACCTAAGAGTTAGCGGCATAAGGAACTGGGCGAGTTAACGACCTAGGAAGTGGACGACCTATGATAGTACTGAGTTTAGTTAGGTCATGAGCGACCTAAGTGGTGCTGTGATTAGTTAGGTCATGAGTTGTTAGGTCGCGACATTATTAGGTCGTGACATAGTTAGGTCGTGGCCTCTGTTAAGTCGTTAGGTCGGCACTGTTGTTAAGCCGCTTGAGTGTGTTAGGTCGTAGGTCGCGCGCATATGTTAGGTCGCATATGTCGTAGGTCGCGCACATGTGTTAGGTCGTAGTGTTTTTAGGTCGTAGGTCGTGGACAGTTAGGTCGTGGATAGTTAGGTCGTGGACGACCTAAGGAGGGGTGGATGACCTAAGGAAATCAGCCTATAAATAGGCGGGTTCTTCTTCATTTTTAGGATCCGGATTTTGAAGCGACGAAGTGCTGCCATTTTGAGAGATCGAGTTCTACACTTCTTCACTTCTTTTCTCCACTCTAATCTTGTGATTCCTTCCATCCAAATCGAAGATCAAATCGAAGATCCAAGAGCTTAGATTGAAGATCTACATCCATCGAAGAGAGATTTCATCATTTGAAGCGAATTTGTGATAGATCGAGTTAGATCCTTCACTGTCCAAATCTGAAGTGTGTTGCTTTTAAGGTGTTTAGGTGATTTGGTGAGTGGTGATTATCTCTCACACGGATCCAAAGGAGTATATCGGATTGATTTTGTGTTAAAGTAGTGATTTCCATGCATTTCCGTAAACTTAAGTATAGATCCATTGTTCATAATGATTTGACATCCATTTTACTACATGATTAACCTATGTAAGTTCATTCAACAAGTTGTAGAGATATTGCTCATGTTTTCATACTTGTTAGATCTAGACTCTTTATTTACAAGATTGCCATTATTGTTATAATTGTTTATTAGATCATGTTTGAATGTTTGATTACTTGGATTAATGATTGACTTGGTTGATTGTTATGAATTAGTTGATTGATAATTTGATTTAGACAAGATGGTCGAAGATGATTCAAAAGCTAAGTGAAAGGCTCTTGAATTGGAAAAGCTGCTCGTGGCATATGTAGCGGATGATGAAGCTCATATGGATAGGATTGATGATGATGATGTTGAGATGAGGCTTTGCTAGGATGTGATGAAGCGAGGCATGATATGAGATAGTCTTGGTCTAATCCAGACGGGATCATTCCAAGCATGTTGATAACTCGGTGATATGGTTCGAGTTTGAGGATAATGGTTTGCTCGAGAGGCGCTTGAGCTGGTATGGAAATAGTCGTCGAGGAGGATGACTAGAAGGCTGAGATTTCATCGTTGTTGAAGGTACTATCATGCTCAAAGCAAGAGTACGTTGGGCAGATTCGGTAGTCCCTAAAGACTACTGATTGGTAGTCAAGTACTCTGGGCAGATTCGATAGTCCTAGGCACGGGTTTTGACGACGTGTGGAGTTATGTCTAGAACCGGGGTTTCCATTAGCCCTTGACGGACGGCTGAAAGAATGTGTCGGTCATTCAATTAACGGCGGTATCGAGGCAATGATAACAGTGACAGCCAGAGTCATGGATGTTTAGTTGTATCATCATTCGGTCTCAAGAGTAGTGTTTTCTGGGTGCTTATCTGATCTTGGTTTAGGCCTTGGGGGTTTGTACTTGGAAAACATCACCCTTGACTCGAGTGATAATTGCTTTACTTTAAATGTTTGCTTTGCTATGTTTGCTTCTGCTTAGTGTGTGTCTGGGGGCTATCACTGTAGAAAGAGGTGGAGTGGGAGGGTTGGATTCCTATTCCTTTTTCCTTTATGCTCTTTCGGTATGTTGTTAGTTAATTTACCGCTCACTAAGACTGTTGTCTGACTCAAGGCTTTATGTTTTAACTCTTATTGCCTTGGGCTGTTCGTCCATTTTGGGACGGGAAGACTAGGTAGTAGGTGACAGGTGCTGTTCTTGCTTCCGACGATGCTGATGACGAAGACGAGCTGGAGGCTTGCATATTATTTTCTTACTATATGTAATGGATGTTCCGCTGCTTTGTATAATTCCCTGAGTGATATGTAGTAAGGCTTGATGTATTGACTATTCAGATGTTGTATTCAACTATTATGAAGTTTTATATGATGACATCCTATTATGTGAAGTTTCACTATATATATATTCTATTGTATTTTGTCCATGCGCTGTGAGTTATACGATAGATTCTGCTATTTTAATTTACCCTGACAATTGTCCATGGCTTCCTAGCACACTTTACAGCGCACTATCTCTAGGTTCAGTGCGGGGGTCATGGGCGGTCGTCACATTTGGTATCAGAGCATTGGTTAATCGATTTTACCCAACGCTTGCTGACGTAACTACGTATGAGAGACGTAATTGTATTTTGATGGATGATTACTATATATAATATAGTAGTTTAGAAGGATTTGAATTCCTTATGCAGTTGTTTCTCAAGGTGTATTAATCATTCCTTTTTATAGATATTGAGAATGAGTCGAAAGGGGAGACCAGCTGCTAGGGAAGGCCGTGCTACTGAGGGGGCTGCTGATTATGTTGCTATGTTCGAAGCTATGATGACTTCGATCATGAGAAGGATGCCAGCTCCGGGGCCATCAGTAGATGTTGGAGTTCAAGTCCAAACTCCAAAACTAGTGGATTTTGCTAAGCTGTGTAAAGATTATACTACTCTTGGAGGAAAGGTTTTCTTAGGAACAGAATCAACCATTGAAGTCCAGAGGTGGATAGATGCTTGTAGAAGGATCTTTAGTGATTTGGGAATTGAGGATGCGACTAAGAGGAAGTTAGCATCAAGGCAGCTTCAAGGAAGAGCTTCTGATTGGTGGAATTCTATCACCATTGATACTCCAGAGGAAGAAATTACTTGGGAGCAATTCCAAGATAGATTTGAAGCTAAGTTCATTTCTACGGCTCAGAAGTCTGTTCTGTTTAAGAAGTTTGTGGAGCTCAAGCAAGGTGGAAGACCAGTTCTTGAGTATGTTTCTGAGTTTGAAGCTTTGTCCAAGTATGCTCGGTCGTATATTTAATCTTCGTACCAGAAGAATGAGAAGTTTGTGACAGGCTTGGACAGTTATCTTGGGAGGCAGTTGGTGGATCATTTGGACGATTCATTTGAGAAGCTAGTAGAGAAAGCTCTCAGGCACGATAATCTGTTTCCTAAGGAAAGGTCTGTTGTTGCTGTGACCAAGGAAGAATCTAAACCATAGCAGGGTGGAAACAAGAAGAGGAAGCAGCAGCAACAAAAGGGTAAGGATGGCCAGAAGAAGCCAAAGGGCGAAGTGACCTGCTACAATTGTCAGCAGAAGGGCCATTTCTCCAGGGATTGCAAGAATCCGAAGGTGCCAGTGAAGTGCCACAACTGTGACAAGCTGGGGCATGTTAAGAGGAATTGTCCAGAACCGCGGAAGGACAAGCAGATTGTGCAAGCTTATGCTTTGGGAGCTGTTCCATCATCTTCGAAAGCTCCTACTGCTGAAGAGAGAGGAAAGAGTGTGGTGGTTCAAGGTACTCTTTCCATATGTGGTGTTCCAGTTATAGTGTTATTTGATATTGGGGCGTCGCATTCGTTTGTTTGTAATGAACTTATAGGCCGGTTGGGTTTAGAACCGGATATTGTTGATAGGCCATTGGTTGTGACTAATCCAGTTGGGGGTTCGTCTTGTTTGTGTATGTTATGCCGTGGTCTGATTGTATCGAGTCATGGTTGCTCTTTTGTTTGTGATTGTTTTGTTCTGAACTTTGCGGGGTTCGGAATTATTTTGGGTATGGACTGGCTTAGGAAGTATGCGGCAAAGGTTGATTGTGATAGGTTGGAGGTGACAGTCGAGAATATGGAGGGGCGAAAGATTATGATACGATGTAAGCATGAAGAAGGCGTCTTCATGAGCTTCATGTATTCGTTGGTTGTTCCATGGGATGGACTGTCATCTGTGCCAATCGCTAATGGATTTGAGGATGTCTTTGACGAGATCAAAGGGTTACCGCCGCATAGAGAGATCGAGTTTCGTATAGATCTAGTTGAAGGAGCCAGACCTGTTGTGATGCCTCTTAGGCGGATGGCGCCTAGGGAGCAGCAAGAGTTGAGGGTGCAGGTTGATGACCTTTTACAGAAAGGATTCATTCGGCGTAGTGTGTCCGAATGGGGTGCACCGGTTGTGTTTGCAACCAAAGCAGACGGATCGTTGAGGTTGTGTGTTGATTATCGTGAGCTGAATAAGGTGACTAAGAAGAACAAGTATCCATTGCCCAGAATAGATGACTTGTTTGATCAGCTTCACGAAGCTAAGGTGTTTTCTCAGATGGATTTGGCAACGGGATTTCACCAGTTGAGAGTGGCTAAGGATAGTGTGCCGAAGACTGCTTTTCGGACACCATCCGGTTTCTTTGAGTGGCTGGTAATGCCGTTTGGTTTGACTAATGCGCCAGCATATTTTGTGGATCTTATGAATGGAGTGTTCAGAGATCAGTTGAGCAAGTTCGTGCTAGTGTTCGTGGATGATATTCTGATTTATTCCAGAACTGAAGAAGAACACAAGACGCACTTGCGTATTGTTTTGGAAATCTTACGGAAACATCAGCTGAAGGCTAAGTTTTCGAAGTGTCACTTCTGGAAGAGTGAAGTGAGGTTCTTAGGCCATATTATCTCTGGAAGTGGAATAGCGGTTGATCCCGCTAAGGTGGTAGCAATCCAGGATTGGGTTAGACCTAAGTATGCATCGGATGTGAGAAGTTTTCTTGGATTAGTCGGATATTATCATCGATTTATCAAAGACTTTTCCAAGGTGGCTGCACCATTGACAGGATTGACGAAAAAGAACCAAGTATTCAGATGGGATGCTAAGTGTGAGCAAGATTTCGGAATCCTGAAGGAGCAATTGACAAGTGCTCCTGTTTTGACTATTCCAAGTGGGAATGATGAGATGGTGGTTTACACCGACGCATGTGGTACTGGACTTGGAGCAGTGCTGATGCAGAAGGATAAAGTTGTTGCGTATGCAAGTCGACAACTGAAGCCGCATGAAAGGAATTACCTGACTCATGATTTGGAGTTAGCGGCGATTGTATTTGCTTTGAAGATGTGGAGACATTATCTATTGGGAGTTCGATTCGAGTTGTTTACTGATCATAAATCGTTGAAGTATCTTTTCTCCCAAAAGGATTTGAATCTTCGTCAGCAACGATGGCTAGAGTTTTTAGCATCATATTATTTTGATATAGCCTATACTTCGGGAAAGGGTAACGCAGTGGCAGACGCGTTAAGTCGAAGACATGCAGGATTGGGAGCCATGTTTTCAAAATGGAAGAGTCTCGAGTATTTAGCTGGATTTGACTTCAGGCCCAGATGTGAATTGGAACCTAAGATGTTGGCAAACTTATCAATAAGACCGACTCTTGTGGAAAGAATTGGCGAGAGTCAAAAGCGAGATGATAAGCTTGTCAAGATTATCCGTGATTTGGAATCTAGATTGGACCCAGAAAAGGATAAAGGATTCGAGGTCGATCGAGAGGGTTGGCTTCGGAAGCAAGGACGACTAGTTGTTCCCAATGTGGATGAATTGAGGAATGAGGTGCTGAAGGAAAGTCATCACTCGAAGCTGACAATTCATCCAGGTGGAAACAAGATGTATCGGGATATGAAGAGAACCTATTACTGGGAAGGTATGAAGAAGGATGTTGGAAATTTTATTTCCAAGTGTATGAACTGCCAGTTGGTAAAAGGCGAGCAGAAGAAGCCAAGTGGATTGCTTCAGCCATTAGAAGTTCCTACATGGAAGTGGGAGCAAATATCGATGGATTTTATTGATGGGTTACCTAGAACAAGAACGGGAAATGAAGGGATTTGGGTCATCGTAGATCGTCTAACTAAGAGTGCAAGATTCATTCATGTTCGATCGACTAGGACTGCATCAAAGTTGGCTGAATTATATGTTAAGTGGATAGTTCGATTCCATGGTATTCCGAAGAGTATAGTGAGTGATCGAGACCCATTGTTCACTAGTGGATTTTGGAAGAGCTTCCAGGAGGTTTTGGGAACCAAGTTGTGTTTAAGTACAGCTTATCACCCCCAAACAGATGGTCAGACCGAGAGAGTCAACCGAGTTTTGGAAGATCTCCTTAGAGCTTGTGTTTTAGATTTCGGAGGATCATGGGAAGATCACCTTCATTTGGTAGAATTTTCGTATAATAACAGTTACCAGTCAAGCATTGGTATGGCACCGTATGAGGCATTGTATGGAAGACCGTGTAACTCTCCGACATGTTGGTTGGAAACAGGAGAAAAGTTGATACTTGGGCCAGAAATGATTCGACAGACTTTGGATTGTATAGAGATCATTCGGCAACGAATGAAGGCAGCCCAAGACCGTCAGAAAAGTTATGTCGATAAGCGTCGTAAGGATTTGGAATTCGACGTAGGTGATATGGTTTTTGTGAAGATTTCTCCACTGAAGAATGTTATTAGATTCGGGAAGAAAGGAAAATTGACTCTGAGATTTGTTGGACCATTCCCAATCATCGAGCGAATTGGAAAGCTCGCCTACAGATTGGAGTTACCAGAAAAGATGTCGAGTGTGCACAATGTTTTTCATGTATCGTATCTACGGAAGTATGTGCACGACTCGAATAAAGTAGTTTCTGCCGATAGCTGTGAAGATTTTGAGATTGATCCAGTCGATAAGAGACCTCGTAAGCCGCTTCGTGTTGTGGAAACTGACACGAAACAGCTTAGGAGGAAGGTAGTTAGGTTGCTCAAGGTACAATGGAGTGACGATTATAACGACTGTACATGGGAGGTGGAAGAGAGGATGAAGGCAGCTCATCCTGAACTCTTCAAGGTATGGCCATAAGGTGTCGTGTCATCTCATGACATTATAACTTGTTCTAGTTTTAGAATTCTGCATGCTAGGCTAGAATTGGATGCATGGTTTGTTGATTTCTATGGATGGTAGGCATGCAGAATAGATTTTGATTGTTCTTGTTTGTTTGGAATTTCGGGGGCGAAATTCCTAAGGGGGAGAGAATGTAACGACCCGTATTTTTACGGATTGAATGTTCGTAAAACGGTTGTTATTGGACTGTTAGTATTGATAAGTCGTCCAGAGTTTTGGTCGACTAGAGCTTAGGTTGTCTAGAAGTTAAGCCATGTTGTAGCTTAAGCCGTTTGGAAGTTAAGTCGTGTGGTGGCTTAGGTCGTGGGATAGGTTAGGTCGGAGTAGACGACTTAAGGGTTGGAGCGACTTATAGGATTGGCGACCTAAAGATTTAGGGATAGGTCGTATAGGAGATGAGTCGTGTGGTGGCTTAGGTCGTGAGGTAGGTTAGGTCGGATGAGCGACTTAAGAGGATGGAGCGACCTAAGAGAGTGAACGACCTATGAGTTAGCGACCTACAGGTTGGAGCGACCTAGGAGTTAGCGACCTAAGGAAATAGGCGACTTAGGAAGTTAACGACCTAGCGATAAGCGACTTAAGGACTGGACGAGGTAAGGACTTAGGTCGTATAACAGTTAGGTCGCGTAGTGGTTTAGGTCGTATGATAGTTTGGGACGACCTATAGGATCTGACCGACCTAAGAGTTAGCGGCATAAGGAACTGGGCGAGTTAACGACCTAGGAAGTGGACGACCTATGATAGTACTGAGTTTAGTTAGGTCGTGAACGACCTAAGTGGTGCTGTGATTAGTTAGGTCGTGAGTTGTTAGGTCGCGACATTATTAGGTCGTGACATAGTTAGGTCGTGGCCTCTGTTAAGTCGTTAGGTCAGCACTATTGTTAAGCCGCTTGAGTGTGTTAGGTCGTAGGTCGCACGCATATGTTAGGTCGCATATGTCGTAGGTCGCGCGCATGTGTTAGGTCGTAGTGTTTTTAGGTCGTAGGTCATGGACAGTTAGGTCGTGGATAGTTAGGTCGTGGACGACCTAAGGAGGGGTGGACGACCTAAGGAAATCAGCCTATAAATAGGCGGGTTCTTCTTCATTTTTGGGATCCGGATTTTGAAGCGACGAAGTGCTGCCATTTTGAGAGCTCGAGTTCTACACTTCTTCACTTCTCTTCTCCACTCTAATCTTGTGATTCCTTCCATCCAAATCGAAGATCAAATTGAAGATCCAAGAGCTTAGATTGAAGATCTACATCCATCGAAGAGAGATTTCATCGTTTGAAGCGAATTTCTGATAGATCGAGTTAGATCCTTCGCTGTCCAGATCTGAAGTGTGTTGCTTTTAAGGTGTTTAAGTGATTTGGTGAGTGGTGATTATCTCTCACACGGATCCAAAGGATTATATCGGATCGTTGGCTTGATTTTGTGTTAAAGTAGTGATTTCCATGCATTTCCGTAAACTTAAGTATAGATCCATTGTTCATGATGATTTGACATCCATTTTACTACATGATTAACCTATGTAAGTTCATTCATCAAGTTGTAGAGATATTGCTCATGCTTTCATACTTGTTAGATCTAGACTCTTTATTTACAAGATTGCCATTATTGTTATAATTGTTTATTAGATCATGTTTGAATGTTTGATTACTTGGATTAATGATTGACTTGGTTGATTGTTATGAATTAGTTGATTGATGATTTGATTTAGAGAAGATGGTCGAAGATGATTCAAAAGCTAAGTGAAAGGCTCTTGAATTGGAAAAGCTGCTCGTGGCATATGTAGCGGATGATGAAGCTCATATGGATAGGATTGATGATGATGATGTTGAGATGAGGCTTTGCTAGGATATGATGAAGCGAGGCATAATATGAGATAGTTTTGGTCTAATCCAGACGGGATCATTCCAAGCATGTTGATAACTCGGTGATATGGTTCGAGTTTGAGGATAATGGTTTGCTCGAGAGGCGCTTGAGCTAGTATGGAAATAGTCGTCGAGGAGGATGACTAGAAGGCTGAGATTTCATCGTTGTTGAAGGTTCTAGCATGCTCAAAGCAAGAGTATGTTGGGCAGATTCGGTAGTCCCTAAAGACTACTGATTGGTAGTCAAGTACTCTGGGCAGATTCGATAGTCCTAGGCACGGGTTTTGACGACGTGCGGAGTTATGTCTAGAACCGGGGTTTCCATTAGCCCTTGACGGACGGCTGAAAGAATGTTCCGGTCATTCAATTAACAGTGGTATCGAGGCAATGATAACAGTGATAACCAGAGTCATGGATGTTTGGTTGTATCGTCATTCGGTCTCAAGAGCAGTGTTTTCTGGGTGCTTATCTGATCTTGGTTTAGGCCTTGGGGGTTTGTACTTGGAAAACATCGCCCTTGACTCGAGTGATAATTGCTTTACTTTAAATGTTTGCTTTGCTATGTTTGCTTCTTCTTAGTGTATGTCTGGGGGCTATCACTGTAGAAAGAGGTGGAGTGGGAGGGTTGGATTCCTATTCCTTTTTCCTTTATGCTCTTTCGGTATGTTGTTAGTTAATTTACCGCTCACTAAGACTGTTGTCTGACTCAAGGCTTTATGTTTTAACTCTTATTGCCTTGGGCTGTTCGTCCATTTTGGGACGGGCAGACTAGGTAGTAGGTGACAAGTGCTGTTCTTGCTTCCGACGATGCTGATGACGAAGACGAGCTAGAGGCTTGCATATTATTTTCTTACTATATGTACTGGATGTTCCGCTGCTTTGTATAATTCTCTGAGTGATATGTAGTGAGGCTTGATGTATTGACTATTCAGATGTTGTATTCAACTATTATGAAGTTTTATATGATGACATCCTATTCTGTGAAGTTTCACTATATATATATTCTATTGTATTTTGTCCATGCGTTGTGAGTTATACGATAGATTCTGCTGTTTTAATTTACCCTGACAATCGTCTATGGCTGCCTGGCACACTTTACAGCGCACTATCTCTAGGTTCAGTGCGGGGGTCATGGGCGGTCGTCACAATTAGAGTTCCTCTAAAATTTGAATCTCTATCCTTGTTTTGAAATCTATTTTGTATAATCGAGTGAGGAAGCGTATTTGTATTTATATAAAAAATGTTTTATATGTTGTCTTGTTTGAGTTATTGATGTTGATTTGGTTTTTCGATTGATTCGTCTGATCAATGCTATCAATAGAAATTCCAAAACACTTGAACAAAACAAACAGGCACAATATTATTTTCAAATTTGGTAAATGAAATATAAATTTGTATGATTATATTATAAATATATAAGTAAAATTTTCTCGAATTTAATAAGTTAATTAGATTGGTTGTTTGAAATGATAATATTTGATTATCATTTATTGTTCTATAAATGAATTTATAAAATAGTGGTTTATAAATTTATTTGGAATTGAAATGAATTTAAATCAAGAATTTGAGGATTTAATTTACGGTTATTTCAAACTTGGGTTTTAAAGTTTTAAAGTGTATATTATTTACAGTAATTTCAAATTGAAATCGTTTCAAATAATTTTAGAAGTTTTAAATTAGTACTCTTCTCTTTGTCACTGGAAAATAATTTCGGTGATGACTACAGCATCATCGATATTCATTTTCGAGTTTCGAAGAAGAAAGGCCACTCGGTAGTTTTGCTACACTTTTGCTTTGGAAATTGAATTTGATTTGAATTTCTGGGGTATGATTTGATTTATAATATATATATAAGTATATGTTTATAAATTTGATTTGAAATACAATATACTTATATCTAAATGGTTTGAATTAAAATTGGAAATTTAACGCTTGAATTATAGAATAAATATTTAAATTGAAATAGTTAAATTGGAAAATTTTACTTGTATAATACCCAGTTTCATTCTAATATAACTTACGTAAAGTATTCAGAAGTTGAAAATGTAATTGGATAATATACAATATAAAGGAATTTATAAATAAAAATTTGAGTGGTTATAATAAATGGTATACACTTAATTTTGATTATAAAAATGTTAGTAGAGATAAATAGAATAATAAGTTGATTTAATAGTAAATGAGACAGATTAAATAAATTTTATTTTGAAAGAAACCTTTTCATATCAAATATTAATAAATTGAAATTAGATCAATTTAATGAAATACCTTGAGTTTAAAACCAATTATTGAGTCATTAATTAATTTAAATTGAAATTTATATGGTTTGAATTAATTAATTTATTTTGAATTTCAATCTATTTTCTTTCTGGTGGTTTCTATTCTCCTACCTCGTTCCTTTTCGGGGACGAAAAGTTTTGAGTGGGGGAGAGTGTAACGACCCATAAATTTTAAATAATTTTATTTGTTTTATTTATATATTTAATTGAAATTTGTGAAATTTTAAATAATAAAATTTTAAATTTGATATTTGGAATGCGTCTAGTTAAGCATAACAACTGGTAAATTTTCATCAAATAATTTGAAAGTTAATTTTCTTGTGTAATTTTATTTAAATTTATATCAGTTAAAATCGATGATAAAAAAATATTTTCCAAACCCGAATATTTTTATATAGAAAATTTGTAAATCATCTTCTGAGTGAGACGTCATATTTTGTTTCTCCAAATTTTGAATTTTATTGCTTCGTCGATCTTATTTTCGGCGAAATAGCAGCATTTTAGTACCGATATTGACTTTTGATAGGACGATCGCACCACTGATATCTGTATACCGTTTTGATCGTCTCGTCGTGCCGATCTCCGTGGTATATTCATTTGTGTGTTACAGAGTTAGGGACATGACAAAAATCGGTGAACTGATTAACCGTATCGGTACGATTTCTAAGAAAACTTTTTGAATTCCTAGTCCCTTCATCTTTCCACCGAATAAAACCAACGATCATCAATTTTTTTAGCCTTGAATTCAAATGAATTGATTTCCTTTTTCCCAATGTTAAATCTTATTTCCCATTTCATTTTTGCCGCTTACACTGTGTCTCCGTCTCTTCCATACCCCTTCCTTCTCTCCTCTTCTTTATTTTGGTTCTGAGAAAATGTGTTGCCTGGAAACCCAATGCATACCTCCTCCTCCAAATATCACACTACACATCCTCCATCACTTTGCTCGGCCGCCACCCCTCGTAGCTCACCCATCATCGTTGCCCTGCCCTTCCCATGGCCTCATGACCACCCTGCTCCACCTTGCAGTGCCGTCAGCCCTCTCGCCAAACTGCCACTCGACTTCTTCCCATTCACCGCGTTCGCCAGCAGCCTCTGGCCCACCTCCCCATCAGTGAGCGCGCGACCGACCGCCGTGCTGCCATCGTCAACCCTACCTCAAACCCCACCGCAACTGTGCAGCCTTTTGCCTCCACCTCTCCGGATCCGCTCGTGCCACCGAGTCTACCCGTCCAGCCCTTTCCTTGCATGCATCCCCTCTATGTATTTGGTATGTATATATAGTAAGTTATATATATTAATTTTTATAAATTATACAATACCAGTTTGGTAATATATGTAAGGTATATATATGTTTGATTGGGTGTATTGATATGTATGTAAGTTATAACAGCTAACAGTATTATACGATAAAGTGTTCATATATAATGTTTATGTAAGTGATATATAATGATTTAATTAAAAAAAGGAGTAAGTTAAAGTTTAATATAAAGTATAGGCTGTGTATTTGAATAAATGTCTGCATACTTTTGTTATATATAATATATATAGGTGTCCTTTGTCATACTGTTACAAAGTTATCAGTCTATAAAAGTTTTATCTAATGTTATGTATAAATATTATATAAGTTATGTTCTGTTATATATAAAAGGTTTTGGTTTATAAAGTTCTTTATAGTTAGTATATGCAAGGTCTGTTATATGGATAATTGTAACGCCCCACTCCAAGACCCACTGTAACAAAGAGTATTACGGGAGTAATACTGTCTGTTAAAGCGGAGAATAGAGTATAGTGGAAGCGACCATCTATAATCAAGATATAACTATCTACCGAATACGTCGAAAGGTGGAATCTATTTAAATTTTTCTCAATCAGGTGGTTCGACATATTCGGTAAATACTTATAACGAAATTACAAATGGCTAAAGATCTATCAGGACAAAGCATAATAACATAATGAAATAGCATCACAGAACAGAATCACATAACAGATATAAAATCCCAGAACAATACATCATCAATACAGATCCAAATACTATAAGTGGGTACAAAGCCACCGCTCACACATGTGAGTCAAAAATATGTACATATCCAAGTCTGAATGATAATATAGTAGCAGAATAGTGGACAAATAAAGCGCTATCTATCAGCATAGCAGATAATGTCCAAGCGGAAGCACAGAAGCTAAGTCCAGAGACCTAACCTGAAACAACTCGGTCTGACCCGAGCGAAAACACTCGGGTCAGGCTAGCTAAACAATCAGTAATAACTGAGATATATAATAATGCGGTACATAAATAAAATAGTACTTATCCAAAGAGAAGTATATTATGAACCACATGAATATAATGACGATCCTTAATCATCAATAAACAATAAAAATATCCAAAGAGAAATCAACACCAAAGTGTAGAATAAATAAAGTCGCCTCATATCATCGGCGTAGCCAAAGCCATAAAAAGATGCCCATAGGCAATAATCCCAATAGTGACCAGAGTCTGTGATCAATGCCCAAGCAAAGATCGATGCTCCAAAGAGCCATGGGGATATACTGAAAAGTCAATGAAATCAAACACTGAAAAGCAGTGTCCAGAGACACTGTGGATCCATAAGGTAATCGCACTTACATCGTATGGTTCCATAGAACCAACACCGAATGGCGTTACTCGAATGGATATAAAAATAATCAGATAATACAAGTTTTGCACGTGCACCGACCAGAGTCGTTGTTGCCAAGTACTGTAGAGTTGTGATCGATCACTCGCACCGATGCGAAACGCGCGAGACGGCGAGATCCTTCCCAGAAGGATAAAGGCCCAGAGGCACACGCCGAAAAATAAACTGCTCCATAGAGCAGGTGTCCAGAGACGGTTGCCCAGAGGCGTGGTGACCCAGAGGTCCAGTACTGGCCGCCCAGAGGCTAATGTGTCACTAACTTCTTGGAGAGGAACCCGTAAAGTGTTAACAATGAGTCCCATACCCCACGTTCGCACTAAACGGTTTCCTAACCAATAGCAAGCTCACACTCCAAACAATAAAAAGTCTACCTCATATCATCGGTAAACTAGACCCAAAGGTCAAAACGATCAATCGAATAGGTCGGGGATTAACCGGAAAGAAAATACACACGGTTTCCATAGGCCGGAGATTTCCTAACCGTTTAAGCACCTTTCCACTTCGCTCGACGTGCTAAAAGTGAGTGTGAGATTTTTATTATAGAAAATAATGGTGTAAAACGGATTTATAATTGATTTTCGGAATCACTTTTAAAACGGTCTTTTGAAAGGTCTCCTATTATGAAGTAATTAATTTAATAATTAAAATAATATTATATAATAATTTTCAAAAGCCATTTAGGAGTGAAAAATCTTTTGAAAATGATTCATAAAACCCGTGTACGAAATCTAGAGACAAATCTCAAAGAAATCAATGAAAACCAGAAAATCATCAAAAATATTCTAAGTGTTTGTAAACATTCAAAAACAGCTGTGAACTCAAGTTCGATAATTTATTTGGACTAGCAAACTGTGTCCAAATGTCATGAAAATTTGCAGGCATGTAGTCCAACATCCCTACTTTAAGATGCAAAAAGAATTTTTGGATTCCGAGTTGAGACGAAGTGGCAGCGACGTCTCAAAGTTGGACCCAGAACAAGATTTACACTGTTTACAAACAGCGACTAGAGTTTAACTTCGACACGAAATTCGAAGTACCAAACGAACTCCAATGTTGTCCAAATTTTCTTGAGATGGAGTTCGGAACTCCACCTTTCTAACGAGACCAAAAACGTCGAATTCCGACTTCCGATGCGAACGTGGAGGCATCGCGGAGTGGCGCTCAAAAGCTGGAAACAGAAGGGATATTTGATTTTCATTCTAAGTGTTTGACCATTCAAAAACTGCTGCGAACCCAAGTTCGGCAATTTATTTGGACCAGCAAACTGAATCCAAATGACATGAAAACTGGTAGGAATATAGTCAACATCCCTACTTTAAGATACAAAAAGAATTTCTGGAATCCGAGTTGAGACGAAGTAGCAGCGACGTCTCAAAGTTGGACCCAGAACAAGATTCACACTGTTTACAAACAGCGACAAGAGTTCAACTTCGACACGAAATTCGAAGTACCAAAAAATGCAAATGATGCCTAAATTGTACAGAGATGGAGTTCAAAACTCCACCTTTCCAACGAGACCAAAAACGTCGAATTCCGACTTCGGATGCGATCGTGGCGGCATCGCGAAGTGGAGAAAAAAAATCTGGAACAGGGTTTAAAAAAAATTATTTATTATTTTTTTTTCTTTTTTTTTTCTCGGGACAGTGGTAAGAATGTACAATTTTGACCAAAATAACTTCGAAATTTCATGAAACTCAAAACATGAAAGTTTTAGCTCTAAATCTAAGCTTTTCAGAACATCCAAAATTATTAGATTTGGATAAGAAACGAGAGAGATACATGCAAAACAATATCAGATTGAAACTCAAGATAACTTGTTAAAGACAGAATTGGTTTCTGTCTTTGAACGCATTTCAGGTCATCTAAATGGCAATATTACAGAAAACTCACTGAACAAAAATTGTAGCTTATGTTTTAAGCTTTCCGGAACATCCAAAATTATCTAATTCGGATCAAAAACGAGTAACTTATGGCCAAATCAATTTCAGGGTTTTATTTTATCAACCTTGTAGTTTGTTGTCAGGTCAGCGACAAACAAACGTGATTTCGACCATTGAAACCATAAAATTAGGCAAAGCTCCAAACATGAAAGTTATAGGCTACAGAATAAGCTTTCCAGAACTTTAAGAAAATCTTAATTCCGATTTAAGATGAATGAGATATGCCTAATTTACTAACAGCAATAAACTAATTATAATTTCAGCTAGCATATATTACTAATCAATAGTAATTACCTTAATGAGGCAAAAGAACAAATAGTATTTGTGCACAATTAAGCAAGCCAAAAGCCTCAACCTCCAAGCAAAGATCAAGAGACTTCAAGGACCCAAAATCAACAAAAAAATAAAACAATGATTACAACATGAAGGTTGAGATAAATATGAGTTAAGAAGGAGGATTGGATAATATGAGAGATTGCATTACCTTTCTTTTTTTTTCTAGGATTAAACTAATTTATGAAGAGAAGGAGATGGAGCTTCTAAATGGAGGCCATTAATTTTGTTTAGATCTAGGTTTTAAAGTTATAAAGAGGAGGGTTAGGGTTTGGATGGGTTTGAGATATTATAAAGGAGTGGGTTAGGCTAATGGGTAATGGTAAGGGGTTTTAGAAACCCATTAGGACTTAGTTTATTTTCTAATGTTATCATGTGAACCAAAATCCTAAGAAGCATTCTATTTTTAATTAAAACCTTATAATTGTCTTATTTAGCCCATTAACCCATAATCACTTTAAAATTCCCCTTTTAAATATTAAATTCCAAAAATATCAATTTCCCCATTTTTTAAACCCAAAATACTGTAATTTGCAAACCAATTGCAAATTTAAATTCCCAAAATTTTTGTTTAGCTCCCTTTTCCACTTAAAATCATAATTTTAATTTTATTATTCGGTAATTGCAATCTCAGGGTTGTTACAATAATGTACATTGTATATATTTTGGTTGTTGATTTCGGTTTATGATGGTATGTTTATTGTATTAAACGAGTTATGTTCTGATGTTTATATTTGTGTATTCTAAAGCAAGTTATACAAGTTTATTCGGTTATAAAAATATATTTTATATTATTATGTTAGTTTTATATTATACTGGGTATTATACTGGCTATAGTTTAGACATTTCAATTTCTATTTTATAAGATTATATATATCTAATACTTGCTGTCAGGGATGTTTTATAAAGGAGGTGTGTACAGCATACTCTGTTTGATTTTGACCATACATATATTAGAAAGGGCTGTACATAGTTGACTCCTGGTTTATATACATATTTCAAAAATTTCGTGTATATATATATAGATATATATGTTATATTATATTATAGTATTATCTATTATCTATTTATATAAATTATAATATATAGGTCAGTAAGTTGCATAAAATCTTTCTTTGAAATATATATCATGTTGGATCATGAGTTGTAAATATATATTGTTAATTTTAAAGTGTACGTAGTATATATATAGGTTACTATTCATACATATTGGGCTGATACTTGGTGTCAGTGCATTACAGATTTTTGAAGTATAATATATTATGTTTGATTTGAAGTATCATAATATATAATGCTGTATATGTACATTTTTCTATAGATATATGTCTCTGTTTCATATATTAGTATTGATATGTTTTAATAACCTACATATCTAGTATATATCTATATCATATAACTGATTTATTAAGGGTTTAACATATGTATATATGTCTGATTTTTTTTACGTGTGCTTTAATTTAAAACTATGATTTTTGAAAACCATATATATTTAATTTAATATATATATTTGAATTTAGAATATGGTTTATATATATATATATATAGTTATATATAAAAATCCACTTATACCATTTATCATCATCGATCCAGTTCTAATTTGATTTTGTCGATTCCTATTATCTGATTTGTTCATCGAGTCCGTGCCAATCTTGAATTGCTTTGGACTTTTTAGCTTGTTCTGTTGTCAAATCTATCTAGCCTCGAAAGGTGAGCAATCACTCACGATTAACGTTCTTATATTTATTAAATTTGATTTCAATTGAAACGACAATTGAAATTTGCTGCTGTTAGTTATTTACATTGCTATTTATATGCTATTACCTATATCTGTTCACCTGTGACATCTGACACCATTATCTGTTTTATATTGATGATATACGCATGTTATATTATTATCATATATGTTATCACTCTGCAAGCTCCCTGTTAGTATAGAATTCACTATGGGTTGAAATGATACATACCTGAACGATTTGTAGAATAGAAGAAAATCATTATGGGTTGAAATGATACATACCTGAACGATTTGTAGAATAGAAGAAAATCATTATGGGTTGAAATGATAAACCCAAACGATTTTCAATTGAATTGAATTTGGGATTGCGGGTTGAAATGATATATACCCGTATATATTTAAATTATGGATTGAAATGATAAATATCCGTATCACTTGACCATAGGGTAGAAAATTTTATACAAACACCGTTGGTCTATATATAAATATTTTGAAAATGATTTCTATGGTTTTGAAAAGAATAATATGGTTTTAATAAATATTGGTTTTTTTAAGATTTATTAAAGTTTATTTAATAAAGTTGATATATAATATGTTTAAGTATTTATTTAAAATATATATTTTCAAATATAGTGTTTATAATGATTCAGGTTGAAAAGATTGATTTGAAATTATATTTATTTAAGAATTATACTTAAATAAGTTTGACTTGAAATTATTAAATTCGAGATTTTAAAGATACGTTTTTTTACTTGATTTTTGATTAAAAGTGATTTAAATGAATATTTTCAAATTTACATAAAATTGAAATAGAATATTTAGTTTATTTAAAATTTGTAATTTGAAGTTATTTAAATGTTATTGAATGATTAAGTTAATTTTTCAAAATAAATAATAATGAAGTTAAATTGAGATATAAATGAAATTATCGAATTGAGTTTTGAAATGCTGAATATTTAAAGCTTTGAAATATATTGACTTTGAAATATATTGAAATTGAAATGGCTTATTTTATGGTTCAAATATGTATATGAAAATCGATAATTTGGAATGGTTCATTGAGAAACTGAATTAATTGAATTTGATGAATTGAGATGGAATAAAATTTGAATTTTTGAATTTGAGTGGATTTGAAATCGATTTGTGAAACTTGAGGAAGCTATTGTATTATGTAAACTATTTTAAATTATATTTAAACTATTTTATATTTTCCTTTATAAACTATTTAACTTATAACTATTTTATATAAACTATTTTATTTTATAAACTATTTTATTATATATAATATTATTAATATCTAAACTGTTTAACGGAAAGTGTTATGAATTTCATGGTTTTGATTTCCAAAGTGTTTTGATTTTAAAAGACTTATGATTTCGAAAGCGTTATAACTTTGGAAAGTGATATGATTTTTGGAAATGGATATATATGAAGTGAAAATGATATCGTATTGATATGTTTTTGAAATGGAAATGATATTTTGGTTTTGAAGTATAAACTATTTTGAAATGACCGCGGTGTTATAATAACGTTTGGTTGTTAAAGAGACCGGGATCAGATATAGGCATACTCTCTATCGATACCGAAAACCACTTTAACAACTGTGTACATGGTGGAGATTCCAGAATGAAGTAGGATGGTGGAGACGATCCTAAAGGTATATTTACGTGAACCCAACTCCCGTGAGTTGGCATAAGGTGGCTAAAACAAGAGCGATTCCAGGCCAATGAGGTAGCTCCTCTTATCGGACACACTCCATCGTATGCCATTCTATTACTTTGTGATTGATTTGGTGCGCACCTTTGATTCGGGAGTGTGGCTCGAGGTGGGCGATTGCTGCGGCTCTGCGTCACCATGTTCAACGACGGAAATTCTACCGGTTTAGAAAACCGTCAAACGAATTTAAATTAAAAATATAACCACAAGCGCACGACCTACTATTGAAGTACGTGGCGAGTACGGGTCGATCCGCAGGGAATTGATGATTTTAAAAATCTATTCAATCAAATTAAACCAAAGTCGAGGGATAATAAACTAACTAAAAAAAGGTAAGAACAACCTAGAACTAAGGAGAATAAAAATACGAGATTAAAGAGCAATTTAGAGGTAAATCCCCTCTCATGATCACATAAATTAACATAATGAAATTATGATATCTTTTTGGTCATTTGTGAGTTTAGTTGATGCATTTATCATAAGCATGGCCTAATTGTGTTATTAATTAACACACTTAAACCATCAAACTTTAATGCATCGTCTAACCCACTTACTAACTTCAATGAAAATGATATGAAATCAAAAGTAGAATCTATTTTAAGCATGGTTTATTAACTATTGAATTAGAAACATAAACCATCAAATTTTGATTCTAAATCCACTTCCATTACCATGATCATATGTAGATGAAGAGATAATTAGTGATTCATATGACTAAGCATAGCCTATTTGTTTTGAACAATATAAGCTATCAGACTCAATATTAAATACAAAACCACACAATCATCTACTTTCCATTAAGCACAAAAGAGACATAAAAGAAATTATGTTGCATCTACATGATTCAAGAGAGCTTCATTACCCTTAAATTGAAGGGATTAGCCTCTCATTTTTGTTATCAAATCAACAAATGTTGAAAGCAACATTAAACAAACAAGAGGAAAAAGAGAGAAAAAAGAAAGGAAAAACTAATCTACTTGCATGAAATAAGAGTGATCTACACTACAACATGAAAGGAAAAGAAGCATGTAAAAGAAAAGAGAGCACTAATTAACATTAAAAAAATGAAAGTTACATGAAATAAAAATATGGCTAAGTAGCCATGAAAAGAGGAAGAGAAGAGCTTTGTTTATTTTTGAGCCTAAACTAAAGTAAAGAGAGACTAAGGGAGGGAAGGTAACATGAAACATAAGGGGATTTTATACATATGCTAAACCCTAATTCATATTTTTGGGGAATGCCCAAAATACCCTTTTAGGAAGTGTGGTGGCCAAGTTATCATTAGCTTCAATAATCCCTCACTTAAATGTACATGAAGCCATTAATTCCATAAGCATGTGCATTAGCCTCTAATTTGTACATTAAGGTAGGTGGGTAGGTGGGGTCCTCCATTATCTTCACTTTGAACTATTTCCATCTTCATTTGTTCTCTTCACTCTTGTGCATGCATATATCATCATGAAACCACTTGTATACGAATTTAAATTCCTACAAAATAATATAGAAATTTTCAATTAAATTTTCTCAAATTAATATACGCACAAAAATGACCATTTTGCCCTTGGATGAAGATGAATATGTGACGATTTGAAAATAATTTGAATTTTGGTTTAAACAGGTTAAAATACCCGATATGATCATTTATTTAATTTAAATAGATTAAATATGGTGGTAAAAATATGCACATTTACGTGCACATCAAATACCCCCACACTTATCTTTTTATTCGTCCTCGAATAAAGGAAAAACTATGATAAATCCATTTTCGTAGGGAGCACGATTGCATTGAGCGTATGCAATAAGCCGTTAAACCTTTGGGTGTCCCTAGTAGGACGAGTGTTGTCTCGTGAGGGTTTTCAGCGGATACTACCCACAAAATCCAAATGTAGAATGAAAATATTTACAAAATGCAAGATTTATTTACAAAGAGATAAATGCGAGTTTTTGAAAATATATACAAATGAAGGGTTTACTTTTAAATCGACACAAATAAGTTAAATATAGGTTTTGGTCATTATCTTGAAATTTAAGTCATTTACTCGTCAAAATTTCCAACAAAAATTAAGTTATCATAACAAATAGACTATAGTTTAACTCGTTGCTTCGGTTGATTACGAAGTGTAATTATAAAATGGATCCACTACGCCATAGATGACCTTCTGCAACATTTTTGCAAGGTGTTGCCAGCTAAAATGTTGCGATAGATATAAAATTTTGGTCCTACTGCAACGTTGTATTTATGGTGTTACCTTAGCCATAAAAATGTGTTGCTCTAGCTAAAAAAGTGTAACACGATGCAACATTTTTATATAGTGTTGCTATAGATGTATTCAAATTAAAAAATTAATAAAATTAGCAATCCGCGTGAATACGATCCAACGGTCTACATTTAATATGATTGTTAAACTGGATCACCGCTACAATTTGCCCCAAATTTTCGTTTTCCCGCTTTACTTTTCATATCATTTTCGTTCTCACCCCCAATTTCCAAATCCCTAATTTCCAAATCATATTTTCGTTTCTTTTTTTTCTTTCAAAAACAAAATCTCGTCTTTTTTTCAAAGTTTGGTAGTGATCTCAGACAAGCTTCGTTCCCATTTCGTTCTCACCTCCAATTTCGTTGCTGTTTGCCTACATGTCGAGCGCCGTTTGTTTTGTTACCGAGATCTGGAAATGTCTGTTTGGGTTGTCGGAATGGGTAACCAGCGATTGTGATTAGGTGATTAGGCGATTAGGCGATTTGGCAACCTGAAGTCGAATTTGGCAACTGAAATAGTTTGTTGGTGAGGCAATTAGAGGATGGAGGCTGGTGGTTTAGAACTATGTGTGGGTTTGGGTGAAGATTTGGAACTGTGAGATTTTAGTTGGAAGTTGCAGCGGCAGCGGGTTGGTAATGAGGTTAGGTGAGTGTTTTGGCATAGGTTAAGGGATGTAGGGGATGTAAGTTGCAGCAGTTTGGGGAGTGGATGGTGGCAGTGTAGAGGTTCGTGCTGCCGAAGTCCATGAGCTCATTCAGAAGCTTTCTCGTGATTCCAATTCAGAAGGGTAATGTATTACTTATTAACACGCAACCTGTTCGATGAAATGTCAATTTTTATTTATCATGGTTTCAGGTCTTTTACCAAGGCAGAGCTAAAAGCAAGGTTATTTCAGTTTTCACTGAGGATGGCTGGAAAAAGGTCGAATGATTCAGAAGAAGCCATGAAAGAGTTGCAAAAGTCAATCGAGGAGGTGTTCAAATTCGCAGGAGGTGTTCAATAGAGGTTCGGGACTGCGGTGCCCCGGACCCCCGCCGGCGCTGCGCCCAAACCCGTTACTCGGCTCGCCTTCGGCTCGGCACTCGGCTCGTCATATATTTGTCAATGTCGGTGTCTGTATAAATTGAAACTGCATATGTAATGAGTGAACTGAGGGATGTAGTGAGGAATATCTGTATATGTGAATATCAGTGTTATATATCATTGAATTGTAAAATAGTGGAGTCATGAATTTGTACTATTTCAAATGTTGAAATAAAATATTTATTTAAATAAATTACAGTTTAAATATCAAATTCTGTGCAATGGCATTTTATTAAATAAATATTTATTTTTATTAAAAAAAATCAAATATGCTCTACATTGTGGGCCCCACAAATTCAGAAAGTTAATATCTATAGTAACATTTTGGAATGTTGCTACAGATACCTATGGGTGTTGCCATAGACCCAAATAGGGTTCTATTGCAACAATATTACTTATGTTGCCTTAGATAGTCAAAATGTTGCCTTTGAGGTCTAAGGCAACGACAAAAATTGCATCACCCTAAAAGTGTTGCCATAGACCTATGGCAACATTTTTCGGGCCTGAGCCAACATTTTTTTGTGTTGCAGAAGGTCATCTATGGCGTAGTGATCCTTAGTTGATTATCAAAGTTTATCGAAGTGGTATTTTCATTTCTTTTCAATAAGAAGTCAAATCAAATAAGTTAAAATAGTGCTTGGATTTCATTTGCTTACTCTCTCCATTTTTTTCTTTTGAAAATTTTATTGATATTAACAATATTTACATATGCCTAACTCAGATAAACTGAGGCCAGATGTATTACCCATGCACTACCTTGCGGACAGATGTGAGGGGAATACAGAGCGTGGCGAGTGAACACACAAGTGTGAACACTTATTGACTGTAGGCGTTATTAGTAAAATAATTTTTATATACACACCTAACTCAGATAAACTGAGGCCAGATATACCGATCGTGCACTACCTTTCGGGCTTACGTGAGAAGGGTACAGAGCATGGCTAGTGAATACACGAGTGTGAACACATGACTCTAGGTGTTTATTAAAAAATATATACATATATACAAGAAATATTTTTTTGTTTTTGTGTTCTTTTTTTTATGTTGTTTTTTTTTGTGTTGTTTTTTTTGTTTTTTTGTTTTTTTTGAAAGAGAGAGTTTCGCAAAATTATCTTAGCACTATTTAACTTAAAAGACAAAAAAAATGTTATATCTTTACTTTAAATCAACCACTTTTTAAAACAAAGATTTTCAGTTAAGATATAGTTCATAATTAACACGTATGAATCTTCCTATATACTAGTTAAACCATTTGTATTTGTAATCAAATTTCATTTTTATTTTTGTTAAGATAAATTAAATTTCAAAAATTTCAATTTAATAAACCAAAACCATATATTTATCTTATAGTTTTTCTTTAAAAATAAATCAAAATGCTTAAAAAAATTTGTTTTTGGGATTTTTTTTTTAATTTTTTTTTGAGTTTTTAAAAGAAAAAACAAAAATTAATCATGAAAAATTAAAAATGAAGATGAGTCTCCCCCCACACTTGATTTTGATTGTGTCCCCACAGTCAACCCAAGTGGAAGGAGAAAAATAAAAACAAAAACACGACCTTTATTTAAATGAAAATTAACGGTATTTACACAAGATCAGAAAGTATATCGTCAAAAAGTAAATGAAACGGTCTTCCAAAGACCAATTCATTTGTCTCGTCAAGTATACAAGACACAGCTTAAGCTCGGAAAACCAAACCGTAAAAGATTTCAAAATTGAATGTTGATTTGGAAAAACGAATGTCGTTTTATCAAAAATCATACGAGTTGTTTTATTTTGGATGATTTTCGGGGTTGATAAAACAATTGGTTGAAATTCAAGTTTATTATCACCAAAATTGAAATTCAAGCTCTTCATTGAAAAATTCTTCAGAATTATTGATTTCAAAATCAAAGTGATGATTTAAATCTTCCCCGTCGGAATTTAACAACTCGTCATCGAAAAGTCCAAAAAATTCGTGTTCATTAAATTCGTCTTCCTTTGTTGGATTATCAACAACTTCATTGCGTATCTCAAGTTCAAAATCCAAAGTTATTGTATTCAAATTTTCGAAATCGAGAAAACTAAGATCGAATTTTAAATTTGGTTCCATACCCTCAAAAGAATTGAAATCCAACTCAATTACCGTGTTTTCAACAACTTCATTAAGATTATTATTTTCAATTTCAAAAGTTGTTATTTGAAAATCGTCGATTTGGGTAAAAGATGGATTATCACTTGACTCGTCACACATTGAGATTTGATTTTGTTTATCACGTTGTTTCATATATGTTTCAAACAACGAATCCGTGTGATCATCGTATATTTCGTTCACTTGCTCAACAAAATCCAATTTATAGTTATTAACTTGAGAATTTTCGATTTGGATTTGTTGAGAACAAAGATTTCGTGATATCCCGAAATTTTTGGAAATATCAATTTAATAATCTGTATTAAAAATTAAATTGATTTGATAATTTTTGTTAATAAAATTTGAATTGATTTAGTAATCTTCTTTTAATAAACATTTAATTTGTGAATGTATCATTTTAAAAGCTAATAAATTGTTTTTTGTTTATAATGTGTATATATTTGTATATATTGTAAATAGATGAGCTTTGTTTTAAATTTAATTAATAAGGCATATTTTATAATTCTAATATTTTGGTAATTTGGAAATTTTGATATATAACTTTTCAAATCTATTTTATAAATAACTATATGATTATAAACATAAGAAACTATTATTTGAAATGTAAAGATAGAGTGTTTTAATATTTTAAAATAAAATCTATTTTTATTTACATTAGAGTAAAGCTTTACCTTATTGATATTTGATTTATATATATATGTTATGATGTAATCTAGATAATAATATTTAAACTAGATCATATTTATCAATACTAAATATAAGCATAAAATAAAATATATATATGAGTAAGTGCTTGATACTTAAACTTTAAAAATAAATAAACAATAAATAAATACATATATAGAGAAATACAAGACAATATGTATGTAAGTTAAAAATAAATATTTATGTTAAAAATAGAAATAAATATACAAGTTAACATTATAACTATAACAACTTTAAAATGGACATAAAGATAAGTCTAGAATTATATAGTCTACATATATTTGCAGGCAAGTAATATATTATATACTATAGAAATGTATATGTGCAAGGCTAGAGAAAAATCATATAAGTACACACGAATAAGAAAGGGATAAGTATGCAAAGAAATAAGTCAAAACAAATAAAAATACATGCAAGATGTACAAAATAAAATAAAGAAATAGTATTGTAAACATGATAAGGGACCAAGGCATTTAATGCTTTCATTTCAAATTTGCTAGATAAATCATCTCAGCCTCCTTATGAAAAAAATCTCTGACCCTTGTGTACAAATAAACATATCAGCCCTGTGTACTTGTTCTATTTATCAAGCTTCGTTTTTTCATTTTCGTTCATAAGACAATGCAAACCAGAAATCATCAAATCTGAAACCTTTTTCCTCAAAACTTAAACCCTGAAAACATCAAGCAACAAATCAGCAAAGTTCATCTCAACTAAGTTACCAGTTTCAAGTTTTCAAAATATCAAAAGCATTACCCAGTTTTCAAAATACTGTTTCAAAAGCCTCTGTTCAATCTATTTCAAATTTCTAGGCTCTGTTCATCATTTTTTTTCTAGTGAGTAACATCACTTTTTAAAAAGTTTAAGTATTTGAATAAATATGGTTGCATGCTATTTTCTGAATATATGTGAATTTTCTGGCATTTCCTGTGTATATATATGTGAATGTTTAAATGTGTGCATGTATCTGTGTTCCCTGTTTTAGTTTCCAAGTTCAAAGTTTTACTCAAAATTTAATATCTCTTGATCCAATTACTGTTGGGACTTAGGATTTAAACTAAAGTTGTTTGTTTAATCATGAACTAGAGTTTAAATTTTTATTTAAATAAATTAAAACTGAAACTGCTCTGGAAAACAAATTAGAACAGGAAAGGGTGAGTTTTGTAAAAATTCAAATATCTTAAATCATTGTTTCAGACATATGATCCGAAACATCTTCCAAATTCATGATTTTTGGAAGTAAAATTATAATTTTTAGTTTGGGTTTGAAAGAGTATGGTGGAATTGATCAGAAAATAGGAATTGGGTGATTTCTGATGATCCAAGTGATCGGGAAGGATGGGGTTTCCACTGGAGGTAGTGGAGTGATGTGTGAGCTCGGCAAAATTGTCAGAAGGGGGAATACACCACTGTGGCGGCGGCAGGTGGTCGTTGAAGTTTTTAACCCTAGTTTTGGGTTTGATCGGAAATGAGTTCATCCCATCGCCTCTGGTGGATCGAGTTCCACCAGATTCTGGTAATGGTGGCGTGGTTGTCTGACAAAGCCAAGGACGTGGTGGTGCGATGTCCAGTGATCGGAGAAGTGAGGTTCGAGACGTTTTCTGTTGATGTTGCTGGTTCCAGTTTCTATAGAATGGCTTGATTTCGTTTGTGAGCTTGTGCTTGAGACTGGGATGTTAGGATCAATGATGCAGGTGATCGTGGATGTATGGGAAGTGTAGGCGATGGTCGGAGCCTCGCCGTGGATGGTGCAGGGTGCACGGTGCATATCTGGAGTCTGATGAAGTTGGGTTTGAAGCAGAGTGAGTTGCTCGAGTCGATTTGTGAGTTACTCGAAGATTTTTGGATTTGGCTTGAAGTCTTTAGGGTATGGGCTCGAGTCAAATATTTTAGTTACAGGTTTTAAAACCTATTAGTTTTTAAAGTTGTTAAAATGAATTTTTAAATTGGAAGCAAGATTTTAAATTGAGTTTAAAGTCAAACTTTGAGGTATGGATTCAAATTAACTTTTGGATCCTAGTTTTAAAATAAATAAGTTTAAAAATTTAAATTGTTAAACAAGTTTCAATGTTTAAAGTATGTTTTAAATGAAATGGTTTTTCAATAAAATGTTTAAACTTATTTATATAAAATTCTTTATAAAAGTTCCTTTAACATTTGAATTTAAGAGGTTTATAAAATTGATTTAATTTTGGTTGAAGTTAAATTTGTATTCATTTTAAATCTTAAATATAAAAATGGAATTTAAAAGTAAATTTAAGAGTGAAATGTTTTTGAATGCATATGTTAATGATAATTAAAGTCATTAATAAAATAATGATTTATCCTAAAGATAATTTAAATTTTCAATGATTAATGATTAATATAGTAAATTAATTAATGATTTTATAATAATTAATTGGTAATTATGGATTGTTAGTTAATTAATTTAAGAGTTAATTAATTAAGTATTTAAGGGTTAAGTTAATTAATTAAGGAATAAGTAATTTGTAATTGAAGATCATTAATTAGATAAGATTTGATTATTAATTAATGATTAGGAATAAATTAATCAAGTAATTAAGGATTAATTAAGTTACATTTAAACACTTAATTAATTAAATATTTAGAGATTAATTAATGTGTAATTAAAGATTAATTGATTTTAATTTATAATGATTAATCTAAGTTTAAATCACTTAAGAAAGTTAATTAAAGAATTGTAAATAGTTAATGAAGACCATTAACTAAGGATTATTTAACAATTAAATAATGTGATTAATTTTAATAATTAATTAGATTAATTAATTAAAGATAATCAATTGTGAAATTGTTTAAGTGTAATTACTTAATGAAGTAATTAAAGGAATTAATTACTTAAGGTAATTAATTAAATAAATTTGATTAGTTTAAGTTAATTAATTAAGTTTAATTAATGTAAGATAATCACTGGATGATTTGATAAGTAATTACTTAATGTAATCAATGAAGTGTAATTACTTGGTGAAGTAATTAATGGTAATTACTGTATGTGATTAATTGAAGAGGATTTAAATATGGAAGTAATTTGGATTAAATTACTTGGTGTAATTAATCAAGGGATTAATTGAGATAATTAATTAAGGATAAATTAATTAATAATTTAATGAAGTAATTAAGGGTAGTTAATTACTGAATGGGATTAATCAAGAGTGATTTATAATTATGGTTTAATTAAATATTAATTACTTAATGTAATTAATTTAAATAGAATAATTAATTAAAAATGTAATTAGGGATCATTAATTTATATAATTAATGATGTAATTAAGGATTGATTAAGATTAATTAATCAAGAATAAGTGATTTTGAGTAATTAATTAATGTAATAATTAAGGATTAATGTAATTAATTTTAGTTAATTAATTAATGAAGTAATTAAAGATTAATTACTGTATTTGGTTAAGGATAATTAATTTGTGAAATTAATTAAAGGATAATTACTTGAATGTAATTAAAGGATAATTAATCAAGGATGATTAATTAAGATGGAAATTAGAGAATGATTAATTAATTGACTTGGAATTAATTAATGGTTATGTAAGCAATATTTATAATGATGAAGTAATTAATTTAATTTATTTTAAATTAATTAAAGATAAGGTAATTAATTTAATTCATTTTAAATTAATTATAAATGGTGGGATTATTAATCCTTGCTTATGTATGGATGGATGATATTGATTTTCTTGAATGATTTGAGATCTCAGATATGAGATAATTGATGTTGTGTGATATGAATGCTTTGGTTGAATTGTGATGATAATGTGAATTATCTATTTATGATAATAATGTGAATTATCTATTTGTGATGATAATGTAGATTATCTATCTGTGATATTGTGAATTATCTATCTGTGTGTATATAGAAAATAGAATTGAACTGTTTTAACTTTAAAACAACTTGGCCTTAAAAGATGGCATTTTTGATTTCGATGAGGCCGGAATCAGGTTTCCAGATTTGGATATCTGAATACCACATCGATCCAAATTAACGATAGGTCGTGAATCTTAAGTGAAGATAAAGATTCAGAGTGCAAGGGTTATTATCGTTAACTCTGAGGGTGATTCCGAAATGAGTGTAACGAGATAATGCCTTCGGTTTCGTTCGAACCCGGAACGAACTTGTATGGATTGAATGCTTTCAACACATCGTCAGGTGGACGATGAGCATTCTAAGAGATGTGTTCTCTAAAGGTAATCGTGACCTCAAGCCTCATCAACCGAGAATGGCTAAAACAGGGGAGGTGCAGCAAGGCTTCGTGGGTAGCACCCACTTGAGAGCGAGATATACCCCTGTCTAGATGTCCCTTTTTATTTCGGCTGTGTGGGCAGTTGATTGCAACAACTGCTAGGGTTGTCTTGTTTGGTACTGTCCAGTAAGGGATGGTTTCGGCTTTGTGTTGCAAGGGGTCGGGAGTGATCCTCGGTACGGTGATCTAGGCCACGTACTGTGACGGGCGGTACCCAAGTAGCCTTGCCATTGTATGGAATCCAATTTCCAATAAGCGCCCTTGGATTTGATTGTATTACCCACTTGTTGGCTAGTATGCTGAAATTTAATCATGTAACAATTTCAGCTATTTCTTATTTACTTGAAAACCCTAGACCTATTATAATATCATAGAATTTCCTATCAAGTGTTTGGTTAGCGTAAGGTAAAAACTTATCCGTGTTTATGTGTGGGAAGTCTTACGTGATACTTTTTGTTTTCAAAGGTTTTCAAAGTTAAGCAACTTTAACCTGTTACTCACACCAGACCCATGTCTGACCCGGAGTTTATTCTGTTTTTCTTAAACTCCTGGGTACTCAAATTTTTACGAGTAGCCAAGGGATTCAGGTAAGCTTTGATGAATTGTGGAGGAGCAATGGAGATATATAGTTTTCCGCTGTGTTGGTATCTCTATGTAGTTTCTCTGTGTTGTATTTGAGTTGTAATAACTAGACAAGTGTGACGCCCCACCTCTATACCCACGCTAGCCAAGAACACTGCAGTGTAATGCTGTCAACTAGCGTGGAGAATAAGGCTGTTGAGGAGCGACCATCCATGTAACTTCTTTGTGCGAGCACCGATATGTCAGATAGTATAGCAAGAAATTCATTTAAGGAGGAAATCCGACATGCCTATACAAACTCAAAGCTATCACATGGTGGCTATATATAATCTTCGAAAACAAACATAGAAATTAACATAACATAAATCAATCACAGACATCCATATCACAAAGGCGGAAAAAGATATGAATATATATAACACATGAAAGTGTACATTAGAGTAGTGGTCGGAAAGATCCACGATAATACAAAAGAATAGCAACACGTTCTATACAAAAAAATAAGTACACAACATAGAGTCTATATCTCAAATGTGTACATCCAAAAACTACTAATCTAAGTAGTTAGCCAAAAGTCAGAATAATCCCAAAAGAGAAGTCAAGCAGAAGCACCTGAAACATCTCGGTCTGACCCGAGTATTATTTATAAGAAAATAATAAACGGATCAGTCTAGCTATAAATATCAGATGATAAATATGGCATGAACATATAACAACCATAATGGCATACTACTATAAGTATGTAGATGATAATCAACAAGAGATTAATCAATATCACAAGAATCTTCTCAAAGATAAAATAGGGTTTCATACCCTAAACTTGTATTCATAACAAGTCAATGACACACAAATTCAATAATGCACAAAAATTGATAAAACTTATCAATGGAAATCACGAAAATTGGTGAAGCACAAAATTCCAGAAATCATCACAAGAAATCCAGAAATCACATGAAGGGGGAGGCCTATCATAAAACGGGAGTATGAAAACTCACCAATACGTGTAACACAAGATGAGACGCTATCTCATGGTAGCTAACCATAATATTTGAGCCGAAGCTCCACAAGAATGGCCCGAAGACCGTGGGGCGCTACCCCACATATGTGATGGTGAAACATCACACAAACGGGGTTTAGTCTCCCTCGTAGACAAAGAGACATCGCACAATTGCTAGTCTAAATCAAATTACAAAAATGATCGTCATGATCATCAAGAAGTGTCAATCACACCAAGCTAGTAAATATATGAGTTTAGCTTCATGTCCCATAACCACTTGCTTAACTTAAATATTTACGAACAAGCTGTAGATCTTCATTAGAAAATTGTCACAAGTGGTTCAATCGAACAAGTCCAAGAATTAACCGACGAAGTGAATGCAAGCGTTCCATACCACTCGTTTTACTAAGTCGTTTAATTAGATTTCTCGTGCGAGTAAGGTAAAGGTTTGTATATACTAGTAGATTGGAAAACGGTTTGAGAAAAAGAGTTTTGTAATAAAATAGTGTTGAAATCGAGTTGGTAAAAGAGTTTTGATATTTACTACTAGTATTGAAACCTTCATGTTTTTAAAGTGACAAGTCACAAAACGATTGCAGAAACAATCAGTCATAAAAATTCACAATCGAAGACGTGAATGAAATCCAAGGAAAGCAGCTCAAAATGCATCAAAGTGAAAGTTGATGGTGCGGCCAAGCATGCCGAACGACCTAACAAAAATACAGGTCAAACGACCTAATAGTTAACAGCTGGGCAGAAAATAGATCGAGCGACCTAAAGAGAACAACGCGACCTAATGGCGCGACCTAGCAGGGTGAGCGACCTAACACGCTCGAGCTAAGCGAATGATGCAACTAAGTCTGGGCGAACGACCTAGTGGTTTACGAGTTAAATTAGGATAGGTCGAACGACCTAAGTATGTCATGCTGAGCGACCTAGGGAAGCGACCTAAGCATGTGGTGCGACCTAAAATGTCCGGACGACCTAACTAGGCGAGCAACCTAAAAGGCAGACAGGTCGAGCGACCTAACGGAGTGGACATAAGCCGAGGTGGTGCGACCCAAGGGGTACGCGACCTAAGGGGTACGCGACCTAAGGGGTACACGACCCAATGGAGGTGCGACCAGGTGCCAGCGACCTAACGAGGTTAACGACCTAATGCCGAAAGACCTATAATCATGCGAACGGTTTAAGGTCCAACGACCTAAAGGGGAACGACCTAACTGCAGGCGAGCGACCTAAGTGTGGAACGTTCTTTAACGAGCGACCTAGATACTCACGACCTAAATACTCGCGACCTAAGATGGTACGCGACCTACGACCTAGGAACGAACGACCTAAGTCCAGAACGAGCTAAATGCAGGAAGAGTCTTTTCCACGCCAGAGCGACCTATGGCCCAACGACCTAAGTGGGACGAGCCAGTTGCGAGGCAGAACGACCTAACTCCAGAAAATTCACCAAAACACTAAAATTTGGAGTTTTTCACCAATCCAATCCAAACCAAAAGCAAATATACATGCTAAAGTGATAGGAATTCATCCCCAACAGTCCAAGATAGTTATAGGCAAGAATGTGAGATAAAAATCTCACCTTTTCATGGAAATTAATGGAGATGAAGCTTGAGAGTTAGGCAAGAACAACAACAAGCTTGAATCTATGTTCTTCACGTGAATTTGGAGTAGATGTTGGATTATCAATGAAGAATAAGACTTTGGAGTTTTAATTTCCCATTCCCTCCACCATTTTTGAAGAATCTTGAAGTGTTTGTGAATAAGTGAAGAGGAGAGGGGGTTGGGCTGAGTTAGTAAGTGGTTCAGCCCAAACCAAAGCCCTAAGCCAAAAAGTGACGAAAATTTCACTATCTCCAAACATATCAATGTTTATAATTAAAAGATTGCAAACGACGTTTTGAACTCAATGGTAGTGGTCTCGAGTCCTAATTTGTCCGTATGCAAAAAGTAGTTAAAATCCGACTAACGATAAAATATTTAAATATAAAATCGACAAATATGCGGGTTGTTACAGACTCCTCTCCTTAAAGAAATTGCATCCTCGCAATATATAAGATGGAAATAAAAAGTAACAACCATAAAAGCATATTAACACAAAAGAGATTTGAAATAAGAAGTTTACCTCAAAGAGCATGAGAAAGTATGTCCGGATGTGTTCGCTCGATGAATTCTCTAGTTTCCCAAGAGCAATCCTTAGGATTTGAGGAACATTGGACTTTAACAAGCGGAACATCTTTATTTCGAAGTCGTTTGACCTCCGAAACAATAATTCGAATAGGATGCTGCTCATAAGTTAAATTAGGTGAAACTTCAATCTCTTCCACAACACCGGGCTCAAGAACAGAATCGGAATCTCGAAGGCACTTCCGTAATTGAGAAACGTGAAATACGTCATGTATGGCAGAAAACTGAGCCGGTAATGAAAGGCGATAAGCCATGGAACCAATACGTTCACTGATAGGAAATGGCCCAATATATCGAGGCGCTAACTTTCCCGATCGACTGAAGCATACAACACCCTTCATAGGTGAAACACGAATAAATAAAAGATCTCCCACAGAAAATTCTAATTTTCTTCTTCGGTTATCGGCATAGGATTTTTGTCTACTCTGGGCTTCTTTCATCCTATGACGAATAAGATCAATCTTTTCTGTGGAATCTCAAATAAAATCTGGACCTAAAACCAGCTTCTCACCGACCTCAAGCCAACAAGAAGGAGATCGGCATGGCCTTCCATACTTGTCACGACCCGCAAATCCGTCCCTCTTGATTAACCACTAATCTCCATTGATTAACTCAAAATGAACGGAAATACGAACTATGATGGTTTTAAGAAAGAAGAAAAAGGCAGAAGAAGAAGAAGAAAGAAAAAGAGAAGAAAGAACAACAACAGAATAACATCAGATACAGAAACAGAAAACAATATCAGAATCTCACATATCGCAGCGGAACAATATATAATAGATAAACACTAGTCTTTTAAAACAAAGAATTTTATCAGTTTTTATACATACATCAATCAGAGTCAATATACAACAATGGACAGTTTTATAAACTCGTCCTCATACAGAATACACAGCGGAATAAATACTATCAGATACAAATACTACGTCTCGCCATCCAGCTTATCTCCAAAGCTCCAAAATATCCTGATAATATAACTCTAGGCTGCCCGTGTGGAAATTGGTGGGCACCCAGAGTTTAGAAGGGAAACAATAAACTCCGAGTCAGTCATGGTGACTGGTGTGAGATCGTAAAACAGTTATTTTTTAAAATAAACAACAGGATAATTTTAAGGTCAATTCGCAATGCTTTTGGAAAATGAAACTACCATAAGACCTCCCACCACACACACAATGCAAACGCAGAATTGGAGGAGATTTCTTCTTATGATAGTCAAAGATGCTTACTACGCAAAAGAAACAAATTCTTTTTGATATTATTATTAGTGCATAGTGTAGAAATTATTTCGAAAGTAGAATATAAATCTTAGCCAGCATAGACATTTCGAACTATGCCTACTATAGCTACCATCCAAACAGTGGGGCGCCACCATAAGTGAATGATAGGTTCTACAACTAAAACCGTACAAGTCACGTATTGTTTCTTTGGATTTCCAACAAATGGTCAGGCTAAGGAACTTCCTTTTCCACGATGGGTACGTCCCTGGAATAGACGACCCGAGAATCTAACGTTACGGTTAGATCTCTGCCAACACAAGGCCGGGTTACCTCTGCAAAAATAGGTAACTACTGACACGCGTATGCCATCCCCCGATCGTCACCGATCTTCCCGAGGATCCCCGATTTCCAACAAACCACATAGATAATAATAATGCAGTAACCACAGAGGTTAAGTATCTGGGCTCCATACCATGATACCACCTTTATCCAGAAGGAATGACATACACTAAGGGGCGCTACTCCCTAGAACCTTGCTGCATTCGTCCTGTTTCGACCATTTCCGGGGTGTGAGGCTCGACGAAGTCTCGTCCACAAAGCTACGCTTTCTCAAAAAGCCCTGCTTCGGGTCAAACAAAATGATCAACCTATGATCACAAAGATATAAGATCAAACAAATGATCATATCACAAATGATCAAACACCGATCATTTCACAGCAACACTCAGTATGCCACGTTACCAAATTGGGATATATCGCTGATAAATTTCAACTACATAACCTCTGAGCTCGTACGTCTCAGAGAAGGGTGTTAAGCTAAGAGAATAAATTCTCCGCCACCAACAGATATGTATTTGAAAGAAATCAGCTTTATATCTCAAATTGTAACGTCAGACACACAATCCATAAAAGTCTGTTCCGGGATCGAACAGAACCGAAGGCACTTCTCACGAAGCCCTTGCACTTCCGGATAATTTTCAATCACGTCAGGACTTCCCGTCACTAAGGGTGATAAAACCTCTAAATCGAAGATCAGTCGATGTAGAGTAACTCGACGGTAATCCTTCCGTTTTCAAAAATATCCGGTCTTCAACACCGGTCTTCGAATGCAATTTATAACGACGTATCACATATTCGGAATGGGTTATACGACCCCATGGTCCTTTCCCGGCTAACCCGAATAGTGAGCGATTATTCAAAAATAAGTGTGGCATTCAAATTCATCCAATTCACAACAAATACCTACTCAAGGTAAATTATTGATAGTCGGTTATTTAACTATCAATAAAGATGCGCGACATCATCAGATTCCAAATAATTTATCCAAATTATTTATTCTTCAAAAAAAAATATCTTACTAGATATATAATTTCCACACTTCAAAAATAAATAAACATTTATTTTTAAAACGAATTCCCATTTCTTTATAAATTCCATATTGAATTTATATTTCAAAATATCTTCTGATATACGATTTTCAAATCGATTTTCAATATTCAATTTCAATTTATCTTTTAGAAAGATAAATTCTCAAAACGTTCATTTCATTGGAAAAGCATTTCCATACTTATTTAAAAATAAGTGTTTCACAAATCTATTCATTTTCAACACTTGAAAATATTCGATATACTTAAATCAAATTAAGTACATATTCATCCTTTAAGGAAAATATTCTTTTAACACATTTATTTGAGTCAAAACGAATGTTGCGTAAAACATCGTTACGACGACTCGAAATCACTAGTATAGGGATTCGGAATTTAGGTAGATATATAAATCCCAATACTATATAAAACATTTCCTTTCGGAAATCATTTACTATAACAACAGTGTTATAGTCCATCATCTCCTTATTTTCTCGAAAACGTCTATTTCAACAATAAATGTTGAAATCTATGATTTCGATATTTAACATGTTTTAAAACATCTTTTAAAACAATTACTTCATTTTTATAATATCGTTTCTCCAGAACATATCCATTTTTCTTAAGAGTATATTCACTGTCCAAAATCGTGAATATAATTCACTTAACTAAATTTCAGCCATCTCTACACGTTTTATTTCAATAAAGATTCGCTATCCAAAATCGCGAATATATCTTCTTTAAAAATCTTCTATATTTAATTTATCAAACTCCATCGATTTTGAATTTATAAAACAACGTTTATAAATCCTATTTCTATATTTTTTTTTTTACAACTTTGATTTATAAATCTTCTTTATTAACGATCCGATCAATATTCCATTTAAAAGCAGAAATCCAATTTATAAGTAAATTTTCTTATAATCATTCATTCTACAACTTCATTCTTTATAAATCTATAAATTTCATATCTTTACAATTTATAATTTTATACATTTCATATCTTCACATTTTATAATTATAAATTTCATATCTTCACATTTTATAATTATAAATTCCATATCTCTTATAAACTTATTTTAAAATTCCAATAACTTAAATTGATAAATATCAATTTGATACATCTTTTTATATACATTGGTTTAAGAATTCAAAAATCTCAACTTAAACCATTTCATAAATTTCTTAACTCTTTATTCCAAAAGAAATTACTTTTTTTGTTAAAATTCACAAAATCTCAACTTTTATAACTTAAAAGTTTTAACGTTTATCTTTTTAAAGTAAATCAATTCAACAATTTAAAATAAACGTATATTTTCAAAGATCACTTTTAAAATTGCACTTTAAAAATCAACATCGTTATTTTTAAATTTCAAAATTTGGATCCGATGATGCAACGCATCAATTAGTCAATCACAACAGTCAATATCATATCTCAACATATGACAACAGAATATATATCAACATCTGTAAATAAATAAATACAGCTGAGGAATCCAGTTGGATCCCTCCAACCTGTTTCCCTGCATCCAAAGATGTTAGCACAATACCAATTCCGCTCCAGTACGGAATTATCGTGGTATATAGGTTTTTATAAATCCGCTTACTAACGGCGCAATAGGGTCTCATCCGCTATACGAGGCGGGAAATCATCAATCCAATATATACATATGCCAATATGTATATACTGCTATATATATATATAGATATATCCTATCATATCTAATACAAACAGCAATCAATCAGTCAATCAAAATCCAACTTCATTTGAGTGAGAAAAAGATCTCACCTTAGCTTCGCAATCTATTTCCAAATCCAACTTGCTTCCTTTCACATTTTGACCTTGAATACACAATTTTTGCAATTCATTAATATTCGAATAAAGTCGAACTATTAAATTCCACTTAATAATTTAAATTAACTTGTGATTATATTTTGACTAACAAATTCTTTTTAACAATTTGATTTAACAAAATTTTAAATTCAAACAAATCTTCTTTTGATAAATTTAATTACTTACCCTTAAATTAAATTTATCCAACTAATTATTAAATTTCCTTTTCTTACCGAAAATTATATTTTTAACTATTTTCCCTTTTTTAACAAATTTTAAAATCGTTAAACAAGTCAAATTACGGTTAAATCACCTAATCCATTATCTTAATTTCAACTAATGACTTAATTAATTAAGAAATTAGTTTAAGTTTTAAAAACAAAATTTTCCTTTTGAAAATCATATATATATATAAACTGTATTTAAATTCTTTGCTATCATCCTAAACTTTTAAATTAAAATAACAAATAGTTTTATACCTCACTGGAATAACTCAGGCCTTCACCACGCTCGACTCGAGAACCCATCCACTTCGATTGCAACATCATCCTCTGCTTAAACTCAGTCTCGATCTCTAATCCATCGACATCGCTCTCTGCTCCCTTGCCCACGCGAAATCGTGGCCTTGACATCGGGCTTCGCCTCTACGAACACGCCGCATCGACCACGATTCCTGCCCTAGCCTCGCGAGCGCCTCGACTCTGCCTTCTCGCGACCTTGAATCGCCACTTCCTCCAGCGAGCGCCGCCAGATCGCCACGCCTTCGAGCTTCGTGCCCCTTCCAGTCGCGTTCGATACTGCTCACTCGCGAAATCGAAGTCGCCTTCGATCTCATACTCAACTCGAAAACCCACGCTGCCGTCGCCGTTCCCTCTGACATGTCGTCGCTCTACCTCCCAGAACACTGCCGCGACCGAGTCGCTCGTATGCGAGCCCGAGCCCTTTGTTAAAATCGACTTCGACTTTCGATCTGAACTTGAATGTTTACTTTGAACTAAAGAGGAGGGCGCGTTCTTTTTTTTTTTTGATTTTGTTTTGAACTGGAGAACTCGGTTTTGTTTTTAAAAGAGGGAGGGGATGAGATACTTAAGGTTGAAGGGAGTATGGTCTGCACGATGAATTCGTGGCCTCTGCGTGATTTTAGGCACGAAATTTGGGACGATGTCGTTTGTTTTAAATTTTAAATTTAAATTTAATCTCGATAAAAACTTCAATGCGTTTTCGTGTCGTATTCTCACATACGAACTCCGAAAAATACGAAATTTGAAATCCGATAATAATTCGATATTACGGACCCAACGGCACTGGTTTCGTTGAATTCCGAGACAGTCTGAAAATTGACTATTTTAAATATCGATTCGAACAATTAAATTCAAAACTGAACAGAACAGTTTCAAATTCAATCCTGACAGTTCGATTAGCTTCGGTATTATCAATACGAATTTTAAAAGATTTCGAAATATTTTTCTTCGACTTAAAATCGTAGATTCAAATTTTTGTTCAGCATTCAATCGATTAAATTTCAAAGTTTAATCGCAAATTTCAAAGTTATATTCGGGATTCAAATTAAATCATCGTTCAAATATTTAAAATAAATTAAATATTCTCAATTTAATTCGTTCAAAATTCCGGGTCGTTACAGACTTCCCCCCTTAAAAGAATTTCGTCCTCAAAATTACAAGTTAAGAAAAAATGGTCCTTAACTCGTCTACTCTTTTTCACAATCTAATAGTTTTATCGATTTTCCAAAACAAATCTTCTTACTAAAGATTCGTTATCATTCAAGTAAATTTTCCAACTTGAATTCTAAGCTCCAAACAACATTGTTTAACTTCTAAATTCAAATTCGAGTTTAAATTCAAACTTAAACTTTCAAAATTTTCTCAAAAATTTTCTAACACCCGAAATTTTTGAAAAATTTCGCCAGCGTCTCCTTTGCGCGGCTAATACGGCACGACTACAAAACGTCCCTACGGACTCTCAGATTTCAAAAAGAAAAAGAAAAAGCCAAGCGGCTAGAGAGAAATCATCAAAAACTCATATTCGAATTCAAATACTTACCTTTAGTCGAGCCATTCAAATTTATCTTCGAAATTAAATTCCAATTCCTTTATACCTGTGTATCCTACTAGCCATAATATCTAGTTGCATACATTCAAACCATTTCGTACATTCAATTACAAAATTTCAATATAAACTACTTATATCATCTTTAGTTCACTATTGAAGTTATATCCATTATCTTCAATTTTACATTTCAAATTTTATTTGAATTCAATTTCACATTTCAATTTCTCATTTGAGTTCAATTCACAATTCCAATCTAATTTGGATTCAATTTACTTTCAATTCTAAAATATTGAATTTTATCAATTATCTGTCATTTACACTGCACTATCTTAAATTAGTTCCAATTACTAATTCATTCGTCTTCAATTTGAATTCCACTCCAATTAGATTTCAAATATTCTATAAGTTAACAACTTATTTACATCTTGATTTATACAATCACTTATACATTCACCTTCACAATTCCATTTTATTAAGGAATTTTATTTTCAATTATCTCTTTTGGAATTCTATTTTCATTTATGAATCATATTTACAATTCGTATTCATAGTTTTTGTTCATATATGAATTTATTTCCTTATACTTTCAATTCACATTTATATATTTCATTTGTTAATGAATTTTAATTCCAATCACAATTACATAATTTACATTAACAATTTCTATTTGTATAAGTTATAAATTCAATCATATTCCATAAATATTCTTATACAGTATTCCAGAGTCTTAATAACATTTTCCAAAATCATTTGAAAACAATTCAAATTCCATTTGAATTTTCTAAAACAAAACCCAAATTTTCCAAACACTTTCCATTTAAAATAATTTGGCAGCAATACCTCTTTTGGAAACCCGAAAATGAACATCGATAATGCTGCAGTCATTATCGAAGTTATTTTCCAGCGACCGAAAAGAGTTTAGAGCTTTCATCTCTCCAAAATACTTTTCAAAACCTTTGAAATCCATTTTCAAATAAAAAATGATTTAACTTTCCAAATCTCCAAAATTTTCAAATTCTTTCAAAAACATTTCCAAAAACTTCTCTGGAATTTTATTTTAAATTACAATTCACATTTATAATTTACATTCTCAAATTTCATTTGTATATGGATTTATTTCTTAACTTTGGAGTTACGATTTCAATTTCTTATTCAATTTCAAACTTAATGATAACATTTCAACATTATCACTATCCTAACATCCATGCAACCATATACTATAGTACTTTATAGAAAAACATTTCTTTTCTATAAAAAAATAGTTTTGGGTAAAATTATTTCATTTACCCTATTTAAAACAATACTGTGCCGAATTGTTCTATTTAAGTGTTTAGAAACCCCTTCGATCCAGTTGCGCAGACTGTGCCGACGAAGGTTCATATACCACTCAATAAACCAATCATCACAATACAAAACAATTTTATATTCAATAACAAATACGCGCTCATATCTATTATTACACTCAACTCATCCTAGAGTACTGCTGACTCTATCTCTAATGAGTAACACCCAACAGAGCAGGGTTGTCGCTTAACCATATGCTCTGATACCACTTGTCACGACCCGCAAATCCGTCCCTCTTGATTAACCACTAATCTCCATTGATTAACTCAAAATGAACGGAAATACGAACTATGATGGTTTTAAGAAAGAAGAAAAAGGCAGAAGAAGAAGAAGAAAGAAAAAGAGAAGAAAGAACAACAACAGAATAACATCAGATATAGAAACAGAAAACAATATCAGAATCTCACATATCGCAGCGGAACAATATATAATAGATAAACACTAGTCTTTTAAAACAAAGAATTTTATCAGTTTTTATACATACATCAATCAGAGTCAATATACAACAATGGACAGTTTTATAAACTCGTCCTCATACAGAATACACAGCGGAATAAATACTATCAGATACAAATACTACGTCTCGCCATCCAGCTTATCTCCAAAGCTCCAAAATATCCTGATAATATAACTCTAGGCTGCCCGTGTGGAAATTGGTGGGCACCCAGAGTTTAGAAGGGAAACAATAAACTCCGAGTCAGTCATGGTGACTGGTGTGAGATCGTAAAACAGTTATTTTTTAAAATAAACAACAGGATAATTTTAAGGTCAATTCGCAATGCTTTTGGAAAATGAAACTACCATAAGACCTCCCACCACACACACAATGCAAACGCAGAATTGGAGGAGATTTCTTCTTATGATAGTCAAAGATGCTTACTACGCAAAAGAAACAAATTCTTTTTGATATTATTATTAGTGCATAGTGTAGAAATTATTTCGAAAGTAGAATATAAATCTTAGCCAGCATAGACATTTCGAACTATGCCTACTATAGCTACCATCCAAACAGTGGGGCGCCACCATAAGTGAATGATAGGTTCTACAACTAAAACCGTACAAGTCACGTATTGTTTCTTTGGATTTCCAACAAATGGTCAGGCTAAGGAACTTCCTTTTCCACGATGGGTACGTCCCTGGAATAGACGACCCGAGAATCTAACGTTACGGTTAGATCTCTGCCAACACAAGGCCGGGTTACCTCTGCAAAAATAGGTAACTACTGACACGCGTATGCCATCCCCCGATCGTCACCGATCTTCCCGAGGATCCCCGATTTCCAACAAACCACATAGATAATAATAATGCAGTAACCACAGAGGTTAAGTATCTGGGCTCCATACCATGATACCACCTTTATCCAGAAGGAATGACATACACTAAGGGGCGCTACTCCCTAGAACCTTGCTGCATTCGTCCTGTTTCGACCATTTCCGGGGTGTGAGGCTCGACGAAGTCTCATCCACAAAGCTACGCTTTCTCAAAAAGCCCTGCTTCGGGTCAAACAAAATGATCAACCTATGATCACAAAGATATAAGATCAAACAAATGATCATATCACAAATGATCAAACACCGATCATTTCACAGCAACACTCAGTATGCCACGTTACCAAATTGGGATATATCGCTGATAAATTTCAACTACATAACCTCTGAGCTCGTACGTCTCAGAGAAGGGTGTTAAGCTAAGAGAATAAATTCTCCGCCACCAACAGATATGTATTTGAAAGAAATCAGCTTTATATCTCAAATTGTAACGTCAGACACACAATCCATAAAAGTCTGTTCCGGGATCGAACAGAACCGAAGGCACTTCTCACGAAGCCCTTGCACTTCCGGATAATTTTCAATCACGTCAGGACTTCCCGTCACTAAGGGTGATAAAACCTCTAAATCGAAGATCAGTCGATGTAGAGTAACTCGACGGTAATCCTTCCGTTTTCAAAAATATCCGGTCTTCAACACCGGTCTTCGAATGCAATTTATAACGACGTATCACATATTCGGAATGGGTTATACGACCCCATGGTCCTTTCCCGGCTAACCCGAATAGTGAGCGATTATTCAAAAATAAGTGTGGCATTCAAATTCATCCAATTCACAACAAATACCTACTCAAGGTAAATTATTGATAGTCGGTTATTTAACTATCAATAAAGATGCGCGACATCATCAGATTCCAAATAATTTATCCAAATTATTTATTCTTCAAAAAAAAATATCTTACTAGATATATAATTTCCACACTTCAAAAATAAATAAACATTTATTTTTAAAACGAATTCCCATTTCTTTATAAATTCCATATTGAATTTATATTTCAAAATATCTTCTGATATACGATTTTCAAATCGATTTTCAATATTCAATTTCAATTTATCTTTTAGAAAGATAAATTCTCAAAACGTTCATTTCATTGGAAAAGCATTTCCATACTTATTTAAAAATAAGTGTTTCACAAATCTATTCATTTTCAACACTTGAAAATATTCGATATACTTAAATCAAATTAAGTACATATTCATCCTTTAAGGAAAATATTCTTTTAACACATTTATTTGAGTCAAAACGAATGTTGCGTAAAACATCGTTACGACGACTCGAAATCACTAGTATAGGGATTCGGAATTTAGGTAGATATATAAATCCCAATACTATATAAAACATTTCCTTTCGGAAATCATTTACTATAACAACAGTGTTATAGTCCATCATCTCCTTATTTTCTCGAAAACGTCTATTTCAACAATAAATGTTGAAATCTATGATTTCGATATTTAACATGTTTTAAAACATCTTTTAAAACAATTACTTCATTTTTATAATATCGTTTCTCCAGAACATATCCATTTTTCTTAAGAGTATATTCACTGTCCAAAATCATGAATATAATTCACTTAACTAAATTTCAGCCATCTCTACACGTTTTATTTCAATAAAGATTCGCTATCCAAAATCGCGAATATATCTTCTTTAAAAATCTTCTATATTTAATTTATCAAACTCCATCGATTTTGAATTTATAAAACAACGTTTATAAATCCTATTTCTATATTTTTTTTTTACAACTTTGATTTATAAATCTTCTTTATTAACGATCCGATCAATATTCCATTTAAAAGCAGAAATCCAATTTATAAGTAAATTTTCTTATAATCATTCATTCTACAACTTCATTCTTTATAAATCTATAAATTTCATATCTTTACAATTTATAATTTTATACATTTCATATCTTCACATTTTATAATTATAAATTTCATATCTTCACATTTTATAATTATAAATTCCATATCTCTTATAAACTTATTTTAAAATTCCAATAACTTAAATTGATAAATATCAATTTGATACATCTTTTTATATACATTGGTTTAAGAATTCAAAAATCTCAACTTAAACCATTTCATAAATTTCTTAACTCTTTATTCCAAAAGAAATTACTTTTTTTGTTAAAATTCACAAAATCTCAACTTTTATAACTTAAAAGTTTTAACGTTTATCTTTTTAAAGTAAATCAATTCAACAATTTAAAATAAACGTATATTTTCAAAGATCACTTTTAAAATTGCACTTTAAAAATCAACATCGTTATTTTTAAATTTCAAAATTTGGATCCGATGATGCAACGCATCAATTAGTCAATCACAACAGTCAATATCATATCTCAACATATGACAACAGAATATATATCAACATCTGTAAATAAATAAATACAGTTGAGGAATCCAGTTGGATCCCTCCAACCTGTTTCCCTGCATCCAAAGATGTTAGCACAATACCAATTCCGCTCCAGTACGGAATTATCGCGGTATATAGGTTTTTATAAATCCGCTTACTAACGGCGCAATAGGGTCTCATCCGCTATACGAGGCGGGAAATCATCAATCCAATATATACATATGCCAATATGTATATACTGCTATATATATATAGATATATCCTATCATATCTAATACAAACAGCAATCAATCAGTCAATCAAAATCCAACTTCATTTGAGTGAGAAAAAGATCTCACCTTAGCTTCGCAATCTATTTCCAAATCCAACTTGCTTCCTTTCACATTTTGACCTTGAATACACAATTTTTGCAATTCATTAATATTCGAATAAAGTCGAACTATTAAATTCCACTTAATAATTTAAATTAACTTGTGATTATATTTTGACTAACAAATTCTTTTTAACAATTTGATTTAACAAAATTTTAAATTCAAACAAATCTTCTTTTGATAAATTTAATTACTTACCCTTAAATTAAATTTATCCAACTAATTATTAAATTTCCTTTTCTTACCGAAAATTATATTTTTAACTATTTTCCCTTTTTTAACAAATTTTAAAATCGTTAAACAAGTCAAATTACGGTTAAATCACCTAATCCATTATCTTAATTTCAACTAATGACTTAATTAATTAAGAAATTAGTTTAAGTTTTAAAAACAAAATTTTCCTTTTGAAAATCATATATATATATAAACTGTATTTAAATTCTTTGCTATCATCCTAAACTTTTAAATTAAAATAACAAATAGTTTTATACCTCACTGGAATAACTCAGGCCTTCACCACGCTCGACTCGAGAACCCATCCACTTCGATTGCAACATCATCCTCTGCTTAAACTCAGTCTCGATCTCTAATCCATCGACATCGCTCTCTGCTCCCTTGCCCACGCGAAATCGTGGCCTTGACATCGGGCTTCGCCTCTACGAACACGCCGCATCGACCACGATTCCTGCCCTAGCCTCGCGAGCGCCTCGACTCTGCCTTCTCGCGACCTTGAATCGCCACTTCCTCCAGCGAGCGCCGCCAGATCGCCACGCCTTCGAGCTTCGTGCCCCTTCCAGTCGCGTTCGATACTGCTCACTCGCGAAATCGAAGTCGCCTTCGATCTCATACTCAACTCGAAAACCCACGCTGCCGTCGCCGTTCCCTCTGACATGTCGTCGCTCTACCTCCCAGAACACTGCCGCGACCGAGTCGCTCGTATGCGAGCCCGAGCCCTTTGTTAAAATCGACTTCGACTTTCGATCTGAACTTGAATGTTTACTTTGAACTAAAGAGGGGGGCGCGTTCTTTTTTTTTTTTTGATTTTGTTTTGAACTGGAGAACTCGGTTTTGTTTTTAAAAGAGGGAGGGGATGAGATACTTAAGGTTGAAGGGAGTATGGTCTGCACGATGAATTCGTGGCCTCTGCGTGATTTTAGGCACGAAATTTGGGACGATGTCGTTTGTTTTAAATTTTAAATTTAAATTTAATCTCGATAAAAACTTCAATGCGTTTTCGTGTCGTATTCTCACATACGAACTCCGAAAAATACGAAATTTGAAATCCGATAATAATTCGATATTACGGACCCAACGGCACTGGTTTCGTTGAATTCCGAGACAGTCTGAAAATTGACTATTTTAAATATCGATTCGAACAATTAAATTCAAAACTGAACAGAACAGTTTCAAATTCAATCCTGACAGTTCGATTAGCTTCGGTATTATCAATACGAATTTTAAAAGCTTTCGAAATATTTTTCTTCGACTTAAAATCGTAGATTCAAATTTTTATTCAGCATTCAATCGATTAAATTTCAAAGTTTAATCGCAAATTTCAAAGTTATATTCGGGATTCAAATTAAATCATCGTTCAAATATTTAAAATAAATTAAATATTCTCAATTTAATTCGTTCAAAATTCCGGGTCGTTACAATAGAGTGCCTCAAAAGGAGCCATACCAATACTAGATTGGAAGCTGTTATTATAGGAAAATTCAACAAGTGAAATATGATCTTCCCAACTTCCACCAAAGTCAAGAACACAAGCACGAAGAAGATCTTCAAGAGTTTGATTCACACGCTCAGTTTGTCCATCGGACTGGGGGTGATAAGCGGTGCTAAAATTAAGCTTCGTTCCCAAAGCTTTTTGAAGACTCTTCCAAAATCCACTAGTAAATAATGGATCACGATCGCTAACAATAGAAGTAGGAACTCCATGCAATTTAACAATTTCTTTGATAAAGAGTTTGGCCAGAAGAGGAACGGTTCGGTTCGACCGAACGGGAATAAAATGGGCGGATTTAGTAAGTCTATCAACGATCAATCATAAACTATTATGACCCGAACGAGAATGGGGAAGACCATCAATAAAATCCATGGAAATTTGATCCCACTTCGAAACTGGAATTTCCAATGGTTGCAATAACCCACCGGGCCTTTGATGTTCGGCCTCAACAAGTTGGCAAGTCATGCAACACTTAAAAAAGTTAGCAATAACAGATTTCATTCCCTCCCAGTAATAAAGTCGCTTCATATCTGCGTACATTTTACTGCTACCGGGATGAATGGAAAATTTGGAACAATGAGAATCTTCTAGAATATCTTTACGAAGATCACTAATATTTGGTACGACAAGTCTACCAAATTTTTGAATGCCGCCACGAGAATTATTATCAAAGTCTTTCAAACCTTCAATATCGGTTTTATCCTTAATGTTCTGGCTAAGAAGAGCCAATTTGGAATCTAGCCTTTGAGCTTCAAGAATGCGGTCTAAAGAGAAGGACGAGCCTCAAGGCTACATAAAACAAAAGATGAACAAAAATCGGAGACACGTTCTCGAATTTCACAAGTGGATAAAACCTCGAGATCCCTCCATTCGGATATCATCATAGAAACAACCGCTTGTTGCTTGCGACTAAGTGCATCGGCAACTCGATTTCCCTTTCCGGGAGTATAAAGAATATCAAGATCATAAGAGGCAAGGAATTCGAGCCAACGTTATTGACGTAAATTAAGTTCCTTTTGAGAAAATAAATATTTCAAAGACTTATGATCGGTGTAAAGTATAAATTTCTCTCCCAAAAGATAATGTCGCCAAATTCGAAGGGCGAAAACGATAGCCGCGAGTTCTAAATCATGTGTGGCATATCTAGTCTCAGTCGGTTTCAATTGCCTAGAAGCATAAGCAATAACACGTTCTTTTTGCATAAGAATGGCACCCAAACCAACGCGACTAGCATCGGTATAACCAACAAAATCTTGATTCCCTTCGGGAATAATAAGAATAGGAGCATCATAAAGGAGTTCTTTTAATTTCTGAAAAGAGGATTCACATTTGTCCGACCAAATGTATTTAACACCTTTCTTTGTTAAGCCAGTAAGAGGCACGCAATCTTAGAAAAGTCTTTTATGAAGCGACGGTAATAACCTGCCAATCCGAGAAAGCTACGGATTTCAGTCACGCTCTCCGGTCTCTTCCAATTTTGAATCGCTTCAATCTTTGAAGGATCCACTGATATTCCGGATTCGGAAATAATATGACCGAGAAACTTCACACAAGGTTGCCAAAAATGGCATTTAGAAAATTTTGCCTTTAATTGATTGCTCCTAAGAGTTTCCAATACAATCCGAAGATGCTTTTCATGTTCCTCCTCGGTTTTAGAATACACAAGAATATCATCAATAAATATGAGAACGAACCGATCGAGGAAATCTTTGAAAACTCGATTCATAAGGTCAACGAAATAAGCCGGAGCATTCGTTAAACCAAATGGCATAACTAGCCATTCAAAAGATCCATAACGAGTACGGAATGAAGTCAAAGGAATACTATCCTCTGCAATACGAAGCTGATGGAAACCGGTAGCCAAGTCCAATTGTGAAAAGACTCTAGCACCACTAAGTTGATCAAACATATCATCAATCCGAGGTAAAGGATACTTATTTTTAATAGTAAGATCATTAAGCTTGCGGTAGTCGACGCAAAGCCTAAGTGTACCATCAGACTTATTTACGAAAATAGCTGAAGCTCCCCAAGGCGAGGAACTAGAGCGAATAAGTTGCTTCGTCTCCAACTCAGATAGTTGTTTGCGCATCTCTTCATTCTCCTTATTGGACATGCGATAAGGAGGACGGGTAATAGGTTGAGCTCCAGGTATAAGATTAATTTTGAACTCAATTGCTCGCTTAGGTGGTAATCCTAAGACGGGCTCAAATATGTCGGAAAATTCGCGAACGACGCGAATAAGAGAAATGACATCTTCCTCATCATCATTATCATCATCACGAGGATTTAAAGAATATAAAGATGCAATCAAAGAGGAATCTGAATCTTCAAGAACAATAGAAATCTGATTAACAGATTGCGGATGTCGAAGATAAATAGTCCGTTCAGGACATAGGATATGAGCTTCATAACGAGTAAGCCAATCCATACCCAAAATCATTCCAAAGCCTAAGTAACGCATGACATGCAAATCGGCTAGGAAAGAAAAATCACACAAAATAATCTCGACATCTTTACAAAGCAGACTAAGAGTTGAGGATCCACCAACCGGATTCGCAATTCTTAAAGAAGTAATTAAAGCAACAACACTTAGAGAAAAAGTGTCTACAAGTTCCTTTGATATAAAAGAATGGGATGCTCCCGTATCAAAGAGAACTCTAATAGGTTGATCATGAAATATAATAATGCCATCAAGGATAGAATGAGACATACCTTGACCCCGAGATGTGTTGCCAGGGGCTTGAGCCACATTAAGGTTTCCCTCCTTCTTGCCCTGAAGTCTGGGGCATAAATGTATATAATGATCCGGGCTCTTGCAATAGCGACAAGAACGAGGCTTCGAACACTTATTCGCAAAATGGTCCTTAGAACCACAGTTAAAGCATTGCCCGCTACTAGGGGTAGAAGTCTTTGCTGCCGGAGGTGCAGGTTTCCCTTTTTTGTTGGGATAAGGACCTTTGAATTTGTTTGGCCTCTTCTTGTTGTTGAAGTTTGGTTTGGAAGCCACCACTTCAACATCACTGTCCTTATCCGCCTCTTCAAGACGAAGAGCGATATCAATGAGTTGATCAAAAGAAACTTCTAATTTTAGAAGTAATGGCTTCTTAAGATTTTTATTCAAGCCATAAACGAATCTTTGGTTCTTTTTCAATGGGGTGTTGATGTATTCTACCCCAGATTTAGACAGTGACTCGAAGGATGCGGCATAATCTGTCACAGAGGATTCACCTTGAACAAGGTCTATAAAACGACGAGCCAATGTCATCTTCTTTGCTTCTGGTACGAATTTTAATTCGAAGCATTCCCGGAATTGCTCCCAGGTGAGATCCGCTTCATTGATTTCAGATATAAGAAGTTCGTACCAATCCAATGCTCTCTCTTGGAGCATACTGGAGGCCACCTGAACACGGTGAAGATCGATAAGATTCATGCGAGAAAAGATTCGATCGCATGTTCTTAACCAAGCCTGGACTTCAATAATAGTTTCGGAACCCTTGAATGGTTTCCCACCCAAGTTAGTATAATCGTTGCACAAACGTGCAAATCCAGACTTAGGATGAGTAGGCTCCTGATTAGGACCAACTGCCGGAGCATTCTTTACTAAATCAAGAAGCTGTTGAGCAGTCATAAAAACTCCATCCTAGGGAGTAACAGTAGATGGTCCAGCTCTGGGATGACCTGGTCTAGACATTCTCTTCTTTAAGGAAGAGAAAAGAAGAAAAGTTATTCTCCAAATAAATATCAAGCAAATCTTGATAGATAGAACAAGGATACATAAAAGGAGATAGGATAAATCGATACGAAGACTCGAATTAAATCCTAAGGCACGACTCCTAAGTTGGACTTAGGATGATGATCCTTGTAAAGTTATTCTACATTGTTCCGAAGTTTGGCTCTGATACCAAGCTGTGACGCCCCACCTCTATACCCACGCTAGCCAAGAACACTACGGTGTAATGCTGTCAACTAGCGCGGAGAATAAGGCTGTTGAGGAGCTACCATCCATGTAACTTCTTTGTGCGAGCACCGATATGTCAGATAGTATAACAAGAAATTCATCTAAGGAGGAAATCCGACATGCCGATACAAACTCAAAGCTATCATACGGTGGCTATATATAATCTTCGGAAACAAACATAGAAATTAACATAACATAAATCAGTCACAGACATCCATATCACAAAGGCGGAAAAAGATATAAATATATATATAACACATGAAAGTGTACATTAGAGTAGTGGTCGGAAAGATCCACGATAATACAAAAGAATAGCAACACGTGCTATACAAAAAAATAAGTACACAACATAGAGTCTATATCTCAAATGTGTACATCCAAAAACTACTAATCTAAGTAGTTAGCCAAAATTCAGAATAATCCCAGAAGAGAAGTCAAGCAGAAGCACCTGAAACATCTCGGTCTGACTCGAGTATTATTTATAAGAAAATAATAAACGGATCAGTCTAGCTATAAATATCAAATGATAAGGTATAGAATAAATGATATGGCATGAACATATAACAACCATAATGGCATACTACTATAAGTATGTAGATGATAATCAACAAGAGATTAATCAATATCACAAGAATCTTCTCAAAGATAAAATAGGGTTTCATACCCTAAACTTGTATTCATAACAAGTCAATGACACACAAATTCACCAATGCACAAAAATTGATAAAACTTATCAATGGAAATCACGAAAATTGGTGAAGCACAAAATTCCAGAAATCATCACAAGAAATCCAGAAATCACAAGAAGCGGGAGGCCTATCACAAAACGGGAGTATGAAAACTCACCAACACGTGTAACACAAGACGAGACGCTATCTCATGGTAGCTAACCATAATATTTGAGCCTAAGCTCCACAAGAATGGCCCGAAGACCGTAGGGCGCTACCCCACATATGTGATGGTGAACCATCACACAAACGGGGTTTAGTCTCCCTCGTAGACAAAGAGACATCGCATAATTGCTATTCTAAATCAAATCACAAAAATGATCGTCATGATCATCAAGAAGTGTCAATCACACCAAGCTAGTAAATATATGAGTTTAGCTTCATGTCCCATAACCACTTGCTTAACTTAAATATTTACGAACAAGCTGTAGATCTTCACTAGAAAATTGTCACAAGTGGTTCAATCGAACAAGTCCAAGAATTAACCGACAAAGTGAACGCAAGCATTTCATACCACTCGTTTTACTAAGTCATTTAATTAGATTTCTCGTGCGAGTGAGGTAAAGGTTTGTATATACTAGTAGATTGGAAAACGGTTTGAGAAAAAGAGTTTTGTAATAAAATAGTGTTGAAATCGAGTTGGTAAAAGAGTTTTGATATTTACTACTAGTATTGAAACCTTCATGTTTTTAAAGTGACAAGTCACAAAACGATTGCAGTCAGTCACAAAAATTTACAATCGAAGACGTGAATGAAATCCAAGGAAAGCAGCTCAAAATGCATCAAAGTGAAAGTTGATGGTGCGGCCAAGCATGCCGAACGACCTAACAAAAATACAGGTCAAACGACCTAACAGTTAACAGCTAGGCAGAAAATAGGTCGAGTGATCTAAAGAGAACAACGCGACCTAATGGCGCAACCTAGCAGGGTGAGCGACCTAACATGCTCGAGCTAAGCGAATGATGCAAGTAAGTCTGGGCGAACGACCTAGTGGTTTACGAGTTAAAGTAGGATAGGTCGAACGACCTAAGTATGTCATGTTGAGCGACCTAGGGAAGCGACCTAAGCATGTGGCGCGACCTAAAATGTCCGGACGACCTAACTAGGCGAGTGACCTAAAAGGCAGACAGGTCGAGCGACCTAACGGAGTGGACATAAGACCGAGGTGGTGCGACCCAAGGGGTACGCGACCTATGGGGTATGCGACCTATGGGGTACGCGACCTAAGGGGTACGCGACCTAAGGGGTACGCGACCTAATGGAGGTGCGACCAGGTGCCAGCGACCTAACGAGGTTAACGACCTAATGTCGAACGACCTATAATCATGCGAACGGTTTAAGGTCCAACAACCTAAATGGGAACGACCTAACTGCAGGCGAGCGTCCTAAGTGTGGAACGTTCTTTAACGAGCGACCTAGATACTCGCGACCTAAATACTCGCGACCTAAGATGGTACGCGACCTACGACCTAGGGACGAACGACCTAAGTCCAGAACGAGCTAAATGTAGGCAGAGTCTTTTCCACACCAGAGCGACCTATGGCCCAACGACCTAAGTGGGACGAGCCAGTTCCGAGGCAGAACGACATAACTCCAGGAAATTCACCAAAACACTAAAATTTGGAGTTTTTCGTCAATCCAATCCAAACCAAAAGAAAATATACATGCTAAAGTGATAGGAATTCATCCCCAACAGTCCAAGATAGTTATAGGCAAGAATGTGAGATAAAAATCTCACCTTTTCACGGAAATTGATGGAGATGAAGCTCGAGAGTTAGGCAAGAACAACAACAAGCTTGAATCTATGTTCTTCACGTGAATTTGGAGTAGATGTTGGATTATCAATGAAGAATAAGACTTTGGAGTTTTAATTTCCCATTCCCTCCACCATTTTTGAAGAAGCTTGAAGTGTTTGTGAATAAGTGAAGAGGAGAGGGGGTTGGGCTGAGTTAGTAAGTGGTTCAGCCCAAACCAAAGCCCTAAGCCAAAAAGTGACGAAAATTTCACTATCTCCAAACATATCAATGTTTATACTTAAAAGATTGCAAACGACGTTTTGAACTCAATGGAAGTGGTCTCGAGTCCTAATTTGTCCGTATGCAAAAAGTAGCTTTTCGGACTAAAATCCGACTAACGATAAAATATTTAAATATAAAATCGAAAAATATGCGGGTTGTTACAACAAGTGTTTATAACTGTCTAGTATGGATGTATAATCTGTGTAACTCTGATTGATGTTGTATACTATGTAATACTTATGTGATTAATATAATTTATTCGTTCCGCTGTTGAGATTCTGATGTTGTTTCTTCTTTCTTCTCTATCTTTTCTCTTTTCTATCCCTTTCTTTCTTCATCATGATACGACTTTCTGGTGATAGAAAGTCGGGTCGTTACAGTTGGTATCAGAGCGCTAGGTTAAGTGAATACCTAGGCTCTTGAGTGATTTCTTTCTTGAGAGAGCGTATTTGTAATTTTGATATATTTATTTCTACCTATTTGTTGGGTTACCGGTTCCAGTTTTCCAATATATGTTATAAAGGTAGATATGGTAGTGGTGTGTGTAACACGACTACCAATGGTTGGAGTTTGAATGTTTGAGGTTGGAAGTGTATCTGTCGAGACTGTAGACCTAATACCGTCTCGAGTGAGCTTTGATGTGATAAAGGATTTCATCGATCTCTGAAGGAAACCTGTTAAGGTTTGGAGTTTATCTTTGAAGTGTAAGTTGGATGAGCTAGAGTTTGGATCTGTCGATTTGATAGAAGCGAGTCATGATATCTTGATACCTCAAGATGTAGTAGCTGTGTGATGAGACACATTGACTATGGATGTCTGCGAAGATGTTTCTTTGGAACAAGTTAAGGAAGTGTGTCTGCTTCGGTGTTGTGGCTGTGTTCAGTAGGATGTTTCTGTTTGGTTTGAGGTCCAAGTTTCTCGAAGAGCTTTGGATTAGGAATTCCTTGGCATTGGTGTCAACAGCGCAGCTCGGAGTGTTCTGTGTGTTGGCAAGGAAGCTTTCTAGCTTAGCAGTGGAGTTCAGAAGCAGCAGAGTGGTTCCGTTCTTTGTTGGATTGGCTAGTTAAGCGTAAGCTGTTCTGTTTGGTAAAGAGAGAATAGTTTTTCTTTGGAATTAGGCTGGATTAATCGCAAAAGTGACTTGCGATAGTTTGAGCGTTCTCTTGTGTTTCAGAGATTTTTTCTGGATGTCTTCAAGAAGTCAGAGTTTTGTTAGCATCTGGAGATTGAGTTTGGTATTGATTGGATTCCAGAAGTGGTACCAATGGTTCAGCTTAGTAGTAGGATGGTTTCTGGAGGAAGATTTTAGTGAAGCAGCTCAGGTTTTGGAGGAACTTCTGAGTTTTATTTTTGGATCTGTTGGACCATATTTCTGGGATGTGTTGTCCAGTTTGCGCTCGTGTGTATCATCAGCATTTTCATTTACTCCAGATCAGAGTTGTGCAGCGGAAGCAGTTGGGAGTGCATCTGTTTTTCTTTTCCGGAATGGAGAAGTTGTTTTCTACAGATGTTAGTAGAGGCCGTGTTCTTGATTATTTTGGTCCAAGTTGTTTTGAGAAGCTTCAGCGAAGGTTGAGCTGATTAGTATGGATGAAGGCAGCCCAAGATCGTCAGATGAGTTTGGTGGATAAGAGACGGAGGAATTTGGATTTCAAAGTCGGGGATTTGGTTTTTAGTAAGTTTTCTCCAATCAAAGGAGCTATATAATTTGGTAAAATTGGGAAGCTAGATTCGAGGTATTTTGGATTTTCTCTATGGTCTGATAAGGATAAGTGTTTGGTCTTCTGGGGTGGATTGCCAGTTTGGATAACTGGGATTCGATGTGTTTCATGTATCTCTAAGTGAGTACGTGTATGACCCATCTCTGGTTTTGGAACCAGCAGTTCAGGGAGGTTTGGTTGTTGAGTCAGACTTGTCTATAGTCTGATATCCTGTTTAGTTTTGTAGATCTAGATGAGTAGGGGCTCTGTAGCTTAGTAGTATAGTTTTGTTTGGGTTCTGTACAGCGATTATCCCGGTGTTTATACTTGGGAAACTGTAGATAGTCCTATCCTGATTTTTTCTGGATAGTTAGATTTGTTTGATTGGGTGAATTGGTTGATATGGTCGTTAGCGTATGGTAGATAATATATCCTTGTGTTTTTAAAATTTAATCATTAATGAGATTATTAAATTACCTTTGTTTTAAATTTCGAGGACGAAATTCTTTTAAGGGGGGAGGAATGTGATATCCCGGAATTTTTGGCAATATCAATTTAATAATCTGTATTAAAAATTAAATTGATTTGATAATTTTTGTTAATAAAATTTGAATCGATTTAGTAATCTTCTTTTAATAAACATTTAATTTGTGAATGTATCATTTTAAAAGCTAATAAATTGTTTTCTATTTATAATGTGTATATATTTGTATATATTGTAAATAGATGAGCTTTGTTTTAAATTTAATTAATAAGGCATATTTTATATTCTAATATTTTGGTAATTTGGAAATTTTGATATATAACTTTTCAAATCTATTTTATAAATAACTATATGATTATAAACATAAGAAACTATGATTTGAAATTTAAAGATAGAGTGTTTTAATATTTTAAAATAAAATCTATTTTTATTTACATTAGAGTAAAGCTTTACCTTATTGATATTTGATTTATATATATATGTTATGATGTAATCTAGATAATAATATTTAAACTAGATCATATTTATCAATACTAAATATAAGCATAAAATAATATATATATATATATATATGAGTAAGTGCTTGATACTTAAACTTTAAAAAGAAATAAACAATAAATAAATACATATATAGAGAAATACAAGACAATAAGTATGTAACTTAAAAATAAATATTTATGTTAAAAATAGAAATAAATATACAAGTTAACATTATAACTATAATAACTTTAAAATGGACATAAAGATAAGTCTAGAATTATATAGTCTACATATATTTGCAAGCAAGTAATATATTATATACTATAGCAATGTATATGTGCAAGGCTAGAGAAAAATCATATAAGTACACACGAATAAGAAAGGGATAAGTATGCAAAGAAATAAGTCAAAACAAATAAAAATACATGCAAGATGTATAAAATAAAATAAAGAAATAGTATTGTAAACATGATAAGGGACCAAGGCATTTAATGCTTTCATTTCAAATTTGCTAGATAAATCATCTCAGCCTCCTTATGAAAAAAATCTCTGACCCTTATGTACAAATAAACATATCAGCCCTGTGTACTTGTTCTATTTATCAAGCTTCTTTTTTTCATTTTCGTTCATAAGACAATGCAAACCAGAAATCATCAAATCTGAAACCTTTTTCCTCAAAACTCAAACCCTGAAAACATCAAGCAACAAATCAGAAAAGTTCATCTCAACTAAGTTTCCAGTTTCAAGTTTTCAAAAGATCAAAAGCATTACCCAGTTTTCAAAATACTGTTTCAAAAGCCTCTGTTCAATCTGTTTCAAATTTCTGGGCTCTGTTCATCATTTTTTTTCTAGTGAGTAACATCACTTTTTAAAAAGTTTAAGTATTTGAATAAATATGGTTGCATGCTATTTTCTGAATATATGTGAATTTTCTGGCATTTCCTGTGTATATATATGTGAATGTTTAAATGTGTGCATGTATCTGTGTTCCCTGTTTTAGTTTCCAAGTTCAAAGTTTTACTCAAAATTTAATATCTCTTGATCCAATTACTGTTGGGACTTAGGATTTAAACTAAAGTTGTTTGTTTAATCATGAACTAGAGTTTAAATTTTTATTTAAATAAATTAAAACTGAAACTGCTCTGGAAAACAAATTAGAACAGGAAAGGGTGAGTTTTGTAAAAAATCAAATATCTTAAATCATTGTTTCAGACATATGATCCGAAACATCTTCCAAATTCATGAGTTTTGGAAGTAAAATTATAATTTCTAGTTTGGGTTTGAAAGAGTATGGTGGAATTGATCAGAAAATAGGAATTGGGTGATTTCTGATGATCCAAGTGGTCGGGAAGGATGGGGTTTCCACTGGAGGTAGTGGAGTGATGTGTGAGCTCGGCAAAATTATCAGAAGGGGGAATACACCATTGCGGCGGCGGCAGGTGGTCGTTGAAGTTTTTAACCCTAGTTTTGGGTTTGATCTGAAATGAGTTCATCCCATCGCCTCTGGTGGATCGAGTTCCACCAGATTCTAGTAATGGTGGCGTGGTTGTCTGACGAAGCCAAGGACGTGGTGGTGCGATGTCAAGTGATCGGAGAAGTGAGGTTCAAGACGTTTTCTGGTGATGTTGCTGGTTCCAGTTTCTGTAGAATGGCTTGATTTCGTTTGTGAGCTTATGCTTGAGACTAGGATGTTAGGATCGATGATGCAGGTGATCGTGGATGTGTGGGAAGTGTAGGCGATGGTCGGAGCCTCGCCGTGGATGGTGCAGGGTGCACGGTGCACGGTGCATATTTGGAGTCTGATGAAGTTGGGTTTGAAGCAGAGTGAGTTGCTCGAGTCGATTTGTGAGTTGCTCGAAGATTTTTTGATTTGGCTCGAAGTCTTTAGGGTATGGGCTCGGGTCAAATATTTTAGTTACAGGTTTTAAAACCTGTCAGTTTTTAAAGTTGTTAAAATGAATTTTTAAATTGGAAGCAAGATTTTAAATTGAGTTTAAAGTCAAACTTTGAGGTATGGATTCAAATTAACTTTTGGATCCTAGTTTTAAAATACATAAGTTTAAAAATTTAAATTGTTAAACAAGTTTCAATGTTTAAAGTATGTTTTAAATGAAATGGTTTTTCAATAAAATGTTTAAACTTATTTATATAAAATTCTTTATAAAAGTTACTTTAACATTTGAATTTAAGAGGTTTATAAAATTGATTTAATTTTGGTTGAAGTTAAATTTGTATTCATTTTAAATCTTAAATTTAGAAATGGAATTTAAAAGTAAATTTAAGAGTGAAATGTTTTTGAATGCATATGTTAATGATAATTAAAGTCATTAATAAAATAATGATTTATCCTAAAGATAATTTAAATTTTCAATGATTAATGATTAATATAGTAAATTAATTAATGATTTTATAATAATTAATTGGTAATTATGGATTGTTAGTTAATTAATTTAAGAGTTAATTAATTAAGTATTTAAGGGTTAAGTTAATTAATTAAGGAATAAGTAATTTGTAATTGAAGATCATTAATTAGATAAGGTCTGATTATTAATTAATGATTAGGAATAAATTAATCAAGTAATTAAGGATGAATTAAGTTACAGTTAAACACTTAATTAATTAAATATTTAGAGATTAATTAATGTGTAATTAAAGATTAATTGATTTTAATTTATAATGATTAATCTAAGTTTAAATTACTTAAGAAAGGTAATTAAAGAATTGTAAATAGTTAATGAAGACCATTAACTAAGGATTATTTAACAATTAATTAATGTGATTAATTTTAATAATTAATTAGATTAATTAATTATAGATAATCAATTGTGAAATTGTTTAAGTGTAATTACTTAATGAAGTATTTAAAGGAATTAATTACTTAAGGTAATTAATTAAATAAATTTGATTAGTTGAAGGTAATTAATTAAGTTTAATTAATGTAAGATAATCACTGGATGATTTGATAAGTAATTACTTAATGTAATCAATGAAGTGTAATTACTTGGTGAAGTAATTAATGGTAATTACCGTATGTAATTAATTGAAGAGGATTTAAATATGGAAGTAATTTGGATTAAATTACTTGGTGTAATTAATCAAGGGATTAATTGAGATAATTAATTAAGGAGAAATTAATTAATAATTTAATGAAGTAATTAAGGGTAGTTAATTACTGAATGGGATCAATCAAGAGTGATTAATAATTATGGTTTAATTAAAGATTAATTACTTAATGTAATTAATTTAAATAGAATAATTAATTAAAAATGTAATTAGGGATCATTAATTTATATAATTAATGATGTAATTAAGGATTGATTAAGATTAATTAATCAAGAATAAGTGATTTTGAGTAATTAATTAATGTAATAATTAAGGATTAATGTAATTAATTTTAGTTAATTAATTAATGAAGTAATTAAAGATTAATTACTGTATTTGGTTAAGAATAATTAATTTGTGAAATTAATTAAAGGATAATTACTTGAATGTAATTAAAGGATAATTAATCAAGGATGATTAATTAAGATGGAAATTAGAGAATGATTAATTAATTGACTTGGAATTAATTAATGGTTATGTAAGCAAGATTTATAATGATGAAGTAATTAATTTAATTTATTTTAAATTAATTAAAGATAAGGTAATTAATTTAATTCATTTTAAATTAATTATAAATGGTGGGATTATTAATCCTTGCTTATGTATGGATGGATGATATTGATTTCCTTGAATGGTTTGAGATCTCAGATATGAGATAATTGATGCTGTGTGATATGAATGCTTTGGTTGAATTGTGATGATAATGTGAATTATCTATTTATGATAATAATGTGAATTATCTATTTGTGATGATAATGTAGATTATCTATCTGTGATATTGTGAATTATCTATCTGTGTGTATATAGATAATAGAATTGAACTGTTTTAACTTTATAACAACTTGGCCTTAAATGATGGCATTTTGGATTTCGATGAGACCGGGATCGGGTTTCCAGATTTGGATATCCGAATACCACATCGATCCAAATTAACGATAGGTCGTGAATCTCAAGTGAAGATAAAGATTCAGAGTGCAAGGGTTATTGTCGTTAACTCTGAGGGTGATTGCAAAATGAGTGTAACGAGATAATGCCTTCGGTTTCGTTTGAACCCGGAACGAACTTGTATGGATTGAATGCTTTCAACACATCGTCAGGTGGACGATGAGCATTCTAAGAGATGTGTTCTCTAAAGGTAATCGTGACCTCAAGCCTCATCAACCGAGAATGGCTAAAACAGGGGAGGTGCAGCAAGGCTTCGTGGGTAGCACCCACTTGAGAGCGAGATATACCCCTATCTAGATGTCCCTTTTTATTTCAGCTGTGTGGGAAGTTGATTGCAACAACTGCTGGGGTTGTCTTGTTTGGGACTGTCCAGTAAGGGATGGTTCCGGCTTTGTGTTGCAGGGGGTCGGGAGTGATCCTCGGTACGGTGATCTAGGCCACGTATTGTGACGGGCGGTACCCCAGTAGCCCTGCCATTGTATGGAATTCAATTTCCAATAAGCGCCCTCGGATTTGATTGTATTATCCACTTGTTGGCTAGTATGCTGAAATTTAATCATGTAACAATTTCAGCTATTTCTTATTTACTTAAAATCCCTAGACCTATTATAATATCATAGAATTTCCTATCAAATGTTTGGTTAGCGTAAGTTAAAAACTTATCCGTGTTTATGTGTGGGAAGTCTTACGTGATACCTTTTGTTTTCAAAGGTTTTCAAAGTTAAGCAACTTTAACCTGTTACTCACACCAGACCCATGTCTGACCCGGAGTTTATTCTATTTTTCTTAAACTCCTGGGTACTCAAATTTTTATGAGTAGCCAAGGGATTCAGGTTAGCTTTGACGAATTATGGAGGAGCAATGGAGATATATAGTTTTCCACTGTGTTGGTATCTCTGTGTAGTTTCTCTGTGTTGTATTTGAGTTGTAATAACTAGACAAGTGTTTATAACTGTCTAGTATGTGATGTATAATCTGTGTAACTCTGATTGATGTTGTATACTATGTAATACTTATGTGATTAATATAATTTATTCGTTCCACTGTTAAGATTCTGATGTTGTTTCTTCTTTCTTCTCTATCTTTTCTCTTTTCTATCCCTTTCTTTCTTCATCATGATACGACTTTCTAGTGATAGAAAGTCGGGTCGTGACAGATTTTCACTTGCATCATAGTCGAGATGATTCCCATTGCCAAAATTATTTGAAAAGTGGATCACATTTTCGTTTTGATTTTGAAATTCATTTTGGAGTTCAAAATTGAATCGACATGGGTTATACTCGAAATCGTTTGAATTTTGAAGTGAATTCAAATTTTGATTATTTTGAAAACTTTGATTTGAATCATTGCCTAAATATGAATTACACAAATCATTTATCATTTGATTTTGTTGTATAGAGATTTCAAGTAAAGACGAAATGCTATTTTCAAGATTTGAGGGTTGTTCGTTATTTTGAAAACTTTGTGGTGCAAAATCCGAATCGTTTGAACAATAGTTGTTGTTAAAATATCCATACGAATTTGGTGTGAAATTATATGGATTATATTGATTTTCACAACTATCGTAGAATTCATGTAAGTAGGGAAACTCGGACATTTTCAAGAATGATTTTTTATAAAGGAAAAATATTTACAAATAAAATTTATTTTTCAAAAGGGAAATTGATTTTTGTTTTGTTTTTTTGTTTTTCATTTTTTTTGTTTTGAAAAGGTTTTATAATTTATTTTTTTTGCTTTTTCTAAATTTTTTATTTTTGGATTTTTGAAATTTCAAAGAAAAAGGAATATATATAATTTTTTTAGTTTTGGATTTTGAAATTTTTAAAAAAAAATATGCATGAACTAATGCAACTAAATGAATGCAAGGGTTAATTACAAATGATTTATCCTAAGTTAACTCAAAATTGTATAATCACACTTTGTCTTAAATCAACAAGATAGTTCTCAGCCAGGTAACGGGCGGGGGTTATTGGTGCACCACGAATCACCGTAGCAATGCAGCCGAAGGTTTAAGTACCTTCAGAGGAACAACCACTATAATATTTACAAATCACCGTAATATTTATAAATGGTTATTACTCTGCTGTAGCCTAGACACCAAGAAATTAAATTGTTCAAAGAAGACAACTTGTCAATATACAATTAAAAGTTATTGATGTCTAATTGTTATTACTAATCAAAATCTAAGGATGAAATGCAAAGCAGAAATTAAATGTGTATTAACAATGCAACTACGAATGAAATTTCTGTTTTTGTTTTTTTTTGGTTTTTTTAAATGCAAGCAAACAACAATGCAAGACAAACAAAAACAATAGATATATACAATGCAAGGCAAATAAAGAGAAAAATATAAATAAGCAAGCAGGTTTTTTTTGGTAAGCTCAGCTCGCAATCAATTTATTTTAGCAAGCACTTCTGCTCCTGCAATTCTACTTTGGCAACCTGAAATAAAAAAAAATTTGAAAAGGAAACTTAAAAGTGACGTTTTACTTAAAAAAAAATTAATATCAAAGAAGAAGCTAAAATAAATGAAAAACAAAACAATTGAAATCAAATGAAACCAAGCAAAACAAATGAGACCATAAACTTGTATATATATATTTTTAGGAATTTTATTAAACAAGCCAAACAAAATACTTACCAATACAACAAAATTAAAACAAAAGACTCAAATCAAAACAGAACAAATTGATTTCACCAAAACAAACTAAAAGAGAGAAAAAACTAAGCAAAACTACTAAGTAAAATCAAAAGTACAATTAACAAGCCTGGCCCAATTCCAAAAGAAAACAACTTATTTTCAATTTATTAACAGAAATAAACGTCTCCGTTTATCACACTTAAATTTGACTCTGCAAACCACTATTCTTCCTTTTTTATCAAACTGCGACTCTTTTTTTCAATTTTCAATTTTTTTTTCAAATACGAAGGTCGAGTTCGCCGCCGTTTGAATTTGAGTGAATTTGGTTTGGGTGGTTTCGGTTGTTCGAGGTGTGGCACTTGGTATTTTAGGTGAAGGTCAGTTTTGAGTTGGAAATTCAGGGGTGTTGAAGTAGATTGATTTGCGGTGGCTCTGAAGAATTGGAATTGTAGTGCTTGGAAGTATGGGATGGTTCGAAGGGATTGGTTGCAGCGGGAGGCAGCTGCTGAGTTGTTCGTGGGTGATTTCGATTGTCTAAGGGATGAAGGTAATTGGCGAGTTTTGTTTTTTTGTTTTTTTGGTGATCGATGGAATGAAGTGGATAGTTTTTTTCTTGGTACGTGCACTGTTATTTAGGAACGTGAAGCTGTTTTGTGGTGGGTTTCTGTGAAGAAGATGGAAGTGAGGTGGTAGATGGTTATGGAAGCAGGCAGAAGTGGATGCGGCCTTGGCAATGTTGAAGTCTGAATTTATGGAAAAGTTTTATTGTTGAATGATGGAGAATTTTGTGAAGAAATTGCGACCGTGGTGGTTTTCCGGAAAAGATGGAACTTTGCAGGAGGTTGTGAAGTGTTGCTAGAAGTTGTTTGTTGCTAAGGAGGATTTGTGAGCAAGTAGAAGTATTGTAACACTCTGGTTTGCAAGCAATGGGCTGTGTTTGTGCACTGGTTAGTGTTCAAATGTGTGCAAATCTGTGTTGACAATGGCTGAGACCAGTAGGAAGTGAAATGTACTGCTGTGGAAGTGATGGTAGCTATTAGTAGTAGTTAGCAGCAAGGGTTTTGGTGGTTCTCCGATGCAGAGGATAGTGAAGTGGCAGGCTGCAGTTGTGTGGCGGCACTTTTGTGCTTGTGGAATTATGGTCTGGAAGTGTGGGTCAAGTTTGTGAAATGTCAGTGGGGTGGAAGATGACAGGGTGTTTGTATGGTTGAGTAGTGTGAAGTGATGTTTGTATGAGAGGGATGCGACACTATGGTATTGAGGTTGCTGTGATTGTTTAGAGATGTGGGCTTGCACTGATAGTTTGAACAGTGGGAATGTTGTATGTGACAGTTGCTTGATGGGTGATGGTTGGCTATTATTTCTGAGCAGTTTAGGTGATGATTGGAGCAGTTTTGAATGTTTGTTGCAGGGTTGAGTTTGTTATGTTGTAGTTGAACGTCACAGTGCAAGGTTGAGGATTGAATGGTGGTGTTGTGGATATTTGTAGTAGCAGTGGGGTTAAGTGCACAGGTAAATATTGTAGGCGAGAAGGGAAGAGTGGAGTTTGCGGTGAAGAATGGGCTTAAGAGCAGAAATGTATGCGTCGAGGCAATAATGTAAACTTGTCCGTCGACAGAGGGGATGGAGATGTTAGGCAGTTGCAGTCGATTGATATGCAATGTAATAACTGTGTAGCTGTAGTGAAGAGGTGGTAGTGAAGAGGAAAATGTGTTGATAGTGCAATTTGTATGTCAGTTGTGTAAGTGGATGAAGTACAAGCACAGTTTTGATGTGCAACAAATATGAATGGTGATCAGGGTGTATGGTAGCACAGGCAGGAGGATTTGACAGTAGTAGTTGTGTGTTGAAGCTTGAATCGGTGGTGTTCAAGGCAGTGAAATGGGTTTGAATGTTAACTGGAAGTGTTGAAGGCCGCCGTGGTGATGAGGTTAAGGGGTTATGTGCAGAAGTGAGATGTGCAAAGATGCACAGGTTGCAGTTGTTAAGTGATGATAGAAGTGAAACAACAATTGTCAATGGAATAAGGTTGAAGTGTGCAAGTTATAGGTGATGAATTTTGGCGAGGCAGCAACAACAGAGAGTGGTAGAAATGGTTGAGCAGTGTGTTTGTAATGTAGTGCACTGTGCACAGAAAATAAGCACGGTGTGTTTTTTTTAAAGAAAAGTGTCAATGTAAAAAGAAATAGAAAGAGAAAAAGAAAGATGTAAATAGAAAAATGTTGATGCAAATGGAATTGAATTTTTTTTAAAATTTTTGTGTATGTTTTTTTATATATATACAATGCAAATGCAAAACAAATAGAAAACAACAAACAAACAAACAAATGCAGGTTACAAACGCACAACAATATTTTTTTTAAATGCAAGACAAACACACAAAATAAAACACACAAAATAAAACACACAAAAATAAAAATCAAATGAAAATAATTCGAAGAATAGAAAATCAAAATCAAAACTATTCCCCGGCAACGACGCCAAAAACTTGTTCGACGACGGAAATTCTATCGGTTTAGAAAACCGTCGAACGAATTTAAATTAAAAATATAACCGCAAGTGCACGGCGTATTATTGAAGTACGTGGCGAGTACGGGTCGATCCGCAGTGAATTGATGATTTTAAAAATCTATTCAATCAAATTAAACCAAAGTCGAGGGATAATAAACTAACTAAAAAAGATAAGAACAAGCTAGAACTAAGGAGAATAAAAATATGAGATTAAAGAGCAATTTAGAGGTAAATCCCCTCCCATGATCACATAAATCAACATAATGAAATTATGATCTCTTTTTGGTCATTTGTGAGTTTAGTTGATGCATTTATCATAAGCATGGCCTAATTGTGTTATTAATTAACACACTTAAACCATCAAACTTTAATGCACCGTCTAACCCACTTACTAACTTCAATGAAAATGATATGAAATCAAAAGTAGAATCTATTTTAAGCATGGTTGATTAACTATTGAATTAGAAACATAAACCATCAAATTTTGATTCAAAATCCACTTCCATTACCATGATCATATGTAGATGAAGAGGTAATTAGTGATTCATATGACTAAGCATAGCCTAATTGTTTTGAACAATATAAGCTATCAAACTCAATATTAAACACAAAACCACACAAACATATACTTTACATTAAGCACAAAAGAGACATAAAAGAAATTATGCTGCATCTACATGATTCAAGAGAGCTTCATTACCCCTAAATTGAAGGGATTAGCCTCTCATTTTTGTTATCAAATCAACAAATGTAGAAAGCAACATTAAACAAACAAGAGGGAAAAGAGAGAAAAAAGAAAGGAAAAACTAATCTACTTGCCTGAAATAAGAGAGATCTACACTACAGCATGAAAGGAAAAGAAGCATGTAAAAGAAAAGAGAGCACTAATTAACATTAAAAAAAAGAAAGTTACATGAAATAAAAATATGGCTAAGTAGCCATGAAAAGAGAAAGAGAAGAGCTTTGTTTATTTTTGAGCCTAAACTAAAGTAAAGAGAGACTAAGGGAGGGAAGGTTACATGAAACATAAGGGGATTTTATACATGTGCTAAAACCTAATTCATATTTTTGGGGAATGCCCAAAATACCCTCTTAGGAAGTGTGGTGGCCAAGTTATCATTAGCTTCAATAATCCCTCACTTAAATGTACATGAAGCCATTAATTCCATAAGCATGTGCATTAGCCTCTAATTTGTACATTAAGGTAGGTGGGTAGATGGGGTCCTCCATTATCTTCACTTTGAATTATTTCCATCTTCATTTGTTCTCTTCACTCTTGTGCATGCATATATCATCATGAAACCACTTGTATATGAATTTAAATTCCTACAAAATAATATAGAAATTTTCAATTAAATTATCTCAAATTAATATATGCACAAAAATGACCATTTTGCCCTTGGATGAAGATGAATATGTGACAATTTGAAAATAATATGAATTTTGGTTTAAACAGGTTAAAATATCCGATATGATCATTTATTTAATTTAAATAGATTAAATATGGTGGTAAAAATATGCATATTTACGTGCACATCACACCACCAGTCCGGATGCGTAATTGGTATATCAACCCTGGCATTGCCTTGTTGTGCCGTGTCACCTACCCTAGTGTGCTTTACTACGAGTTTGATTTGTGTCGTACCTATGGAGTATCCTTTGTTAGCTCCAGTTTACGGGTTATTACGGTACTGTATAGACTACTGGCACTATAAAATGTGTTAAGGGGGATATGGGTAACGCCTTAACGCTATTTAAATAGTTTACTTTACTTTAGACATGTTATAATAGCGTATATTACTACATATTAGATAGTTTAACAGATCCATAGAGGATGGTTATCCCAAACATCCTTTGAGTTACTTGTATTTCAGTTGATATTTCACTTGAGTTGGATTTATTGATATAAGAATGTTAATCCTGACTCAAGTGTTTTGTGTTTTGCTTTACGCTCGGGTCAGACTGAGTGGCTCAGTGTTCGAGACTCACCTTTGGAGTTGGAGCTTAGCTTGAAGATCCAGCTATCTTTCAAGCTTTCAGTTATTCAGTTGATTCCAATGATGTATTCAGATCTTGTATTTGATTATTGTGTTGGGACATCTATGTATTCGTGACTTCTGTTGTATCTTGTTTAACTCTGTTATATATATATAGTAGCTTCATGAACTACTATTCTTTTGTTTCCGCTGCATTATTGTTATATTACTCTATGTCTGTGATTCTGTGATTATTTATTTACTGTATATGCTAAGTTTTGCCAAATTTAAATTAACAATCTGATATTTTGAGCAATTCAAATCCGACATGTATGGATGTGAATGGTTGAAAATTTCAGGATGTTACAGGTACACATTGACTACTAAATAATATATATGACATATCCTCCTAATTGCCAATATATAGAATGATGAAGTAAACTAAAATAGTCAAAATTGTCTACTCCAATGCTAGCACAAAATCCAATGGTCAATGAGTCCGTGTACCTATAGAGTTTCGGCCAGACCAGAGTATTTTTAAAATAAACGGGTCAAACTATATCTAATAAAGAGGTGAGATACTGATATCGTAAATATATGACTTAATAGTAAATAAGCCATAATAAAAAAAATTCCAGAACAAATAATCATAATAAGGCATATCAATTAAAAATCTATTTATGACTTAACCATAAAATAAGTCATCTCAGATCATGCCTAAAAACTAATTAACCAAAATAAGGCCTATCAAACCAAATCACCATTTCATAAATCCATATCAAGTCTCCAATAGACTATCATAAAAAAATATGGTGATAACAATTCAAAATTCACCAAAGCCAAAAAGATACTAAATATCCATCTAAAAATATCTGAAAAAACAATCATCACTGATAAATAATCATAATCTCAGATCCAGAAAAGATTATGGAAGCCTTGACAAGGCAGCTAACACCTCCTGAAGCAGTTTCATTGGCCCTAACAAGGTCGCTAACACCACTTTAAGCAGTTTCGTCGGCCATGGCAAGGTCGCTAACAACTCACTAAGTAGTTTCGCCCTAAATGACAAGGTCGCTAACACCTCTCTAAGCAATTTCACCCTGAATGACAAGGTTGCTAACACCTCCTTAAGCAGTTTCATCAGTTGCTACTCAAATATCGACTCTTAGGTCGATGAAAAATAAGTCATCGTCCCTCAGGGATCTATCGGCCTGAAATCCGAACACCATAAGATAATACAACTCTAAAGTGTTTATCACTTTCACTTTTGTAATCACTAGAATTTAACAAGCTTTCCCACACTAGAAAGTAAATCGAAGTATTTACTAAAAGTTAGTGATTTCTAGTCAAACTCTATTTAATAAATTATAATAATAAACGAAAGAATTGAACGAAATATCCCATAACAATTTGACTATTCAAACGTTTATTAAAATTCTTTGTTTCATAGACAAGCACGAAATCTCAATAAAATCTCAAATCCAAAATAAATATAAAAACAGAGTTTTAAATTAATTTTATATATGCGGATATAATTTTCCAAATCACTTTCAAATCCATAAACTCATTTTAAAGAAGAGTTGTTTATTTATAAAGTTTGAACCCTTGAAAATCATTTAAACTTCTTTTATAATTAAATTCACTTAAAATGGAAAGTTTTACTTTCATAATAGCTTTTATCAAATAGTACCCTATTTTATCTTTTGCTTCTAAAACATTTCCAAAATTATTTACTTAAAATAGAAAATTTAGAAAAAAAATTATAATTAAATATTACTCATTTTTAAAAGCTTTGAGTATAAAATATTAAAATAAGAAACAAGTTAAGATTTTAATATAATTTAACTATATTTTATAAACTAATTTCCAATAAATATCCACAATAGATAAAATCTCATTTATAGAATCTTTTAAAAATATTTAAACAATTCAAACAATAAACCCATCAAAATTTGTATCTTCTAAAGCCAACATCACTCTATAAAATATAATTCCATGATATGGAATTATTTAGCGACCCAAATTGCTTTTCGACAATTCCAACCACAGAAACAATGTATGTACTTCTATTTAAATTAATAGAACTCAATTTGCAATCGAACAAGGTTCCGTTTTCAAATTAGCCTCTTTTAATCACATAACAATCTATATATCACCAAACAATCAATCAAACCTAAGTATGCAACAATATGTCGTTCTATTCAATTATTATCACCTAAGTATTATAACGTAATCAACCATATCAAGGCATGTAAAAGGAATTCATATATATATATATATAAGTGTGATAAAAATAACTCACCTTATCCATTTGATTGTTCACTATATTGTCGGCGTCTAAGCCCGCATCGACCTCTTCCTACTGCTTCCTTGACCACACCACTAATGCCACTGCTAGCACCACACCCCGACCAACCACTACCGCCCCACGCCTTCTCTGCCTGATGCCAATGATCACGCAGTGCCTGCCCTAGGTCCACACGACCACCTTCGTCGCTTGCGAGCCATGCTTGGAAGCACAACCTCCACCTCTCTTATGCTCGATGTCAATGAACTAGGTCGCAGCCTCTAGGTCATGCTCGCCATACCCTAATAAAACGTCTTCGCCGACCACCCAACCTCCAACTGCCATGCCAAGCCTTGCTTTGTCATAAGCGTCGGCCTTTCATGATGTCATCCTCCTCCTCCGGTCATACCACTTGCCTCATCATCGCCCAGGCCTCAAGCACCACCCGCATGCGTACTCTGCCAATCACGATCCCCATGGCAGCCTTTCATGATTTCTTTTTTTTGGATGAGAATGAAATAAAATGGAGTAGGAAGGAGTATAGGTTTGGGGAGATAAGTAGATGTAATTTTTGCTTTACTAATCAAGACTGGGATGGGCTTTGAAGTGTTAAAAAAGGGAATAAAAAGAAATAATCTACAACTAATCTTATTCTTAATTTAATCCTCATATTAATTAATTTCCATTACATTTCTTTAAATTGCAATTTGAAATCACTTTATTAACATATGAATAGTTATATCATTGAATTATAGATTCATTTTCAAGTTAAATTGATTATCGTATATTTTGCCCAAATCATTCAAATTCAACAATTATTCAATTTCGTTGATTTATTAAATTTATCGAATCACAAATAAAACTTCTTTTCATCAATTTCAAGTATATAAAATTATTTACACTTTAAAAATTTTATACTTATTAAACATTTTATTCGAATTTTAATATATTATCTAAAACATAATTTATTATCTAATCCAATTTTATTATAACAAAATCCTTTATTAAATAGGCTTTAGTTAACAATAATTTGATTCCAAAAATAATATTTATCAAATTTGAATTCAAACACTTCTATCTAATTTAATTAGTTTAGAATTTATAGCTTCAAAACAGGGTTGTTACAACTTACCTTCTAGCTCAAACTGATATACATATGTTCTGTGAGGTTATTTCACTTTTGTTAAAACCGAATTTATCACAAAATGTTGCAGGACATATATTTGTTTTATTATCTATGACATCATCATGTTTTGAAATGGCCTTAAATAATGTGGAACGGGAAACGACATTGACATCTTCTTACATATGTGTGACAAGTTTGTTGACTTTGAAGTTGATAATTCATTAAAAAAAGTACTAGCTTTTGTTTTTTTATTTATTTTGAAAACTTAGTTTGATCATTATCTCCTAGTTTTGGTAAGTTGATCCTGCAGATATTTGATCACTCTTTTGGTTTCTATATTGATTTATGGAATCACTAATAATGTTTTATTTGCAAATTAAGCAAGTAGGATAGGTATACTTGATCACACCCTAATAATTTGACACAAAGACAACTTGAACATTAATTCCTTCTTGGTATATTCATGAACTTTCATTTTGTTATGTTATAAAGGTTATTTTAGAAGATATTTAAGTTATCAGTGGATCAATGATCACCTACTAATTATAGTATTAATTCAATGTGTTTTTTTGTATCGCTATATATTATTTATTTTTCTGATTACTTATTGATGTATTGTCCATGTTCAAATAAAATGACATTAAAATAAAAAAATTACTTGGTAGTAAAAAAATGGCAAGAAAAAATGGTTTTTTGGTATGCACGAAGATTGAAGAGAACATATAGTTAAATGTTATGTAGGTCCATGTTAACCTTGCATGACCTCGTGTTTTTGCTTTGCACTTGTGTGTGCTTTGTATTCTATGTTATATTACACAAACGGATATATATACATATACATATACCTACATATATATATATATATAGTAATCGAGAATTTACGATACTTATTATCAAAAATGCAGGATAGATAATAAATGGTAGTCCGTATTGGTACATAAGTGTGGATTTCATAATTGATGTTGATACATAAGCTATTGCAGTGAAATTATAACTGATTACAGATTGTGTTCTTACAACTAGTTTAGTAATACATATTACTGAATAAGTAATTGTCTATTTGCTTGTAACTGCTACAAATTATGAAAATTCTAGAAAATTGGTTGCATCATACTATGATGGAAAAATAATGAAAATGTTCTTATAGTTCGATCTCCATAACGATTAAAATGCTCTTATAGTTTGATTCCAAGATTGAAAATTACTAGCATAATAGTGAAAGGGGTGTAATCATTGGAAAAAACATGATAATACTCACTTCGGAATACAATTCTATTCATGGTATGAACATATCCACCTTTCAATGTTCTAATCAACTCCAAGTGTATTTAATTATGCATAGACCATAGTAATAAGGTGTTTTGTTCACATAAATGTGAACAAACTTCAACTTCTTACCTTGAATTAAGTAAAAGTATGTTATCTAATTACTGTTTTCATGGATAATAACTGATGATTACTTGGTACATAAGGGACATGATTAAAGAAATATTTAAAAAGCTAGCTTGAGGCACTTAGAGCATTATCCCATCTCAAACAATTCATGTATACATTAGCTAAGCTGCATTTGTATGAACAAATACTACATATAAATATTAGTTTACAATATATATCCTTCAAGTTAGAGAAATATATAAACCAAGATGAACAAAATTATATATTAAAAGTATTTTATTAATGCTCACTGGTTGTCAAGCCATATCCAGATGAAGGTAGGCACATTTGTAGTTATTGGTAATAAGTTCAGTTATAGAGTTCTTAACATGTAGGAGAAATCAAAATAATTAATTAGTGAAATAAAATTAGCTGTTTAATTACTCTTCAAGTGAAAGTTACAACATTAGCATCACATCAGGACAACAACCTCAAAGGCTTCTTATATATCAAGGGCTTCTCTCTATTTGAAAAATACTTGCAAATTGTGACAATATTTGGTGCTTTATTACCTGGGGAAATTGAGTTGCAGTGTATTCTATATTTTACTCCCTCCTCACAAAGAATGATTCTAGACTGGCCTAATTTGCAACTACTATAAAATAATTCGGGTTTAACAAACTATGTCATTTTAGGTTATTCAGAACAAACAATAAAGTATGATTTCAATATGGTTGGGCTTAGTTCTTCTTATGTTGTTAACAATGATATGAAAATAAATTAGTTTTACAGAAATAGATTTTAAAACTAGTAATCTTCCTTTTTTCTTCATTTTAATTTGCAAGAAATGGGTAAGATTGTAAAAAAGAATAAGCTTACTAAAAAATAACAAATTAGGGAACCCAAATATGCATTCAAGGAGTCTAATGCAAGGAATGAACATATTATGCTAGACAATGATGTTCATGATGAAGATAACTGTAACAACCCGTATTTTTGGGTCTTCAAATTTGGATATTTAATTTATTTAAATACTCGAATTTGAATTAAATTATAATTAAATCTACATTTCAAATGTAGATTTGATTTTTGATGACGTATTTTTAATTTAAATTTTAGAATTTTTTCGTAATTTTTAATTTGGGAAAATAAGTAAATTCCCGTTTGGCGTATTTTACGGCAAATGCTGGCATTTTGAAACTTCACAGAATTGATAACCTATCTATTTTATTTTTATTTTATGATCGTAAAACATTGTTATACGCGATCGTGCTTTATTTTCCGACGTTCATAGTTCGGACGCGGACGTGAAGTAGGATAACCGGGAATCAAAATCAATTCAAATCAAGCATATATATGTGCACAAGTTTTGTTTCCCCAACGTACACAAACAAGTTGTGCAGCAGGCTTTTTCTTCAACTCGGCCCTTCTTTGTTTCAAATCAGTGTACCCATTGTACATAGCATCCACCTTCCCCTTCACCTCAGCCGCCGTTGTCTCCCTACCTTGTGTCCCCTTTTGCATACTGCTTTATTACTGTATGAATGTATATATATACATGTTCGCGATTTCTTCTTCTTCTACTATTATTTTTATTTTGCCTCTAAGTGGAACAATCCCATTTTCTCTCTTTCAAAAATCAACAACTCATCGTTCATCAACAATTAGCCCAAAGCACCAAAACAAAAGTTGTTCGTATCTCTCCATAGTATTTTTAAAAATTGACGGAACTCGATTTCGTTGAGAATCGATCGAGATATCGTTAAAAATCATAAAGAGGGAGAAAATGTTTCCAAACTTCAAAAATTAATTTCTCTGGATATCGGAAGAATGGATCGTCGTCGCTAGCACTGTTGGGTTCGTATCGAGACGTAGTATTTTTGGTAGCATTTCGGTGCGATTTTGTGATGGCGATTGGAGTTGGTCGATTTCTAGGGTTTCGTTTTGTCGGAGCTATGATCGTTGATTGAAGAAATGGAGTTTGGTTTGGGGTTCGGGTAGTGAGGAGCTTGGGTCAGCGAAGTTTGGGCAAGTTTGGCGTCAATTATTATCGCGACTTGTTTGGGGTGCGTGCTACAGGCGGGTCGTAGTGGGAAGGATGGATCGCATTTCAATGCGATGGACCGGAGTGGTGACGGAGGATGGGCATATTGTCGAGTGTAGAGAGATGGATATGTGGGTGATCTCGAATCGTCGCATGGTGGCTTGGTGCGATATGCACGTGCACAGTTAGTGTGCAAGCTTTGGTAGCAGCTATTTGGAGAAGAGAAAACGATGGGAGGAAGAAGAAGCTGTTGACGTGGGTGTGGGTCTAGTTTTGTTTGGGCTCGGCCCGTTTGGATATGGTGAGAAACAACTTCTTTTAATTGTTTAAAATTTATATATAAAGCTAGTTAATTTTGAAATGATATATCTAGTTCATATGAAACCCGATTAACCCGCGGATATTTGCGTTGGGTTCGTATGAACGAGTACAACATGATAGTGTCATTTTTTGATAGCTTTGGACAAGTATAAATTTATGACATATGAAAACAGATAGAATTTAATTACTTTATTTTAAATAATAACGTCGTTTAAATTTATATACCTTAATAATTGATGTTTATTTGGCCAAATAAATTACTGTTGAGTTAAACTGGATTGAATATGGTAATTGGACATTGTTTAGCAAAATAAAGCATCGTTCTGCTAATTAAATTAATTTGGCAATTAATTAGCAAAATAAATCCACATTCAACTATTTTATGGATTTGGACATTTGATTATATACCATTAATAGATATTCCGCTTTGGATATGAGATATATTAATTAATGTTGGTTAAGTGTTGAATTTATTTATAGTCGTTGATTATGTAAATATCTGTTGTTAACTTGAAAAAGGTAAATTGAATAATATGGTAACTTGTTAAGTACCATGGTGATCATTAAGCCTCCTTCAAATTCAAAAAACTACTTATTGTTTTGAAAGTTACTTTAAGAATAATTACTTTTATGATAAGGTTTATAGACAATTATTATTTAGTAATAAGTTTTAGAATGGGAAATATTATTTATTTATAATGTTTTAAAGATAAATTATAATTTTTTAATAAAAAATTAAATTAAATTATTTTATTAATATGGTTCTTAAAAGTTATTTCTTAATGTTATTTAAAGATGTTTAGTTACTATTTAAAAGTTATTTTGTTATGATTTAAGTGTAATTATACTTTAATTTTTTTTTTAAATGATTATCTATACTGGAAGTTTATAAAATAAATTAGGAAATTAAGTTAGCAACTAGAAAATTTAGAATGCACGAATCCCAAAAGCTTTAGAATTTTGGGAAAAAATAAATTTTAACGAACAAAGTTGAGAGAAAGGTTATTATGAAGTCAGGGGTCACTGCCCCAATACCTTTAAAGCTAAAATTTATAAATAGGCTTGTAGATAGTTTGTTGTTTTAGAATATAAGAAGGTTTCCCAATTATAGGATTAATTGCACATTGCTAGGGTCAATCGTATGTAGTAACTTATTAACCAAGTCCCGATTACGTTAGGTTGTGGCTTGATTTGTTTTTAAGCATAGACTGGAAAATGTTTTGAAAAACTATGTTTAAATTTTTTTGAAATTTTTTGTTTAAATGCTTTTGAAAAGTTGGGTTCAAATACTTTTGGAAAATTTTTGTTCCAATGCATTCGAAAAAAATGGTGTTTAAATGTTTTTGGAAATTTGATTTTTCAAATAATTTTGCAAGTTTGTTTGAGGGGGGAAAGGTTTTCTTTTGAAATGAGAAAATTTCTGATTTTCAAATGCCACATGCCTAGCGTATGGAGCATCGATGTGTTAGTAAATATTAGTTTTACTATCCGACAAAGGTGACAGTATACAAAACATGTATGATAACATAGAAAAAACTATTTTAGCTTTGGAATTTTTATTTCCATACCTTGTTGATAGTGAAACGAAACTTGTGTTTAGGATAATTACATTTTAACATCCAAAAAAACCTCCTTATGCGTATTGTACTAGGAAAAATTGGATAAGAATTGAGGGCAAAAGAGAATGTTCTAAGGTACAACTGAATAGGTATCCGAAAAGAAGGGTGAAAATGTAAAATTTTCCATCTAAATTCCTTTTCCAGCATAGGAGTATAGATTTAAAAATCCAACTTTTCAAAATAGTGGCTGTTAAAAATTGCATGTTAGATTTTGGATCGTAGGGATTGGATGCAAAATTGATTAAATCATACTTCTACTAGTAGCTCCTGCCAGGAGTGTGGAAATTATTGTTTGAAAAAGGATTTCTGATTTTTGAAAATTTGCATACATACATAATTGCCAGTATATAAAGGTTGTTTGCATCATATTTTCAAAATATTTCTAAAAGAATGCATTTATATAGGACGTGCCGATTTAGAATCATTTTGCATGCATGTCTTATATATTGTGATATACTATGCACTCGTACACGTTTGGCTGCAAAATTGGTTGTACACTAATTGGTTGGATATCTCATATTGGTTGCGCAGTACATTACATGATTCAACCCTTGGGGAATTTCAGGGATAAAATTCTTTAAAGGGGGGGAATTTGAAATTGGTCCTAAATATATATTATTGTCGAATGTTTGTAAAGCTATAAAGTTATTCTAGATTTATAATTGGGTTGTATATTAGGTTGCCCTAGTTGACTTAGAATATGAATTTCTATGTTTTAATTTATTGGGAGTGGGGTATAATTTAATTGTGTATATTTTCATATAGTTTCCATAAGTTATCTAATTCCACAAATGTATAAAAAGTGCCTCATTTGAGATAATATGGAATATACCAAAAAGGAAAGAGATGTGTAGAGTATGGATATTTCTCCGTAGTTTGCACTGTCTATTTCAATAACCGAAACAGGAAAATAGTATGAAGGACAAATTTCATCAATTTTTTTAGCTTCAAGGACAGGCTCTCAATTTTTTAGTTATAATGACAAACTTTTCAATATAATATAGCAGAAGGACAATTTTTTAGCTTCAAGGACGGCTACTATGTTTTGTCAGTATTGTGAACTGCATGGTAGTTTTAAAGTATTTAACATTTTTTTTATTTGTAGTAGTATTTTTATGATTTGCAATATCATTTTGTAGGTGGAGTTTGTAATCTTAGAATGCAATGCTATTTTGTAGTAGCATTTTAAGAGTTGTAATAATATTTTTAATTGAATTAAATAAAAATAAAATAATACTATATAATATCAATTTCGTTCAACATTTTTTGTTGTATTTTATTTGTAATAAAAACTACAATTGTAGTATCATTTTATTTTTAATACTTATTATGCTTGTAGTAGCAGTTTCTGAATTGTAGTTATCTTTTTTGAATTGTATTAGCAGTTTATACACATTTAATAGTACTTACGAATTATAGTAGCGGTTTTATGAATTATAGTACTAGTTTATGAATTTTAGTAGTAGTTTTTGAACAAATGTACCATTTCATAGATGAAGTTTGCATTTATTATGTTTATAGTGGCAGTTTATGAATTTTGTTCTTCTTTAAATTGTAGTAGCAGTTTATACATATTTAATAGTATTTATGAATTATAGTAGCAGTTTATACATATTTAATAATATTTATGAATTATAGGAGTTTTATACAAATTTTACGTTTTTTTATAGTAGCAGTAAATGATACTGTATACACATTTTGATAGTAGCAGTTTTATACACATTTTGATAGTAGCAGTTTTATACACATTTGATAGTAGCAATTTTTTGATAATAGATATACATACATTTGATAGTAGCTGTTTTATACACATTTGATAGTAGTAGTTTATTGATAGTAGATATAATTGATAATGTGCAGTATCAGTTTTTTCTACTTGTTAAAAAAATTAATGATGCACCTTTTCTTTATGTATAGTAGGATATGTAATGATGGTGATTATGAAGGAATAAATTTAAATTGGAAAAGTAGAAGTATATGTATATTTTAGCTTAGAATGACATTAATGATACTGCCTAGTATCATTTTATTTAATAAAAGGAAACTAATAGTACATAGCGCAGTGTTGAACCTGGTGCTAAAATTTTAGATTTTGGCGATTGTGGTGGCGTTGGGAGCGGCGATGAAGCTGGTGGTGCAGGTGATGGCGGCGGGTGGTGGTGCGAGGAGCGATGCTTGGTAATTTTTGTGGTTTGTCCTTATGACTAATTTTCGAAGAATGTTTGTCCTTGTGGCTAATATATGGAGGTTGTGTCCTTGAGGCTAAAAAAAATTTATCCTTTAAACTAATTCCCCTTTTAAAGAAAAGAAGGTAATTCCCTGTAATTTCAAACAGAACAAAATTTTCATTTTTGGATAATTTATTGAAAGTTATAACGGTGATCCTTTTTTAGATGGATAGTTATGATAAACTAAAACGTTGAAAGGAATGTTCTAGTTTAGGAATTAATAAAAAATAGGAAATATATATACATATACATATAACCATGCTTAATAATTAAAAATAAAAACATGTATAGCGTAATTTACGATAATATTCATATTAATTATTAATAGCATAGTAATTATAGAACTAGGAGATTGAAAAAGGAAAGAATAGTAATTTCAAAATTAATGGACAATAACTAGAAATTTAATGGGCAATAAATTTGTAGTTAATAGAGAGCTAAAGAAATTGAACGAGGACTGATTAAAAATTTTAATATGTCATTTATAGGAAAATTGAATAGGCATAATAGGTGGATTTTCAAATGAGTAAATAAATGTCATTAGAGATTGTTCAATTTTGACATTAACGACCATTTATTACAGATAATTGCATACATTAGACATAAGAAAGAAACAATGGAACCAAAGCCTAAGCGTATAAAATAGGAATAATTATGTAGCAAACAATACTATTAAATACAAGTAGAAGGCAATATAATTTTCATAGTAGGAAATTATATACTATCAGATATACATTTAGAAAGAGTGTGAATTAGTGGGCTTAGCCTAAAACTTAGGCTTTGGGTGATCAGTTTGATTTAGTGAGTTAGGATACAAGGTCAGTGGAGTTACACAACATAAGTCTACCCTTCACCTAGAGGCTATTAGCAGTTAGTATTTACTACTAATGTGGGACATCTCCAACCATAGGACTCGTGGGGAAGGGATATGCATAGGACACGCTTCTGGGTTGGAGGTATTAAGTAGCTATTGTAGGGTCCGCCTCCTTCCTACCTAAGAAGTATTAAATGGTCGGGGTTATCTGTTAGGCACGGTAGTGGAAAATATCGTGAGGGGTCCGCTTCGGGGTCAAGGTATTAAATGGCTATTATAAGGTCCGCCACTCCTCATAAAGAAGTATTAAATGGCCTAATGAGATTCGGTGTGAAGTCAACTAGGATGTACCAGAGAAGGGTCTACCTTAGGTTAGGTATTAAATGATAGGGACCTGCCTAGGATATATGTATTAGATGTTCAGAGTATGCCTAAATCCCATTAAAGTGGTATTAAGTGGCTTGGGTACTTTCTCTCACATTGTTAGGATATGACCGACGGTAGTTGCATGAGACTGGGAAGGGCCTTTGGCCTATAGTTGAAGATAAGGTGCATAGTTAAATTGGAAAATGTAATATCCCGGAAATTTTGACAATATCAATTTAATAATCTGTTAAATAATTAAATTGATATGGATGATCTTTGATAATAAAATTTGAATTTAATTTAATAATCTAATTAAATAAGTATCAAATATGTTATTTCCAAATAATAAGTATAATGTATTATTCTTATAAATATGAATGGATTTTAAAGACTATGGAATTGTTATTTTAAATTGATAAGTAGTTGTATATGAATATATATATAACTTAATTTTTAAATTGAATCTTAGGATTTAATTTGATTTGAATTTAATTTAAGTTTTGAAATTCAAAAGAATAAATATTTAAATTGTTTGGATATTATAATATTTGTATAAACTTTTATTTATAAGTATAATTAGCTTTTGTTTCTCTTTAATATATATAGATAAGTGTTTAAATAAATAAGAAAAAGGCTTTTTAAATAATTTAAAATAAATAGAAAAATACAAAGACAAGTGTAATTATACTAAAGCCTCATAATAACAAGTGTTAAGTAATTAGAAATACTAATGACAAGTGTCCCTTATTTATTTTATGTTCTTTAATTTTCAATAAATCCAAATTAAATCTATATATACATCTCTTTCCCTTCTCATTCTTTTTCTCATTTTCCAAAACAAAGAAATCTGGTTATTGTTTCCAGTTCAAAGTTTTACCGTCCAAAATATTCTCAACTTCTATTTTTCTCTTCATCTTTACAAAAACTAAAAACAAAACCCAGAAAGATATCCAAACCAGAAATCAAATTCAAAAACCTGTAAACAAGTTTGCAAATCAAAATCAGTTCCTCCTCAAAAACTAGAAACTCATTTTCAAAGACCAATTTTGCAAATAAAAGTCTTCAGCCTGCAAATCTGCATTCGTTATCTTCAACCTTAGATGATTAGGATGCATTTTCTTTTAATCTGGAAGTATGCAAAGCAAATCTGGAAGCTTGCAAGCATTTTCTTCAATCTGAGATAATTGAAGCAAACCTGGAAATTTGTCTGGAAGCAATTCAAACTGCTTGCAGTCATTTTTCAACCTGGAAGCCATCTTGCATGTAGGTTTAGAGCAATCTAAAGCTCCAGCAACTCAAGTTTTTAAATCAATGAGGCATTCCAGTCTTAAGTCAATTCCAGTTTTCAAAAGCTAAACTACCCTGCTCTGTCTCTGTTTATGCCTGGTGAGTAAACCTTAGTTTTAAAAACAGTTTAAAATCTATGTTCATAACTAGATATATGTGATGTTTGTGTGGGAATATGTTGTTCATGTTCATGTGTATGAATGTATATATATATATATATGATGTACTGTGTATATTTATCTGGATGCATGCCTGTAGAATGAATTTCAACTCTCTGTTTATAAACAGGTTAGAAAATAAGTTAAAAATATAAACACCTTTCTTCCAAATCTATATGTAGCTACGATCATAAATAGAAAAATGATTTTTACAATGTAAATTCTTGTTAGAAATAGTTTACAGGTGAAATTGTTTAGTTTATAGTTTAAAAATGTGTTTTTACAGTAGAAATAAATTTAATCAGTAAAATCAAATGTTTCAATTTCCTGAATTGAATTCATAATCTAGTTTATCATTGCAAATAATGATTTTAGGGATAAAAATCATAGTTTTTAGTTTGATACAAGTTGAGATTTGCCGAGTTGTTCGAATTTGGGTATTTCGTCAATCGCCGGAGATCGGGGACGATTTGAGACTTGGGGTTGTGGTCGAGGATGGCTTTAGGGATGTTGATCTCTGGAAAAATGGTGGTTGATTTTATCAGTAGCTGTGGTGGACAGAGATCGACAAAGTAGGGTTTGAGTGCTGTTTTTGGTCGTGTTGATGTTTGGGTTTTCTACGGTGTCGACTGGGCACCGGAGTGGATCGCGAGGGTAAGGATAGTAGCATGGTGATATAGTGCAGCTCGGGACGAGGCGGCGCATTGTCTGATGGTCGGGGTTGGCGTCGCGAGGTCGTTTTCCTTCGATCGAAATTTTGGTCCAGGGGCTCGTTCTGTTCGATTTTGATTTCTGGCGATGTTGTGGGTTCTGGGTAGACGATTGGGTAGAGATGGTCGACGATGACTTGTCGAAGGTGGCAGTGTTGATCGGAGGGACGACGAGGTTGCGTGCACGTGCACGTGTGCACGGTACATTTTGATTCTGGGTTAGTTAGTTTGGGGAAGAAGAAGAAATTCTCGGGGATGGTCTCGGGGAAGCGAGAGTTCGACTCGAAGTAAAAGAGGGAGGGTGAAACTTGAAGTAAGGCTCGGGTATTTGAGTGTTTGACTTGAGTTTTTTCGATCTGGATTATATAATAAGTTTAAAATTTTAAATTTAATCAAGTTTAAATAATTTCCAAATCAATTCTTTTTAAAATAAAACTTGTTTTATTTAAGTTAGAAATTAGTTAAAATGTTTTTAAAAATTAACTAAGTTTAAAAGAGTTTTAAATTATAAATATATATAATCTTTGTTTTTTTTTGAAAAGTTTATTTTAATAAACTTAATGTTGTAATTAAGACAAGTGTATTAAAATTTTGATAAATCAAGAAGAAATGATTTTGTGTAAACTAAATTCAAGTTTGAATTTAAGAAGATTTAAATGATGAAATTAAGTAAATTAATTAAGGTAATTAATTTAAGAATATTTAATTAGAGTGTTTAATTAAGGTAAATGGTTTATCTTAATTAATTAAGGTCTTATTAATAAAAGTAATTAAAGTATAATTACTTAATTAATTAAAGATAATTAATTTATGTAATTAATTTAAGATAATTAATTAGGTTAATTAATTAAGGATAATTACTTTGAAATTAAGTATAATTACTTATATAATTAATAAAGTATAATTACTTAGTATAAGTAATTAGTGGTTAATTAATGAATGTAATTAATAAAAGGATAATTACTTAATGAAAGTAATTAGAGTTAATTAATGGAAGTAATAAAAGATTAATTTCTTAATGGAAGTAATTAAGGAATTAATTACTTAATGTAATTAATTAAGTTTAAATGTAATTTGTTTAAGTTAATTAATTAAGTTTAATTAATTTAAACACTTGATGATTTGATAAATAATTACTTAATTTAATTAATGGATTGTAATTACTTAGTAAAGTAATTAATGGTAATTACTGGATATAATTAATGGAAGATGATTTAAGAATAGAAGTAATTTGAGTTTAATTATTTTTTGTAATTAATCAAGGGATTAATTAAAGATAATTAATTAAGGAGTAATTAATTTATGTAATGAAGTAATTAAGGGAAGTTAATTACTGGATGAGATTAATCAAAGGTGATTAATAAATGTGGTTTAATTAAGATTAATTACTTAATGTAATTAATTTAAATAGAATTAATATAATTAATGATGTAATTAAGGGTTGATTAATTAAGATTAATTAATCAATGATAAGTGATTATAGAATAACTAATTTATTGTAATTAATTAAGGATTAAAGTAATTGATTATAATTAATTAATTAATGAAGCAATTAAAGGTTAATTACTATAAATGGTTAACGATAATTAATTGGAGTAATTAATTAAAGGATAATTACTTAAAGTAATTAAAAGATAATTAATCAAGGATGATTAATTGAAATGAATAATTAGAGGATAATTAATTAATTAATTTATAATTAATTAATGGTTAAGTAAGCAGGATTTATAGAATGAAGTATTTAATTTAATTTATTTTAAATTAATTAGAGATGATATAGATCATTGCTTATGTATGAATGAATGATATTGATTGCCTTGAATGGTTTGAGATCTCGGATATGAGATAAGTGATGTTGTTTGATATGGATGCTTTAGTTGAATTGTGATGATAATATGGATTATCTGATAATGTTGATTATCTATTGTGAATTATCCTTCTATGTGTATAAAGATAATTGAATTGAATTGTTTTAACCTTTAAAACAACTTGGCCTTAAAAGATACGCTTTGGATTTCGATGAGACCGGGATCGGGTTTCCGTATACCGGATTTCCAGGTCTGGAGACTCGAATACCACATCGATCCAAATTAACGATAGGTCGTGAATCAAGTGAAGATGAAGATTCAGAGTGCAAGGGTTATTGTCGTTAACTCTGAGGGTGATTCCAAAACGAGTGTAACGAGATAATGCCTTCGGTTTCGTTCGAACCCGGAACGAACTTGTATGGATTGAATGCTTTCAGAACATCGTCAGGTGGACGATGAGCATTCTAAGTGATGTGTTCTTTTCTAAGGTAATCGTGACCTCAAGCCTCACAAACCGGGAATGGCTAAAACAGGGGAGGTGCAGCAAGGTTAGTGGGTAGCACCCAAGTAGGACAAGGTTACCTCTGTCTTGATGTCCCTTTCTATTTTCAACTTAGTGGTGCGGTTGCTGATCCCAACCGTGAGGTATCTTGTGCGGGAATTATCCAGTAAGGGATGTTCCGACCTTGTGTTGCAGGGGATTGGGAGTGATCCTCGGTACGGTGATCTAGGCCACGTACTGTGACGGGCGGTACCCCGGTAGCCCTGCCATTGTATGGAATCCAAAATCCAATAAGTGCCAACGGACTTGATTGTATAACCCACTTTGTGGCTAGTATGCTGGAATTTAATAATGTAACAATTTCGGCTATTTCATATTTACTTGAAAACCCTAGGCCCTATTATAATACAATCGGATTTCCTATCAAATGTTTTGGTTAGCGTAAGGTAAAAACTTACCCATGTTTATTTGTGGGGAGTCTTACGTGATACCTTTGTTTTCAAAAGGTTTTGAAGTTAAGCAAATTTAAACCGTTTACTCACACCAGACCCATGTCTGACCCAAGTTGTTTATTTCTGTTTTATAAACTCTTGGGTACTCAAATTTTTACGAGTAGCCAAGGGATTCAGGTTAGCCTTGACGAATTGTGGAGGAGCAATGGAGCAGGAGGCTTCGGCGTTGTAGATAGATAGTAGTTTCCGCTGTGTTGATCTTGTTTAGATCTTTGTTTTGTATTGAGATGTAATAACTAGATAGATGTTTATAACTGTCTAGTATATGATGTGTAATCTGTGTAACTCTAATAAGTGTTGTATATGATACTATGTAATAGTTTATGTTATTAATATAATTTATTCGTTCCGCTGTGAGATCGTTGTTGTTGTTTCTTTCTTTCTTCTCTTCTTTTCTATTTTCTACCCCTTTCTTTCTTACTATCGATGCGATTTTCCGGGAGTGGAAAGCCGGGTCATCACACGTGGTATCAGAGCTTAGGTTGAGCGAATGCCTAAGCTTTTGGTTAATTGAATATCAGAACACTAGGTTGAGTGAATACCTAGGCTCGGAAGGATTGTTCATTAGAGATAGGATCTGTAGCAACCTGTTTGAGTCTGAGTGTATATATATATACGAGAGCGCGTATTTGTTAGTTATATAAAATGGTTTTATATTGTGTTAATTGATCGGTTGAGTGGTATATGGATTCTGGTCAATACGAGTAGCTAACGTTATTGATAGGGATCTCTAAACACTTGAACAAGGCCAACGGACACAATATTGTTTTAAAGAGGTAGATGAAATAATTTTACCCAGAAATAATTTCTATATAAAAAGTATCATTTTAAATATATATATATATTTCTACCTATTTATTGGGTTACCTGTTCGGGTTTTCCAATATAAGTTATAAAGGTAGATAAGGTGGTAGTGTGTGTAACACAATTACCAATAGTTGGAGTTTGAATGTTTGAGGTTGGAAGTATATATCGAGACTGTAAACCCAATACTGTCTCGAGTAAGCTTTGCTGTGGTGAAGGATTTCATCGATCTCCGAAGGAAACTGTAATGGTTCGGAGTTTATCTTTGAAGTTTGGATGAGTAAAGTTGGATCTGTCGGTTGAACAGAAGCGAGTGATGGTACCTTGATACCTCAGGTAATAGTAGCTGTATGATGAGATACAGTGACGATGGATGTTCCCGAAGATGTTTTCTTTGGAACAAGATTTAGGAAGTGTGAATGTTTCGGTGTTGTGGTTGAGTTCAGCATGGTGTTTCTGCTTTGGTTTGGAGTTCGAGTTTCTCGAAGAGCTTTGGATAGGAGAATCAGTGTCAGCAGTGCTACTCGGAGTGTTTTGTGATGGCAAGAAGTTTTCTGGATGAGCAGTTTTTCTGAAGGTGAAGTTCAGAAGCAGTAAGAGTAAATCCATTTCTTCGATAAATTGGATAAATAAGTGTAAGCTGTTCTGATTGGTAAAGAGAGAACAGTCTGTTTGGAATTAGGATGGGTTGATCGCAAAAGCAACTTGCGATTGTCTGAGTGTTCTCTTGGGTTGTCAGAATTTTTCTGGGTGTCTTCAGAGAAGTCAGAAGTTTGTCCGCATCTGAAGGTTGAGTTTTCTTATCGACTGGATTCCAAGAGTGATACCGGCGGTACAGTCTAGTGGAAGGATGTTTTCCTAGAGATAGAGTTTGGTGAAGCAGCTCAAGTTTTGCTGGAGTATCTGAGTTTTATTTATGGATCAGTGAACCTTATTTCTAGAAGTGAGTTGTCCAGTCTGTGTTTGTGTTCTACCTCAGATTAGAGTTGAGCAGCGAAAGCAGTTTGGGAGTATTTCTCTGGATAGGAGAAGTAAGTTTGGAATCTACTGATGTTGTGAAGTAGAGTTATGTTTGGATCTCGTCTGTGTTCTGACCTGGATAAGTATTTGGTCTTCAAAATTGAATGGTCAGTTTGGATAATTGGAATTCATTGAGTTTTACGTATCTCTGAGGGAATACGTATTTGATCTATCTCTGGTTTTAAAATCTGCGGTTTTGGGAAGTTTGGTTATTAAGTCAGACTCGTCTGTAGTCTGATATTCTGTTTAGTTCTGTAGATCTAGATGAGTAGGAGATCTATAGCTTAGTAGTTTAGATTGTTTGTAGAGCGAGTATCCCGGTATATATATATACTTGGGGAAACTCGAGGAATTTTATCTAGAATTTAGTCTAGATAGTTAGAATTGTTTGATTGGATAAATTGGTTGCTATGGTTGCTAGCATATGGATGATAGTAGATGCTTGTGTTTTGAATTTAAATCTTTAATAAGATTATTAAATCACCTTTGTTTAAATTTCGGGGACGAAATTATTTTAAGGGGGGAGGAATGTAATATCCCGGAAATTTTGACAATATCAATTTAATAATCTGTTAAATAATTAAATTGATATGGATGATCTTTGATAATAAAATTTGAATTTAATTTAATAATCTAATTAAATAAGTATCAAATATGTTATTTCCAAATAATAAGTATAATGTATTATTCTTATAAATATGAATGGATTTTAAAGACTATGGAATTGTTATTTTAAATTGATAAGTAGTTGTATATGAATATATATATAACTTAATTTTTAAATTGAATCTTAGGATTTAATTTGATTTGAATTTAATTTAAGTTTTGAAATTCAAAAGAATAAATATTTAAATTGTTTGGATATTATAATATTTGTATAAACTTTTATTTATAAGTATAATTAGCTTTTGTTTCTCTTTAATATATATAGATAAGTGTTTAAATAAATAAGAAAAAGGCTTTTTAAATAATTTAAAATAAATAGAAAAATACAAAGACAAGTGTAATTATACTAAAGCCTCATAATAACAAGTGTTAAGTAATTAGAAATACTAATGACAAGTGTCCCTTATTTATTTTATGTTCTTTAATTTTCAATAAATCCAAATTAAATCTATATATACATCTCTTTCCCTTCTCATTCTTTTTCTCATTTTCCAAAACAAAGAAATCTGGTTATTGTTTCCAGTTCAAAGTTTTACCGTCCAAAATATTCTCAACTTCTATTTTTCTCTTCATCTTTACAAAAACTAAAAACAAAACCCAGAAAGATATCCAAACCAGAAATCAAATTCAAAAACCTGTAAACAAGTTTGCAAATCAAAATCAGTTCCTCCTCAAAAACTAGAAACTCATTTTCAAAGACCAATTTTGCAAATAAAAGTCTTCAGCCTGCAAATCTGCATTCGTTATCTTCAACCTTAGATGATTAGGATGCATTTTCTTTTAATCTGGAAGTATGCAAAGCAAATCTGGAAGCTTGCAAGCATTTTCTTCAATCTGAGATAATTGAAGCAAACCTGGAAATTTGTCTGGAAGCAATTCAAACTGCTTGCAGTCATTTTTCAACCTGGAAGCCATCTTGCATGTAGGTTTAGAGCAATCTAAAGCTCCAGCAACTCAAGTTTTTAAATCAATGAGGCATTCCAGTCTTAAGTCAATTCCAGTTTTCAAAAGCTAAACTACCCTGCTCTGTCTCTGTTTATGCCTGGTGAGTAAACCTTAGTTTTAAAAACAGTTTAAAATCTATGTTCATAACTAGATATATGTGATGTTTGTGTGGGAATATGTTGTTCATGTTCATGTGTATGAATGTGTATATATATATATATATATGATGTACTGTGTATATTTATCTGGATGCATGCCTGTAGAATGAATTTCAACTCTCTGTTTATAAACAGGTTAGAAAATAAGTTAAAAATATAAACACCTTTCTTCCAAATCTATATGTAGCTACGATCATAAATAGAAAAATGATTTTTACAATGTAAATTCTTGTTAGAAATAGTTTACAGGTGAAATTGTTTAGTTTATAGTTTAAAAATGTGTTTTTACAGTAGAAATAAATTTAATCAGTAAAATCAAATGTTTCAATTTCCTGAATTGAATTCATAATCTAGTTTATCATTGCAAATAATGATTTTAGGGATAAAAATCATAGTTTTTAGTTTGATACAAGTTGAGATTTGCCGAGTTGTTCGAATTTGGGTATTTCGTCAATCGCCGGAGATCGGGGACGATTTGAGACTTGGGGTTGTGGTCGAGGATGGCTTTAGGGATGTTGATCTCTGGAAAAATGGTGGTTGATTTTATCAGTAGCTGTGGTGGACAGAGATCGACAAAGTAGGGTTTGAGTGCTGTTTTTGGTCGTGTTGATGTTTGGGTTTTCTACGGTGTCGACTGGGCACCGGAGTGGATCGCGAGGGTAAGGATAGTAGCATGGTGATATAGTGCAGCTCGGGACGAGGCGGCGCATTGTCTGATGGTCGGGGTTGGCGTCGCGAGGTCGTTTTCCTTCGATCGAAATTTTGGTCCAGGGGCTCGTTCTGTTCGATTTTGATTTCTGGCGATGTTGTGGGTTCTGGGTAGACGATTGGGTAGAGATGGTCGACGATGACTTGTCGAAGGTGGCAGTGTTGATCGGAGGGACGACGAGGTTGCGTGCACGTGCACGTGTGCACGGTACATTTTGATTCTGGGTTAGTTAGTTTGGGGAAGAAGAAGAAATTCTCGGGGATGGTCTCGGGGAAGCGAGAGTTCGACTCGAAGTAAAAGAGGGAGGGTGAAACTTGAAGTAAGGCTCGGGTATTTGAGTGTTTGACTTGAGTTTTTTCGATCTGGATTATATAATAAGTTTAAAAATTTAAATTTAATCAAGTTTAAATAATTTCCAAATCAATTCTTTTTAAAATAAAACTTGTTTTATTTAAGTTAGAAATTAGTTAAAATGTTTTTAAAAATTAACTAAGTTTAAAAGAGTTTTAAATTATAAATATATATAATCTTTGTTTTTTTTTGAAAAGTTTATTTTAATAAACTTAATGTTGTAATTAAGACAAGTGTATTAAAATTTTGATAAATCAAGAAGAAATGATTTTGTGTAAACTAAATTCAAGTTTGAATTTAAGAAGATTTAAATGATGAAATTAAGTAAATTAATTAAGGTAATTAATTTAAGAATATTTAATTAGAGTGTTTAATTAAGGTAAATGGTTTATCTTAATTAATTAAGGTCTTATTAATAAAAGTAATTAAAGTATAATTACTTAATTAATTAAAGATAATTAATTTATGTAATTAATTTAAGATAATTAATTAGGTTAATTAATTAAGGATAATTACTTTGAAATTAAGTATAATTACTTATATAATTAATAAAGTATAATTACTTAGTATAAGTAATTAGTGGTTAATTAATGAATGTAATTAATAAAAGGATAATTACTTAATGAAAGTAATTAGAGTTAATTAATGGAAGTAATAAAAGATTAATTTCTTAATGGAAGTAATTAAGGAATTAATTACTTAATGTAATTAATTAAGTTTAAATGTAATTTGTTTAAGTTAATTAATTAAGTTTAATTAATTTAAACACTTGATGATTTGATAAATAATTACTTAATTTAATTAATGGATTGTAATTACTTAGTAAAGTAATTAATGGTAATTACTGGATATAATTAATGGAAGATGATTTAAGAATAGAAGTAATTTGAGTTTAATTATTTTTTGTAATTAATCAAGGGATTAATTAAAGATAATTAATTAAGGAGTAATTAATTTATGTAATGAAGTAATTAAGGGAAGTTAATTACTGGATGAGATTAATCAAAGGTGATTAATAAATGTGGTTTAATTAAGATTAATTACTTAATGTAATTAATTTAAATAGAATTAATATAATTAATGATGTAATTAAGGGTTGATTAATTAAGATTAATTAATCAATGATAAGTGATTATAGAATAACTAATTTATTGTAATTAATTAAGGATTAAAGTAATTGATTATAATTAATTAATTAATGAAGCAATTAAAGGTTAATTACTATAAATGGTTAACGATAATTAATTGGAGTAATTAATTAAAGGATAATTACTTAAAGTAATTAAAAGATAATTAATCAAGGATGATTAATTGAAATGAATAATTAGAGGATAATTAATTAATTAATTTATAATTAATTAATGGTTAAGTAAGCAGGATTTATAGAATGAAGTATTTAATTTAATTTATTTTAAATTAATTAGAGATGATATAGATCATTGCTTATGTATGAATGAATGATATTGATTGCCTTGAATGGTTTGAGATCTCGGATATGAGATAAGTGATGTTGTTTGATATGGATGCTTTAGTTGAATTGTGATGATAATATGGATTATCTGATAATGTTGATTATCTATTGTGAATTATCCTTCTATGTGTATAAAGATAATTGAATTGAATTGTTTTAACCTTTAAAACAACTTGGCCTTAAAAGATACGCTTTGGATTTCGATGAGACCGGGATCGGGTTTCCGTATACCGGATTTCCAGGTCTGGAGACTCGAATACCACATCGATCCAAATTAACGATAGGTCGTGAATCAAGTGAAGATGAAGATTCAGAGTGCAAGGGTTATTGTCGTTAACTCTGAGGGTAATTCCAAAACGAGTGTAACGAGATAATGCCTTCGGTTTCGTTCGAACCCGGAATGAACTTGTATGGATTGAATGCTTTCAGAACATCGTCAGGTGGACGATGAGCATTCTAAGTGATGTGTTCTTTTCTAAGGTAATCGTGACCTCAAGCCTCACAAACCGGGAATGGCTAAAACAGGGGAGGTGCAGCAAGGTTAGTGGGTAGCACCCAAGTAGGACAAGGTTACCTCTGTCTAGATGTCCCTTTCTATTTTCAACTTAGTGGTGCGGTTGCTGATCCCAACCGTGAGGTATCTTGTGCGGGAATTATCCAGTAAGGGATGTTCCGACCTTGTGTTGCAGGGGATTGGGAGTGATCCTCGGTACGGTGATCTAGGCCACGTACTGTGACGGGCGGTACCCCGGTAGCCCTGCCATTGTATGGAATCCAAAATCCAATAAGTGCCAACGGACTTGATTGTATAACCCACTTTGTGGCTAGTATGCTGGAATTTAATAATGTAACAATTTCGGCTATTTCATATTTACTTGAAAACCCTAGACCCTATTATAATACAATCGGATTTCCTATCAAATGTTTTGGTTAGCGTAAGGTAAAAACTTACCCATGTTTATTTGTGGGGAGTCTTACGTGATACCTTTGTTTTCAAAAGGTTTTGAAGTTAAGCAAATTTAAACCGTTTACTCACACCAGACCCATGTCTGACCCAAGTTGTTTATTTCTGTTTTATAAACTCTTGGGTACTCAAATTTTTACGAGTAGCCAAGGGATTCAGGTTAGCCTTGACGAATTGTGGAGGAGCAATGGAGCAGGAGGCTTCGGCGTTGTAGATAGATAGTAGTTTCCGCTGTGTTGATCTTGTTTAGATCTTTGTTTTGTATTGAGATGTAATAACTAGATAGATGTTTATAACTGTCTAGTATATGATGTGTAATCTGTGTAACTCTAATAAGTGTTGTATATGATACTATGTAATAGTTTATGTTATTAATATAATCTATTCGTTCCGCTGTGAGATCGTTGTTGTTGTTTCTTTCTTTCTTCTCTTCTTTTCTATTTTCTACCCCTTTCTTTCTTACTGTCGATGCGATTTTCCGGGAGTGGAAAGCCGGGTCGTCACAGAAAATCCTTGAGGCTTACAGTTGGGGGTACTTCGTTGAGATGCTTTAGTAATACGATAATTATATTATAAAGCCATATGTAGGTCCCATTGGTGTCTGTGGCTATGACTGATTGACTAGCGGTTATGTTGTGGAGGGCTCGCTTCAGGGATCGAGGTATTAAACGGTTATTGGGTCTGCCTGCTCCCAATTCAAGAAGTATTAAGTGGTTGGGTTTTTAGTTAGTATAGTTTTAAATATACATGTATATATGCATATATATATAGTTATACCTCAAAGGAGGTTAGTATACCATATGCACACATAGGACTTAGTGGATTAGTCGTAAGTTATAGACATAACACTTAATGAAAATCAATCGGCATAAATTAATGGTGTGGTTAAAGTATATAATTTTCTAATCACCAGAATGTTTTTCTAACCACCTCCTCATTACAACCCACTAGATGGATTTAGAAGGACAGGCTACTCGAGTAAGACGAGAACGGTAGATAGAGAAGTCTTCTTATTCATGCTCGGCACTGATAGGGCGCTAGAAATTCAAGGAATAATATTGATTCCAAGGTAGTAGCCTTAGTCAGTAAATATGTTCTATTATACTTTTCTATTTTGTTGTGAGTTTATATTGATCGCACTATGATATACTTATGTTTATTACAGGTTACCAAATCCAATGATCCGTACCCTATTGGACTTGGATTTCGATTAGTCGAAATTCAGGCCCATTAAAGTGCGGGTTGTTAAAGTACTTCATTTTGATTATTTTAAATAACCCTTAAAAAGTGATATATGAGCTTTTTGAATCTACAACACGTGATCTTTGAATTTTTCTCACTAATTAAATATAATAAACAATGTTCAAATTGTTAATTACTTCTCTATATTATAATAATAGTTATGAATATGTACAGCAGTATGTATATTCATTATTCTAAAGATATATATACTAGAAATCATCAACAAACGTGCTAGAGGTAGGTCCTCCTAGATCATGATAGTTAGTTAGTAATATTCATTATTCTTATACTAGTGGTTTGTGCTTTTTGATCCAGATAAAATGGATCTTTCATTTTTCAAACTAAATCTTACTATCACCTAAAACATAGTAAAATAGGAAACATACTTAAATTCAAAATTCAAAAAAAATGAAAAAGAAGATTACCTATTATAACATACAAAGTTCTGTTTACTACCAACCTAGGGTAAGGTTATATAAACGATGAGTTGCAAGATCAACATCGATTGGTCCAGAAGATTTGAAAAAAAATCTCTAAACTAGTATTTTTCATAAAATCAACCCGGAGAAACTACCTATGGTTTCTTTTCTTTATTTTTTTAAATCTCATCAATAATAGACCTTAATTTACACACATTCTTTCCGTACTATTCATCCTTCACTTTTTCTAATACTCCACTTCTACGCAGCTCATTTCCTATTCAAAAAATAATTGATTTTATTATAGTAGATAAAAGTACATATAATAGTATTTAATGTATATGCAATAGTTAATAAATTTTCTAGTTCCTACGAATTGACATTGTATTATTTGGAAGTAGTGTATTGAATTTAATATACATTATACAAATAAACAATACTAGGACATTGTCCTATATTTTCCCCATAGCATACAAAGCAGTCTATCCTAATATATTATAGAAGGTAAAACTGATCGTTGTTAGTACGCTAGTAAATAATAATCATGTACTCATATTTTAATGAATTTTGCATGCTAGATTTATCTTGGATGAGGAGTGGTAAAAATGCCAATATTTCAGTAAATGGGAACTATTTGGAGGGCCCCAAAATCCAAATTAGTTCATAAAATTTTAAATGCAAGGACAAAAGGAGAAATCTTTTATTGAAACTCGACAGATCAAAACTATGAATGGGTGGAAAACGTTTATTAAGGCGAAAAAAACTTGAAGTTTAAGGTAAACGTGCTTGAACCATTGGTCATTGGTGTATATGAAACATAAGAATACAAATTTTATGAATAATGTATTATAATGTCTTACTTAAGGAAATAAGTGGGAAATATAAAGCTATCAGAAACAAGCAAATGACACATTCAATGAAACGAAGCATTAGTCAATAATTTCTTCATTTTAACATAGGCATCTTTACTACGTGCATCCTAAGAGAAAACTTGGTTTTTCCTAGTTAGTTGGGTCAAAAGTCAACCGCTGCGAATATTTTAATGAACTTCTGATAATATCCTGCCACCTAATGAAAACTACGTTATCACATCATTTGATACCTTCCAATCTTGCATCACAATAGTCTTACTTGGATCATCTCGCATACAACATGGCTTAAGGTTCAAACTTATTTTTTTCAAAAGTGACATTTATAAAGCTTCGCCTTCAAGCGATGTTGCCTTAGCACTTCTAACACTTTCTTTCAAATGTAGCTTATGCACTTCTTCACTTTTAGAAAAGATTAATATATCATCTATGAATACCACTACAAATTTATTAGTTGGTCTCAAAAGACATGACTCGTACGATCAACAAAATTTATGGATGCATTTGTAAGACTGAATGGCATTACCAATCATTCATAAGATGCATCAGGAGTTCTAAAGGCGGTCTTTGGAATACTATCTTGAGCCACCTTTAGTTGGTGAAACTTATAGCAAGATCCAACCGAGAGAAAACCTTGCTTCACCTGATTGGTTGAAGAAATCATCAATACAAGGTAGAGGATATTGTTCTTCCTCATTAACTTACAATTCTATATAGTTGATATACAATATCAAAGACCCATCCACATTAGTGGCAAACACAATGGGTGCTCGCCACTTAGACATACTTCTTCAAATGAGACCTTTCTTAGAAAGCTCGGTAATTTTCATCACCAATTCTCTCCTCTTTCTTAAAGTGATATGTCTAATGGGTAAGACAATCAACTTTGAATCTCCTTACAAATTTATATAGAACTCAATCATCTATGAGAAGGTAAACCCAAAACCACTTCAAATACATCTGTAATTTTATGCATAATGGGAACTTGAAACAACTCATCATGTGATAAGAGTATATATAACTCAACACCATGGAACTCTCGAGCTTTAAATAAATATTTAGCCTTTTACCACTGCTATCCTTCATGTGAACTATGCAACCACCACGATCAATAACAATCCTACCCCTTGTCATCCAATCCATCCTTATAATAATTCCATAACCTGAAAAACCGAGTAAATATGCATCATAAGAAACTCAGATCGTCTCTAAAATAGTTTAACATCTCTACATATCATTAAAAGATGTGTTGAACCCAATAGAATTCGGAAAAATAAGAGAATCTTCAATAACATGGGCACTAAGCTCAAACGAACAATTGAATGATTAGCAATAAAAGAATGTGAAGTTCCCACATAAAATCAAACACATATCGAGAAGTTTCTTCCTCTTGTTGAGCTTAGGTAAAGCGCTCGAACTTTAAATAGCATAAGCTTTAATCACTTGTCCACCCTTCCGAAGAAACAGACAATCCTTCTTGTAATGGTTCGGTTAATCACAATTAAAACATTTCCTCGCTTGACAGTTGACATTGCAATCTTTAGCAACATGCCCCTTCAAATGACATCAATGACAAGTTACTTGTCCCTTCTTAGTTTGGCCTTGGCCACTTTGGGCCCACTTGCCTTTTCTTTTTCCTTGAAACTTGGGTTTGATTCAATTAAGTGTCCTCCTTTTGGATCTCCTAAGAAGTAGAATTCAATGATGCCACTTTGAAAAGACTTTTCAAGGCAGTGCCTATATGAACATGAGCAAGAGCAAGATCCATAAGAGGTTGGTTGAGTCTTATTGCGAACTTCTTGGCTTTCTTTGTAGGAGCATTAATCCTGTTCATCCTAGACCTAACCAAAAGTTTGAACTCATTAATGCACTCCTTTACGGCTTTAGCACCTTGTTTGAGATGTATAAAATTCTCCTCTTACCAGCGACTCTCGACCCCAGAAATAAATTGAGCCTCAAACCTTCTTCAAAATTCTTCCCATGTCATAGCATGCTCATCCAACTCCCTAATCACTACGTCCCGTGAACACAAAGCTTCCTCTTGTAGTTTCCTAGAAGAAAGTTGCCTCTTTACCGAACTCTCAAGTGCCATATCATCAAATATCCACTCACTAGTATGGAGTCCGTCTTAAGTCTCGATGGATGACTCTATTCCCAAATATGGCTTACCTCCCATATGAAGGTAATCTCGACAAAGCATATGGAAGTCATGAATGGGCGATGGGGATGGTGGAGGATTGGCATCACTCCAACTGTTACTGGTACAAGAAGGACTCCTATTGGAAGTCAGGTGCCCTATGATTTAGCCTAAAGGTATCTTCAGAACACTGCCAAAATATATGGAAACAAAACCACAATGGCACTTCTAGTTATTATTGCTCGAACGGAATATTCATGATAGTAATCTAGAGATGAAATTTTTTAGCAACTTTTCCAAAAGATGGTATAAAGTAATAGAAAAAAATGCCTTAATGCTATAGGTATAAATACCAAAATACGACTACACTCTCTTAATTTTATCCTAATTTATGGTGATCGATTAACCTAGGCTCTGATGCTAAATGTAATGACCCTTTCTTCATTACACTCATAATCCATGTGTATAACACTTGAATTCCATAAGTATCACAGATGACAGTTCGTTAAGGGTAGTATTTAAAACAACAACACATGGCATACCTATCAAAAAGTTATATATATATATAATCTCGTAGCAAAAGGAATAATCATAATATCAACATGTAATAGACTAAATGCATATCATATCAAGGAGACATAAGGTTCAATATCATAATACCTCTTTCAAATGGTACATCAATTCTCATATACAATACGTCTCAAAATGAATATACTCTAATATGTTTATACAAAAATGATGGATAAATATAATCATAGCGTAATAGATATAACTCTATTACGCGCTTCCAACTAGTAGAATGCCCTTCTCTAAGTCAACCTATTCAAGGAATAGACAAAAAAATAGATTTTCGAGAGAGGGTCGGACGTGAAGTTTGGTGGAAAGGAAATATCACCAAACAACATGATTACCAATATTGTATCTTGTACAATAACAAATGGTAATATACGTGGTAATGAAACCATACCTTAACATACATGCATCCAAAATGTGAGCACATTCCTACCATGTTTCTACATAATACATGGAAAATTTGCTAACATCCTAATACCCAATGCAACCAACTGTGACTTAACTTCTGCACAAACTAGGCTAGTGAATCCCGGGTCTTTTGGTAAGGCTAAGACCTGCTAAGTATGGTCATTAATGTAACACAGCTACTATGACACCTTACCACATGTCCACGACTAATAATGGCATCAAATAGAAATCGATATACGTGCGTGAAACCACCACCATTTGTTTAATAAGTGAACTTAGGACAAGTGACTAGAAGCCAATAACCCTTGCACAAAGTTGTATGAGATATATCAACCATGTCGCCAAGATAAAACATTCCTATATCCAAAACAATGCAGCCTAACACAACCAATCAAGAAAACCACACCTCGAATGGTCTATAAATATCAAATCCTAAGGCCGTAGATAAGGGACATGGACTTACTCTATATATGTAACAATGTATTAAATCATATATCGCAATACCCTAATCTCCTCTCGATGCCATCAGACAACTCTGTAAAATCACCATATGAGTCAAATCGAGTTGTGAACCATCACCATAGTCTTTTTATCACTTAGCATCCATAGCCCATTTTCCAAGATATGGCGTACCATCATAGAACTCATCACATCACTTTATACTCACTCACAACCTTATGAGTATCATGTGGATCCATAAAACAAAGTCGAACTCTTGAAACTCTAACATTTCAAAACATAAGTCGAATTCATCAAACTCACAATAGTTCAGATGTATGAAAAGAGAATTCAGATGTCAAATCATGTGTTTAGATGTTTGACTATAAAATATAGATTCTTAAATACTACAGTTTTACATTAGAATATTGTAGGATCAATTTCCATGAAATCTATATGTTTGAATTATGAGTTCACATGTCTGAACTAGGGATGGTAATAGGGCGGGTCTAGGATCTAAACCTAGTAGACATGCCTCTGTTTTAGCATGTTAAGACCTGCCCCGTTGGGTCATCGAGATGGGCAGATCCATGACCCGCTCTTGAGAGCTTCTAGTCATGGGTTGGGTCGGGGCTAAACTGACCCGCCCCAACCCGACCCACACTACTGGGATCTTATAAAATTGCCTTATTATTAAAATTATAATTTGTTAATCTTTTTAAACAAAAGTCATCATAACATGGATACTATAGTTTGCACGAAAAGTGGACAAACACCACCTATCAAATTTATATCACTGAAGAAAATAGGAAGAAAGATGTTATAAAAGTAAAATACGCACAGATTTATTAGGATTTGGATGAAAAATACAATGATTTACTATCAAATATTGAAGCCTTATGCTCTATTTGGCTATTTCTGTTTGGCAGAGTCTGGTGAGCTCCCAAAAAGTTATCCACGTAGCCGCCGCAAGCTTGGATATTTATAGGAGTTAAGAGGTAAGGAGGTCATCTCGGTAAATCGGTCAATTTCGATGTATAACATGCTTGGTTTGGATATTTCCATATATAGCAGATACGATCCTTAATTTCTTATATTTCCAGATTTTGTTCCTTAATGGATGGTTTGTTTCAGCGCAAAGAGGGTGTCCGGCTGTGTTTTATTTCATATAGGAAGGTAGTGTGGTTATGGACTAAGAGTAGATATGGGCTTGACGATCCCATCTACACGGGATAAGAATCCTTATCTGATATTCCTCCTACCGAACATGAATTCTTAGTCGATAAGGAGACTAATAAATAGGAATTCCGGTTCGATAATTCTGCCCGATATGTCTAAAATTAGACCGACTAAAGACTTAGGCTTCCAAATAGAGTGAGACTTCGTGGAAATACCAAATAGGGCAAGGACTTATGGAACTACTAGATAAGGCGAGGGTTACATGTGTTCATCTGACTTCTCCAAACCACTCCACAAATTTAGCTTCTAAGTGATATGTCTCTTCCAATGGTTTGGCTTGCACTACCTGGCTTCTTGGGAATGATTGTTTATAACACTTGCTCCCAAAGCTCACTTCGTAAGATATGATGTGGGATTTATCTACCATCTTCTCATAGAGTTAATGTCGTCATGCTCACAATCATCTTTGCCATGTCACTTCCATCAATCACATAAGTATTGGTACACTATCTTCTCTGGCTTGGCATATACCGTGGTTTGATATTCGTGCACCATAGGCGGTTCATCATATTCTATGGTTTAGTATTCTTGGTCTGCAATTAAATCACCGAACAACATTTCCTGTTCTGCTTTCCTCTATCTGATTCCCAATGAAATGGGGATGTCTATATAAAGGCTTAGCCACCATCTAACTGTACACTTCTTTGATTTTTTCCTTCGGCATAAAGAAACTATGCCTCTTCGGCTCCCCTACTTGCCGCCTTCACAATTCTATTTGAAGCACCTTCAAATCGCTGCACCTCCCATTTACACTAGTGATCCAACACAATAAGTTCTATATTTTCAATCTAATCATCCCTTGAACTCATCTAGTTTATCAATGATGATTTCCACCAGTTCGGCATAGTTACAAAGTGTTAAGGTTTCAAAACACGTTCGGCCCTTGTTAATATCTAAGAGTTGACATGGTATATTTAAATTAGTAATGCTAAACTTGTTTCTCATGTCTTTTTGAATTAACTAAGATTGGGATTTTTGATTTTGGTCGGTTGGAGTGTGGTTTGATTATTACCGATTGCTCAGTACCAGACAGGCGTAATTAAGCGAGTAGTGGAATAGCACTGGCATGTGTATATGAAGTTATTTTGGCATTCTTTACTCAACCAGAAGCTAATAGGGGATTGATTCACTGATTAAATGACTGTCACTCAACTGTACTAACAACAATGCTTAAATGCTTCCTACGGTTGCCATCGCTTATAATCTTGAATGCCGAATCAGAGACTTATATAAGAAAATAAAGCCATAGGTTTTGTTATACCACTTAGATTGCTCGATTGCACTAACTAGAAAATCTAAGTAGATATTACTTAATAATTTTCTACATTCTTAAAGCACACACACAACAACCACAAACATGCATGCACTTATTGATAACGCATGAAATAGGTTGTTATACTAGACAGGTATGTTAAACAATCACAATACTCGCTCGTCTAGCACTTCAGAAGACCAGGCTCCATTTTCCACTGCTACTCCTAATCCCACATTATCTGGGCATCGAACTAGTCAGCCAAGCTTTGCTCACTCTCTGGTACATGGGTATGGTCCGTTGAAGTTACTGGCGAATTCCATCAAATCCGTAGTTTCCACTTTATCTGCTAAGCAACTTGATACTATAGTGATACCCACTGTCCTATGTGGGATGATATGCTCCTACCTACTCTCGACCAATAGCCCCATGCCCCTCCTAAAGGATATATGGCCTACACATGGTATCATTGCATGGCTTGGGTCCTGTATCATCTTGCTCAGTGGATTACAGGCTTCCTCATGTACTTAAAAATTGCTCCTTTCCAGCTGCACACTAATGGTTATACTATCCTGACTAGCCTCTATGCCATCATCACAAAGTTCCCCTTACTCATCAGTAGATCATGTTTCTGTATGTGACAAAAGTAAGGCTGAAGGCTCCCTTTTCATCATTCTCGAAGTAGGAACCAAGTTCAAACCACTAGAGGATCTGTACTCAAATTATAGCATGTTGAAGAAAGAGTGTTCTTCATCCAGCATGCTTCATCATGCTTCCGTAAATGGAACTTGGGATGTGAGTTATCATAATTGCCCATTCCTATTCATTATTTCCCTAGGCAACTTGTGTCAACCACCAATCTTCCTTTTTGGTTTTCTCTTCAGTTTTGGTGAAGGCCGCATCAGGCGAAGACTTGGAGAAAATACTTAGGGATTCACAAATTATCCTCTGTAGAATTTAGGGAGGTTCCCCATCTGGTAAAAGAATAGAATTTAAGACATTTCGGGCTGCTAGCTACCGGGAATTCGATTGAGATAGGCAGGGCTCCCTCTATACGTGAGCCTACAAAGAAGGGGAAAGGAAAATCCTCAAAAGTCAAGGAAACAAGTGAAGAACCGTCTTCCCATCTTTCCATTTTCGGTGCTGATTTGACAATGGACCCAACTGAAGCCAATCTAGTAGCTCACACAGTTGTCACTGAATTATAGTTAGGATTTCTTCAGGATTAAACCCCATGCAAGTGTCTTGCTTACATCTATAAGAGAATGGGATGATGATAGTATTCGTACCAAGCCAACTAAGGGGGCGAGCCCACATTCTCATGGCAGTGATGCAACTGCTTCTGACCGTAGTAAAGCTCACTCTTTTGGATGTATTTGCCTTGAGACTTTGTCTACTCTGGATGTTGAGGAGGATCTAAACTGCTAGGGAAGAGTACAAGGACAAAGCAGAAGTTACTTGAGGATTACAAAAACGTCAAGGCAAGGTTCACTAAAAGGCTAGATGAAATTTAGGTGGTTTCCGACAAAGTAGAACTTGGCCTTGCTGATTTGTAGAAGATGGTGGTGGATTGGAAGGTTGAGAGAACCTCCCTCCAGGATAAGCTTGAAGCGATGAGTGTCGAAAAGGTAGTTGAAACCAATAAAGTAGAGAGGCTACAGGAAAAATGCAATGAAATGAATAGCTAGCTTGATAAGGTGGAGGTGCTTCTTGATGAGGTTTACTTTTGGGTGCATTGATAAGAGCTTGACATGAATGGACGATTACCTAGAAGTCATTGTCACCATCCAAAAATGGTTGATCAAAGATGCCAGGTAGCTAACAAGCAAGGCGGCCTGCCTTTTAGCTTGAGGCTATTGAAGCTCGCTTCTCAGTGAAGGAAAAAGAAGCTATCTACAAAGAATACATAAATATGGCGGCTGCCGAGAAAGCCCTAAAGGAGAAAGAGGAAAGGAAAAAGTACGATGGCTTTACTTCCGGGACCACAAATCAAGGTCAGACTACGACTTGTCATTTACGCCCCAATGGACGTCTAACTATTTTCCATGTTTCTTCGAATGCACCAGCTTAGGGCCAGCCTCAGCATATTCTCTAATCTCGAGACGATGTTAAGCCTTAGGGTGATGCCCCAGCTTCTCCTAAAGTAGGTAGGATCCTTCTATATAGCTCGCGGGCCACTACCTTGTACATTCAAGCCCGCTTGGGCAAGACCAGTGTAACATCCCATATTCTAAGGCCCAAAACTAACTACTGCAGATGCTACAATCATCTATAGTTATTAATTCCCGATGAAAAATTGCGGCTATGTTAATCATATCAATAATCAAAAGCACAAGAATATGAAAAAATTTAAACACAGTTTAATAACAAATTTTCACATCACATTTCACGAATGATATTCCTTATTCATTACATAATCCCAACCGTAATCCCACATTAGGAGAAAATATAATTACTACAAAATACTCTAAGGGTGACATATGAAAATGTCCCATTGGTTGATCAGAGCCAAATACTTGGCAATTATTCAACTTTTCCATTACATCCAAATAGACAGTACCAAATTACACGGCGAAAATACATAAAGCTCATAATAGCTAGATTGCCTCATGCATGTCTCCGGAAGCTTATTCGTCTAACTGGAAACCTGAAATCTCTTACTCCCGAGCTACTCAAATGAGTACTTAAGAGTTTAAGGGGAAAAACAAAAACTTCGGGCCATACAATAGTCTGGTATGAATAATAATCTACCATCTCAAAACAAATAGTATCTAGTGAGACCATGCCGCTAAGAGGAATGGGTTTTCCCTCACTAGTATCTTATCAAAACGTAACAACCATATACCATGCTCCTGCAACCACAATGGTTAGAGCATAAAATGGCATTTATAATCATGCAACATATATTGGATTACCCATACCAATTCTTATATTATCCATCTTAATTTCAAATGACTATCTGTCACAATTTAAAATGGCTACCCATCTTATTTTAATCTGACTACCCATCTTATAGTTATGTGGAATACCCATCTCACATATAAGCATATTCATAATTATGTGGACTATCCATCTCACATGTAATTATTACTCAATTACCAATCCCCTACCACATTGACTACCCATCACCTGTGGTTTAATTATTTAAAATTATGTGGACTATCCATGTAACACCCCAGATTTTTGATAACATTATTTAGGGTATTTAGTTAGATAAACTAAATAAAATAATGTGTTGATTAGGAGATTGAGATTTGATTTAACTAAGGTAGCCTTGCCTTTTAACTAATCAATTAAATGAAGGTTTAAAATGAATTAGAGGAGGGGTATTGTGGGAAAGAGGCCATTCCTATATCATCTTCTTTAGGCCGTGTATTTCAACACACGTTCATTCTCATTCTCAAAAATTAAAAAGCTTGGCCGGCCACCATTAACAAAGGAAGAAGAAGAGGAAACAAAAGAAAATCTTAAGGAAAGAAAATTCAAATGAAACTCGTCCAAATCTCAAGGTCCTTAATCATTAAAGCAAAGGTGAATAACGTTTACATCTCTAAATATTTTTTGTTTCGGTTTTAAGGTTAATTCCGAATGAATTTGCAAATGTTTGCCATGTTTTCGAATGATAAAAGATCATATATACATGTTGATGATTTATGTATGTTCATATAGATTTTATGACATGTTTTAAGATGAAAACCCTATTAAATTACATCTATTAGCCTTACGAATTATTATGATGATCTAAAAATTTATTTTAGAGATGGGTTTCAATTTTCATAATTTTCTGAATTTTCGTGGATTTGTTATAATTTTCTAAAGAAGAAAAGGTTAATTTGGATTATAAAAATTATTTACAGGTAAAATAATTATTGTTTGGATCCGAAATTTGTATATGTTGAAGAGAACATATTAATTTACTTTGTGGAATTTTTCTGGAATTTTTTAAGGTGTTTTGATGATTATATAAAATTATTTAAGGTATGAGACTTAAATATTTTATATAATTATAAAGGAGAAAGGGGCTTTTTTAAAATTATTCAAATTTCCAAACAAGGAAGTCGGCAGCACTTCTGAATATAAAATTCTAGCAACCAATCAAATTTAGACAAACAAGGAAGGTGGGGTACAAAAGAACTATTTCAAACAGTATTTTCACTGTTTTAGCTCTTTCGGCAAGAGCTTCCACTTTCATTCCAGACCTTCCGACAAGGTCGAAGGGTATCAAACCTTCCGATTAGATTAAATACCAATTCACATGGTATCATGAAACTGGTACGTAGTGAATTAGTGGAAGTCGAAAGGTTAGGGACGAAGGGTTATAGCTTTCGGAAGAGATGAAGTTTTGTTTTGGTTTTGAAGAAAAATACACCTGCTAGCTTTCGGCAAAAAGCTTTCGAAACTATCAAAAGGTTTAAAAGGAAAAGGTTACGATTGGTCTGCTTTCTTGTTTTAATTGAAACTTTCGGCAAAGTCGAAAGGTATAGCTTTCGGTCAGGTTGGAAGCATATTTGCCGCTTCCTAACCTTCCGACACAGATGGAGTCAAAGGTTATCTTTTGTTTTCTAAAACTTGCCGCCTCTCTCCATTGATTTCGAAAGGTTTTGATTTCAAAAGGTTTGATTTCGAAAGGTTTTAATTTCGAAAGGTTTGATTTCGAAAGGTTTGATTTCGAAAGGTTTTATGAAGGTTTCGAAGTAGTGGCTTTCGACTCCTGTGTTTTTCCGATCCCTTCGCATAATCCAAATGTTTTAAGTCGAAACATTTTAAAGGTTTCAAAGTAGTTAACTTTGATTGGTTTCGAAAGGTTTTCCACCTATTTTAAATTGAACCCAATGTCTTCGAAAGATTTTGAGGTACACTGATTCCGAAAGGCATAATTTAGCTATGTTTTTGAAAGGCTAAGGTTTAAATGATTTAAAGGAAGGTGTCACATGTTTTAAAGCTTACGAAAAGAAAGCATTTAAAAGGTTTAGAAGGAGTTACCTTCAATGATTTCGAAAGGTTTATTAAAGGATATGAAGGAGTTACCTTCAATACTTTCGAAGGGTTTTATGAATGATTTTGAAGGAGTTACCTTCTATGTTTTCGAAAGGTTGTTTGAAGATTTTAAACAAAGATTTCGAATATAAGAATTAGGCAGATAGCCTAAGTGTTTTAAGTTATAAAGGACTTTAACTTATTTTAAAGGATAGACAATCCTTATTGAACATCATCAACATTATTTTGAGTAAAGTATATATAACATGGAAAAAATAGCTTAGAGTAAAGCTAAAGATATTTTCCTTGTATATATATGATTTGACAGACTAAATCATTTTGAAAAGGTTGTCAAGGAAAATTTTGAAGAGCAGTTAGCTCAGATATTGTGTAGAGCGGTTAGCTCAGATATTTTGAAGGGTAATTAAACCAAAAGAAAGATTCGGGCAGTCGGCTCATTTTAAATTCGGACAGTCGGTCCATTTTGAGGGCAGTTAGCCCAAAGGACAGTTAGTCCAGAAAGAGCAATTAGCTCTGATATGAACAAATAGTTCATTTATTAGCATAACGGACCTTGCTAAATTTTTAAGGACAGTTAGTCCACCACTTTTTACCAGTTTTGGGCAGATAGCTCATTATCTAGTATAAAAGATATTGCTATAATCAAATTTAGGACAGATAGTCTAGTAAAGAATAGAAAGTTCAGAGTTAGAAAGATAGTCTATTTTATTTCCTGTCTTTAGCATAATGGATATTGCTATATTATTATAGTCAATTGATTAACCAGTTTTGTTGCAGGAAAGGATTTGCAAAATATATGTTTTGAAAAGAGATATTAGTGAGGGGGAACCCGTTCCGCTAAGCAGTGTGGTCTCACTAGTTATCAATAAACTGAGATGTAACATAAATTATTCGTACCAGCCTTTAAGTCTAACTCGAAGTTTTTGTTTCCCTTAAACTCTTGGGTGCTCAAAATTTGATTTGAGTAGGCTGAGGGTTTAAGTTTTCAGGTTTTAGCAGATTTTGGCGAATGAAGCATCTGAAGACGAGCATGTGGCTGACGGGTAGCTAATTTAGGGATTCTGTTTTAAAATTGTTTCCGCCGTGTATTAAGACAGTTATGTCTATATTGCTTTGATCATCCAAGAGGGCATCTTTATATGTCACTCTTAGCTTATTGTAGTAAATTATATTTGATCAATTCCTAGGATTATGTTTGGGATCTTTGTAACTTGGATATGATTCTTTAAATATAATCTCTGAAATTATTGTTTTTGGAAATCTGTGATTTTGTTCATATTCAAGTGTTTTTGATATTATGGATACCCTTAACACAGTCATATTTCTTACCAGAAGTTAATACTATGGATGAGTGCAGCATCCATAGCGCTTAGCTTTTGGCCTCCACATACGGGATGTCACAGCTTGGTATAAGAGCATAGGTTTATGAAAATTTAATGTAACGACCCGTAAATTTTAACTGTTTTAATAACGTTGTTAATTGAAATTTTGCGAAATTTTAAACGATAAAATTTTGAAATATAAATTTGATATTTGGAATGCGTCTAGTTAAACATAGCAACTGGTAAATTTTCGTCTGAAAATACGAAAGTTTATTTCGCGCGTAAATTTACTTCAATTTAATCAGTTAAAAAGCGATGAAAATAAATGTTTTCGAAACCTAAATATTTTTATATGGAAAAATTATAAACCATCTTCTGAGCAAGACCTCATTTTTCATTTTTCAAAATTCGGACTTCTTTAGCTCCGTCGATCTTATTTTTCTGCATTTTTGCTGCATTTTCCTCTAGTAGAAAATTCGAATTTTTATAATTCAATCAAACCACTGATATCTTTATACCATTTTGATTGTCTCGTCATACTGATCTCCATAGTCTATTTGTTTGTGTGTTTCGGAGTCCGGTACGCCGCGGAGACCGTGAAGCGATCAACCGTATCGGTTCTGAAATTTTAGGCTTTTAAACTTCCAGTGACTATTCACTTCTTAACGTAAACCAACAACCATTTATCATTTATATTTTTACCCTTTTGGCTTTTAAATTTCCCAGGAATTTATTGCTGACCTTTGCCATCCCACTACATTCAATATTAGTGGCTCATTTTCTTTCGGGTTCCAACTAATTTTCTATTGTTTCTGCCACTACATTCAAAATTTATATTTCGTTCTCTCCATCTTTGCCTGTAGATCCAACCTGCTTGCCACTTCCTTAACCACACACGTGAGGATCACCATGGCCTTTCCCCTCATCTCGCCGACCCATGCTTCCCATTCATTTTTCCAATCGCCCGCCACTACCCTTTAGCTCCCCAGCCTCCACCGCCGAGCCCGCTTCGAGCACCTAGCTCCGGCTGAATCCGCCTTGTAGGCCACCCCACCAACCTGCATCACCGCCTTGCGCCAACGACAACCCACCTTAGCCGTGACCTCTTCCTCTTTTCCCGGCTTCGAGCAACCGCAACCACACCCGAGCTTCCATTCCTTCCCTAGCAATAGCCTCTGCTTCCACCTGCAGCCCAGCCGAGGCCCCACTTCTCCCCTTGGCCACGCCTTTAATCCCCTAACTCTGACAACAGTCCAACATGTGCGGATGCGAATGGTCCAAAATACTGGGTCGTTACAGTTGGTATCACTGCATATAATGGCATAAGTATGGTGTTAAAATATGGAATTATATATAAAGTTGGTTGCTGTAAAACTTTATGTTATACAGTTTGTATATGCTTTGTTAGCTGTTACCCATATAAAAGTTTCAAACAATATTAGTTAGTCTATATATTAATATGAGTTATAAGAGTCTGAGATTATAAAGGTAATACATTTTGATATATGTATATGCTGTAAGCTGTTTAGGCATGTTAGTTATAAATATAGTTTATATGTTATATATATGTTTACAGCTAATCGAGTACTATATATTTGCTGGATATAACAGCTATTCGATGCTTACAAAGTACATATATTATATTGAAAGTATTAAATATACATAATACGTTTAAGTGTCAATATGTATGCGGTTACATATATAGATATAGTTTATATACTATACTACCTGGGTACATATAAGAATGATGATACTGTTTATTTAACATTATTGATTTTAAAGTATTATACGTATGTAAATAATAAAGTATATGTTATATAGTTACCGTATAGATACATTTGTCATTTGTGCAGTATAAACTTTGTTTACAACTTTTATATATATAGTATATATTAATTTTATGTAGTAATATGCCAATATATCCTATATATATATATATATAGATTGTTGCTATATGTATAATGTTACAGTGTATAAATGATTCCTTTCATCGTTCTATTATAAAGGTGCTTGAATGCCTACTTCTGTTATAAAAGTATATTTATATTTTGGTGTTTACAACATATGTATTAATATGTTAGTTATATGTAGGTTAATAATATGATACGTGTAACATAATAGAGGTATAAGTTATATATTTTTGTTAATATAATGGCCTGTTTGTCGGTTATAACATATTTTAGTTTAAAAGAAATATTACATATGGTTTTACAGTTTATAGTTTTACAGTGTATGTTGCATTTGGGCTGTCTTGTTTATGCATATATTATTTTAATATTTGTCTTAATTTAAATATTGATTTAATAAAATAATCATATTTATAACAGTATATACGCATATCTTGTTCCAATTATATCAAACTGATTCTGATTCGTTCTCATTGATTCTATTTATCAGCTCTACCAGTTGAATTCGTGCCAATTTTTCTTTGCTTCAAAATTCGGGCTTGGATTCGTAACTCATCTCGTTCTCGTTCATCTCTAGCCTCGAAAGGTGAGCAATCACTCACGATTAATGTTCTTTTATTTATTAAATCTGATTTCAATTGAAACGACAATTGAAATATGCTGTTGTTAGTTATTTACACTGTTATATGCTATTACCTGTATCAGTTCATCTGTGACTTCTGACACCATTATTTGTTATTTATAAAATGATAATCCAGTTTGGTTGTTAAATGATTGATTGTTGATGTTGACATTGGACGTTAAATTGTTAATGTTGTAAGAAATAAATAATTTGAAATTGAAATTGACATAGGATAGTTAGATTTGATATATGCATAAATTTGATTGATGACATTTGTATAATATGACCCCTTTCAATTTTAAATAAATTGACACGTTGAAATAGTGTTAACCACACCTTGAACCATTTAAATGTATGTGTATAAATTGATGTAGTTTCAACTTGAACAATAGATATCAAGTGAAGAACCGTATAATTATTAGTGTAATAATCTTTAATCTACACGAAATGATAGTGTAGATTCTAGAAATAATTATATTAATTTGCACAAACAACAATGTAAATTAATACGATTATTTCGGGATTATTTGAATTGATTATTGGATTGTTATTAATTGTTGTTATTGCTTGTTTATTTACTTTGACACCATCCCAGTTATCACACTGCAAGTTCCCTTTGCTATGCTTTGATTTTGAATTGAATTGGAATCGGGTTGAAATGATAAATACCAAAATTAAACATTGACCTAGGATAGAGAATTAAATAAAAAACCGATTGGTCAATAATTTGATTTAAAAATAAAATGAAGATTTTATTTGAATAAATAATATGGTTTTGAAACAAAGTTGGAAATTGAATTTCAATGAAATTTAAATGTGAATATTTAATAATCTGAAACAAAATATTAATAAAGAAATTGATGGAAGAATGTTGTTTAATTAAGAGATGATTGAATTAAGTTTTGAAATTATTTAATAATTTAATGAGATTGAATTATTTAATAATTAAATAAAATTGCATCCTTTGATAATTAAAATTGAACTTTTTAATTAGTGAAATTAAGTTCTTTATTAATTGAGCTTTGAAATTGTAACTAAGTAAATGAATATGTGAAATTGAATTTCTTTAACAAGAAATAAAATGTGATTTATTGAAATTAATGTAAGACTTGAAAGTTAAAGAATTTGATTTGACGAATTTAATTTAATTCAATTTGTAAGTTTTGATATAAGGAAGTTGAACTTAAGTAATTGATTTAACGAATTGGAAATTTAATAAAAATTGTTTTGAATGACAAATTAACTTAACAAATATTGAATGAAATCGATCAATGAATTTAAATTGATTTGAATGTTAAATTAAATTAATTTAAATGATTTCAGAATGAAACTTATATACAAACTTGATTCAATATTCGAATTGTTTTAAATAAAATTTGAAATTGAATTATAAGATTTTGAAATGGTAATTTGGAAGTTTTGAAACGTAAATTATGGAAATTGTTTTAGAAAGACAAATGAAATGTTGGTTTACAACTTCTAATTGAAATTGTAATTGATTTGGTTTTTTGAAATATATAAACGACCAATCGGTGTAACAATTACGAAAGTTATTAAAGAGACCGGAATCGGTTAGGGACATACTCATGTCTAAACCGAAAACCACTTTAATAACTATACGCGGAGTGTGATCCAGAATGAAGTGGTTGGAATGATGTACGTGATGACTAAAGAAAGAGAACGATAATGGATAGCCTTGACACTTGTGTCAAATTGGAAATGAACAGGAGCCGTGCCGGGCCAAATGGTGGCTAGCTACCTCGAGCGAACACACTTCTTCGAAAACTACTCATTACTTATTGTCGATTGGTGCACCCTTGATTTGGGAGTGTTGTTTCGCGGTGTTGCGATCGCTGAGGCGATGCGTTTTCACCTGTCCGGATCAGGCAAATGGTAGTTTCACTACCTTGGGTATTGCCTCATGTGCCTTGTCATACTTGTATCCCTATATACGCGACCACTACGATTTGTTTTGTGTTATACCTATGGAGTACTCCCTGATATCCCACTAGTTTACGGTGGAGTTTACAGTGCTGTATAGTCTATAACGCTTATATAAAATGTGTTAAGGGGAATAATGGTAACGCCTTAACACTATTTTGATATTTTATATTACTGATAGGCATTATCTACTTATCGTACTCTACTACATAGTAGATAGTTTAATGGATCCTTAAAAGATGGTTATTCCAAACATCCTTTGAGTTACTTGTATTTTAATTGCTATTTCACTTGAGTTGGATTTATTGATATAAGAATGTTAATCCTGACTCGAGTGTTTTGTGTTTTGCTTTACGCTCGGGTCAGACTGAGTGTACCAGTATTCGAGACTCACCTTTGGAGTTGGAGCTTTGCTTGAAGATCCAGCCATCTATTCTACTTCTAGTATTCGATGATTCCAGTGATGTATTCTGATTTGTATCTGATGTATCGTATTACTCTTCCGTTGTATCTGGTTTAACTCTTGATGTAACTTATACATTTATATAGTAGCTTCATGAACTACTATCTCTTTTATTTCCGCTGCATTTATTACTCTGTGTCTATGATCTGTGATTATTTATTTACTGTATATGTTCAGTTTTGCCAAATTTAAATTAACAACGTGGTATTTTGAATTATTCAAGTCCGACATGTGCGGATGCGAATGGTCCATAATACTGGGTCGTTACATTTAACTAAAAAAATTGGTTTCTAAAACAAAAATCCGAGGAAATTGAAGTAAGATTTGGGGTTGGATTAACTCTATAATAACATACTTGTATTTGCTATATATAAGTATGCGTTTTATCTCCATTCATCTATCTTTGATTAGGTTATCTTTCTGTATCTCATGAGGTTTGAATACAGATATCGATGGTAGAAGAAGCAGAGTTAACCAAGGAAGGGGAAGCACCGAAAGGAACACCGAACCGAATGCAGGGAGAGGCCAAGGTCAGGTAGAGAATGTTGGTGCTGAAGTCCCGTAGTTGGAATGGAAGCCATGTATCAGTTTTTCAGGAATATGATGCAGGTAGGAGTTGCAGCCCAAGTGGTAGGAGGAATTACCGCAGGAGCAGGGATTCCAGAAGTTCCGGTAGTTAATCATTTCGCTGAGATGAGCGGCGATTATGTGAAGCTAGGAGGGAAGCCGTTTATGGGAACGGAGGATGCCATTGAAGTGGAGAATTGGTTGTTGCACTACGAAAGGATTTTTGCAGATTTAGGGCTCAATGACGAGCAGAAGAGGAGATTGGCATCCAGGCAGCTTCAGGGGACTACATTTTTTTGGTGGAATAGTGTATCGAGAACAGTTGATGAGGAGACAATAACCTGGGAGGATTTCAAGAGGAGATTTTAGGAGAGGTTTATGTCAGTAATGGCATAGTCAGCTTTGATTAGGCAGTTTGCTGAGCTGGTGCAAGGAGAGATGTCTGTTGCTGAGTATGCCAGGAAGTTCGAAGAGTTGGCCCGGTATGGGTATGCTTCGGTGGATACCGTGTTGAAACGGAATAAGAAGTTTATCAGAGGATTGAAGCCAGAATTGGATAGTGCTACTTTGTATCATCTTAGAGATCCTTCTGATATTGTTATAGAGATGGCTTTGAGGCAGGAAGAAGTCATTGAGTCTCTGGAGAAGGGCAAGGCAAAAGTGGTCCAGGTTGGACAGAGCCAAAAGAGGAAGTTCTTTCCCAAGAAGGGTGCTCTGAAGGATGGAGCAACCAAGAAAGCGAAGTCTAAAGTTGTCTGCTATAAATGCATAAGAAAGGACACTTTGCTAATGAGTGTCACTCAGGGAAAGCGAAGGATGTGGCTAAGGGGAACAATGTTAGGTGTTTTAACTATGACCAGATAGGCCATTATAAGAACCAGTGCAAGGAGCCTATTAGAGATGGTAAGGGCAAAGTGTATGCATTGGAGCCTGCCGCTTCCAAGCCAACAGCCCAAGAGAAAGGGAAGTCAGTTCTTGGGGTAACGCTCCAGATTCATGGTATGTCTGTTAGCGTTTTATTTGTTACTAGTGCATCACATTCTTTTATATCTAGATGTTTGATAGATAAGCTTAACCTTGAACCAACATATTTAGTTACTTCCTTACGGGTTGCGAATCTAATAAGAGGGTATGCAACTCTAGGGTTGAGGTGTGACCAGTTTAAGTTTGACATGTTAGGTCATACTTTTGAGTGCAGTTTGCATGTGTTTGATTTTGTAGGGTTTGGGATCATCCTAGGTATGGATTGGTTAAGTAAGTACGATGCTAAGATATTTTGACAAGGTAGGAAGATATCTCTTAGACACCCAGATTGTAGCGATCGGATTGTTTTCACCATAGGAGGTTCTAGCGGTGCAGTGTTTGCTTCGTTGGGTGCTTTGGATTCAGATGATGAGTTGAGCTGAGTTTTCGTGCTTAGAGAATTCGCAAATGTGTTTGAGCCTGTAGTTGGATTGCCACCGAAATGAGCTATTGAGTTTCGGATAGATTTGATTTCGGGAGCAGAACCAGTGAGTAGACCGCCAAGCAGGATGACCCCTTCAGAGATGAGGGAGTTGAAGGTGCAGTTGGTGGACTTAGAGGGCAAGAGTTTTGTCAGGCCGAGCAGTTCGCCATGGGGTGCAACGACGGTGTTTGCTAAGAAGCCAGACGTATCGTTGAGGTTATGTATCAATTATCGTAAGTTGAATGAGAAGATGATTAAGAATCGATATCCATTGTCTAGAATTGACGATTTGTTCGACCAACTAAGTGGAGCAAAGGTATTTTCTCAATTGGATTTGGCAACGGGTTTCCATCAGCTTAGGGTAGCAGAGGATAGTAAACCTTTGACAGCATTCAGGACCAGATATGGATCGTACGAATGGTTAGTTATGCCATTCGGACTGACGAATGCTCTAGCTTTTTTTGTGGATTTGATGAACCGGATTTTCCGAGAGCACTTGGATAGGTTCGTGTTGGTTTTCATAGATGATATCTTGATTTACTCTTAGGATGAAAAAGAGCATGAAGTTCATCTTAGAGTAGTGCTTGAGACGTTGAGGCAGCATCAGCTGAAAGCGAAGTTTTTGAAGTGTCACTTCTGGAAAAAGGAGATGAAGTTTCTGGGTCATGTAGTCTCAGAGGAAGGGTTATCAATAGATCCGACTAAGATCAAGGAAGTGAATAGTTGGAAGAGACCCGAGACAATAACCAAGATTAAGAGTTTCCTTGGGTTGGCTAGTTATTATCGGAGATTCATTAAGGATTTCTCATGAATAGCAACACCAGTGACCAGGCTAACGATGAAGGATGTGAAGTATGTGTGGATCGATAAGTGTGAGGAAGCATTCCAGAGTTTGAAACACTTATTGACCCATGCACCTATGTTAGTAGTTCCAGAGGGGAATCGGGATTTGGTAGTCTATACTGAAGCGTGTGGAACATGATTAGGAGCTGTGTTAATGCAGAGAGGTAAAGTGATTGTCTATGCTTCTAGACAGCTTAGACCGCATGAGGTCAGACATCCAACGCATGATTTAGAGTTGGCTGCTGTGATTTTTGATTTGAAGGTATGCATATATTACCTCTTGGGAGAAAGGTTTGAGCTGTTTACAGATCATAAGTCGCTGAAGTATTTATTCTCTCAGAAGGAGCTGAATATGAGACAACAGAGATGGTTAGAGTTCATAGCCGCTTATGATTTTAGGATTGAGTACACAGCAGGGAAAGGCAACCGGGTTGCAGATGCACTTAGCAGGAAGCATCAGAATGCAGTGTTAGCAACGATGGCTGAGTGGAAAGATTTAGAAGCATTAGCAGATTGCAAAGTGCAGTGGAGATCCAAGGCAAGGTCTAGTGGTGATACAATTGTATAGTCTTGTTTGGAAGTTTGACCAGTTTTGATCGAACGAATTGCTTCTAAGCAAATGGAGGATCCAATGTTAGCTGAATGGATCAGTAAGCTAAAAGAAGGAACCAAAGCGATGACTTAAAAGATTTTAGTCTTGACCAGAATGGGTGGTTGAGAAAGAAAGGAAGATTTTGTGTTCCGAGTGTAGGAAACATAAGAAAGGAAGTCTTAGATGAATGCCATCGTTCGAAGTTCACTATACATCCCAGAGGTACCAAGATGTATCAGGATATGAAGAGGAGTTTCTTCTGGGAAGGAATGAAGCGGGATGTTGGGTTGTGTGTAAGGAAGTGCTTGAATTGCCAACAGGCAAAGGCTGAACACCAGAAACCAAGTTGTTTACTTCAGCCATTAGATATTCCAGTATGGAAGTGGGATTCTATTTCTATGGACTTTATAGACGGGTTGCCAAGGTCGAACAGGGGAAATGAAAGTATATGGTTTATAATGGACCGATTGACCAAGAGTGCCCATTTCATTCCAGTTAAGTCAACCAGGATGGCACCTGTTTTAGCAAGGCTGTTCATAAAGAATGTGATTAGACTACATGGAATTCCTAGCAACATAGTTAGTGATAGATATTCCTTATTTACTAGCGAGTTTTGGAAGAGTCTGCATAAAGTTTTAGGAACCAAGCTTATGATGAGTACCGCTTACCATCCGCAAACAGATGGGCAAACGGAAAGAGTTAATAAGATCTTGGAAGATCTATTGAGAGCTTGTGTTCTGGACTTTGGGGGATCATGGGAGGACCATTTGCATCTAGTCGAGTTTTCGTATAACAACAATTATTAGACTAGTATTGGGATGGCACCGTTTGACGCTTTGTACGTAAGGCCATGCAAATCTCCCTTTTGTTGGTTGGAGACCGGGGATAGGTTGATTCTTGATCCAGATTTGGTCAAAGAAGCTGCAGAAAAGATTGAGGTCGTTCGAGATAGAATGAAGGATGCTCAGTCTAGGTAGAAAAGTTATGTAGATAAGAGATGGAAAGATTTGGAGTTCTCAGTTGGGGACCAGGTTTTCGTCAAAGTATCGCCGATGAAGGGTGTGCTTAGATTTGAGAAGTCCGGGATGTTATCTCCTAGGTTCATAAGACCTTTTCCTATTCTTCAGAGGATCGGGAAGCTCGCGTATAGACTTGAGTTACCGAGTAGTTTGGCAGATGTCCATGGTGTTTTTCATATTTCCCATCTTAGAAAGTGTGTTAGAGACCCGGAGACTGCTATTGCACCGATAGTGCTAGATGATTTAGTCGTAGAACCAGAATTGACCATAGTGAGGAAGCTAGTTCGCATTATTGCGAGAGATGAGAAGAGGCTTAGAACCAAGACGGTCAGATTATTCAAATTCCAGTGGAGTGATGATGACAAAAACTGTACTTGGGAGGTTGAGAGCCGGATTAGAGATACTTATCCTGACTTGATTTGATGGTATGTTTTACCTTCTTGTTTATTTTGAGCCTTATTGTAATTTCGAGGATGAAATTCTTTAAGGAGGGGAGTCTGTAACACCCTAGATTTTTTAAAACATTATTTAGGAGATTTAGTTAGATAAACTAAACAAAAATAATGTGTTGATTAGGAGATTAAGATTTGATTTAATTAAGGTAGCCGTGCCTTTTAACTAATAAATTAAATGAAGGGTTTAAAAATGAATTAGAGGAGGGGTATTATGGGAAAGGGACCATTCCTATATCATCTTCCTTAGGCCGTGTATGCACACGTTCATTCTCATTCTCAAAAATTAAAAGCTTGGCCGACCACCATTAAAGGAAGAAGAAGAGGAAACAAAAGAAAAGCTTAAGGAAAGCAAATTCAAATCAAACTCATTCAAATCTCAAGCTCCTTAATCATTAAAGCAAAGGTGAATAACGTTTACATCTCTAAATATTTTTGGTTTCGGTTTTAAGGTTAATTCCGAATGATTTTGCAAATGTTTGCCATGTTTTCGAATGATAAAAGATTATATATATACATATTGATGATTTATGTATGTTCATATAGATTTTATGACATGTTTTAAGATGAAAACCCTATTAAATGAGATCCGTTAGCCTTGCGAATTTTTATGATGATCTAAAAAGTTATTTTAGAGATGAGTTTCAATTTTCAAAATTTTCTGAATTTTCGTGGATTTGTTATAATTTTCTAAAGAAGAAAAGGTTAGTTTGGATTATAAAAATTATTTACGGGTAAAATAATTATTGTTTGGATCCGAAATTTTTATATGTTGAAGAGAACATATTAATTTACTTTGTGGAATTTTTTTGGAATTTTTTAAGGTGTTTTGATGATTATATAAAATTATCTAAGGTACGGGACTTAAATGTTTTATATAATTATAAAGGAGAAAGGGGCTTTTTTAAAATTATTCAAATTTCCAAATAAGGAAGTCGGCAGCACTTTTGAATATAAAATTCTGGCAACCAACCAAATTTAGACAAACAAGGCATGTGAGGTACAAAAGAACTATTGCAAACAGTATTTTCATTGTTTCAACTCTTTCGGCAAGAGCTTCCACCTTCATTCCAGACCTTTCAATAAGGTCAAAGGGTATCAAACCTTCCGATTAGATTAAATACCAATTCACATGGTATCAGGAAACTGGTAAGTAGTGAATTGGAGGAATTCAAAAGGTTAGGGATGAAGGGTTATAGCTTTCGGAAGAGATGAAGTTTTGTTTGGTTTTAAAGAAAAATACACCCGCTAGCTTTCGACAAAGAGCTTTTGAAACTATCAAAAGGTTTAAAAGGAAAAGGTTTCGATTGTTCTGCTTTCTTGTTTTAATTGAAACCTTTCGGCAAATTCGAAAGGTATAGCTTTCGGCCAGGTCGGAAACATATTTGCCACTTCTTAACCTTTCGACATAGATGGAGTCAAAGGTTATCTTTTGTTTTCTAAAACTTGCTGCCTCTTTCCATTTATTTCGAAAGGTTTGATTTTGAAAGGTTTGATTTCAAAAGGTTTGATTTCAAAAGATTTTGATTTCAAAAGGTTTTGATTTCAAAAGTTTTGATTTCGAAAGGTTTTATGAAGGTTTCGAAGCAGTTGCTTTCGACTCCAATGTTTTTCCAATCCCTTCGCATAATCCAAATGTTTAAGTCGAAACATTTTAAAGGTTTCAAAGTAGTTAACTTTGATTGGTTTCGAAAGGTTTTCCACCTATTTTAAATTGAACCTGATATCTTCGAAAGGTTTTGAGGTACATTGATTCCGAAAGGTAAAGTTTAGCTATGTTTTTGAAAGGCTAAGGTTTAAAGGATTTAAAGGCGGGTGTCATATGTTTTAAAGCTTATGAAAAGAAAGCTTTTAAAAGCTTTTGAAGGACTTACCTTCAATAATTTTGAAAGGTTTATTAAAGGATATGAAGGAACTACCTTCAATACTTTCGAAGGGTTTTATGAATGCTTTTGAAGGAGTTACCTTCTATGTTTTCGAAAGGTTGTTTGAATGTTTTAAACAAAGATTTCGGATATAAGAATTAGGCAGATAGCCTAAGTTTTTTAAGTTATAAAGGACTTTAACTTATTTTAAAGGATAGACAATCCTTATTGAACATCATCAACATTATTTTGAGTAAAGTATATATAACATGGCAAAAAATAGCTTAGAGTAAAGCTAAAGATATTTTCCTTGTATATATATGATTTGACGGACTAAATCATTTTGAAAAGGTTTTCAAGGAAAATTTTGAAGTGCAGTTAGCTCGGATATTGTGTAGAGAAGTTAGCTCGGATATTTTGAAGGGTAGTTAAGCCAAAAGAAAATTTAGGGTAGTCGGCTCATTTAAATTCGGACAGTCAGTCCATTTTGAGGGCAGTCAGCCCAGAGGACAGTTAGTCCAGAAAGAGCAGTTAGCTCTGATATGAACAGATAGTTCATTTATTAGCATAACGGATATTGCTATAATCAAATTTAGGACAGATGGTCCAGTAAAGAATAGAAAGTTCAGATTTAGATAGAAAGGCTATTTTATTTCCTTTCTTTAGCATAATGGATATTGCTATATTATTATAATCAGTTGATTAACCAGTTTGGTTGTAGGAAAGGGTTTGCAAAATATATGTTTTGAAAAGAGATATTAGTGTGGGGAAACCCGTGCCGCTAAGCGGCGTGGTCTCACTAGTTATCGGTAAACTAAGTTGTAACAGATATTATTCATACCAGGCTTTAAGTCTGACTCAAAGTTTTTGTTTCCCCTTAAACTCTCGGGTGCTCAAAATTTGATTTGAGTAGGCTGAGGGTTTAAGTTTTCAGGTTTTAGAAGATTTTGGTGAATAAAGTATTCGAAGACAAGCAGGTGGCCGACTGATAGCTAATTTAGGGATTCTATTTTAAAATTGTTTCCATTGTGTATTAAGAAAGTTCTTTCTATAGTGCTTTGATCATCCAAGGGGGTATCTTCATATGTCGCTCTTGGCGTATTGTTGTAAATTATATTTGATCAATTCCTGGGATTAAGTTTGGGATCTTTGTAACTTGGATATGATTTATTTGAAATATAATCACTAATATTATTGTTTTTGGAAATCTGTGTTTTTTTCATATTCAAGTGCTTTTGATATTATGGATACCATTAACACTGCCATATTTCCTCACCAGAAGTTAGTACTTTGGATGACTACAACATCCATAGCGCTTAGCTTTTGGCCTCCAGATACGAGATGTTACAATCCATCACACGCATTTCATTTAAGGTAAAATGTTGTGGACCATCCATCACACATCCTATAGTTTTCCTAGGATAACTATGAACCCTTCATTATCCTCATAGAGACTATCCATCTCCTACATGATGTGGACTATCCATCTCACATTTCATAGTTTTCCTAGGATGAACTATAAACCCATCAATTAACAATTTAACTCATGTTACCCACATGTTTCACCTATGTTTATTGGTGTCCCCAATTAGGTTATCTGCTATAAAAGTTATAACATTTCAAAGTGACATACATTGGTATCCCCAAATGATCAATGTCGAACTCATTTAAGAAAATGCATTGGTATCCCCAATGATAAAGTCTCATTCATAAAACATTTAGTTTGTCGAAACTAATCAACTTTAGTGTCCCCAATGATAGTGTCGACATCTATAATCAAAATAGCATTGGTATCCCCAATGTTTAGAATCGAAGTCATAAAACAATAGGCTCGCTACCCTTATTAGGTTAATATAGATCAATGTCAAAGTTCATCTACATTGGTGTCCCAAATGATAGTGTCGAAGTTTACAAATTTTAAAACGGCATTGGTATCCCTAATGACTTCGTCGAAATGGAATACATAAGGCTCTCCGCCTTTGATGAAGATAGCCGACATCCAAGCCGCACTTTACCTCATCGACCCTCTACCCAAGGTGAAACCAAAATTAAATTCTTTTAAGTATAATTTCATGTCGAAAGCAATGTTGTCGACTTCCATAAAATATAGGCTATCCACCAATTAAACAATACTAAAAACCTTTATAAGTTATATGCCCAATTATCGAAGACATAGGGTCGTCGAACCTCTTGAAACATAGGCCACTTCGCCCCTTTAAATATTTTTAGTTTATATAAAATAGTCTCTTCAGCGATTAAGAAAGAGATGCGGTATCATTACCATGCGGCATCGACATTAAAGTAAAGTAAGATCACCGACCTTGACGCACAATGACAACAAGAGCCTCGACATCATTATAAAATCCTTTAAATTTTAGTTTACTTCGGTTGCTATGTCACTTGGTTCGAAGATATAATAGGAGGCATTACTAGCTAAGTATTAAAAACAGTCAAAGTGATTAGGTGTGGCATCATTGAAAACAGTGATGAAGACATGTGACGTTGTCGACGTCGACATTAAGCTCTTAAAACGCTTAGGTGAGTCATGAAGACATCATGCCGCCCAATATTGGTTGCCGACACTATTGGCATCAACGCTAATGGAATCATTCCGTAGCTACCAAAGCAGTCATCACATGCTTCCCTTAATATCAATGTCAATGTGCATAGAGGTTGCATTGCTTTAGGCTCGAAGTGGATATGCGGCACGGCAGCGACGTAATTAACATGAAAACTAGTTTATTTCTATTTGTTCACTAGTGAATTTTGGAAGAGTCTATAGGAAGTGTTAGGTACGAATCTTAAGATGAGTACCGCTTATCACCCATAGACGGATGGGTAGGCAGATAGAGTCAATAAGGTACTTGAAGATTTATTAAAAGCATATGTACTAGATTTTGGTGGGTCATGGGAAGACATTTGCACTTGGTTGAGTTTTCCTATAATAATAGCTATCAGGCTTGTATATGAACGGCGCCTTTCGACGAATTGTATGGAAGGTCGTGCAAATCACCAGCATGTTGGTTATAGACCGGAGACAGATTGGTCCTTGGTCCAGATACGGAAATAAAGCCACAGAGAAGATCGAGTTAATCCGAGGTAGGTTCGGCATTGGATATTGGATAATAAAACGTAGGGCGCCCTTTTATTTATTTTAGTAAACGGTTCAAATGATTTTATTGTTATGAGTGTTATATATTATAAAAATTACCAACTATTATTTTTTAAACCGTTTCGATATTAACGTAATGGTATAAAGAGATGATAGAAGCTCAGTCTAGGCGGAAAAGTTACATAAATAGAATATGTAAATATTTAGAGTTCTTGGTTGGAGATCGTGTTTTCACTAAGGTATCACCGATGAAGGGTGTGGTACAATTTGGAAAGTCGGGGAAACTGGCAGATATGTTGGACCGTTCCCCATTATAGAGAGGATTGGAAAACTCATGTACCAAGTAGTTTGGCAGGTGTCCATAATGTATTTCATATTTCTCATCTTCGGAAGTGTGTGCACGATCTAGAGACTACTTTTGCTCCAATGGCATTGCAATATTTAGTAGTAGATCTGGATATGACTTTTGTGAGACAACCAGTTCAAGTTGTAGCGAGAGATGAGTAGAGATTAAGGAACAAGACAGTTAAGTTAGTGAAAGTCCAGTAGAGTGACAATGAGAAAGACAGTACTTGGGAGATAGAGGACGTGATTAGGAATACTTATCATGAGTTGTTATGATGGTATGTTCTATATATGTTGTATATAGACTAGCTAGCTGGTAGGATATATTGGCATTATTTGCATGTTTGATATGCTTATTTTATAGTCCTTATCGAACTTCAAGGACAAAATTCCTTAAGGAGGGGAGCCTGTATCGCCTCTTTTTTTTAGTTAAACATTATCTAGGACATTTAATTGGATAGATTAAATAGAATAATTTAAATGGTTAAGGAAAAATGAGATTTTGTTAATTAATAAGGTCATGCCTTAATAAAAAAATAAGATTGTTTTGGAAAACTAAACATATAAGAGAAAATGTGAGGAGCGCAAAATAGGTAGATCCATCCTCTAACCTTTAAAACCCTTTCCCCCTCATTTCATTATAACTTTTCACAAACTTAAACAATCAAAAGAAAAACTCCAAGGCCTCCCATTAATCAAGCTAGGGGATCGAAATCAAGGGGATTCAAGGGGAAGAAGCTTAGGGATACTAAGACCAAATCAAATCTCAACTCCAACAATTAATCTAAGGTGAATAATAAGTGTTCCATCTCTATTTTTTCTTTTGAATTAGGTTATGGATAATACTTTAATGATTGATGTTTGTTTTGCCAAGATATGATTGTTTAATCTTTGTTTGGATAGAATAATGGTTATTGGAACTTTTATGAAATTATTTGAATGGTTCTAAGAGTAAAACATAAGATTTTAATCTCCAAATGCTTTGATTTTATGATATGTTGTATAAAATATTATTTTGGAGATGAATTTTTAATTTCATAATTTTATAAGTTATATAGATTATTTTATGAATTTCGTAACAAGGAAATAGCTTAATTTCGGGTTTTAATTATTAATGGTTTTTGACTTTGAAATTTTCATATGATAAAGGAAAGAATATTCTCAAATTTTAGGGAATTTCTAGGATTTTACCCAGGTGATTATCATTGTGAATTTATTTTGCTAAGTAAGCATTTAAAAGAATAATTAATTATGGATATTAATTACTTAATTTGAAGTATGTTTGGGACTTTAAAATTTGAGTGCTTTAGCATTCCTGAATAGGATTTGTAAAGAAATTGCTTTATCCAATAGAAATTGGGCAAGAAAAAAGATTTGGTTTGAAGTGTTTACTTATGCATCCTTGTCACTGACTATCTACTAGGAATCCCATGTAGTGTAACTATGTTCTTCGTAAACAACTTAACCAATACATGTGTCATTCTGGTAGACTTAACAGAAATGAAATGGGCATGCTTGGTCAACCTATCTACCAAAACTCATATACTTTCATTTCCCCTGTTCGACCTTGGCAACCCGTCAATAAAATCCATGGATATCGAATCCTATTTCCAAACTGGTATATTCAAAGGATAAAGCAATCCACTTAGGTTCTGATTTTCAACTTTCACTTGTTGGTAATTTGCACATTGCTTCACCCAAATTCCTACATCTCCCTTTGTACCTTCCTTGAAGAAACTTCTCTTCATATCCTAATACATCTTGATTTCCCTAGGATGAATCATGAACGTCGATTGATGACACTCCCTAAGAACTTCCCTCCTTAGGCTTTTAATATCCAGAACACATAACCATCCTTTCTTTCTTAACCATCCCCTCCGATCAAGACTAAAATCCTTTAGATCATCGATCTCGGTTCCACCTTCCAATCTTCTAATCTTTTCAACTAATAATGGATCATCCCTCTGCTTAGAAACAATCCTTTTGATCAACATTGGTCGAACTTCCAAGCAAGATAACATGGCTGTACTTTGACTAGAACTAGCAGTCGATCTTAACTGCACACTACAAGTGATCAATCCCTCTAGATCTTTCCATTCTTCCAACATAGCTAACACCACATTCTGATGTTTTCTACTAAGTGCATCTGCAACTTTATTTCCTTTCCTTGCTGTATACTCAATACCAAAATCATAAGCTACTAAAAACTCCAGGCACCTCTACTGTCTCGTTTTCAACTCTTTCTGAGAGATTAAATACCTCAAAGACTTATGATCTATATACAACTCAAATCGTTCTCCTAAGAGGTAGTGTCTCCATACTTTAAATGCGAAAATCACCGCTGCCAACTCCAAATCATGAGTCAAATATCTAACTTCATGTGGTCTGAGCTACCGCGAAGCGTAGACAACAACTTTACCCTTCTACGTCAACACGGCTCCTAACTCAGTTCCACATGCATCTGTATAGACCATTAAATCCTAATTTCCATTCGGAACTACTAACACATGCGCATTAGTCAACAAATGCTTCAACTCAAGCAATGCTTCCTCCCATTTGTCGGACCAAATAAACTTCACATCCTTCCTTGTTAGCTTAGTCAAACGCTGCTATCCGGGAGAAATCCTTGATAAATCTCCGGTAATAGCTAGCTAATCCAAGAAACTTCTTATCTCGGTCACCGTCTTGGGCCTCTTCTAACTATTAACAGCTTTGATCTTTGCTGGATCAACTGACAACCCTTTCTCTGAAACTACATGACCAAGAAACCTCACTTCCTTCTTCCAGAAATGACACTTCAAAAACTTCGCTTTCCATTGATGTTGCCTCAACGTCTCAAGCACTATTCAAAGATGAATCTCATGATCCCTTTCATCCTTAGAATATATCAAAATGTCGTCAATGAACACCAACGTGAACCTATTTAAGTGCTCTGGGAAAATCCCATTCATCAAATCCACAAAGAAAGTAGGTGCATTAGTTAATCCGAATGATATCAATAACCACTCGTACGAAACATACCTCGTTCGAAACGCCGTCAGAGGAATACTGCCCTCCGCCACAAAGTTGATAATTAACTTAAACTTGTTTTCAAAAGAAATTTTTTTGTGACAAGAGAAAATATAAATTTGAATTGTTCATTTATTATAAAATGCTATATTAAGTAGTGTAAGGTATAATAAATGAACAAGGAATGAGATTCAATCATTTTAAATTGTGAGAACAATTTCAAAATTTACATGTAAATCCAAAAAAAATATTAGAGCACTAAATCGACGCATTTAATAGATGTTTAAGACAAAGCTATGGATGATCGCTCCTAACCAGCCCTATTCTCCGCATTAGCAGACAGTATTACCCAGTAATACTCTTTGTTAATGTGGGTCTCGGGGTGGGGCGTCACAGTTGATGGAACCCTACCACCAAATCTAACTAGAAAATACTTTCGCTCCACTCAACTGATTCAATAAATCATCAATTCTCAACAAAGGATATCGATTCCATCTTTTCATTCAACTTACAATAATTGATGCATAATCTTAACGACTCATTCGGTTTCTTCACGACCACCATGGCCGCTCCACAAGGCGAACTACTTGGTCTAATAAAACTCTTTCCTTCTAAGTCCACTATCTACAACTTCAACTTCTTCATCTCGGTAGGTGTCATCCTACTAGGTGGTCTACTTACGGTTTCAGATCTTGGTACAAGATATATTCGAAACTTAATAGCTCATTTTGGTGGTTGTCCTATAACCGGCTCAAAAACATCTACAAATTCTCTTACAATTAAAACCCGATTCAATTCGTCTTCCACTTCTGTGGCACCTAATAAAGCATAAATTTCTAGACTCGTATTCTCAACTGAGTATACTATTCGATCACTACTATCAGGACGTCTCAATGATATTTTCCTATCTTGGAAAAATATCCTAGCATTGTATCTGCTCAACCAATACATACCTAAAATAATCTCGAAACTTGCGAAATCAAATACGTACAAACTGCAGGCAAAAGTATAACTTAGCAACTCAAACTCTAGATGGTCACATCTCATCCCCAGAGTTGCGTACCCTCCTATTGGATTAGCTATCCTTAAGGAAGTAACAAGGTATGATGGTTCTAAAGATAACTTATCTAACAAACACTAAGATATAAATGAATTCGATGCACCGGTATCAAACAGTACCTTAAATGGTATGCTATGAATCAAAAGTGTACCTTCCATTATAGACCTTCCCTTCTCAGCTACTGTTGGTCTTGATGTAGATGTCTCCAAAGCAAACACCTTTCCTTTATTAGCCTTGGCCGCTTTTGGACATTTGTTCTTATAATGTCCCACTTGGTCGCAATTAAAGCACTTCACATTTTTCTTCCCTACAACCACCTTGCTATTGTCAGATCGAAACTCATTAGCATAGTGCCCCTTCTTGTCATACTTGTAACAAACTATATTAGTTTTCCCCTTATTGGCAGCCCCACCTTTCTTAGCTCCCTTCGTCTTAAAGAATTTCCTCATTTTATTCTAAGAATCTCGGTTCTCCACCGAATTCTCTTTCCTAAAGGTCAAAAATAATTCTTCATTCCTGAGAGCAATCTTCACCACTACATTCAATGGATCTATGAGATGTGGCATAGTTGCCCTAGCAATCTCCGACCTCAACCCCCGAATAAACTTCTCATTCCTCTTGATAATAGTGTTAATAGTGGCATATCCATACCTCGATAGCTCATCAAATTTAACATAGTACTCAACACTGACATTTCCCCCGCTCCAACTCCATAAATTTTGTGAGCATGGCTGACTTGACTAATTCAAACAAAAACCTTTCCTCAAATCTCATTCAAAATTCTACTCAAGTCAGTTCCTCTTTTGGTACCCCTATGGTCACCCTGTTCCACTAGAACAAGGCAGCTCCATGCAACTGTCTTGTAGCCAATCTCATTTTCTACTCATCATTCAGATCCAAATCAGCGAAAATTCTCTTAGAATGCAAAAGCCATTTTTTCACTTCTATCACATCCTTAGTCCCTAGAAAAGGCTTCCCACCTAGAATGGTGTAATCTCGACTCAGCTTAGTATAGTTATTACCAACTAGCGCCACATGATTAACTCCTCCCACATTTGCAACATTTCGTCCAACTACTCCTGCAACCGCTCCAGCTTGCATCAGTTTGACGAGGAATTGATTCATATCCTTATGTATACTAGCGAGGTCACAACACCTACATTGGTATTTGCAATTTGATCAGCATTTTCCTGACGACCCTTTGTTCCTTCTGGTATTGGGACTAGCATTTACATTTGTTGTGGTGCTTCCTCCACCTAGATTCACTCTTCCATTTCCTGCCTCCATATCTTTCTTTCTCGTAAATCTACATACGAACCTTAGTAGGATACAGAAGAAGATCGAAGAGAGAGGGGATAATACATACTTATACATAGAAAATACAAGCATGTTACTGTAACATTATCCCATAATCCCTATTTTATTCTTTGATTCATTAGGATTATGTTTTCAAAAACTCTTTGGGTTTATAATTCTTTTGATCATAAACCTATGCTCCGATACCAACTTGTAACATCACCAATTTTGAGGCCCAAAACTAACTGCTACGGATGCTGCAGTCATCCATAGTTATTAATTGTCGGCGACAAAATGTGGCTATGTTAATCATATCAATAATCAGAAGCATAGAATATGAAAAAAAATTAACACAGTCTAATAACAAATTTTCACATCTCATTTCACAAATGATATTCTTTATTCATTACATAATCCCAATAGTAATCCCACATTCAAAGAAAATATAATTACTACAAAATACTTCAAGAGCGACATACGAAGATACCCCCTTGGTTGATCAAAGCCAAATAATAGGCAATTATTCAACTCTACCATTACATCCAAACAGATAGAACCAAATTACACAACGGAAATAGATAAAGCTCATAATAGCTAGATTGGCTCCTGCATGTCTTTGGAAGCTTATTTATCTAACTGGAAACCTAAAATCCCTTACCCCCGACCTACTCAAATGAGTACCTGAGAGTTTAAGGGGAAAATCAAAACTTCGGATCAAGCAACAGTCTATTGTGAATAATAACCTACCATCTCGAACCAAATAGAAATTTAGTGAGACCGCGTCGTTAAGTGGAATGAGTTTCCCCTCACTGGTATCTTATCAAAACATAACAACCATATAATGTACTCCTACAACCACAATGGTTAGAACATAAAAATAGCATTTATAATCATGCAACATATATTGGATTACCCATCCTAATTCATCAGATTATCCATCTTAATTTCAAATGACCAACCGTCATGATTTAAACTGACTACCCATCTAAATTTAATCTGACTACCCATCTTATAATTATGTGGACTACCCATCTCACATATAAGCATATTTAGAATTATGTGCACTATCCATCTCATATGTAATTATTACTTGGATTACCCATCCCCTACCATATTGTCTACCTATCACAAGTGGTGAAATTATTTAAAATTATGTGGACTATCCACCACACATATTCCATTTAACTTAAAATGATGCGGACTATCCATCACACATCCCATAGTTTTCTAGGATGAATATGAACCCTTCATTATCCTCATAGAGATTATCCATCTCCAGCATGATGTGGACTATCCATCCCACATCTCATAGTTTTCCTAAGATGACTATGAACCCATCAATTAACAATTTAACTCTTGTTACCCACATGTTTAACCTATGTCTATTGGTGTCCCCAATTAGGTTACCTTCCCTTAAAGTTATAACATTTCAAAGTGACATACATTGGTATCCCCAAATGATCAATTTTGAACTCATTTAATAAAATGCATTAGTATCCCCAATGAAAAAGTCTCATTTATAAAACATTTAGTTTGTCTAAACTAATAACTTTAGTGTCCCCAATGATGGTGTCGACATCTATAATCAAAAAAGCAATGGTATCCCCAATGTTTAGAATCAAAGTCATAAAGCAATAGGCTCGCTGCCCTTATTAGGTTAATATAGATCAGTGTTGAAGTTCATCTACATTGGTGTCCCAAGTGATAGTATTGAAGTTTACAAATTTTAAAATGGCATTGGTATCCCTAATGACTTCGTCGAAATGGAAAACATAAGGCTCTCCGTCTTTGATGAAGATAGGTGACATCCAAGCCGCACTATACCTCATTGACCCTCTATCTAAGGTGAAACCAATCTTAAATTCTTTTAAGTATAAATTCATGTCGAAAGTGGCGTTGTCGACTTCCATAAAATATAAGCTATCCGGCTATTAAACAAAACAACATGTTATAAGTTATATGGCTAACTTCCAAAGATATAAGGTTGTCGACCCTCTTGAAACATAGGCCACTTCGCCCCTTTAAATATTTTTAGTTTATATAAAACAAGTCTCGTTGGCGTTAAAGAAAGAGATGTGACATCATTTCCATGCGGCATTAAAAAGAAAAGTATATAAGGTCGCCGACTTTGATGCACAAAGACATTAAGTGCCTCGACGTCATTATAAAATCCTTTAAATTTTGGTTTATTTCAGCTACTATGCCGCTTGGTTCGAAGACATAATAGGTGGCATTACTGCCTAAGTATTGAAAATAACCAAAGTGATGAGGTATGGCATCGTGGAAAATAGTGATGAAGACATGCAACGTTGTCGATGTCGACATTAAGCTTTTGAAATACTTAGGTGAATCACGAAGATATCATGTCACCCAATATAAGTTACCCACTCTATCGGCATTGACACTAACGGAATAATTCTATTGTTACCAATGCAGCCATCATATGCATCCCTCAATATCAACGTCAATGTGCATAGAGGCAGCATTCCTTTAGGCTCGAAGTGGATATATGCGGCATGACAACGACATAATTAACATGAAAACTAGTTTATTTCTATTAAAAGTAAACACTTTTCACCAAATCTTATTTCTTTTCCAATTTCTATTGGATAAAGCAATTTCTTTACAAATCTGTTTCTGAAATACCACCGCACTCAAATTTTAAATTCCCAAACATAGTTCAAATTAATTAATATCCTTAATTAATTATTCTTTTGAATGCTTATCTAGCAAAATAAATTCACAATAAATCATATTCACCTAGGAAAAATTCTAGAAATTCCCGAAAATTCGAAAATATCCTTCCCTTTATCGTATAAAAATTTCAAAGTCAAAAACCATATTTAATTACTTTAAATAGTTAAAACCCGAAATTAAGCTATTTCCTCATTAGGAAATTCATAAAATAATCTATATAACTTATGAAATTAAAAATTCATCTCCAAAATAATATTTTATATAACATATCAGAAAATCAAAGCATTTGGAGATTAAAATCTTAGGTTTTACCCTTAAAACCATTCAAACAATTTCAGAAAAATTCCAATAACCATTATTCTATCCAAACAATGATTAACCAACCATATCTTGGCAAAACAAACATCAATCATTCAGGTATTATCCATAACCGAATTCAAAAGAAAAAATAGAGATGGAAAACTTATTATTCACCTTAGATTAATTGTTGAAGTTGAGATTTGATTTGGTCTTAGTATCCCTAAGCTTCTTCCCCTTGAATCCCCTTGATTTCGATCCCCTAGCTTGAGTAATGGTCGGGCTTGGTGTTTTTCTTTTGACTGTTTAAATTTGTGAAAAGTGAGAATGAAATGAGGGGGAGAGGGTTTTAAAGGTTAAAGGATGGATTTACCTATTTTGCCCTCCTCGTATTTTCTCTTATATGTTTAGTTTTCCAAAACAATCTTATTAGTTTATTAAGGCACGACCTTATTAATTAACCAAATCTCGTTTTTCCTTAACCATTTACATTATTAAATTTAATCTATCCAACTAAATGTCCTGAATAATGTTTAATTAAAAATAGGGTGTGACAACCATACTTAATAGGCCTCTTTGTTTCCATGCAGGTGACACAATTATGATGGATCCCTTTAGAGCTATGATCTCTTTGGAAGTCCCTTTGCTGGGGGCCATACCCTAAGGCCCTTTACATCTCATAGCCAAGGAGGGTCATGACAAGATGGTCGTGCATTCCGAGATGATTTTGACATCGAGATTGTAGGCTTCAATGAGTCCACCAAGGACTTCGATAGGGAGGAAACCCTTAGGCAGAATATCATGGCCAAATTTCCAAGGGAGGTAGGAGGATTCTAGCTGGATGAGATAGAGGAGCTGAAGCTAATGAAGAAGAAGCAATTAAAGCTCAATGAGATTGAAACTTCCATGTTAATGGAAGAGAAGAAATAGGAAGAGTGTGCTAGATCTAAGCCTTCTAGGAAGAGCTGCTCCTTCAAATCCAAGTCTATGTGCTGGCAGCGATTGTACATCTTTTGTTTTGAAATAGATTATCTTGTATTCCTTATTGTTTTAAATATTTGAGTTGTGCTCACCCAATTTTGATATTTTTTGGTGAAGGTGAGAATGTATTATTTTTGACATCTGTGGGTCGGTACCGTAAATACTTTGATGTTTGATGATATGGTCTGAATGTTCTTTGTTTTTGTATGACTTGTTTTCCTACTGTATTTCCATTATTCTAGTTTATTTTCTTTCATGTATACACTCCATGCGCGCTTTGCACAAGTTTTTCCTTGCATCACTTAGTTGGTAGTTTTTCCCTAATATTCCAGTATTGAGTACCTGCATTAATAGTCTGATTGGAAATTATGTTCTACTATGGGCGAGCTTAGCTATTTACTACCTTATGAAGTTCAGCTAATTGTCAATGGCGAACTAACCAATTAACGGTCATGTCCTGACCAGTCGGTAATTCGAGTTCACCATTGCTGGTCGAAAGTTTGGAATCGATTATTAATTCCAAACTACACAGTTGGGGTCCCTCCTGACCATGGGCTGATATTGTGATGACCTGCCTTTTTTGACCCTCAGAAGTCGACAATAATACATCCATGGTATTCATGTGTCGAGTGCCCAATTTCCAGAAAGACAGATTGTCGGGGGAAGTAGTAAGAAAAAGACATAACATAATCTCACATAATGTCGAGTAACATATAATATACAATAGAGCTTTACAAAAAACAAAACTATAATATACATACACCAACATCAGAGTACACTAATCTATCCTCAGCTTGGATAGTTATAACAACCTATCCTCATAGATGCTGAGAAATAAAACAACTAACGAATGCAATGGAAAAATAAAATATACATGAGTACGTCTTGGAGGCATCCAGCTTGTCTGCTGATGCTCCAAAGTATCCAAAACTAGATCTGTAAATATGCTTGGTCCGGCCTGAGCATTATTAGAAAACAACGCCCGGATCAGTTTGGTAAACCAGCATGAGAAACACACCTCAAATGGATTTAATTTTATAAAACCTTTCAAAATAAAAGGTATTCGTAAGACCACGTCGCACATAAACATGGACTGGTTTTCACCTTATGATAACCAAACCATTTCATAGAAAATCCAATGATATTATAATAATTTCTAGGGTTGAAAATAAATACATAAAATAGATGGAATGCTTGTATCTCATGTTCCATCATATTTGGGCACATCTAAGTCAGTATGATGCATATTGGAGAATGGATTCCATCAATGACAAGGCTACTGGGGTACCGCCTGTCGTAGTACACCTCTAGAAAAATGTACCGAGGTTAACAAGAACATCATACACCCTTGCTACACAAAACCAACCTATCCTTTACTGGATAGTACCGAATGTGCCATTATCCCGATTACTTTGCAACCTTTTACCGAGAGCTCTCATGCACAACCAAATCCATATGTGTATATATATCTAGAAGGGTGATAACATACACTAATGGGCACGACCCACATAGCCCTGCTGCATATCTCTTATTTTAGCCATTCCCGGTCGATAAAGCTTGTGGCTAAGTTTACCTTTTATCTAGAAATCCTACTTGGAATGTTAACAATGTTCTCCGGGCAGTGATTCAATGCCAGCATTCGTCCATACAAGTTGTTCATGATATGAACAATCGAAGGCTCTACTTCCATTACATCCTATTTGGAATCACCCTCAGGATTAGTAGCAAGCAACCATTGCACTTCAAAGAACTCCTTCTTCGATCATCTTCTAGATATCCTAATTCGAAACGCTTATTTCGGTTCGAAGTGATTTTTGGATAATATATTTGATCCCGGTCTCTCCGAACTGACAAAGATAGTTGAAAACTCGCCTAGATTTGATAGTCGGTTATTTAACTATCAAATAACAAACAATTCAACCAGAGGTTTTACCAAGCACAGTTAAGCACAAAGCAACCACCAAGTCTCTTTAGTAAATCATCTCGTTAATTAAAACAACTTTATAAATACTTGTAATAAATATACTTTTACAAAGAGATATTCACCAAACATTTTGTTTCCCAAACTTAGAAACCCTTCCATACACTTATATTAATGATTTAGGCATGTTCACAAAACGCTACATTTCTAATACTTAGAGAATGTACGTATATACTTATCTCAACGGTATAAGTATATTTACAAATCTTAAGACAGATTTTGTTATCTGGCATTTTGATTCAGCTATATCTGAACTGATTGGACAAGCTAGATTCGACTGTTATCAAGGCCGGTAAGTCCAGAGCGATTATTGTTGGTTCCAAAGATCAAGTACAGGTGATAATATTAGGTCGTGATTGAATGGAATTAAGAGATATGAAATGCAAAATGTTCATGGTACGGAATATAGTTTGACATGGAAGAGGGGTCGGCTATAATCATTCTCCAACATAAGGATCGACATATTTCAGCTAAGCAAGTACAACTCAATGGAAAACAATCAATATCACAAAATCCATAAGTCCAATGCATATGAAATATTGTAAGCAAGATGTAGGGCCCTAGGGAGCCTACCCTATGGATCGCACCTCAAAAGGAGGAAACAAAAGGGATTAGCCTCTTCCCTCAATAGGGTTCAGCTAGAATTAGGTAACAACCCACCTTGTAGTAAAGATCGAGCAATAACTAAGGTTCAACTAATCCAATTGGCAAGAAACTTGAAGGCTAATCATATTACAACATGGGGAAACTCCCACAAGAATCGCACGCCTCAAATCCTTTAAAATATACTGATCCCTATTCCTTGGGGTTTGGGCCATGCGATCCCTCTTATGGGTCCATTTAGTTTTGGAGATCCTTCTGCCGAATTCTCAAGGAAATATTTCACCGTCTTCCTCTATAAATACAAGCTTGGTTGTTAATTTCTTGGACTTTACGCTACTAGTTGCTTTGTAATTTATTGCAACTAAGGACTTTCATCTGATCCCTATTGTACTCAGTTTACAAAGTGATTAATAAAGCAATCTATTCAAAGTGGATGTAGGCAAACAACGTCGAACCACTATAAATCATTGTGTTCTTGTTATTGCTTTGATTTTCTATCATTTAATTGCTTTTTTCCTTTGTTTTCATTTTATATTCTTTATTTATATCTCTTTAAAACTTCTATTGGGTGTTTGTGCCAATTCTTGGTGCAAACATTTTGGTTGTTTCACTGAAAAACTAGATTCTCGACCCTGTTTGGATCTCTTTGTTGCTACTGGATTGCATAAATCCCTTGAAGAGATCCAGATTAATCTTCAGGAAGCTTATTCGTTCTATTCAGATTTGTAGAAGTCTAAGGAGAACTATCAACAATGGTTAGGAACACTAGATCTACATTTAAAAATGCAGAAGGAAACGAGAATGATAACATCCAACAAGGAGGCCCGAGAAATCTAACAGTAGATGTGAATGCTACCAATAAAGTTGATATCCAGAACTCGGCTGATACCATTACGAGAGCTGAATTCCAGAAACTGATAAGAGACCTAGTGGATAGCCGTTGGCAGTTGAATCAGCAAATTCAAGCCAATATCGATCTAATGAACCAACTCAGTCAATAATAGCATGTAAGAGCTTAGAGGGACCCAACCCCTTATTCTACCTCTGAGAGTTCTAGTTCATCAGATGATTATCACAAAGGCGGACATCGCAAAATTGGTGAATGTCACGTAGAAGCTTCCGGATATCAACAAGCAAGCCAATATGGCTGCCAAGACCGATCGATCTCGATCCCTCTGTAGGGATCGGTGTCGATCCCTCCTTCAAAGGAGGGAGCCTACCTTTCATTACTGGAGCCCAAGTTGGAGCTGGTGCGATTTATTTGGATGCTGGAGTTTAGGTGGATGCAGACCACTTACTTCCCTGGAATGATGATGAAGTGAATGTACGTGATATACATCAAGAGGATGTTGAGCCAAGAAGGCATGGAACGGCCCGTAGACATCAACCAATCCATTCACGTGAGGTGGAGCATGACCACTGCTTGGCTCCAACTATAAAAATGCTAGACTTGTCGGCTAGGGTTAGACAGCTAGTAAGGAAGAGCCAAGGCTTGACTAATAATGATTGAGGCATCTCGAGAAGTCATACCCCATTCACTGACAATATCTTACATGTGGAATATCTAAGGAGGTTCAGCATGTCATCAATGCCTGCCTACAAGGGAAAAAGTGACCTAGGTAGCACATCATGAGATATGAATGGCTGATGGATTCCACACGAGCTGATGATGCAACAAAGTGTATATGTTTTCCTGTTACTCTCTATTGCATAGCGACGATGTGGTTTATGAGATTACCCCCACAATTAATCTCTAGATTTGATGATTTAGCAATGAAGTTTGTAGAGTAGTTCTGTATGCATGCAACTTGCCCCCAAAGACGTAATGTCCATATCCAACGTGATCCAGGCACCTGGAGAATCGTTGAAAGATTATTTAAAGAAATTTCATACAGCTGTCATAGAAATCAGTAATTTGAATAACCATTCAATATTGATGGCGATAACGAGAAGGATTGATTTGGAATCTGACTTTGGCGATTGCTTAGCTGGCAAACCACCTGCAACATTGGAACATTTCTATGCAAAATCAGCTCAGTATTTGAGGAAAGGGGAAGCTAGATGTTTGGAAGGTTACTCAAGTGGAACATCGAACTGAGTCAATTCAACATTACTTATCTCCCTCAGAGAGCCATCTAGGGACAGGCACTTTCGAACTTTATAGTGGAATTCACTACATAGGATGATCTCCCGGAGAGCAATGGAGCCCCTACCATTCGGTGGAAAATGTATATGGATGGAGCATCCAATGATCGTTGTTCTGGAGCCAGAATCGCGTTAGTAACTATGGAAGATCGATCAATTTGTGACGCTTTGAATATCGACTTCCCTGGAACGAACAATGAAGCTGAGTATGAAGCTTTGATTGCTGGACTCAAACTTGCCAGAGAACTAGGGATAAAATTTATTGAAATCTTTTGTCACTCGCAGTTGGTAGTATACCAAGTCATGAGAGATTACCAAGCTAAAGGACAATGACTCACTCCATACCTTATCCATGTCCAAGAGCTATTGACTGGCTTTGAGTAATATGACATCATGCACATTCACCGGGATCAAAACAAAGAGGCCGACTCATTGGCAAAGTTTGCTAGCACTAGGGATGCATAACATATGGGCTTGGTTCCAATCGAAGTACTAGACACTTCGAGCATAAACTAGATGGAAATCGACTGGGTACTAGATAAAGAGTCAGTGAAGGAGTCATGGATGACTCCAATTAAAGACTATTTGCTACAGGGAGTCCTTCCCGAATAGAGGAATGAAAGGCGATAAGTCATTCACAAAGCTTCACGATATATCATTCAGGAAGGAGTCATGTATAGAAAGGTTTTTTCTGTTCCCCTGCTCCGGTGTATCGCTCATGATGAAATAAAACGAGTCATAAAGGAAATTCATGAAGGAGAATGTGGAGATCACACTGGTTTCAAACCCTAGCAAAGAAAATACTCCGTTATGTGTATTATTGGCCGACTCTCAACCGAGATGTTGTCGATTACTCTAAGAAATGTGATAAGTGCCAGATGTATGCAAATGTTCTTAGAGCTCCGCCGACGGAAATCACACAAATGGTCAGTCCATAGCAATACTTCTTATGGGGGCATAGATATCACCAGTTCCTTACCGATCCCTAAAGGTGGTGCAAAGTACGCCATCGTCGCAGTTTATTACTTCATCAAATGGGCCAAAGAAGAACCTTTAGTCGTGATCACAACAAAGAAAGTAATCAATTTCATTATCCAGAACATCATCTGTCGGTTTGGCCTTCCACGAACCATTGCAACTGATAATAGGATTCAATTCGACAGCATTGAATTCAAAGACTTCTGTCGTCAGCAACATTTTGAGAAGAGATTTGTGGCAGTTTCTCACCCTCAAGCGAATGGACAAGTAGAAGATGTGAACAAAATCATAAAGTCCATTCTGAAGAAGCGTTTGGAAAAGACTAGTTGCAAGTGGGTGGATGAACTCCCAACATCATTATGGGCTTATAGAACCACCCACAAGTCCGCGACTGGCAATACTCCATTCGCCCTTGCTTACGGTTCCCAAGCCATCATTCCAGTTGAACTCGAAGTCCCTTCTCATCGAGTGACCTATTACGATCCCAGAAAAAATAGAGATCTCATCGTGGAATCGCTAGACTTTGTAGACGAGAAGCGCGAAGAAGCTGATTTGAGAGCAGATGCACATCGACACCGAGTCCCCCGATACTACAACACTAAAGTCCGACCTACAACCTTTGAAATCAGTAATCTAGTCTTGAAACGGGTTTTTCCTACCCCGTCACACATGAATCCTACTTGGGAAGGACCATATGTCATTAAACAAAGGCTTGGAGAGGGAACTTTCAAGCTAGCGACTGTTGATGGTGTCACACTCCCAAGAGCGTGGAATAGCGAGCATTTACGACCCAATTTCACTTAGTTTATTCTTTTTCATTCGGTTATATTCAATTTCTGAATTTGATTTTCCAGATATGTAATAAGACAAATTATGTCATTTCTTTCCATTTGGAAAATAAAGTTTGAAATTTCCTTCATAAATGTGATTGTTGTAGCAGAGTTACGATACCCGACTAACCAATATTGATATGTCCGAGTAGGTTCCCAGAGTTTGGAACTAGCCGATCATATAAGTTCACGATTGAACTAAACAAATTAAGAATGGTCCGACCATTCATTTGAGGATTCTCGCTCATATCCCGATGGACGGAATATCTAACGAGGAATGGTTGAGACTCGACCATCCAATAACCAATTTAATCATAACAAGTGATAGGAAAAACATAAATCAAAAGTGACCGCATAATGTTCGATTTCTTGCTAAGTTAAACCGTGGATTTGAGGGGAAATCAATCAATTAAGGAAAATACGGTCCGACTATTTTCCAAAATAACTCTAAGTCCCCAAAGTGTGGGCTGGAGTATAAACATAAGTTATGTGCGATTCGACCACCCATCAACTATCTCCTATCCCATAGTGTGGATATGAGTATAAGCAACTAGATGAGTGTGGTTTAACCACTCACTACACCATGACCCGAAATCGATAGAAGGAGTATAAACTCACTAAGAATGGAATTCGACCATCCACTATTTAACTTCGATAACTCGAAACTGGGGGCAGGAGTATAATCACTCAAACCGTTGAATCCGACAGCATAACACTAGGACTGGCGCCAAGTGTTTAATACAACTCGAGGCCACGACCACATGGAGGCCTTGAGTGAAAATTAACGGACGATTATCCAAACTAACGAGTGACGAATTACAAGTACATTGAATGGAAAAGTAATAGCTCGACTACTTAGACAAAATTCAATTAAGAGTTCGACAGAGAACAAAGAACTTTTATTTACATATTAAACTTGAAAATTGTGGTACAAGTTTATTCAAAAGCTGGGGTCGTACCCACACAATCATGGCCAATAAAAAGAGAAAAGCAGCTATACGAACTATATACAGACTAAGCCAAAGTGACAGCTACTTCTTTTGCCATTTTTCTCTTTTGGACTTTTTGGGAGTGTCGCCACCCGAGCTTCCACCTATTCTTCTTTTTGATCCTTTGCTGCTCTTGGCAGGAGAGCTTTCAGAGGGAGAAGGGTGTTCTACGAGAACCAACTCGCCGGGTGGAATGACTTATAATGGGACGAGATTTGGATCGTCGATGTCCACGTCAGCGGGTTCAGCTTTAGCTTTTTTCTTCAACAACTCCTCTCTCTCGATGTGCTCTTTTAAGCTGAGCTTATCGGTATGTTTGGTGGCACCAGTGATCACAACGTCATTTGATTTATCTGGCAATGGCTGGTCATTAGTTTTTCATCATCAAGTGCTCCGATAACTTGAGCGTCGGGCCCTGGAATGTCGTTGGTCGTCGGAGTTGCAATAGACGTCGATTGTTGCTCCATGGCGGCACTGCTTCCTGGAGTTTGTCTGGGACTTGGAAGACCTGCGGATTTAAGGAAACAAGAAAATAAGCCCGTGGCTAATGGGCATAAGGAACGAAATCTCTTGAATAGTAGAGAATAAAGCGGGATACTTGTGTCCGGCTGACTTTCATTTGTCCCAGGACCGCTCCCTTCTAGAATTGGAGTACCTTCGATTGTTAGCCGGGTCTGTCCAGATCATAGCTCGGATTCTGTCCCGGGCCAAGAGAAATTGATGCTCCGGTTGTTTAGAGTGAAGGGGGATCTTTGGGACCGGACTCCGAAGACTCGGTAATGTTTTTCCTTTTGCCGAAGGATGCTAAAATATCAAAGTATCGAAGTCTTGCAGCAGCAAGGTCTAAGGGTTCATTCCCACGAAGAATCTCCCGCACCAGCTTCTCTTCGTCTAAATCAGCTTCACCGAGAGCTTTCTTCTTCGTTTCAACAATGTATTCTCAAGCCTCGGCTAGCGATTCAAGATAGCCCTCTCCAAGGAAACTCAGATCACGGTGGATTAGGACTTTAGCATTATATTCGACAATCAGAAGATCGAACATGTCCTTAATCTCATTTCGACTTGCTTCATTGGCATCTTCTAACTGGACCTCGATCTGCTCTCTAACCTCATTGCGGCCCGCTTCTCTTGCCCTCTTCCTTGAGGACTTCAATTTGAACGAGTTGCTCGTCAAGCTTAATTTTTAGTCCTCGGGCTTCGACGGCCTCTTCGCAATATCTTTGCGACTCCTCCTGAGCTTCGAGCTTCTCTTCCTTCTCTATTTTAATAAGTTCTTCGAGTTCCTCAATGCGGCAGGCCAGAATGTTTTTCTCTTTTTGTAGTGTATCTTTTTCCAAAGCAAGCACACCGTTGTGGTTGAGGGCAGCACTAGCTCCTTTTTGTGAGCCACTTCTAGATGACTAACCATCTCAGATGTTTCTTTGGCACTCTTTTCTTTCGTGGTTAGCTTCGCCGTCAACTCCGAGATCTCATCATCTTAATTTTTAATTATTTCTTTATCATGGATCGCCTCTAGTTTGAGATGATTGATTTCATGTTCTCTCTCGATAGACACCTCGGAGATTTTTTTAGCTAGATGCTGGAATGCTTCGTGGTTCACAAAAACATCATTGACGCATGCAAAGGAACTCGCTTTAGCACTCTCTAGAATTATATGAATGGAAGGAAGGAACTTAAGCCCGTCGAAGCAAATTTTTGGAAAATTGACCTTAAGTTCGGCGAATTTTTCTACCATGGAAGCCTCAGGAGCCACAGTAGGAAAATCTAGATCAAAAGTGATAATTGGATGCTTGCTCGACCTATGATCGTGGGACTATCTAGAACTAGATGAACCAGAATATTGCTCAGGTGACATAGCAATTTGAGGAGCATGGAAAGATAGTCCGACCGCCACTGTGTACAGAAAGATTGGGCTGAACTTCTTGATTAGACGATTGAGATTGGGACTTATGTTTAGAATATGAAGACTCCCTTGAATGATGACTTTTTCCTGGCTATCATCTCTCTCTCTCGACGCCTACCCAATTCTAGACCACGAATGAGTCTGTACTATGTTAACGAGCTCCTTAAGCGATTGAAGGCGTACGATTGAGACATTGCACCTGCAAACCAAACAAGAGTGTATAAGTGACCATCAAATAAAAAATAGATGAAATACATGCAGTGAAGTGCGTGTGATTATGAGTGTTCTAGTATCCTCTCGAGTGCTGCAGTATTGCTCATAGGAGTTTTCTCCCGTTTGCTAGTATGAGGAATGTCGTCACCACTCCTGGTGGGAGAATTGAGCCCTCCAATACTGATATTGGGAAAGTCATAAGTCATGATATCATCAGGGATCGGGAGATCCGAGAACCCTTCCTTTCAACTTTCTAAATGTTGAGAAGAAGACTCTTCATCAACTGAGGTGATGATGAACTCTGGCTCTTTACAGTTTTTCTCCTACAGAGTTTATATGCGAGCTTTTTTTCTTTCCTTATTGGCATGTGAGAGTGTGTGCCTTGTGATGGTTCGAACAAAGGCGCATTGCCCGGACCTGCATTAGCATCGCCAGGCTTGTTTGTTTCGACACCTCTTATTTCACCCTCTTTGGCGTCATCCTGAGCCCCCTCGATTGGGAGCACGACGGCAATATTAGTGCCGCCTTCTTGTTCCACCACACTTCTTAGTGGTGCAGCGCTTCTTGGAAGCACGATGTCGCAACCTTCTTCGAATATGCCAAATAGAGATAACCATTCATTCATCGGTTACGAGGGATCTGATGTCCCTATCCTCAACCGGGGTGGCACGAATTGCAGAAACCGCCCTTGAGAAACTATCGCCTTCTGGAGATGGATGGACACCTAAAAATTTTCAAAGTATTAGTTAGTTCAGGATATGACTTGGGCTAAATAATTTAAGAATAAAGTGAAGATAACACTTACGTCCTTCCAACCATCGCCTCGCGAAGCCAGGTAGACAACGAACGTAAAACCATTCATGTTTAAAGATGTTGAGCTTGTTCCAAGTGCTAGTTAGAACTTGATAGTTGGGCGAATGCTCGAGCAAAGTGTAAGAAAGGCTTCGTGGCCGTCGTTTGAAGTTGTAAATAAACTTGATGTCCTCAGGAGATGGCGGGCAGAACAGAACATCCATAAATAGCAAGAAAGTGCCATGGAGAAAAGCATAGCTGTTCGGATGCAGCTGGGCAGGAGCTATTCCAAAATAATTTAGCATTTCTCGAATGAAAGAATTGAAAGGTGGCACGCATCCGGCCTAGCACATGAATTTATTACATGCGTGTATCCCTCTGGGGGCAAATAAGCCATGTCATTCACTGAAGGAACTAGGACATCTCCAAATGGAATCCCGTGTTTAGAGCATAGTCTATGAAGAGCAGCTTCGCCAATTCTGGAGGCTTTGGAATTCGTTGGACTATCTAGAAATATAGTGCCTTCTACAACATCAGCGGTAGGACTTGTATCTTTTGCCGGAAGGATGGGAACATCAGTGAAAAGGTCAGTTAACGGGCCAAAAACCTCCGGTTGCTCAATTGACGATCAGAGGAGAGTCTGACAGAAACAGTTGCAGAACTCTACTTGGCCCCGAGATAGCAGAGTTGTGAAGGTTGTCTAGAAGGCATTGCAGCTAAGCACTCTGAACGTCTGGAGCCCATATCAACTAAACTCAGTAGACAATCGAGATTAGAAAATGTTACCTGTCCCCCTGTACTAAGTGTAAACTAGTGTGGTGCAGTGTTGTGCAGTGCAGGGATAAATATTTCAAAATTAAAAGCAAAAGTAAGTGACGAGACTTTGGATTCCGACCAGAGTGACCGTCATCGTTGACAATCTCAACTGGCGTTTTGATTGATCGGTTGTGTAAGCTTTGGGATCGACCATTGGCATGTCGAACTATAAAGTCCATATGTTAAGTTTTAGTTCGTGTTCTAAGTCCTAGAAGTTTCGTCGTTCCATTTCGAGTTCGATATTGGATATGCAAGTCCTATTGTTCATTATCGTCGTATGTTCAAGTTCATTGAGATGGGATTGGTTCTAATTTTTCATGTGAGTAAATATGGATTGTTTTTCAAGTTTAATTCAAAATTTTGAATCGGATAAGTACCCATAGTCGATTCCTCTATCTAAAAAATAACCAATCCCTATTTATGCCAAACCCTTTTCCCATATAACAACCAATCCCTCTCGATAAGCATGTGACTGATCCCTCCATCCACAAACACACCACTGTCGATCCCTCCACTTAGCCACATTTACACTCCTCCTAAAGCAAACAGCTGATCCCTCTTCACTTCACAAATGACCGACCCCTCTCCACATCAACAAAGCAATCGATCCTTCCACTTAACAATGCGACCGACCCCTTCCTTCTCAAACTTTAATACGGATCCCTCTCCTCCACCTACATAACAACAACATCACCAATCTCTCTCTACCGTACTTCACCATGACCGATCCCTCTGTTTCCTTCATCCTTCACTCTTTCTTCCTCCTCCTTTACTACTTCGCCGCACTCTGCATCATCATCATCCATCTCATCTCTTCCTTAACCCATGATTAACACGAACAAGGCCCATTATCTCATCATGAACCAAATAAAATACCAGGAACTCACCGAAATGCTTAAAATACGAGTTAATGATGGATTTCGATTTGAGTTGAGGATGAAGCAGAGGTCTAGAGCAAGATGAGAATGGCGAATCGAAAGAAGAACGCGATATTTAATTTGAGAAGAAGAGATCGGGTTTTCAAGTTGGAGGGGGATGGTTCGAAACCAAGCTTGAAGAAGATGAAACCAAAATGAAACGAAGTAAAGTGAGGGTTAAGGAAAGGAGAGTATCGGCTTATATATGAAGGTTGAGGGTTCGGCTTGCCTTTTAATTCTCCACGAAGCTAAACGAGTTGATTTCCAACATGAGGAGAGATTAGGCACGATCCCTTCACTTGGGGATCAATCCGATCCCTATCGAACCTTAAAAAAAGGAAGGAAGGGGGATCAGCTAAAAGAATGTCGATCCCCACATACATAAAAAATATATATAAATAAATATAAAATGCAATGGAATTGCATATAATTCAACAAAAATTGGTGACAACCTGTGAGTGTGCGAACACGTTCGGGAGCCAATGATAAGAACGTGTACCTGAACATGCACGTGCATGGTCTAAAAGTTCAGTTTATGAAATCGATAGAAATTGAATTCAAACCTGAAGCTTTTAAGGTCAAGACTAGATCAAATAGCCAAAACTTACTAGTCTCGTAGAACTGGATATGGATATCAACTGATAGAGTATAATCCTGAATTTATATTATTGGAATTCGACCAAGTGTCATGATGATCAAAGAGAGATTCGACACTTTGGGAAAATAATTCGACAACTGGATGGATTTCTTTCTGACGACTCTAACTTACTTCAATTCAAAGCATGTCATGTTCAGCAAAAAACATTCTTTGGGGGGCAAGTGTTATCCGGCATTTTAACCCGACTATATCCAAACTGATTGGGCAAGTTAGAATCGATTGTCATCAAGGCCGGTAAGTCCAGAGCGATTATTGTGGGGTCCAAAGATTGAGTACATATGATAATATGGAGCCGTGATTGAACGTAATTGAGAGATATGCAATGTAGAATGTTCAAGGTATGGAAAATAGTTTGACATGGAAGAGGGGTCGGCTATAATCTTTCTCCAACACAGGGATCAGCATATTTCAGCTAAGCAAGTACAACTCAATGGAAAACAATCGATATATAAAATTTATAAGTCCAATGTGTATGAAATTTTGTGAGTAAGATTTGGGGACCCTAAGGAGCCTACCCTAGGGATCGCACCTCAAAAGGATGAAACAAGAGGGAACGACCCCTTCCCTCAATAGGGATCGACCACGAAACAACTCACCTTGCATTAAAGATCCAGCAATAACTCAAGTTCTACTAATCCAATTGGCATGAAACTTGGAGGCTAAGCATATTACAACATGGGGAAGCTCCCATAGGAATCGCACCCTCAAATTCCCCTAAAATAGGGATCGGTACTGATCCCTATTTCCTTAGGATTTGGGCCATGCGATCGCTCTTATGGGTCCATATGGTTTTGGAGATCCTTCTGCCTAATTTTCAGGGAGATATTTCGTCGTCTTCCTCCAGGCTTAGTTGTTCATTTTCGGGACTTATGCTGCTAGTTACTTTGTACTTTATTATAACTGAGGATTTTTATCTGATCCCTATTGTACTGAGTTTACAAAGTGATTAATAAAACAATCTATTCAAACTGGAAGTAGGCAAACAATGCCTAATTATAAATCGTTGTGTTCTTGTTATTGCTTTGATTTTTTGGCATTTAATTGTTGTTTCCCTCTGTTTTTATTTTATATTCTTCATTTATTTCTCTTTAAAACTTCTATTGAGTGTTTGTGCTAATTTTTGGTGCAAACAGATTTCATTTTGAAACATACTTACATTTGGGTTAAAACAATGTTATTTTAAACAGAAATAATAATAACTCAAAACATTATTCCTTCGGTGTTAAGTATGAAAAAGAATATTTTATACCACCATAATTAAGAAGGTCGTTTTAGGAAATTAAACCTCTTTTATATAATAACTCTTTTATAGAAATCCTTTTTATAAGTATAGGCTCTAAATTTATTTCAAAATTTCTTTCATAAAATATTATTTATAAATTCCTATATAAAAATATACAACATAATTATAGCCTCCTTTTAATAGTTCCCAAATTTTAATTAATGTCTCCTTTATAAACATCTTTTTATATTATTTATAAAATCTTTTATAAAACTTCTTTTTTATAAAATACCATTTATAAACCTATTTTATAAATCCTCGACTTATTTGCAACTTTTTTATAAAACTTCGAATTCATTTATAAAATCCATTTTATAAATTTTCAAAATAAAATTACCAAAACTCCTTTTTAAAACAAAACTTCAAATATAACACCAAACTCCAAATGTAGAAAAATTTCAAAATACCGTTATAAAACTCATATACCTTCCATAACATGATCATTTCATATATTTCAATAAATTCCCAAATGGAATTTATTTCTCCAATTTCCCGATATACTTATAAAACCATTCTTTTATTTATAAAATACTTTTTATAAATCTATCCTCTACTTATAAAATAATATTTATAAATCTATCCCTTTATACAACATTTTATACAATGATTCTCAAATATTTATTTTGAATATTTCTATCTTCTTTAAAATGGAAAACAGTTTTGAAATAAAAGATAACCTTTTTTATTTCCCTTTTTAAACAAATAATTATTATTATAATAAAAATTGTCTATAAAATCCAATACTTCTAAAATAATTATTCAAAATATTTACATATATATACAAGGAATAAATAAAGGAGCTGAATTAAAATAGAAAAATTCAATACTCATTTTAATCGAGATATCACAAAATTCCCAAAAAGACATATTTTAATTATCATTTTCCAAAATGAATCATTTTCAAAATAATATATGAATTAACAAAATTCTCAAAATACTATATTGAGGCCAATAGTTAATTACTATAGCACAAAATTGGTGCTCTTATTACCCTTTTCACTAAAAAGGTTCAATATTTCACGTATGTCGGTGTCACATCCAATATGGTCAAACAGTCAATTTCAGCATTTAACAATCTAGATAACTGGTAAATAACTAAATTAAAATCAATAAGAATAAAACTGGAAATCAAAAACCGAAATATCGAGAAATCCGGATTTCTCTACTATTCACTATATTTCAATTTAAATGCCAATTGCTTTCTGAAGCAAATATTTGACCAAATCAACCAGCAATTCATCCAAACATAAAAAATAAAATTTATTTACTATATATCTTACCGATTAACTAAAAAGGTGAGTTAAATTCGCTGAAATTTCAGTTGGCGCCCAAGCGTTCCGGTTTGAACTAAAATCAAACGACGTCTGATTTTAGCCCAAATTTTAACCTCCTCTAAATTCAACCAAACAGTTCCATCGCGTAGATTTCTCCATTACGAGAGCATTTCAAAAAAATCCATTTCGATTGGGCACCGTATGGACAAGTTATTGCATTTATAAGTTTTTTGATTTAAATATAACATATTAAATACTTAATCACATTTTAAAACCTTAATCACCCACTAAAGCTTCTTCCCCATTCATAATCTTCCCACCTATGCCTGTACAAAACCCACTCCATAACCAAACTTCCACCTTCAAATTCTCCCTACACCGTTGATGAAATCTCAAACCGACAACTCCAAGCAACTACCCTTCGCAATCTCCATCTCCTCGACGCCATCACTTTACACTCGACCCTCTCCCTTAAATCGCATTCAACCCTAGCCTGCTCATGACCTACCGAAGTTGTACCCTCCACCTCAGCATCGAACCTCCCCAAATCTATCCATGAGATGCCTTACGCTGGCACAAACCCAAAGCAATCACCCTTAAGCCTTATCTCCCTCTAGATCCACCACAAAATCCAACCCTAGCTTCATTACTGCCTACAACCTTCACTGTTAAATGTCAATCACCGAAAACTTCAACGAGCCTAACAAACCCTTATAGAAAGATAGATCTCCCTTAAACAAGCTCAAAGTTACAAGCATTCAATTTTTAAGTTTTTTATTTCAATTGCTTTTACTTTTTATAAGCAATGGATTAACTTGTTTTTTCTTCTTTGAACAGCTAATAGAATAGTAACAAGAGAGAGGAAAGCAAGTGTATCCATTTTGCTAAGTGTTTATTTAGTGATGAATTTAGTTTTTCGGCATCTCACCGCATAGCTTTCCATTCATGTACGAACTGCGAATGACAAAATAAAATTACAATCGCGCTCAAAACAACGTCGCGACCTCAGAACAAAAATAATATACACTAGTTAATGTATTCTGAAATATCACAAAAACATTATCATGTGCCCATAAATCGTCAAACGATAATTTAAATAATTTCTAAATTAAAAATTATGGAAAGATCAAATAAATTAAACGAATAATACGTCAATAAAAATTGAGTCATTATATTAAAAATAAGTTTCTTATTATTTACTCGAATAATTTATTATTACAAATAAATTTACAAAATGAATTTACTATAATTATTCATTAATTAAAATGAGTTAAATAAGACTATTAAATCCATTAAATTAATATTCAATTCAAAATCATGATATTTAAATCAATATTCAAAAATCAAATTCCCAATTCAAATAAGTAAATGATCTCTATATTTGAATTCAAATTTTTAACTTTTAAAACCAATATTTCAACATTTGAAATAAACCGAATATTTTAAAATCTAAGGACCAAAATTCCAGGTTATTACAGACATGGCTCGCCATTGTAGGCCAAAAGTTTTTGGTCGATCGTCAATGGCGATCTGCATAATCAAGGCTGCTCAGGTTCGCCACTGCCAGCCAATAGTTTAGAGCTGATCGTCAATGTCGAACTGTTCAGTCAGGGCTACTCTAGTTTGTTACTACCAACAAGAATTTAGGATCTATCGTTAATGGCGAACTACATAGTTAGTGGTACTCTCGTTCGCCACTACCTATCAAAAGTTTGGAGCTAATCTTCAATGGCGAACTATCTAGTCAGGGCAGCTCTGGTTCAGCACTACTAGCTAGAATTTATGGCCAATCCTCAATAGCAAACAACCCAATCATGGCTGCTCTGGTTCACCACTATCGGCAAATAGCTTGGAGTCGATCGTAGTGGAGAACTTCCAAGTAAAGACAGCTCTTGTGACGACCCAAAATTTTAGATATTTGAAATTGGAATATTTAATTGATTTTAAATATTTAAAAGTTAATTTTTAACTTGAATTTCAAATATCACTATCTATTGGGTAATTTAATTATTAAATTAAATAATTGAAAGTTGGGTAAAATATTTAATCTTCAGTTTTAAGCCTGTTAAAAATAATTTGAAGGCTTGGAAAATTTACGTTGACAATACTGAGGTGATACAACTTTTAAATTGAATTTGGAAGTGGTTTGTTCAGTTTTCAAAATATGCTGTTTAATTTGAATTTAAAAATAGCCTTCCGAGGCACAGTCTCGGAATTCGACGTAACCAGTTCCATTGGATCCGTAATAGTGTATTATTATCGGATTTCAATTTTCGTAGTGATTGGAGTTGTTGTGTGAGCGTACGATATATAAACGCGTTGAAATTTATATCGAATTCAATATTATAACTGAGTCCAAAAAGCTATCTTCTCCATACGATCGAATTAGGACTCAGAACCTTTACCATTGCGTTTGGAATAGGGGTTTAACATTATAAACGCCTAGCGGCATGCCTCGATAGGAGTTCAAAATTTTGAGTTACGATTTCGAGACAATTCAAATTTAAATTTGAATTAATGTAGATTCACTTTTGTTAACCAGTCAACCTGTAGTAGAAATAATGTCACACCAGTATTTTTCCCATTCACTTCATAATATTGTACCTCATCTGCCACACGCAACCTTTCACCTCAAATTCAAATCACGATCTCTCTCTGTATTTTCTCAACCGACCAAGGGAAAATAATGTTTCCCTCTTCTTGTTTAAACCGAGACGATTCTACTTAAACTTTTAGTTGAAGCTTTTCAAAAAAAATGGGGGAAACGAAGGGGGAAAAATCGAAAATCAAATTCGCATCTGTCTTCCCTTTCCCCCTCAATCGAGAAATGCTCGTTCGTATAAAAAAAAGATGTTGAACGAATCGTGCTCGTCATTAATTTACGCATGAGGAGATGGACGCAATTCGAAGGCATGGCTGGAGGGGAGGGAGGCGCTCGCGAATCTGGAGTCGCGATCGGTGGTCGTTCGAAGGGGTTTCTCGGCCTGGAGTTAATCAGAACAGGTGATGTGGTGATGCTGGGAAGATGAGGCCGTGAATGTGGAATGGAGGTGTCACGAGTGGTGAACGGAGTTCGTAAGGCGGCCGAGTTCGAGCAAGTTAGGGTTTGGTACAACAAGGTGTCGTGATCTTTTGTACCATAAATTGGGAAAAATATACAAGATTTTACTGTGGAAATTTTTATGGAAGCAGAGAAAAGAAAAAGAAAAAATAATAATAATAATATATTTGCTCCAAGGTATGTATAAATTTATAATTTATTTAAATTTAAATTTGATAATGTGTATATATATGGATATATATATATACAGTAGCAGTTTTAGTAATATATATATATATATGTATGCAGTAAAGGAAAAAGTGGAATATAAATACATGTATATACTGAAACAGAAATAATATATATATATATATGTATGTATACATATGTAAGATTTAGAAATAGAAATTTTAGAGGGCAATATAGATTATTTTTATAGGAATATATGGATATAGATTTTGAAATCTATATAAAACTATTTTATAAAGATATATGTATTTTCAAAATGAAAAATAAAATAAACATACATGAACATATTTCAACTTACTAGATTAGCCTAAAATAATTTATTAAGGTGGTTTATTTGTTTAACTTATTTATTTAATTTATTTTAGTTACCAAATTATTTATAAAAGGAAAATTGGTTTGAAACTTAATTATTTGTTTAAATTAAATCATTAGTTAAAATTAAATCATTAGTTTTAAAATTTAATTTATTTAATGGTAATTGATTATACGATTTAGTTCAATTTTTAATAAACCGTATAAATGTTTATACAAGGTCAAAATCGAGAACCAAGCAAGAATGGAAATGGATTGCAAACAAAACAAAGGTGAGTTAATCTCACTCATCTGGTTTAATTTAAATTTAAATGGTTAAATTAAATAATTGGTTGAATGATTGAATTGGTTTGATGTGCTATATTATATATAGTAGAATATATAATATATATTGGAGTTGTTGATATTCCCGCATTATATAGCGGATGAGACCCTATGCGCCACATACTAGCGGATGATATTTTATTAATCCCATATACCGTGATATTCCACCTCGAAGTGGAATTGGTATTGTGCTAACATCTGTGGATGCAGGGAAAACAGGTTGGAGGGATCCAACTGGATTCCTCAAAAAAATTTAGATTGTTTTATATTCTGTGTTATGAATATTTGACATGCTGTGATGGATTATATTGATAATTGGAATATTGAATGCTATGCTTTGTTTGAATATATTTCGGTGCACTGAGTTACCAAAATATATAGAATTGGATTTTTGAAAGGAAAATAAAGGAATGGATTTTCAAGTAAACTAATTTTAAAGAATTTGAATAAATTTAAGAACAAATTTGGAAAAGAATAAAAGTGATTTCAAAATTCTAATAAATATGGAAAAAGAGATTTTGAATAAGAAGAGAAATAATGAATATTTAGCTTAAGCAATATTATTTAAAAGAATAAATAATTTATTTTAATTCACGGTTTAAATTTAATTAAAAAGAAAAAGAAAAGGGATTTGGGAATCTGAAATTGGTATTCTCAGTTTAAAGGGATTTTTAAATCATAATAAAGAAATGAAATTTAAAGTTAAAGGATTTTGGAATAAACGGAGTAAGTAAAGAAATTTATTTAAAGTGAAGTAAATCGGAAATCAATTTGGGAATTGATTTAAGAGTTTAAAACAGGATTTTCTTTTTAAAAGAGAAGTGAGACTTTGGATTTATAAACTGGGTTTATAAATGTGAAGAAATATATCAGTGGATATTTGGAAGAATAAATTCACGGTGGGAATTTATTATAGAAATGGGTAAATTTGTTTAAAAATAAATAGTGATTTATTTTGAAAGATGTCAAAGAAAAGTGTATTTCCCTGAATAGCCAAGTACGTTTTCAAAATAAACTTTTAAGTATAAGCTAAAGGTTTAGAAGTTGATTTAAAGTATGTTTTGGAAAATCTATTATTTTTAAATGTTTAAACTTTAAAGTAAGTATTTTTTTTTCAAATCTATTTTAATAGTAATTATTTAAAGATGGTTTGGTATTATGTTTAAATGATAAAAGAATCTAGTTTTATATTTTATTAAGTAGCTTTATTTTAAATATTCTTAAAGTATATATATCTTTGAATAAAGTATTAAAGTAGTTTTAATTTAAATGTTTTAATGTATATTTTATAATAAAGTGTTTCTAAATTAATTTAAAAATCAAATGTTTTTGGTACTTGGTGATTTCAGTGGAAATAGGAATATTTGGAAAATTTATTCCATGAGAAAAGGACGGTTTAAAATTGTTTTCAAAGGATTTAAAATGGAAATATATTTTGCGAAGATATTTTGAGGTTAATAAATAATTTGGAAAATTATTTATTGATTGATGGATGATTGTGAATGTTAATTGATAGTTAAAGAACCGACTATCAATATTGGCCAATGCGTTGATCGTTTCGAAGAGACCGGGATTGGGATTAATTTCTTGAAAACCACTTCGATCTGGTTTGTACGTTTTCGTGGAAAACGAGTTGGAATCAAAGATGGAACAATGAAGTGCAACGGCTAGTCGCTACTAATCCTGAGGATGATTCCAAATGGATGTAGTAGGAGTACTGCCTTCGGTTCTGTTCGAACCCGGAACGGACTTGAATGGATGAATGCTTTTGGAACATCGTCAGTGGACAATGGGCATTCTAAGGGATATGTTCTATAAGGTAACGCTTAGCCTCAAGCCTCATCAACCGGGAATGACTGAAAATCAGGGGTTATGCAGCAAGGCTTCATGGGTAGCCCCCACTTGAGAGTAAGGTCATCCCTGTCTAGATGTCCCTTTTTATTTCGGCTTAGTGGTGCGGTTGCTGATCCCAACCGTAGGGTGATTGTAACGACCCGATATTTTCAACCATTCGCATCCATTATAAGTGTATAGGTAGACACTCATGCTGGAATTGAATTGCTTAAAATACCACGTTGTAAATAAAATTTGGCGAATCTCAGAATATACAGTAAATAAATATAATCATAGATCACAGACACAGAGTAAAATAATGCAGCGGAAGTAAAAGAAATAGTAGTTCATGAAGCTACTATATAAATATATCAGAGTACATAGGATACAACAGAGAAATAGAGTACAACAGAAGTCTCAACACGCAGAAGTCTACTAATACAAGAGCTGAAATAGAACAACAGACTGAAGAGGATAAAGCTAGATGAACTGATAAATCTCCAGCAATTCTGAACCTCCAAGAAGTGGAAATCCAGATCTGTGAATAACTCAGGCTGACCTGAGCGTAAATAAAAATACAAACACTCGAGTCAGAACAATATATACTTATATAATGTAAACCAACTCAAGTGAACTGTAAGGTACAAGTAACTTAAAGGATGCTTGGGACCGCCCATCCTCTAAGGATCCGTTAAACTATTTACTATGTAGTAATATTGCGCTATTATAATAATGTCTATAGTAAAATAAACATACTTTTAAATAGCGTTTCGGGCTACCCATATCACCCTTCACACATAATAGTCCCAGTAGTCCATCCAATATCATGCCATCTCCACTCCGGGGGACTGTCAGAGGATACCACACGGGCTACGGGAGAAAAACAAACTCGTAGTAAAGGCTTGGTATGGTAGGTGACACGGCACACAAGGCAATGCCAGGGTAGATATACCAATTACGCACACGGGCTGGTGGTAACGTAGCAGCCACTACACCCACCCCGAACAACACTCCAAAATCAAGGGGTGCACCCAATCGATCACAACAGTAATAGAATGGTATCGAAGAAGTGTGTCCGACCAGAGGTGCTACCTCCTTTGGCCCGAGATCGCTCCTGTTTTAGCCACCTTAAGCTAACTCATGGGAGTTAGGTCCACGAAATGTACCTTAGGAACGTCGTCACCATCCTACTTCATTCTGGAATCTCCACCGCGTACACGGTTGTCAAAGTGGTTTTCGGTATCGACAGAGAGTATGCCAGATATCCGATCCCGGTCTCTTTGCCAACCAATCGTTATTATAACCGGTGGTTATCATTTAAAAACAGTTATACTTCAAAAATCAATTCATTTCATTTCAAAACTATATTCCTTTCAAAATAGTTTATACTTCTAAACCAAACCATTTTATTTCAAAACTATATTCAAAACAATACCATATCATTTCAAATTCAAACATATACTCACTTTTTAAAATAATATTTTATATTTCAAAAAAATATCATTTTCAAATTCAAATATTTATCAGGATAAAGATCAAATCATTTCAAACCACTTTAATATATCAAAATATCATATCTTTCCAAAACTTCATTTCAAATCATTTTATTATCAAAATATCATTTGAGTTCAAATCCAAATATTCAACCTTAAATACCTTTAAATTCAAAGATATCATTCATTTATTATTATTTCAAATCACTTTTAAATAATTTATATTCCAACAAATTAATTCATTTAAAAGTGAAATTATTAAGATTTCAAATCAGGTATTAAATTTCCAAAGTTTCAATTCAATTTCAGTTTATCACCAACCATTTCAAATCTTATCAATTTCAAATATAGATTTGGTCCACAAAATAAACTATTCAATTTTTAAAATAATTCAAAGCTTAAATTTCCCACATTTCATAAATCCAATATCATTTAAATAAACTCAGATAATATATATTTTAAATATTCATTTTATCAAATAATTTAAATAGATCAGAAATCAAAAATCATTTCAAATATCAAAATATTATTCAAAACATCATTCATTTAATTCATTTAAATACCATTTAAATCATTCATTTTATTTTGGAATAAATTACCATTTTCAATCTCACATTTAAAAAATTAAATTCTTCCATTTAAAACCATTTAAAACTATTTAAAACCATTTAAATGTCTCTTCATTATCTTTATAAATTTAATATTAAATTCCCAAAATTTTATAATTTTCCAAAGATTATTTTTCATCAAATTTTATTAAAACAGCAAAAATATAGTTTTCTGTAGCACTTATAAAATGCTACGTAAATTTATAGTTTAAAACAGTTCATTTAACAAAAGACAACATTTAAATGCTGTAATTGATTTCCTTTAAATTCCAAATAAACTTTAATGTTAAATTTAACCACTATAGCACTTACAAAGTGCTAAAATAGCCTTTATTTCAAATTAACCTTTTAGTTCATTTAAAACAACTACAACATTTACAAAATGCTGTAACATCCTTTACTTACATTTCAAAATGTGGTCAAATCAAGTTCAGAGTTTTAATTACCATTTCACAAACAATTAACTTTTAATATAAATCATTTTAATTTATAAAATCATATATTTCACATTTTAAAATCATCATTTCAATACTCTTACTTTTATGATTTTTATAAAGTTCAATTTCATCCAAAAATCAAGTGTTCACATAATTTATATTTAAATTCAATTATTAAATTCCATTTCTTTAATTAAATTATTAACTTAACAATTAAGTTTAAAATTCCAAAATATAACTTATTTCTATTTATTTTACTAAATTAAGATTTCACTTTTAACAAAGGTTCAAAATTCCTAATTTAAGTTATATTTCAAAACTTTAACTTAAACATTCATTTATTTAACATTTTTACTTATTCAAAACCCATTATAAATTTTATAAAATCATTTAAAATACATTTTTAAATCAAAATATTATATTTTCCTTACTTTAAATAATTTCCTTTTTAAAACAAAACATAAATTCCAAAATTTACTTATATTTCAAATTATACTTCACCATTTACTTAATTCATTATTTAATTTATAGAAAATCACTAATATTTCTATAAAAGTCATTTTTAATTAAATTTAAATCAAAATATTATAAATTTCACATTTTAAAATATTTTGAAACATTTTAGAAAATATTATATAAACCACGGGCCTGTATATAGTTTTCTAACCTAGGTCAAGTGATACGGATGTCTATCATTTCAATCCGCAGTTTACAAAGAAAACCCGGGTTCTATCATTTCAAACCCGTAGTCCCAAGTATATGAAATATTTTGAAAACCGCTCAGGCCTATCATTTCAGCCCATAACGATTTTCCCTTATTCTAAAGTCCGTTCGGGTATGTATCATTTCAACCCATAGTGATTCTAATCTAAAGGGAACTTGCAGTGTGATTAACTGATAAAAATAACATAACAGCATAATATAACAGTAACATATGATATAACTGGTGTTTAAGCATGTATGAACATCATATAATAGTGACATAGCAAATATAATGTGGTGATGCAGTTTACAGATTCACATGTGATCGATTTACTATCAATATAAGTATAAAACTGTCTGGTGAGAATAACTCACTGGTTTGAGCTGATGACACAACGACGAATTGCACAAATAAGATCTACACAAGCACGAAAGCACGACACAGATTTGAATGGAGGAGCCAAATGTCAAATTCCTTGGACACACATAAAACAAAAATAATATAATAACGATAAGTTTTCAAACCAACTACGATTAAAACTACACTAGAATAAACTGCATAGAATCAAATTGAAATGCTTGCACTTGCTTCCAACCTTTGCTAGGCTCAGTCATAAGGGTAAATACAAGAGAATGGCAGGTGTTTGGATCAGGTTTGGGTTGGGTATGGGTCGGCCAACAAGTTTGGATGATGGTGCAAAAGTGGGTGAAGGCAAACAATATCACAAAACAAGCATATAATGGGTTTGTCTTGATTTTTGGGCTCGGCCAAGGACTTAGGTGCCACGGCCACTACTGTGGGGTCCACTGGAATGGTGTGGCCGAGAGTGCTGGAGGTGCTGGAGGTGGTGGAGGTGATGTAGGGGGCGGCTAAGGGGGTGGTGAAGTGGTGAATGTGAGGTAGTGCTCGGCTATGCAAGTATTGGTGGTGTTTGGATAGATTGATGAATACTCATCAACCAAGGGGTCACGGCATGGATGGCTGGTGAGGAGGTGGTGGTGGTGGTGTGCCATCAGGTGGTCAAGGCAGCTAGGCAGTCAAGTAGGCTATGGCCGAACCTAAAGAGGTGAAACAAGTGTAAGGATTCAACTAGAAAATCAACATAAGAAGAAAATAGATAAAAGAACAAAGGTTTTTTTTTACCAAACTTTCCCAAACAAATGATGGCCGAATTTTTTTGTTTCAGGAAGGAGAAAGTGTTTTACGTGAATGAGAAATGATAACAGCTGAAAGTGTGGGGAGTTATGTCAAAAGAAATGAAGAGTTGTGTGGAAAATGAAGAGGCGGAATCCAAAAAGGCAAAGGGCAATTCAAAGGTCAAAACCTTTTCATATTTCTTTATTTTATTTATATAACTTTATATTTCAGGAAATAATAATTATACCAGATAAAATTTCGAAAATTTAACAAAATATAAAAATATATATAATATTTATTAATTTATATAAAGTTAAAATAAGAAAATAGCTAAAATTAGTAACCTAGTCTAGAAAATTTGAAATTAATTGAAATAAATTTTGGAAAAATCATATGAGCTTGTAATATATTTTTTAAACATAAATAATAACATAAAATAAAAATGCATTCACAAAATAAATAATTAAAATTTAATTTAAATAAAATTTTAATGAAGAAAATAGCAGAAAATAGGAAACTAGGCTTTATAAATTGAAATAAATTCAAGTATACTTTAGAAAATTTATATTATTATTTTAAAAATATTAAAAGACATAAAATAACTTATTAACACATATTAAAACAAAATATGACAATAAAAATATAATTTATATGATTTAAAATAAATAATATTGAAAAATAAACAGTTTATACACAAAATTGAAACTTACATAACTTCTACAATATAAGTCTGTTTTCAACGAAACGAAAAGCAGTATTCATGGAATTAAATCTATTTTCATAATAAAAGATAAAATTTAAGAATTTGAAATATTTAAATTTAAAGTTCAAAAGTCAAAGATTGAACAGTTTGACCAGAATTTCACTTTTTAGTAAAATATTCAATTTATATCAGTTTGAAACTATAACTCACATAATAATCAACATTTATATTTAACAATGAAATGTTTGAAATGAAACAAGCTAAAAAAATAATTTCAAAATAAAATAAAAATCAAATTTTAAATTATATGCAAAATCTAGGGTTGTTACACTCTCCCCCACTCAAAACTTTTCGTCCCCGAAAAGGAATGAGGTACGGGAAAGCACAGAAAAGATAGAGTGAAATAGGATTAAGACAAGATGACAAGGAGATTGAAATTATACCTGACAACTGTTGTTATAGGTAAGTTTAACAAGGTGGTGGTGATCTTTCCAAGATTCTCCAGAATCAGGAACACAAGCACGAAAAGATCCTCTAAAATCTGATTCACTCTTTCCGCTTGACCGACGGTCTGTGGATGAAAGTTGTGCTCAGATTCAAAATGAGTAGCAAAGATTATTAAAGATTATAGAAAGATTTCTAAACAGAAAGATTATAGGAACAAGCCTATACCAGTCTGTTTCAAGATAAGGAAAAATAAGAACAACCAAAAGACAGTTTGAAAAACAAAATTAGGTAATAAGTTTGAAAAACAAAGTAAGATAATAGGTTTGAAATTTCCATGGTTTCAGCTTAAATTGATAATTAATTAAATAAATCTTACTATCTCCAATTTCATTATCTTATCCTCCAATCATCCTATATTAACAATTTTAAAAATCATGGATTTGAAAAATCATCATTTTTTTTATACTCAAATGTACCTAATAAATTAATTCTTCTCTATTTCTAATTAAAGTTAAATTTATTCCTCTCAATATATTTTATCATCTATGTTAAATATACTTACACTTATTATAACTGTTTTAATTTATTTTTAGTTCCTTTAACATCATTTTGTATTGTAAGTTATTCAATTACCTTTTTATTCTATTTACCTCTATCAATCTTTTATAACTAAAATTTAGGTGTATAACATTTATTATAACCACTCAAACTTTATTTATAAAAGCTTTTTATATTGTATATTATCTAATTACATTGTTAACTTCTAAAAATTAAGGTAAGTTATATTTGAATGCAACTGAGTATTATACAAATAAAATTTCCAATTCAGTCATTTCAAGTTTGAATCATCTATTCAAAAATTTTGATTTTCTTTTTATAACTGAAATTATCTTTAAGATAAAGTTTTAAGAATAAAATTTCTGATTCCTTTCAAACCATTTAGATATAAGTGTATGTACTTAAGTTGTCAAATCAAATTTAAATCACATACCTATATATTTTATAAATCAAATCATATTTTAGAAATACAAATCAATTAATTTTTTTTTCAAAACAAAGCTGTAGCAAGACTACAGAATGATCTCTTCACTTCGAAACTCGAAAATGAATGTCGATGATGCTGCAGTCATCACCGAAATTATTTTCCAGCGACAAAGAGAAGAGCACAAAATTTTAAACTTTAAAATTCTTTGGAAAGAAATTTCTATTTGAAAATACTTTAAATAATACAACCTTTTAAAACTTTAAACACAAGGTTTGAAACCATCGAAAATTAAATTCTCAAATCCTTGATTTAAATTCATTTCAGTTCCCAAATCAATTTATAAACAACTATTTATAAATTCATTCATAGAACAATAAATGATAAATCAAGTATTATCATTTTAAATAATCAATTTAAATCAATTTATTAAGTTCCATAAATTTTCTTAGATATATAAAATTTATTTCATTAACAATTTTAAAATAATATTGTGTCAGTTTGTTCTGTCAAAGTGTTTTAGAAATCCTATCGTTAGCGTTGATCAGACGAATCGATCGGAAACCCAAATCAACATCAACAACTCAAACAACACAATATATAAAACAAAACATAGATTTACAAGTACAATTTTAAAAATATTATGAAGATAGGTTGGACACAAAAGACAAGATGATTATAACCGAGTAAGGAGATTGATAAGCTTAAATTAATCGCGGGTAACCTTAACCGGGTCAACCGTGACTTAAAGAATAAGATCGATGTGGATTTTCTGGGATAAATCTACATTCGATCTCAGGAGATAGAGTTTGGAGTAATAAAAGATATTAGCATCTAAACCGAGGATATATATAAATCTCCGGTGAATCGATGCCATTGTAAAGGAGTTTTACCCTTTACAAGAAAATTAGAATATTGGGGAGACCGCCAATTTCACTATAAAAATCATTCGAAGTGGAGTTATGGGATACTCCAGAATCAAAAGAAGATGAATAGTGAGGGACAAGAATGGATTTTAGAACCACAGGAAACGTTCCAAGATTTAAAGGAAATTCGAATCAAGGACGAAAGATTCAAGCTCGAACGAAAGTGATTCTGTAACTAAATTTACCATACATTCTAAGTTTTGCCTAGAGCTACCAAAGCTCTGATACCAACTGTAACGACCCGATATTTTCAACCATTCGCATCCATTATAAGTGTATAGGTAGACACTCATGCCGGAATTGAATTGCTCAAAATACCGCGTTGTAAAAAAAATTTGGCAATTCTCAAAATATACAGTAAATAAATATAATCACAGATCACAGACACAGAGTAAAATAATGCAGCGGAAGTAAAAGAAATAGTAGTTCATGAAGCTACTATATAAATTATCAGAGTACATAGGATACAATAGAGAAATAGAGTACAACAGAAGTCTCAACACACAGAAGTCTACTAATACAAGAGCTGAAATAGAACAACAGACTGAAGAGGATAAAGCTAGATGAACTGATAAATCTCCAGCAATTCTGAACCCCCAAGAAGTGGAAATCCAGATCTGTGAATAACTCAGGCTGACCCGAGCGTAAATAAAAATACAAACACTCGAGTCAGGACAATATCTATACTATATTATTATTAGTGAGTTTGATTTCAAGCTCATACAGGCTTCCTTGAAATTTGGCATCCGAAAGGTCTCCAAGTGAACACTAAATCATTCTTTTCCTTTCCTAACATCTCGCGGCTCCCTTTCCTCCTTTTTCCCGAGCTGTCAATTTTGGTTTTTCTCCCCTTCAGGCATGCCTTCTCCATTTCCTTCTTTCCCCAGACCTAAGTGATAACGTCCCCTTCGAAATTCTCTTCTTCTAGCCCTAATACAGATTGCGGCTGCGGATTCCCATAAATATTCGACGATGTGATCAGAGCCAGGCGATCAGAGCTCCGCTTATCAACGCTGGCTGCTCCCATCGATCCTCGACATCCTCTTCGTGCGGCACTTCTGTGTTTCCCTATCTCTGGTTCGTTCTACCCCTAGACATTAGTTAACCATTTCAGTTTCTTACAAAACCCTAACTCTATTTGATTAATGGTGTAGAGTTTCCACTATCTTAGAAATCAGAACGCTCTGCCAGCTCCTTTGCTTATATGGGCCATCCTACCCCTTTCAGTTTTCCAATTCTACCGTTCGCTTGAAGTTCAGGTAATTTCCCATTCATGATTTTCATCCATGATTCCCTATTTTTGAAATTAATTTTTCTGGTAAATCTTCTTCATTTAACATGTTTAATGAAAGATTTATTGATATCAATTGTATGCAGATATTTAGTTACCCTTACTATAGTTAAAGATTTAACTATATGTTATAAGCTGAGAATTTTCATTCCTGTTTAGTTATAAACTTATTTATATAGTGGTTTTACACGTTTTTCGGATGTACATAGTATAATAAAGGACCTGATCATATATGTGTGGTGGTTCGACGTTCAACTACTGAATAAAGTTTTATACGTGTCATTTAATCCGTAGGAATCAAAATTTCATATCACATGCTTTGATGACTGATTATTCCCAATGCCTTGCATGCTGTCATGTATGCAGTTAGAGAAACATTTTTCTCCAACTAACAGGGTAGTGGTTTGATTTCCTAAACATTATATTAATAAAGTTTTGTTTTGCTAACTCCCGATGCCTTGCAAGTTTTATGCTGCTTATATAGATTAATATAAGATATCAATGCCATGTTTTCAATAGCAAAACTTAGGAAACCCAAGATCATAACAAGAATTGTATTTTTCATAATTCCTTCTTTATTTTATTTCTTTTGATTCAAAAGAACGAATAGATAAGTTTTCAGGGTCAAATTTAGATTCAGTTAAGCTTTTCAGATCTATTGCAATAGAGAATTACAAATTATCAATTTAAGATAGAAATCATTTTATCTCAAATATGTGAGATATTTTCCTTTTTTATCAACAGCTTATAGCTAAATAAAGTCATTTGCATCATAATGAATTCAAATTAGTTTCTTTTGTGAATAGTAGTATGAATTTTAGAAAACTATCGAGCATAAATATTTATCTTTGATTGCTTGGTATGTTTCAATCAATTGTAATTTGAGGCATAATTAGGGTTACAAAAATAAATAAGAGCTATAAACCATTAAGTTCACAAGAACTGAGAGCCATTTAAGATAGGCCTTAAAAATGATTAACGAGCCCATGGAAATTTAAAGCTATTACAAATAACTAGACACAATTGAAGCAACACTTCACCTATGATAAGTTATCTTTTAACTATAGTATGTTATCATAAAGAGTAAACGTAAATAGACATAGTCTACAATGTGTTTTGCAGAATTTGGCATATACATTGTTTGTGTAATTGATGTGGTTATTTTAGTTTTTCTTGGGTGATTAGGAAGACATTTTAATAATTTTACTTGGAAAATGCTGATATTTTTCCTCAAGAACCCAGTAGTTTGATTTGAAAAAACTGTGTCAACACCTTACCCAATTTTCGATTGTTCAGTTGGAATGTAATGTACGTGTTTTCCATCCACCTATCTAGCTCCACTGGTAAATATTTGTTTCATTAATTTATACACAATTGTATTTCAGTTTATTATGATTTTTCTTTAACGATTGAAATAAACAATTTAATATAAAGGTCATTCACTTTAAATCAAGTATATCTAAACCTGATTGTATGATGGATTATTGATGGTAAACATGTATCTAAAACTATGACTAATGCATCCATTGAATTTGTGTAGTATTGAATTGTTAGCCACTTCGTATAAAGGCATGATGGTTAAAAAAAGGTTCACATCTTCATTGTTTTCCAATACGAGGTTTAAAATTTAGTCCCAATTTAGAGAAAAATATTTGGATTTTATAATTTATTTTGAGCTCTTATATCAAAATACTTTAGCTGGAATGGATATTTGAAACCAAGGTTTCTTAAGCTAACACAATAGCTTGGATGATGCATATTAAAAATGCATTGAAAAAGCAGTCTTATATTAGTGTGCGCATCGAGGACGGGGTGCCCTTTTAACTTTTTTTTGAAGGAAAAACTGCCAACAGCTTATTAGGTATTAATTATCTTGGTTTATTAGGTGTATACATGTGCATTAGAACTTATTTTGACAGTCTTCACAATATAAGGATACTTTATATGGTTTGTTATGATGTACACTCATTACTTAGATCTATCTTTAATATTCCTGGTGGGTGTGTAATTATGTATGACCATTGTTCTTTTATTTTACTTCTCAGCTATGTTAACTTTAAATAATATGATGTGATTGCAATAAAATAAATTTACCCAATGACAACGTAGCTTGGATATTATGTGTAATCAAGAAATATAATAAATTACTTAGAATATATTAGTCAGTAGCTCCTAATTTTTATTTATAAGCCCGGGATTAATTCAGTACTTATTATGTAGAATAGAAAAGTCTTTATTCTCTATTATAATATGATGGTATATGAATTTGTAGAATTTGTCTTTTTTCAAAAATTTTAGGTTTATTTTTCATATGTGGTTCAGTTTTATTTTCTATGCCATAACACATCATAAGAAGTATATAACATGGTTTAATGATCTATGTTGGGTAATTGATGCAACAATGATTACTTTATTCTGAAAATTCACACTGCATTTTCAATGGTGAATCTGACTTATTTAAAAAAAATTAGAATACATAGCAATTACAAATAATTGGTGCAATATTGATTACGCGTAGCTTTAGATATGCAGTTGTGCAACAAATAGCTATAGGGAAAATGCACACAAAACATCAAAAGGATTTAATTATAAATACTAAATTATGTTTGTAGCATATTGTCAACTTATTTACTAACTTCGGATAAGTGTAGTCAAGTATCAGTTTTCTGTAACATGGTGGATTGTGTAGCATACTGTCAAATTTTTACTCAGTTTTTGAATGGTAGAATATGTAACATGGTGGATTCTGATAGAACAAAATATACAACTTCATCCGTTGCATCACTAAGTTGCATTCATTTAGTAGTCATAATTTATTAATGTATTTTCATGTTCACTTTGCTAAATCAAATTAATGGTTTTACTCTTAGCATTCAGCGACTACAGTAATATTTTTGCATTTATGGTACTAAGATTTTTGGATATGTATAAACTGTAATATACCAACAACAAAGAAAATCTAATTGTAATATCCCGGAAATTTGGGGCAATATCAATTTAATAATCTGTTTAAATAATTAAATTGATTTGATAATTTTTAATAATAAATATTTGAATTTATTTAATAATCTAATTAAATGAATATTGAATTAGTGAATTTATCCTTTAAAAAATTAATAAGATTATAAGTTAAATTAGTTAGGGATTATTAGATATAAATAGACTTTAATAAAATAGGATTGTTATTTTCAAATTAAATGTGTTGTTGAATCTATATGTATATATATATATATAACACTTGATTTTAAATTGAACTTTAGTATTTGATTTGAATTTGAATTTAAAGTTTGAAATTCAAAAGGATAGATATTTAAATAGTTTTGGATTTTAAAATATATGTATAAACTTTTAATTATAAATATAATTGGTTTATTTCTTTAAAAATTATCTATATATATATGAATAAGTAATAAGTACTTATTTAATTAAAGAAAAAGAGGTTTATTTACATTTAAAATAAATACAAACTAATTAAAAGGACATGTGTAAATTCCTAAGGCTATGTAATAACATGTGTTATAAAATTAAGATAAGAGAATGACAAATGTCAAGTTTTAAACTTTTGTTTTTCTTATTTTGAATAAATCATTTTAACCTATATATTCATCTACCTCTCATCCCATTTTTCCTTTCCTGTTCTTTTCAAAAGATAAGAAGCTTCAGCCTGAAGTATAGACCAAAACAATTTCTCAAAACAAATATGTAATCAACTCCTCAAACCGTAATCATCCTTCTCAAATACCCTGTAAATCATATTCAAAAATCAAAGTTTTAGCCTGCACTTGAAAATCTGAGAACAACAAAAGCCTACACATTTTCTTCAAATCTGGAATCTGAAAGCAAGTAAATCTGGAATCAAACTCCAGTCTGCATGCAACTGCAATCTCTTCAAACTAAAGCTAGCAATTCAAGTTTTCTAAGCAAATCAAACATTCAGATTTTAAAGTTTCAAAGGCTTTTTCAAATACTGTTTCAACAGGGGAGGCTCTGTTCTTAAAAAAAAAATTGGTGAGTAACATCTTTAAAAATAACTTAAGTTGACTCTGATTTCCTGTTAAGTTCTGAATACAGATGGATGCATGTGAATATTTATAGGTAATTCTGCATATATGTATTGAATGTATAATATGTGTGCAAGTTTGTTTCTTTTAAGACATATATGTTCTAGTTAAGCAAGATTTGGTCAAATTCTTTTTCTCTTGATCCAATCTATTGTTTTTATTTAAGTATTAACAGAATATGTTTGTTAGATTATAGGATAGGCCTAAATTGTAATCAAGTTAAAATAAACTTGCATGTCTCTGGAAAACTCAGTACCACAGTGCAAACACATTTATGTTAAATTTCAAATATATAAATTCACTGATCTAAATATATAATCTGGAAGCTTATTCAAAATCATGATTTTTAGAAAAGAAATCATAATATTTAGATTTGGTTTGGATGAGAAATGTCAGGTTGAACAGATATTGCTTTTTGGGTAATTTCTGTTGATCGCATTAGTTTGGAGGATCGTAGTTCATTCTAGGGGAAGAGAAGCTATCAGTGTTGATCGGAAAAATAACAGTAGGAATTATAAATAACTGTGGTGATGATGATTTTGATTTGAGTTTTGGAAACCTAGTTTTTGGCCCACTGTCTTTGTGCGATTCGTTCAACCCCTACAGGTGATCGGGCGACGCGTGGTCCTGGGAGAAGGAGGCTGGGTGGATGACGAACCATCGGCCGGAGTTAGGGAGGTTCAGATGGTCGAGGCGTTGAGTTCGAGGTCGTGAATGGTGACTGGGTTAGTTTGTGTTGAAGGTGGGGATGCTCGATTTCGTTCCTTTGTCGATTTCGAAATCGCGTGAAGGGAGATGGCATGAGGAGATCATCGGTGACGTGTGGGGAACCTCGGTGATGGTCGGCGTTCGTTTCATCGACCGGACACGTGCACGCGGTGTCACCGTGTCAGTGAATGGAAGTATGGGGGAGGTGCTGTTTTTACTCGGGTTCGAAGTGAGTAACCCATGGGTTTACTCGAAGGAGACTCGTGAATTTTGGGTGGAAGATTTGAAGTAACACTCGAGGATTTGAAGGAGTGTCTCGGGTATATTATTTATAACAGGTTTTAACAGAGAACTGTTTCCAGTTTTTAAAATTTAAAATGAAATTTAAAACTGATGTTTAAATCTAAAAGTAAATTTTTAAATAAGTTTAAATCTAGTTGTTATCTGAAGTTTAAGTTAAAATCTCAGTTTTCAAATAAGATAATATTTTTAAATTTGAATTTATTTAACTACTTTAAAAAGGGTTAAGTAGTTTGAATTTTAAAAATAAAGTTTTAAATTGAAGATAGGTTTCTAAATCTAGAGATTAATCTGGAATCAAAGTTAATATGCATTTCAATTTTGAAATAAAAAGAAGTTTTTAAATTGGTTTACATACTTTATCAATGATATTTTAATCATTAATAAGAATAAAGTGTTATCTTAAAGATAATTAAGATTTAATGATATAAAATAAATTAGTAAGGTAATTAAAAGATAATTAATCAATTTAATTAATTTATGATTTGGATTTATAAATTAGTAATTAAGAGTTAAATTGATTAATTAAGATTTAATTAAATTAATTAAAGGGTAATTAATTTGAAATTAAGAATCATTAATTGATAAGTTAAGATTGTTAATTAATAGTTAGGAATAAATTATTTAAGTAATTAAGGATTAATTAAGTTATTGTTGGGTACTTAATTAATTAAGAAATGAAAGATTAATTTATTGGTAATTGGAATTAATTAAATTGTAATCAATAATGGTTAATTAAAGTTTAATTATTTAAGAAAAATAATTAAAGAATAGTTAATAAAGATCATTAACTAAGGTTTATTAAATAATTAATTAATATGATTAATTTTATTAATTAAATAGACTAATTAAGGTTAATCATTTGTGAATTGTTTTACTTAATGGAAGTAATAAATAAATTAGTTACTTAATGTAATTAATTAAGTTTAATTTGATTAGTTAAGTAATTAATTAAGTTTAATTAATTTAATTTAATCACTTAATGATTTGTAAAGTATAATTACTTAATGTAATTTAATGAAGTATAATTACTTAGGAAAGTAATTAATAGATAATTACTTATGTAATTAATGGAGTAATTAAGGGTAGTTAATTACTGAATGTGATTAATCAATAGTGATTAATAATTGTGGTTTAATTAAGATTAATTACTTAATGTAATTAATTTAAATAAAGTAATTAATGATATAATGTGATTAAGGATCATTAATTAATATAATTAATGATGTAATTAAGAACTAATTAATTAAGATAAAATTAATAAATGGAGTGATTAATTAATGTAATTAATTAAGGAGTAATGTAATTAATTATAATTAATTAATAAATGTAGTAATTAAAGGTTAATTACTATAAGTGGTTAAGAATAATTAATTTGTGAAATTAATTTAAGTGTTAATTACTTGAATGTAATTAAATGTTAATTAATCAAGGATGATTAATTAAAATGAATAATTGGATAAGGGTTGATTAATTAATTGATAATTAATTAATAGTGACTTAAGCAAGATTGATAATGATGGAAGTAATTAATTTAATTTACTTTAAACTAATTAGAGATAAAGTATTTAATTTAATTCATTTAAAATTAACTATATATGGTGATTAATAAATCATTGCTTAAGGATATTGAATGATATTGATTTTCCTTGAATGGTTTGAGATCTCAGATATGAGATAATTGATGCCGTATGATTTGGATGCTTTGGTTGCATAGTAATGATGATATGAATTATCTGTTTGGGATAATAATGTAGATTATCTATTGAATTATATATCTTTGTGTATATAGATAAGAATTGAATTGTTTTAACCTTAAAACAACTTGGCCCTTAAAAGATACGTTTTGGATTTCGATGAGACCGGGATCGGGTTTCCGTATACCGGATTTCCAGGTCTGGAGACCCGAATACCACATCGATCCAAATTAACGATAGGTCGTGAATCTCAAGTGAAGATGAAGATTCAGAGTGCAAGGGTTATTGTCGTTAACTCTGAGGGTGATTCCAAAACGAGTGTAACGAGATAATGCCTTCGGTTTCGTTCGAACCCGGAACGAACTTGTATGGATTGAATGCTTTCAGCACATCGTCAGGCGGACGATGAGCATTCTAAGTGATATGTTCTGATTAAAGGTAATCGTAACCTCAAGCCTCATCAACCGGGAATGGCTAAAACAGGGGAGGTGCAGCAAGGCTTCGTGGGTAGCACCCACTGAGAGCAAGATAGATCCCTGTCTAGAGGTCCCTTTTCTTTTATTCGGCTTAGTGTGTGGTTGGTCGCGCCAACTACGGGATTATTTTGTTCGGGATTATCCAGTAAGGGATAGTTCCGGCTTTGTGTTGCAGGGGAGCGGGCGTACTCCTCGGTACGGTGATCTAGGCCACGTACTGTGACGGGCGGTACCCCAGTAGCCCTGCCATTGTATGGAATCCAAACTCCAATAAGTGCCGTACGTATTAGTTGTGCCCAACTATGTTGGAATGTGAGATGTAAGCATTTCAGCTATTTCTATATTTTACTTGAAAACCCTAGACCCTATTATAATAAAATCAGATTTCCTATCAAACGTTTTGGTTAGCGTAAGGTAAAAACTTACCCATGTTTATTTGTGGGGAGTCTTACGTGATACCTTTTCTTTCTAAAGGTTTTGAAGTTAAGCAAGTTTAACCTGTTACTCACACCAGACCCATGTCTGACCCAAGTTGTTTATTTCTGTTTTATAAACTCTTGGGTACTCAAATTTTTACGAGTAGCCAAGGGATTCAGGTTTAGCTTTGACGAATTGTGGAGGAGCAATGGAGCAGGAGGCTTCAGCGTTGTAGATATATATAGTAGTTCCGCTGTGTCTGTATCTCTGTAGTGTATTGAGTTGTAATGTCTAGACAGATGTTTATAACTGTCTAGTAAGTGATGTATATGCTGTGTAACTCTGTAAAGTGTTGTATACTATGTAATAGTTTATGTTATTAATATAATTTATTCGTTCCGCTGTGAGATCGTTGTTGTTGTTTCTTTCTTTCTTCTCTTCTTTTCTATTTTCTACCCCTTTCTTTCTTCATAATGATCCGACTTTCTGTGGAGAAAAAGTCGGGTTATTACAGTTGGTATCAGAGCATAGGTTGAGCGAATGCCTAAGCTTTTGGTTAAGTGAATATCAGAACACTAGATTAAGTGAATACCTAGGTTCGGAAGGATTGTTCATTAGAGACAGGATCTGCAGCAACCTGTTTAAGTCTGAGTGTGTATATATATATTCGAGAGCGCGTATTTGTTAGTTATATAAAATGATTTTATATTGTGTTAATTGATCGGATGAGTGGTATATGGATTCTGGTCAATACGAGTAGCTAACGTTATTGATAGGGATCTCTAAACACTTGAACCAGGCCAATGGACACAATATTGTTTTAAAGAGGTAAATGAAATAATTTTACCCAGAAATAATTTCTATATAAAATATATCATTTTAAATATATATATTTATGTATTTCTACCTATTTATTGGGTTACCTGTTCGGGTTTTCCAATATAGGATATAAAGGTAGATGGGGTAGTGGTGTGTGAAACACGACTACAAATGGTTGGAGTCTAAGTATTGAGGTTGGAAGTGTATCTGTCGAGACTGTAGACCTAATACCGTCTCGAGTAAGCTTTGCTATGGTAAAGGATTTCATCGATCTCTGAAGGAAACCTTTTAAAGGTTCGGAGTTTATCTTTGAAGTGTGGATGAGTAGAGTTGGATCTGTCGGAGAACAGAAGCGAGTGATGGTATCTCAGGTAATAGTAGCTGTGTGATGAGACGCAGTGACTATGGATGTTCCCGAAGATGTTTTCTTTGGAACAAGTTGTGGAAGTGTGTCTGCTTCGGTATTGTGGCTGAGTTCAGCATGGTGATTCTGTTTGGTTTGAAGTTCGAGTTTCTCGAAAAGCTTTGGTAAGGAAGTCTTTGGCATCTGTGGCAGCGGTGCAGCTCGGAGTATTCTGTGTGTTGGCAGTAAGTTTTCCTGGATAAGCAGTTTTCTGAAGAAGGAGTTCAGAAGCAGCAGAGAAGATCCATTTCTTCGATGGATTGGATAGTTAAGTATAAGCTGTTCTGATTGGTAAAGAGAGAACAGTTTTCTTTGCAGTTAGGCTGGGTTGATCGCAAAAGTGACTTGCGATTGCTGAGTGTTCTCTTGAGTTATCTGAGATTTTCTGGGATGTGTTGTCCAGTTTGTGCTTGTGTTCTTCATCAGCATTCTACTCCAGATCAGAGTGGTGCAGCAGAAGCAGTTTGGGAGTGCATTTCTGGATAGAAGAAGTAAGTTTGGAATCTACTGATGGAGTAGAGTTGTGTTTTGGATTATGGGTAGATCTTGGAGAGATCATTCTATTGAGTTATCTTTGGTCCTGTTTGTTTCAAGAAGCATCAGCGAAGGTTGAGTTGATCAGGAAGGATTTGTAGGAAGCCGAAATCGTCTGAAGATTTTGTGGATAAGAGACGATGGAATTTGAAATTCGAAGTTGGAGACTTCATGGTGGTGAAGTTTTTCTCTGGTTAAAGGTTAGCTCCGAGTTATTTTGGATCTTTTCTGTGATCTAATTTGGATAAGTACTTTGATCTACAAAGTTGAATTGTCAGTTTGGATAACTGGAATTCAATGTATTTTACGTATCTCTGAGGGAGTACGTGTTTGATCAATCTCTGGTTTAGGAATCAGCAGTTCTGGAGGATTTGGTTGTTGAGTCAGACTCGTCTGTAGTCTGATATTCTGTTTAGTTTTGTAAATCTAGATAAGTAGGAGCTCTATAGCTTAGTATTGTTTGTTTGGATTGTTTGTAGAGCGAGTATCCCGGTATATATACTTGGGGAAACTCGAGGAAATTCTATTCAGAATTTTTTCGCTGGATAGTTAGAATTGTTTGTTTGGATGATTGGTTGCTATGATTGTTAGCATATGGATGATAATATATGGTTGTGATTTAAATAGATTATTAAATTACCTTTGTTTTAAATTTCGGGGACGAAATTATTTTAAGGGGGAAGGAATGTAATATCCCGGAAATTTGGGGCAATATCAATTTAATAATCTGTTTAAATAATTAAATTGATTTGATAATTTTTAATAATAAATATTTGAATTTATTTAATAATCTAATTAAATGAATATTGAATTAGTGAATTTATCCTTTAAAAAATTAATAAGATTATAAGTTAAATTAATTAGGGATTATTAGATATAAATAGACTTTAATAAAATAGGATTGTTATTTTCAAATTAAATGTGTTGTTGAATCTATATGTATATATATATATATAACACTTGATTTTAAATTGAACTTTAGTATTTGATTTGAATTTGAATTTAAAGTTTGAAATTCAAAAGGATAGATATTTAAATAGTTTTGGATTTTAAAATATATGTATAAACTTTTAATTATAAATATAATTGGTTTATTTCTTTAAAAATTATCTATATATATATGAATAAGTAATAAGTACTTATTTAATTAAAGAAAAAGAGGTTTATTTACATTTAAAATAAATACAAACTAATTAAAAGGACATGTGTAAATTCCTAAGGCTATGTAATAACATGTGTTATAAAATTAAGATAAGAGAATGACAAATGTCAAGTTTTAAACTTTTGTTTTTCTTTTATTTTGAATAAATCATTTTAACCTATATATTCATCTACCTCTCATCCCATTTTTCCTTTCCTGTTCTTTTCAAAAGATAAGAAGCTTCAGCCTGAAGTATAGACCAAAACAATTTCTCAAAACAAATATGTAATCAACTCCTCAAACCGTAATCATCCTTCTCAAATACCCTGTAAATCATATTCAAAAATCAAAGTTTTAGCCTGCACTTGAAAATCTGAGAACAACAAAAGCCTACACATTTTCTTCAAATCTGGAATCTGAAAGCAAGTAAATCTGGAATCAAACTCCAGTCTGCATGCAACTGCAATCTCTTCAAACTAAAGCTAGCAATTCAAGTTTTCTAAGCAAATCAAACATTCAGATTTTAAAGTTTCAAAGGCTTTTTCAAATACTGTTTCAACAGGGGAGGCTCTGTTCTTAAAAAAAAAAATTGGTGAGTAACATCTTTAAAAATAACTTAAGTTGACTCTGATTTCCTGTTAAGTTCTGAATACAGATGGATGCATGTGAATATTTATAGGTAATTCTGCATATATGTATTGAATGTATAATATGTGTGCAAGTTTGTTTCTTTTAAGACATATATGTTCTAGTTAAGCAAGATTTGGTCAAATTCTTTTTCTCTTGATCCAATCTATTGTTTTTATTTAAGTATTAACAGAATATGTTTGTTAGATTATAGGATAGGCCTAAATTGTAATCAAGTTAAAATAAACTTGCATGTCTCTGGAAAACTCAGTACCACAGTGCAAACACATTTATGTTAAATTTCAAATATATAAATTCACTGATCTAAATATATAATCTGGAAGCTTATTCAAAATCATGATTTTTAGAAAAGAAATCATAATATTTAGATTTGGTTTGGATGAGAAATGTCAGGTTGAACAGATATTGCTTTTTGGGTAATTTCTGTTGATCGCATTAGTTTGGAGGATCGTAGTTCATTCTAGGGGAAGAGAAGCTATCAGTGTTGATCGGAAAAATAACAGTAGGAATTATAAATAACTGTGGTGATGATGATTTTGATTTGAGTTTTGGAAACCTAGTTTTTGGCCCACTGTCTTTGTGCGATTCGTTCAACCCCTACAGGTGATCGGGCGACGCGTGGTCCTGGGAGAAGGAGGCTGGGTGGATGACGAACCATCGGCCGGAGTTAGGGAGGTTCAGATGGTCGAGGCGTTGAGTTCGAGGTCGTGAATGGTGACTGGGTTAGTTTGTGTTGAAGGTGGGGATGCTCGATTTCGTTCCTTTGTCGATTTCGAAATCGCGTGAAGGGAGATGGCATGAGGAGATCATCGGTGACGTGTGGGGAACCTCGGTGATGGTCAGCGTTCGTTTCATCGACCGGACACGTGCACGCGGTGTCACCGTGTCAGTGAATGGAAGTATGGGGGAGGTGCTGTTTTTACTCGGGTTCGAAGTGAGTAACCCATGGGTTTACTCGAAGGAGACTCGTGAATTTTGGGTGGAAGATTTGAAGTAACACTCGAGGATTTGAAGGAGTGTCTCGGGTATATTATTTATAACAGGTTTTAACAGAGAACTGTTTCCAGTTTTTAAAATTTAAAATGAAATTTAAAACTGATGTTTAAATCTAAAAGTAAATTTTTAAATAAGTTTAAATCTAGTTGTTATCTGAAGTTTAAGTTAAAATCTCAGTTTTCAAATAAGATAATATTTTTAAATTTGAATTTATTTAACTACTTTAAAAAGGGTTAAGTAGTTTGAATTTTAAAAATAAAGTTTTAAATTGAAGATAGGTTTCTAAATCTAGAGATTAATCTGGAATCAAAGTTAATATGCATTTCAATTTTGAAATAAAAAGAAGTTTTTAAATTGGTTTACATACTTTATCAATGATATTTTAATCATTAATAAGAATAAAGTGTTATCTTAAAGATAATTAAGATTTAATGATATAAAATAAATTAGTAAGGTAATTAAAAGATAATTAATCAATTTAATTAATTTATGATTTGGATTTATAAATTAGTAATTAAGAGTTAAATTGATTAATTAAGATTTAATTAAATTAATTAAAGGGTAATTAATTTGAAATTAAGAATCATTAATTGATAAGTTAAGATTGTTAATTAATAGTTAGGAATAAATTATTTAAGTAATTAAGGATTAATTAAGTTATTGTTGGGTACTTAATTAATTAAGAAATGAAAGATTAATTTATTGGTAATTGGAATTAATTAAATTGTAATCAATAATGGTTAATTAAAGTTTAATTATTTAAGAAAAATAATTAAAGAATAGTTAATAAAGATCATTAACTAAGGTTTATTAAATAATTAATTAATATGATTAATTTTATTAATTAAATAGACTAATTAAGGTTAATCATTTGTGAATTGTTTTACTTAATGGAAGTAATAAATAAATTAGTTACTTAATGTAATTAATTAAGTTTAATTTGATTAGTTAAGTAATTAATTAAGTTTAATTAATTTAATTTAATCACTTAATGATTTGTAAAGTATAATTACTTAATGTAATTTAATGAAGTATAATTACTTAGGAAAGTAATTAATAGATAATTACTTATGTAATTAATGGAGTAATTAAGGGTAGTTAATTACTGAATGTGATTAATCAATAGTGATTAATAATTGTGGTTTAATTAAGATTAATTACTTAATGTAATTAATTTAAATAAAGTAATTAATGATATAATGTGATTAAGGATCATTAATTAATATAATTAATGATGTAATTAAGAACTAATTAATTAAGATAAAATTAATAAATGGAGTGATTAATTAATGTAATTAATTAAGGAGTAATGTAATTAATTATAATTAATTAATAAATGTAGTAATTAAAGGTTAATTACTATAAGTGGTTAAGAATAATTAATTTGTGAAATTAATTTAAGTGTTAATTACTTGAATGTAATTAAATGTTAATTAATCAAGGATGATTAATTAAAATGAATAATTGGATAAGGGTTGATTAATTAATTGATAATTAATTAATAGTGACTTAAGCAAGATTGATAATGATGGAAGTAATTAATTTAATTTACTTTAAACTAATTAGAGATAAAGTATTTAATTTAATTCATTTAAAATTAACTATATATGGTGATTAATAAATCATTGCTTAAGGATATTGAATGATATTGATTTTCCTTGAATGGTTTGAGATCTCAGATATGAGATAATTGATACCGTATGATTTGGATGCTTTGGTTGCATAGTAATGATGATATGAATTATCTGTTTGGGATAATAATGTAGATTATCTATTGAATTATCTATCTTTGTGTATATAGATAAGAATTGAATTGTTTTAACCTTAAAACAACTTGGCCCTTAAAAGATACGTTTTGGATTTCGATGAGACCGGGATCGGGTTTCCGTATACCGGATTTCCAGGTCTGGAGACCCGAATACCACATCGATCCAAATTAACGATAGGTCGTGAATCTCAAGTGAAGATGAAGATTCAGAGTGCAAGGGTTATTGTCGTTAACTCTGAGGGTGATTCCAAAACGAGTGTAACGAGATAATGCCTTCGGTTTCGTTCGAACCCGGAACGAACTTGTATGGATTGAATGCTTTCAGCACATCGTCAGGCGGACGATGAGCATTCTAAGTGATATGTTCTGATTAAAGGTAATCGTAACCTCAAGCCTCATCAACCGGGAATGGCTAAAACAGGGGAGGTGCAGCAAGGCTTCGTGGGTAGCACCCACTGAGAGCAAGATAGATCCCTGTCTAGAGGTCCCTTTTCTTTTATTCGGCTTAGTGTGTGGTTGGTCGCGCCAACTACGGGATTATTTTGTTCGGGATTATCCAGTAAGGGATAGTTCCGGCTTTGTGTTGCAGGGGAGCGGGCGTACTCCTCGGTACGGTGATCTAGGCCACGTACTGTGACGGGCGATACCCCAGTAGCCCTGCCATTGTATGGAATCCAAACTCCAATAAGTGCCGTACGTATTAGTTGTGCCCAACTATGTTGGAATGTGAGATGTAAGCATTTCAGCTATTTCTATATTTTACTTGAAAACCCTAGACCCTATTATAATAAAATCAGATTTCCTATCAAACGTTTTGGTTAGCGTAAGGTAAAAACTTACCCATGTTTATTTGTGGGGAGTCTTACGTGATACCTTTTCTTTCTAAAGGTTTTGAAGTTAAGCAAGTTTAACCTGTTACTCACACCAGACCCATGTCTGACCCAAGTTGTTTATTTCTGTTTTATAAACTCTTGGGTACTCAAATTTTTACGAGTAGCCAAGGGATTCAGGTTAGCTTTGACGAATTGTGGAGGAGCAATGGAGCAGGAGGCTTCAGCGTTGTAGATATATATAGTAGTTCCGCTGTGTCTGTATCTCTGTAGTGTATTGAGTTGTAATGTCTAGACAGATGTTTATAACTGTCTAGTAAGTGATGTATATGCTGTGTAACTCTGTAAAGTGTTGTATACTATGTAATAGTTTATGTTATTAATATAATTTATTCGTTCCGCTGTGAGATCGTTGTTGTTGTTTCTTTCTTTCTTCTCTTCTTTTCTATTTTCTACCCCTTTCTTTCTTCATAATGATCCGACTTTCTGTGGAGAAAAAGTCGGGTTATTACACTAATGCTATTTTACATACTTCTTTCACTTGCAACCAGAAATGCTAACCATCCACACATTATTAACATTTCTTTATCTCTTGGTAGGTAGGTGTTTCTATGATTATGAATCTAGAAGGCTTAAATCAGATATGACAATTCTTCTACCTCAACTAGCTCCACCAGCTACCATGATTCCATAACCAACCCTTTCAGCTATCCACTATCAAATAGAAGCCACCAACCTCTTCTGTTCACCAATTACCATCGGATGGCAGCCTACGATCCGTCATTTTTACCAAGGTATGTATCATTTACGTTTGCATTTTGAACAATTATCATTTCACTATCTTTTGCATTTGATTATATAAATCACTCATAGTTCATATTTGTGGGAGAAATTTGTTAATTTTTGGAAAGGAATTACATGTAAGGATATGCAAATATGAAGCTATCCATTAACAGTGTGCTCTAAATTTAATGTGATTCAAAACTGAATTTTGTTGCTATATTTACAGGGTATTTTTCCATGTCTATGAACATCGTCCATATTGGACTTCATAGAATTTTTTAACATTGGTACTTCGTGTATATTATAGCATAATTAATGAAGTAGGACATACATGCCACAGTTTCTTTTGTTTAAAATTTCACCAGTTTTTTGCTAGAGAATAAACAAAGAAATGTTAGGCATCGGTCAAACATTACTTAAATTTTGATTGAATATAATCGCTCAAACATTACTTTTTTTCATGTAAACAAAATAAAGTACATTTCATAATAGTTTACGCCTGATTATTTCAATGGCCTGCAAATAACCTTATTAATTTACAAAATATTTAGGTCATTTTCATATCCGATGATGTTTTCATGCCTTTGGGTCATTTCTTGGTAACATGACCTTAAATGAGTAAATTGATTGACAGGGCAAATGAAATGGGGATTTACGGCTAGACTTATGAATATATCAACATGAATTCATAAATTGTACCCTATCTACTGTGTTCGGTCAAGTTTCTCAAAACTTTTAGGCAAGTTGCACAGGTCTGAGATTTTAATTAGGTATGATTAATTTGGTCTCTATAGACTGCTTTATAGCAGTAATTACATGTGCTTTTTTGTCATTAATGCTTTTAATTTTTTTTCTTCAGCTGAACTGATTATTATTGATTTTAAAAGTTGTATAATGCGCATATTATTGATTTTTTTTATGATTTGTATGTGATGTCTTCGATTTTATTTTCGATGTTTGTGAAACATTCTACTTCCTGTCAGGTTTGATAAACATGCAAGATTGTTTGTCCAATTTTACTGTGTTGTGGAATTAATTAAAGTAGGAATAATTGCACATTACATTTGTTTCCCATCCTTTGTGTATGTCGCCAATTTGCTTTTTCCTTAAAGCATTTAGGGGTTCGTATTTGATTTTTGGTGTTTGGGCTCAATAGTGGACATGTATGTTTATTTTGATGTTTGAACAAACACTTCGTATGCTCAACAAGAGCCAATAACCTTTGGACCATGAATGCATGCTCACACAAACATGGACGCATACATACATCGAGATACACACACACACCCAAACATGGACGCATACATACATAGAGATACACACACACACACCCAAACATGGACACATGTACTATTAGGCTGCCGTTGATTGTTACTTCCAATATAAACATGGTGATATACAATGGTATACAGGTTCTACATGATATTAGATAATGCATATAGTAGAAGCATGCTACTAGAGATCCTGAACTGCATTATAAATAACATGTTTAAGCTTTATTTATAGGATATACCGTCTATAGTTCGTACAATGATGAAAGAAAGCTAAATATTAATATGTGGTATCAAACTGACATCTTTGTGTCTCACAAAACATTTTTTCCCCTTTAGCTCCACCCGTGCACTTTTAATGCCAAAATATATCTGATTGACATCCATAGACAGGTACCTTCTTACCTAGCTTCGTAACGACGATTCCTCCCACCATCATTGTCTTATGTCATTATGCAATTTTAATACAATCATGTCATGTGCAGACTGACGAGAATATCCCACTGCTGCAGTTCATCTTGGAGTCTCAAGGAATCCAGGTGCACTTATCCCCGCTTATGGTTATGTCTTCCTTCAAATTATACAACACACCAACAGATAATGAGTCAATTCTTTACTGTAGTTTTGTAACGTCTATTTAATTGCAGGCGCCACGAGAACTTACCACTGAAATATATTAATATGGTATTCTTCCTGATAATTTGTTTGGACTACTACAACCGCATTTTCGCTCAAACTGTACTTTTTCTTCTAGCATAATACACTGATTATATCCCCTATAAATAACAAATATTCAAACATCGTAACCTCTAATCATACAGATACACGTATTTCGTCTAGCGCTCAATTACACGTCAATGGTCTAGCATGATGTTTTGGTTTCAAATAAATCATGTAGTACATATCTTCTACAAACTGATAGAAAAATATGATGTTGTCAAGTACCAATATCATTTTCTTAAAATACGTTCTTCGTTCCTCCAATTATCCATAAATGGTCTGCTGTTGATGCAGAATCGATAATATAAGATTTATCGGCTACGACAATTTAACTATAGGATGATGAAGTGGACCTTAGCCTCTTTTGCACCCACGATTTACACATTAACGATTAGATTAATTTAAAATTTTCTTTATGATAAAAAGAAATTTTGCTTTCTACATATTCATGCCCATTTTACTCTTCAAAAATATACGGTAACATAATCCATTAATCTTCGACCACCATCTTTAGTGTCCCTTATTTCCTTTATGTAGTGTCATATAAACGATAAATTCTTTCATGTCCACATGTACCATTCTACAGATATGGGTAGTGCTGCCTTTGGACCAGCTAAATTCAACCAATACCACACCGTATAATATTTCCCCTTAATGAGATTTTATCCCACTTTTACAAAAATAGAAATTATTAGCTTAAATCTAACTGTATCTCGACTAGCTATTCTTTCGTCAAAACACACTATCACAAACTAATTAAAATATACCCGCTTCTACAACTTCTATCGATACAACTTTTCCCCTAAGAAAATTAGCTCACTATCTCATATGCTTTCCAAAAATTTACAATCTCAGTCAAAAACCAAATAGTTAGAATAACTTTTACACTATTGAAACCGTGTTCTGTTCGAACTTCTTTCAAATTAAGTTTTCCACCATTTAGAATACTATTGATTCGGCAATTTCCGATATTGTTTAACAACTCATATCTGTTACTCAACCGAACACTTACCTATACATTTTTGTAGATCATCTGATGTTTGGATCTGATATTTCAATATGACTATTACAAGTAATCGACCGATATGCCCAAAACACCAACACTCCTCTGACTACACTACCAATTTTAAATTTAGTTTAATATTGCATGCGTAATTATGCCGACTATAAAATTAACTGATAAATATGCAAACAACATGTGTAATAAAATATATAAAAATATACAACAATGGATCAGTTGCTGTGAAATTATTTACTGCAAAAAATTAAACACCATTTGACCATTTCCATGATCCATTGCCTTCAATCAACTACATATATTACAATTATATAAAAAAAATTTAAACATTCAAGTTTAATCTAATTTGATTCTACCATTGTTCTGATATATCAGTACAACTACCGATTGTACAATCAAATTATATGTTTTAGTGGTTCTCCACCAGCGCTTTGTGTTCACAAACGGAATATAATTTTACTAATGTACTACTGTAATTTTTATATGAAGCCACAATATTCAAATTGTACATCCTACTGTTGTTTTTATGTCTATCAATTGTATATTTTTACCAATTTTGCAGAAGATAACCCACACACATACTGTACATGGAAACAGACAGTTTATTTCGATACTGTCTCAGGATTGAATCTGTACAACTGCAGTCTAAGAAATACGACTATTATTCATCCTCTCTAACCTGATTTTAATACCACAGAAGGGAGGTAGGAAAAAAAAGCCACAGAACTTTTTTCATTTATTATAACATTGCATTCGCTGCTGTTCTAGCTGAATGTCAATATACAACCACAAAAAGATACCCATAAAAGAGATCAACCCATAAAATATCAGTTCAGCAACAAGCTGTTACTCGCATGCAAAATATAAAATATTAACGAGGGACGTTTGTAGTAAACCTTAACTTATACTGAGGCAACCCTAAATATCATACATATGCAATAATGAATATACAATATGCCTCTTGCCTTGAATCACCTTTCAACCCAGAGCCTCATTTCCTGATCCTAGAATTGCATGATTCTTCAGCCGGTATTGTTGGAACCTCTGACTCGCATACTCCATATAGTATAATTCTATATCATTTACATCTTCCTATTATTTTGAACTGTTACGGTTATTAAAGTGGAGGTAAGCACTTACCAAAATATCTGCAATTAAATGTTCAAACCGTCTTCATATTTTTTGCTTTACCCATTCAGTAAATTTATGCATTTTGTAGGCTGCATGGTAAGCACTCTAACTACAGCACGCCCCCTATCAATTTTCTACAATGATAATTTCTCAGCAACTGCAAGTCATAAAAAGGGCACTAATGAAGGGTAGAAGAAGGGTGTTGCATTGTATTCCTACTGAAAATAATAATTCATATTCATCAGATTGTACTGTGCATGTCATATGCTGGGGATATAATTAAATTTTCATGGTCTGTCTAAGTACTTCCTAATTAGTTGTTCACTTTGTGAAGTTTTTTTAATATTACATTGATCCTAGATGTCCATGTGATCCAAGAACGGAATATTTGTTTTTGGTATAATAAAGGTAAATATCTGTTAATTATATGCATAAAAATACACATTTAGAGATGTTCTGTGTTTGAATTTTATGGCATGCATTATCATATGGATAATTCAATTTTTGAAATTGAGCATGCATAATACCGTGTAATATGACTAGCTGTACAAGTATCTAAGTTTGACAGTTATATTATTATACGTTGATAATCCATATATACTTATTTAGCAACAGTCGTCAACATAGATCAATTTTTGTACTCTATTTCAATTTATTTATTAAGAAAAATTCATGATACAATGCTCCATTTCCACATTTAAATAGAACGGTGTCATATAACCAAGACAACACTTTTGATTTATACATCAAATTAACCCTTACAATTGGAACATCAGTGACATTTAGTCAATAAGATACAATATTGATGGAATTATCATTAATTGCATTGTCTAATAATTTCCCGTTAGGATTAGGATTTGTTGCTCTTTATTTTTACTATTTTTGTCAATAAGTTATGCACCAAATACCATTTATTAACAATTAAATGATAACGTACATTCCTTTTTTCACCAACTCAGGTATTACAAGTATTTCGTGCTAAGACGAAATTTTTCAGTAATGAAACAAATTCAGAAAATCGTTATGAACATAATCCGTGTGCGTAGCACGGGTTCACACTAGTATACTTATATAATGTAAACCAACTCAAGTGAACTGTAAGGTACAAGTAACTTAAAGGATGCTTGGGACCGCCCATCCTCTAAGGATCCGTTAAACTATTTACTATATAGTAATATTGCGCTATTATAATAATGTCTATAGTAAAATAAACATACTTTTAAATAGCATTCCGGGCTACCCATATCACCCTTCACACATAATAGTCCCAGTAGTCCATCCAATATCATGCCATCTCCACTCCGGGGGACTGTCAGAGGATACCACACGGGCTACGGGAGAAAAACAAACTCGTAGTAAAGGCTCGGTATGGTAGGTGACACGGCACACAAGGCAATGCCAGGGTAGATATACCAATTACGCACACGGGCTGGTGGTAACGTAGCAGCCACTACACCCACCCCGAACAACACTCCAAAATCAAGGGGTGCACCCAATCGATCACAACAGTAATAGAATGGTATCGAAGAAGTGTGTCCGACCAGAGGTGCTACCTCCTTTGGCCCGAGATTGCTCCTGTTTTAGCCACCTTAAGCTAACTCACGGGAGTTAGGTCCACGAAATGTACCTTAGGAACGTCGTCACCATCCTACTTCATTCTGGAATCTCCACCGCGTACACGGTTGTCAAAGTGGTTTTCGGTATCGACAGAGAGTATGCCAGATATCCGATCCCGGTCTCTTTGCCAACCAATCGTTATTATAACCGGTGGTTATCATTTAAAAACAGTTATACTTCAAAAATCAATTCATTTCATTTCAAAACTATATTCCTTTCAAAATAGTTTATACTTCTAAACCAAACCATTTTATTTCAAAACTATATTCAAAACAATACCATATCATTTCAAATTCAAACATATACTCACTTTTTAAAATAATATTTTATATTTCAATAAAATATCATTTTCAAATTCAAATATTTATCAGAATAAAGATCAAATCATTTCAAACCACTTTAATATATCAAAATATCATATCTTTCCAAAACTTCATTTCAAATCATTTTATTATCAAAATATCATTTGAGTTTAAATCCAAATATTCAACCTTAAATACCTTTAAATTCAAAGATATCATTCATTTATTATTATTTCAAATCACTTTTAAATAATTTATATTCCAACAAATTAATTCATTTAAAAGTGAAATTATTAAGATTTCAAATCAGGTATTAAATTTCCAAAGTTTCAATTCAATTTCAGTTTATCACCAACCATTTCAAATCTTATCAATTTCAAATATAGATTTGGTCCACAAAATAAACTATTCAATTTTTAAAATAATTCAAAGCTTAAATATCCCACATTTCATAAATCCAATATCATTTAAATAAACTCAGATAATATATATTTTAAATATTCATTTTATCAAATAATTTAAATAGATCAGAAATGAAAAATCATTTCAAATATCAAAATATTATTCAAAACATCATTCATTTAATTCATTTAAATACCATTTAAATCATTTATTTTATTTTGGAATAAATTACCATTTTCAATCTCACATTTAAAAAATTAAATTCTTCCATTTAAAACCATTTAAAACTATTTAAAACCATTTAAATGTCTCTTCATTATCTTTAGAAATTTAATATTAAATTCCCAAAATTTTATAATTTTCCAAAGATTATTTTTCATCAAATTTTATTAAAACAGCAAAAATATAGTTTTCTGTAGCACTTATAAAATGCTACGTAAATTTATAGTTTAAAACAGTTCATTTAACAAAAGACAACATTTAAATGCTGTAATAGATTTCCTTTAAATTCCAAATAAACTTTAATGTTAAATTTAACCACTATAGCACTTACAAAGTGCTAAAATAGCCTTTATTTCAAATTAACCTTTTAGTTCATTTAAAACAACTACAACATTTACAAAATGCTGTAACATCCTTTACTTACATTTCAAAATGTAGTCAAATCAAGTTCAGAGTTTTAATTACCATTTCACAAACAATTAACTTTTAATATAAATCATTTTAATTTATAAAATCATATATTTCACATTTTAAAATCATCATTTCAATACTCTTATTTTTATGATTTTTATAAAGTTCAATTTCATCCAAAAATCAAGTGTTCACATAATTTATATTTAAATTCAATTATTAAATTCCATTTCTTTAATTAAATTATTAACTTAACAATTAAGTTTAAAATTCCAAAATATAACTTATTTCTATTTATTTTACTAAATTAAGATTTCACTTTTAACAAAGGTTCAAAATTCCAAATTTAAGTTATATTTCAAAACTTTAACTTAAACATTCATTTATTTAACATTTTTACTTATTCAAAATCCATTATAAATTTTATAAAATCATTTAAAATACATTTTTAAATCAAAATATTATATTTTCCTTACTTTAAATAATTTCCTTTTTAAAACAAAACATAAATTCCAAAATTTACTTATATTTCAAATTCTACTTCACCATTTACTTAATTCATTATTAATTTATAGAAATTCACTAATATTTCTATAAAAGTCATTTTTAATTAAATTTAAATCAAAATATTATAAATTTCACATTTTAAAATATTTTGAAACATTTTAGAAAATATTATATAAACCACGGGCCTGTATATAGTTTTCTAACCTAGGTCAAGTGATACAGATGTCTATCATTTCAATCCGCAGTTTACAAAGAAAAAACGGGTTCTATCATTTCAAACCCGTAGTCCCAAGTATATGAAATATTTTGAAAACCGCTCAGGCCTATCATTTTAGCCCATAACGATTTTCCCTTATTCTAAAGTCCGTTCGGGTATGTATCATTTCAACCCATAGTGATTCTAATCTAAAGGGAACTTGCAGTGTGATTAACTGATAAAAATAACATAATAGCATAATATAACAGTAACATTTGATATAACTGGTGTTTAAGCATGTATGAACATCATATAATAGTGACATAGCAAATATAATGTGGTGATGCAGTTTACAGATTCACATGTGATCGATTTACTATCAATATAAGTATAAAACTGTCTGGTGAGAATAACTCACTGGTTTGAGCTGATGACACAACGACGAATTGCACAAACAAGATCTACACAAGCACGAAAGCACGACACAGATTTGAATGGAGGAGCCAAATGTCAAATTCCTTGGACACACATCAAACAAAAATAATATAATAACGATAAGTTTTCAAACCAACTACGATTAAAACTACACTAGAATAAACTGCATTGAATCAAATTGAAATGCTTGCACTTGCTTCCAACCTTTGCTAGGCTCAGTCATAAGGGTAAATACAAGAGAATGGAAGGTGTTTGGATCAGGTTTGGGTTGGGTATGGGTCGGCCAACAAGTTTGGATGATGGTGCAAAAGTGGGTGAAGGCAAACAATATCACAAAACAAGCATATATGGGTTTGTCTTGATTTTTGGGCTCGGCCAAGGCCTTAGGTGCCACGGCCACTACTGTGGGGTCCACTGGAATGGTGTGGCCGAGAGTGCTGGAGGTGCTGGAGGTGGTGGAGGTGATGTAGGGGGCGGCTAAGGGGGTGGTGAAGTGGTGGATGTGAGGTAGTGCTCGGCTATGCAAGTATTGGTGGTGTTTGGATGGATGGTGAGGAGGTGGTGGTGGTGGTGTGCCATCAGGTGGTCAAGGCAGCTAGGCAGTTAAGGAGGCTATGGCCGAACCTAAAGAGGTGAAACAAGTGCAAGAATTCAACTAGAAAATCAACATAAGAAGAAAATAGATAAAAGAACAAAGGTTTTTTTTTACCAAACTTTCCCAAACAAATGATGGCCGAATTTTTTTGTTTCAGGAAGGAGAAAGTGTTTTACGTGAATGAGAAATGATAACAGCTGAAAGTGTGGGGAGTTATGTCAAAAGAAATGAAGAGTTGTGTGGAAAATGAAGAGGCGGAATCCAAAAAGGCAAAGGGCAATTCAAAGGTCAAAACCTTTTCATATTTCTTTATTTTATTTATATAACTTTATATTTATGGAAATAATAATAATACCAGATAAAATTTCGAAAATTTAATAAAATATAAAAATATATATAATATTTATTAATTTATATAAAGTTAAAATAAGAAAATAGCTAAAATTAGTAACCTAGTCTAGAAAATTTGAAATTAATTGAAATAAATTTTAAAAAAATCATATGAGCTTGTAATATATTTTTTAAACATAAATAATAACATAAAATAAAAATGCATTCACAAAATAAATAATTAAAATTTAATTTAAATAAAATTTTAATGAAGAAAATAGCAGAAAATAGGAAACTAGGCTTTATAAATTGAAATAAATTCAAGTATACTTTAGAAAATTTATATTATTATTTTAAAAATATTAAAAGACATAAAATAACTTATTAACACATATTAAAACAAAATATGACAATAAAAATATAATTTATATGATTTAAAATAAATAATATTGCAAAATAAACAGTTTATACACAAAATTGAAACTTAATAACTTCTACAATATAAGTCTGTTTTCAACGAAACAAAAAGCAATATTCATGGAATCAAATCTATTTTCATTATAAAAGATAAAATTTAAGAATTTTAAATATTTAAATTTAAAGTTCAAAAGTCAAAGATTGAACAGTTTGACCAGAATTTCACTTTTTAGTAAAATATTCAATTTATATCAGTTTGAAACTATAACTCACATAATAATCAACATTTATATTTAACAATGAAATGTTTGAAATGAAACAAGCTAAAAAAATAATTTCAAAATAAAATAAAAATCAAATTTTAAATTATATGCAAAATCTAGGGTTGTTACAGTGATTTTATTCGGAATTATCCAGTAAGGGATGGTTCCGGCCTTGTGTTGCAGGGGAGCGGGCGTACTCCTCGGTACTATGATCTAGGCCATGTACTGTGACAGGTGGTACCCCAGTGCTTAGTCATTAGTTGGAAATCCATTCTCCCTATGTGCCTTTACGGTTTTGATTGTATTACCCACTTTGTGGCTAGTATGCTGGAATTAATCCTGTAACAATTTCAGCTATTTGAATAAGTATTCGTACATAGACACTACTATAATATCAAACGGATTTGGTAAAAAGTATTTTGGCTATCGTAAGGTAAAAACCCGACATGTTTATTTGTGGCGTGGTCTTACGAGATGCTTTTGATTTCAAAGGGTTTGGAAAACTTTAATAATCCAATTGAGTGTGTTTTCTCATGCTGGTTTTCTAGACTGACTCGGGTGTTATTTTATTATAATGCTCGGGTCAGACCGAGTATTATAGTATACAGGTTATGATGCTGTGGAGCTCAGGAGACGAGCTAGATGGCGATACGTATCACACTTATATGATGTATATTCCGTTGTGTTGTGTATGTTGTATATTTTGTATGTTGCACAAGTTATTATAACTGTCCCAAATTGTGATGTTGATTTATATTGTACTCTGATGTTGTATTCTGATGATGTATGTATAAACAGATATAGTTTCTTTCTGTAAAGATCAGTTATTATCTATTATATATTGTTCCGCTACGATTGTGAGATTTTGATGTTGAATTTTTCTATTTCCTTCTTCTACCTCTTCTTCTTCAACCCAAATGGTTCATATTTCCGTTCATCTTGAGTTCATTAATGGAGATTAATGTCAATTCAAGGGGATCGGATTTGCGGGCTGTTACAGTGGTATTAGAGCTTAGGCTAGCAATAACCTTGGCTCTGGTGGGATTTCTCATTGAAATATAGTCCATATTACTCTAAAATGAGTTTGAGTGTATTAATAGATATGAGCGCGTATTTGTTAGTGAATATAAAATGGTTTTATATTGTGTTGATTGGTTTATTGAGTAGATTATGGATTTTGGTCAATACGAGTAATTAACGTTATTGATAGGGATCTCTAAACACTTGAATAGAACAATTCGACATAGTATTGTTTTAAAATAGGGTAAATGGAATAATTTTACCCAAATTATTTTGTATATAAAAGAAATAATTTTCGAAAATTATTATAGTTATATATATATATATGGATGCTTGGTTGTTAAGGAGTGATAATATTAAGTTATTATCACTATTGTGAGAAAATTAAATAATAAATTGAATCATAACTAAAAGTTAAGAAATAAATTCATATACAAATGGGATTTGTAAATGCAAATTTGTAAATGTGATTTATAATTTGAAATAAAATTCCAGAGTAATAGTTGTATGTGAATTGAAAGGATTTGGAATTTGAAATTTTGAAAATTTAATTCCTTTGGGTTTGAAAATGGTTTCCAAAAGGTTTTGGAGAAATAATAGTATTATTTCAGGAATATTTTTGAGTTGAATTTGAAATCTTGTGAGATTTGGAAATTAAAAATATTTGAAATGGTTTTAAAGAGATAAAAGCACTAAACTCTCAGTGGTCGCTGGAAAATAATTCTGATGATGATCGCAACATCATCGGTGTTCATTTTCGAGTTTCCAAAAGAGGAATTGCTACCTGGAGGTTTTGGGCTGGTGTTTGTTTGCAAAACTGGGTTTGGTTTTGAAATTGAAAAGGATTTTAGATATAGTTGATTTCAAAGGTGATTTTGAAATTCTGGGAAATTGTTTAAACTCTGGAATCTTGTTTAAAATTGTTTAGGAAATGAAAAGAAAAAATATATTGGCTAAATAAAATGTATAATCCCGAGTTAAAGGTAAGATGTGAATGGGATTGATTGTAAATGGATGAAAGTATGGATGTAAATAAGTTTGTGACTTATAAAAGTTAAAAGTGGAACAAATAAGCCAAAATAAAATTGTTTGTATTGAAAATTATAAAAAAGATTGAACTCCAGTAAAATAGTTAAAGTAATTTTTGAAATAAAAATCAAATATTGGATATAAGATTGAAATAACTAATAGATAATTAATTAGTTAGTGAAATGGATTTGATTGAATTTAGAATCATTTGGGGTAAATTAGTGTGAGTTTAATATTAATGAGAACTTGACTTCGAATAAAAATGGAAGTCCATGGTATATAAAATAATGTGTGGTTTAGTTGTAAACAACTAAACTAGTATCGAAATCATATAAATTGCTTATGAAGATTATTTTGGGAATATTGCTTATGTTATACATGTGTTTAGCTATTGAAATTAAGTGAAATGATAATAAACTTTGTATATTTGTCACTTACATATTTAAATTGAGTAAGTACAGGTTTTTGGAAGCCGTTTTGCTAGTTTTGACCGCGCTAACAACTTAAATAAATAGCCGCCTGTTTAAAAATGCTAAATAAAGGTACGCCTACGCAATAAAAATAGGAAATATGAACTATTTTTTGCTTTTTCCGACCGTGTGGGTCGATGTATATATATTTATCTCTTTTGTCAAATTGCAAAAGCTCCTCCGTACCAAGGAGACTCTGCCAAAATTTTCCGAAAATTTTGGGAGTTAGAAAATTTTTGAAATTTTTGGAAATTTCCACTAACGACAAATGATTTAAAATTGGGAAAAATATATTTAGATTGAAATAATTAATAGATTGAAGCAAATTGAAATTTATATGGAATTGGAATTCAATTTGAATATAAACTTCAGCGGTGAAGTAGTAAAAATAAATATAAGAAATATTTATATTGAACTTAAGAAATGAAGAATGAAATTCTTAAGTAAATTGGTATTGGGAATATACTAAGTGAATAATTGAATGAAGGTTTAGTACTGAAAGTTGTGAAATGGGATAATTGTGGATAAGTGAATAGAAATCAAAATGAATGTGAATAAAGAGAGAATTGATATAAGTAATGATCAATTTGAATAAATACGTAGGATGTACGTATATTATTTATTCGCATAGCGATTTGATCCAGAATTTGAGTCCAGAATTTCGATGTAATTTTACCGATCCGAGTTGGGATTTTTCACTCGATTTTCGATGGCGAACCCTGGATATGGGATTTTGATTGATTCTGGATATTCTCTATCATAGTTTACGGCTATGCAAGGAGAATGACGGTTTCTGATCAAGAAACCAGATCTGAGTCCGCACTAGGAAGTCGGGTGGACGATACTAGTTCGGAAGTGAAATTGTGTAATCGAGTGAGCGATCGAATTTGATATTGCATACGGATGATATATGTGCATCGTACGGGCTTAAGTAAAGCAAATATTGAAAATCTGTAAAAGTAGTGAATAAAATAATTTCGAATTATGTAATTGGATAGTATTGCTAAGTAGGATATATAGGTTTACAAAAGCAAAAAGGGAATTGGTATTTTTGATTTCAGAAGATAAAATTTAAATGGCCCAACAAAAGGTATGTGTTTAAATTTCTTTATGAAATTTTATGATTTTCCGATCTAGCCACTTGGCTTTTGTTTTCTTTTGGAAATCTGGGGGCCTGTTAAGGCATTTTGTAGTAGTACCGAGCTAGCCACGCAAAGGAGACACTGGCAAAAAATTTCAAAATCTTAGGGAGTTAGAAAATTTTCGAAAGAAATTTGATAATTCAAAATTTGGTTTTGAATTCAAAATTTGAATTGTTAAGTAAGTAATGTTGTTTGGGACTTATGGGTAAGTCTGAAAAGTTAGAAAGGTGGATAATGTCTTTAATAAAAAGATTGTCTTGGGTGTTGTTAAACTGTCTGGTTTTGGGAAGTTGTTAAAAACTATTTGGATTGGGAAAATAGTTAACGAGTTATGGATCATTCTTCTTAACTAGCAATTTCGAGGACGAAATTCTTTTAAGGGGGGAGGATTGTGACGACCCGAAATTTTAGATATTTGAAATTGGAATATTTAATTGATTTTAAATATTTAAAAGTTAATTTTTAACTTGAATTTCAAATATCACTATCTATTGGGTAATTTAATTATTAAATTAAATAATTGAAAGTTGGGTAAAATATTTAATCTTCAGTTTTAAGCCTGTTAAAAATAATTTGAAGGCTTGGAAAATTTACATTGACAATACTGAGGTGATAGAACTTTTACAATTGAATTTGGAAGTGGTTTGTTCAGTTTTAAAAATATGCTGTTTAATTTGAATTTAAAAATAGCCTTCCGAGGCATAGTCTCGGAATTCGACGTAACCAGTTCCATTGGATCCGTAATAGTGTATTATTATCGAATTTCAATTTTCGTAGTGATTGGAGTTGTTGTGTGAGCGTACGATATATAAACGCGTTGAAATTTATATCGAATTCAATATTATTACTGAGTCCAAAAAGCTATCTTCTCCATACGATCGAATTAGGACTTAGAACCTTTTCCATTGCGTTCGGAATAGGGGTTCAACATTATAAACGCCTAGCGGCACGCCTCGATAGGAGTTCAAAATTTTGAGTTACGATTTCGAGACAATTCAAATTTAAATTAATGTAGATTCACTTTTGTTGACCAGTCAACCTGCAGTTGAAATAATGTCACACCAGTATTTTTCCCGTTCACTTCAGAATACTGTACCACATCTGCCACATGCAACCTTTCACCTCAAATTCAAATCACGATCTCTCTCTGTATTTTCTCAGTCGACCAAGGGAAAATAACGTTTCCCTCTTCTTGTTTAAACCGAGACGATTCCACTTAAACTTTCAGTTGAAGCTTTTCAAAAAAAATGGGGGAAACGAAGGGGGAAAAATCGAAAATCAAATTTGCATCTGTCTTCCCTCTCCCCCTCAATCGAGAAATGCTCGTTCATATAAAAAAAAGAGATGCTGAACGAATCGTGCTCGTCATTAATTTACGCATGAGGAGATGGCCGCAATTCGAAGGCACGGCTGCAGGGGAGGGAGGCGCTCGTGAATCTGGAGTCGCGATCGGTGATCGTTCGAAGGGGTTCTCGGCCTGGAGTTAATCAGAACAGGCGATGTGGTGATGCTGGGAAGATGAGGCCGTGAATGTGGAATGGAGGTGTCGCGAGTGGTGAACGGAGTTCGTAAGGCGGCCGAGTTCGAGCAAGTTAGGGTTTGGTACAACAAGGTGTTCGTATAACCGGGCATGTGCGTGATCTTTTGGGAGGAAGGTAACCTAATTTTCAAAACATTTGTACCATAAATTGGGAAAAATATACAAGATTTTACTGTGGAAATTTTTATGGAAGCAGAGAAAAGAGAAAGAAATAATAATAATATATTTACTGCAAGGTATGTATACATTTATAATTTATTTTAATTTAAATTTGATAATGTGTATATATATGGAAATATATACAGTAGCAGTTTTAGTAATATATATATATATGCAGTAAAGGAAAAAGTGGAATATAAATACATGTATATACTGAAACAGAAATAATATATATATGTATACATATGTAAGATTTAGAAATAGAAATTTTAGAGGGCAATATAGATTATTTTTATAGGAATATATGGATATAGATTTTGAAATCTATATAAAACTATTTTATAAAGATATATGTATTTTCAAAATGAAAAATAAAATAAACATACATGAACATATTTCAACTTACTAGATTAACCTAAAATAATTTATTAAGGTGGTTTATTTGTTTAACTTATTTATTTAATTTATTTTAGTTACCAAATTATTTATAAAAGGAAAATTAGTTTGAAACTTAATTAATTGTTTAAATTAAATCATTAGTTAAAATTAAATCATTAGTTTTAAAATTTAATTTATTTAATGGTAATTGATTATTCGATTTAGGTCAAATTTTAATAAACCGTATAAATGTTTATACAAGGTCAAAATCGAGAACCAAGCAAGAATGGAAATGGATTGCAAACAAAACAAAGGTGAGCTAATCTCACTCATCTGGTTTAATTTAAATTTAAATGGTTAAATTTAAATAATTGGTTGAATTATTAAATTGGTTTGATGTGCTATATTATATATAGTAGTATATATAGTATATATTAGAGTTGTTGATATTCCCGCATTATATAGCGAATGAGACCCTATGTGTCGCATAATAGCGGATGATATTTTATTAATCCCATATACCGCGATATTCCACCTCGAAGTGGAATTGGTATTGTTCTAACGTCTATGGATGCAGGGAAAACAGGTTGGAGGGGTCCAACTGGATTCCTCAAAAATTTTTAGATTGTTTTATATTCTGTGTTATGAATATTTGACATGCTGTGATGGATTATATTGATAATTGGAATATTGAATGCTATGCTTTGTTTGAATATATTTCGGTGCACTGAGTTACCAAAATATATAGAATTGGATTTTTGAAAGGAAAATAAAGGAATGGATTTTCAAGTAAACTAATTTTAAATAATTTGAATAAATTTAAGAACAAATTTGGAAAAGAATAAAAGTGATTTCAAAATTCTAATAAATATGGAAAAAGGGGATTTTGAATAAGCGGAGAAATAATGAATATTTAGCTTAAGCAATATTATTTAAAAGAATAAAGAATTTATTTTAATTCACGGTTTAAATTTAATTAAAAAGAAAAAGAAAAGGGATTTGGGAATCTTAAATTGGTATTCTCAGTTTAAAGGGATTTTTAAATCATAATAAAGAAATGAAATTTAAAGTTAAAGGATTTTGGAATAAACGGAGTAAGTAAAGAAATTTATTTAAAGTGAAGTAAATCGGAAATCAATTTGGGAATTGATTTAAGAGTTTAAAACAGGATTTTTTTTTAAAAAGAGAAGTGAGACTTTGGATTTATAAACTGGGTTTATAAAAGCGAAGAAATATATCAGTGGATATTTGGAAGAATAAATTCATGGTGGGAATTTATTATAGAAATGGGTAAATTTGTTTAAAAATAAATAGTAATTTATTTTGAAAGATGTGAAAGAAAAGTGTATTTCCCTGAATAGCCAAGTACGTTTTCAAAGTAAACTTTTAAGTATAAGCTAAAGGTTTAAAAGTTGATTTAAAGTATGTTTTGGAAAATCTATTATTTTTAAATGTTTAAACTTTAAAGTAAGTATTTTTTTTCAAATCTATTTTAACAGTAATTATTTAAAGATGGTTTGGTATTATGTTTAAATGATAAAAGAATCTAGTTTTATATTTTATTAAGTAGCTTTATTTTAAATATTCTTAAAGTATATATCTTGGAATAAAGTATTAAAGTAGTTTGAATTTAAATGTTTGAATGTATATTTTATAATAAAGTGTTTCTAAATTAATTTAAAAATCAAATGTTTTTGGTACATGGTGATTTCAGTGGAAATAGGAATATTTGGAAAATTTATTCCATGAGAGAAGGACGATTTGAAATTGTTTTCAAAGGATTTAAAATGGAAATATATCTTGCGAAGATATTTTAAGGTTAATAAATAATTTGGAAAATTATTTATTGATTGATGGATGATTGTGAATGTTAATTGATAGTTAAAGAACCGACTATCAATATTGGCCAATGCGTTGATCGTTTCGAAGAGACTGGGATCGGGATTAATTTCTCGAAAACCACTTCGATCCGGTTTGTACGTTTTCGTGGAAAACGAGTTGGAATCAAAGATGGAAAGTGCAAGGGCTAGTCGCTACTAATCCTGAGGATGATTCCAAATGGATGTAGTAGGAGTAGTGCCTTCGGTTCCGTTCGAACCCGGAACAGACTTGAATGGATGAATGCTTTCGGAACATCGTCAGCGGACGATGGGCATTCTAAGGGATATGTTCTATAAGGTAACGCTTAGCCTCAAGCCTCATCAACCGGGAATGACTGAAAATCAGGGGTTATGCAGCAAGGCTTCGTGGGTAGCCCCCACTTGAGCGTAAGGTCATCCCTGTCTAGATGTCCCTTTTTATTTCGGCTTAGTGGTGTGGTTGCTGATCCCAACCGTGGGGTGATTTTATTCGGAATTATCCAGTAAGGGATGGTTCCGGCCTTATGTTGCAGGGGAGCGGGCGTACTCCTCGGTACTGTGATCTAGGCCACGTACTGTGACAGGTGGTACCCCAGTGCCTAGTCATTAGTTGGAAATCCATTCTCCCTACGTGCCTTTACGGTTTTGATTGTATTACCCACTTTGTGGCTAGTATGCTGGAATTTAATCATGTAACAATTTCAGCTATTTGAATAAGTATTCGTATATAGACACTATTATAATATCAGACGGATTTGGTAAAAAGTTTTTTGGCTATCGTAAGGTAAAAACCCGACATGTTTATTTGTGGCGTGGTCTTACGAGATGCTTTTGATTTCAAAGGGTTTGGAAAACTTTAATAATCCAATTGAGTGTGTTTTCTCACGCTGGTTTTCCAGACTGACTCGGGTGTTATTTTATTATAATGCTCGGGCCAGACCGAGTATTATAGGATACAGGTTATGATGCTGTTGAGCTCAGGGGACTAGCTGGATGGCGAGACGTATCACACGTATATGATGTATATTCCGTTGTGTTGTGTATGTTGTATATTTTGTATGTTGGACAAGTTATTATAACTATCCCAAATTGTGATGTTGATTTATATTGTACTCTGATGTTGTATTCTGATGATGTATGTATAAACAGATATAGTTTCTTTCTGTAAAGATCAATTATTATCTATTATATATTGTTCTGCTGCGATTTTGAGATTCTGATGTTGAATTTTCTATTTTCTTCTTCTACCTCTTCTTATTCAACCCAAATGGTTCGTATTTCCATTCATCTTGAGTTCATTAATGGAGATTAATGTCAATTCAAGGGGATCGGATTTGCGGGCTGTTATAGCTCTGGTTCACCATTTACGACTAGAAATTATGACTAATTGTCAATGGCGAACTACCAAGTCAGGGCTGCTCTGGTTCTCCCGTACTAGCCAAGAGTTTGGAGGGATAAGCTCTTCGTTATTGAGATTCCATTTTCCTTTGAGTAGCAAGTTCAGCTAATTAGGCTTCTGTGGCGCTCTCTTGATATAAATGTTAATTGGATGTGCTTAGGTTGTTTAATTTCATACTCACCAAATGTGGATGAACACCGAGTCAGGCGGTTTAACAACCATGTTTTATACCTTACTTAAGCATTCACAATAATCCATGTATAATTAAGAGGTACCTGACACGGCAAGATTTCAAGGAATGCACATTACATAAATAATCATTTCATAACTTCTTCAATTACATTGCAGCAATAAAATAAGAGAGACAATAGAAATTAAGTAAAATAATAGAGAAGGTTCTGTGCATTCCAAGCTTTTCTGAATACCACCCCATCTACAATGTCGAGGATGAAAGTTCTATCACTCAAGCCCTTATGGATAACATATGGTCCCTCCTAAATTGGGTCGAGTGCCCTCGATCTAGGGAATATTCATTTTAGCACCAGGTTCCCTTCCTTGAGTAGGCAGTGTTTAACATTATAATTGTATTTCTTAGCTACCCTTCGCTCATATACCTTCACTATAAAGCAGCTTCTTCACACCTTTCATTAATCAAATCCAATGACATATTCAACTGCTTTTCATTCTCATTTGGATCATAATGAATCCACCTATGTGATGGTACCGCTGTCTCCACTGGTAACATCGCCTCTAACCCATAAGCCAGGGAGAAAGGGTTACCATCTTAAAAGAAGTGTGATAAGACCATAGTGCCAAAGGAAGCTCATCCACACACGTTCCTTTTGGCTTTTAAAGCCGCTTTTTATAAGGGTTGTAACGACCCGTAAGTTTAACACTTTGAAATGGAATATTTAATTTATTTAAATATTCTAGACAATCATCTTTTATATGATAAATAAGAATGGTAAACTTATTTTTTTGATATTGAATAAAGATTTTGGATTCCCATTGTAAAATTGACAAAAGTCGGATTTCGATAAATCGATTTCGTATTTTTATAAGAAGATTTGGATATTATTTTATATTATTTTATAAGTCAAATATGCTTGTTTTAATTATTTAAAGATAATAAGAAATTTATTTTTAAATTTGGTTTACATGAATAAATAGTTTAACAAAAACGTCAAAATGTGACCGGAAAACGTTTTGTCGAAAATCAACGTTTTATCGATTAAAAGTTGTCGCAACGTTATCGCACCTTTGTTAACATATTTGAAACATATAAATATACACATTTTAATGCTAATCAAGTTTACTTTTACTAAATAAGATTAGAAAACTTCTAGAAGTCATTAGTAAAAGTAAGTAAGAATTAACAAAAGTAAGAAAAAGTAAACATCAAATCACATCAAATCAAAGCCAACATAATTATGATATTCTTTACTTAATCTTTAAGTGACTAAGACATAAAGTAAGGATGTGAAAGATGATGTTAAGTATTGAAAAAGTTAAGATTGCTTTAGGTTGAAGTAAGGTTAGTTTGGTAATTTGGTAAGAGGTTATTTTGGTAAATTTACCACTTCTTTCTTTTTCTATAAATACCCACCTCCTTCTTCACTTTCATTCACATTTTTTCTTCTTCTTTACTCAAGCTTCTTCATCTTCTTCCTCTCCTCTTTAATTTATTCCAAGCCATAGAAAAAATTAGAAAGAAATAATGTCAAAATATTTACAAAATATTCAAAAGAAATCAATGTTCATTCTCTTCAAATCAAACTCCTCTTTTCTCCATATTTTACCTCTTTTTATCTCGACCATAACTTCTTCAAAACAGATCCAAAATGCAAAATCCTTTTTTTTAAACCATATGAAATTCCAGTGTCTACAACTTTTATGTTGTTCACTTTTTCCAGTTTGGTGGTTTTCTTTACCTGAAACTCAATTCTTTGAAGTTCATTTTTGGGCATCATTTTTATCAATCCGACAATACCTCTTCTTCATTCTATCATATCTTCCTCAAAACTAATCAAAACCAAGTGATTCTTTATTTTAAATTCAAGAGAAAAGAATTTTTAACAATTTTTCAGTTAACAAGTTTTTCAGATTTTGAGAGTAAGAGAGTCAAAAACAAGAGATAAGATGACCTATTTTTCAAATCAAAATCTTGGAAATTCAAGTTCAAAGCTCTTCCGCTTCTTCTTTATACTTTCGGCCAACCTCCATCACAAGCCTCGACTAAGCTATTGGAAGGAAGAGGATGTTTTTTTTCTAGTGTTTAATGGAGTAGGAAGTAGTTAGTGAAGTGTTGGTAGGAAGTTTATCGCTTTGGTTTATGGTGAGAAACTCTATTTAACATCTCTATTTTTATATATACATGTTTGATGATGTGTTATGATTGATATGGATGCTTATATATGATTTGATCATCAAGTATTGATTGCTTGATAAGATTGTTAAATTGTTTTACCAAGTCACATTAATACACGTCGATAAGCACAAAGGGAATCACTTTCCTTTTGAAAATGAAAGGATGTATATGGAATGCTTAAACCTTTTGGAAATAGTTTTAAAATGAGTTAGAAATGTTTTATAAACATTTAAATATGTTTAATAAAATAAAGAAAGAAAATCAAGATTTCATCTTGTATATTATGAAATATGTCCAAAACAATTTTCTAAAAACATCGCGGTTTTGCAGTTCGAAATCCAAAAAAGGATTTCTTTATAAATGATATTTTTAAATGATTAAAAATATGAAATAAATTTGATAAATCTATTAAAATGGTTTAAAATATATTTGGAATGGAAAATATGAATTTTCAAATATTAAAAGGTTGTTTAAATCAAATAAGCTTATATAGCACTTTCTGCAGCACTTTTATGCTGCAAATTCTATAACCTTTTGAATGTAGTTTTAAACTTAACAATTCTTTCCTAAATCTTTGTGAATGATTTTAAAAGAATAATTAAGTGTTTTAAATGATGATTTGGAAGTTTAATAAATCATTTCTAAAATGAAGATTAATAACTGAGTATGCGGAAACGATTAGTACATTTGTCCTGCCTGTGAGATCTGGGAAGATAAAACAAGGTGTTTAACTAAGGTTAGGGATAGAGCAACCAGTGCCCTGAACTTACTTGGCCTATGTTTTTTTTTCTTAGGCGAGGGGTGGAATAGATCGAAAGGAAAGCCCGGATGCTCTAAAAAGATCATATTTAAGTTTTTCCAAAATAAAAGAAAAGAAACAGATTCTTTGAATGTTATTTAACCACTTAACATTTTTTTATTCGATGATTGGTATGAAGGAACCGGGATCAGATTTGAGTGATTCTTGTTCGAAAAACCGGGATCATATTTAGGTGATTCCTATCCGAAAACCCCTTCAAACTAATTTTCGAAATAAAACATATTGAAGACAAAGATCGTTAAAGACAAAGATATTCATGATGTAGGATTACTTGCCATTAGCCCCTGGAGGTGAAATTTACCATATTTAAGATGGCAGTAGTGCTCTGTTATGAAATTCTTCGATTTGCAAGAATATGATTTGAAGTTAAGAAAAAAATCTTTGATTAAGATTTAAAAGAATGATTTGGAAAGGTTTTCCTAAGTAAAAGAGAAGATGATTTGGAATTATTCCAAGATTTAAGAAAGGTTTAAATAAACCAAATGATTTGATAAATGAGGCTTAATGATTCCCTATACTCTTGAAAAGAAAATAGAATAAATTGAAGAGAATATATCTAAGGAAGATATTTGATTTAAACAAAAGATGAAGTGATTGATTGATGATTGATATCCACATATGAACTTAAAATCTTTTAAAGCGAGAATTTGATTTCGAAGGAACCGAGGTCGGATTTGAGTAATCCCTATCCGAAAACCACTTCGAACCAATGTATACGTTCGAAAGTGAAGACATGTTGAAGATGATGATTATTGAAGACCGTGGATCTTTATAGCGTGAGGACTGCTTGTTGACTTGCTCTGGGTAGCTCCCGAGTTATATATAGCAGTGGTCACCTCGTTGTGGAGATTTTTTCTGATTGCAAGGACTACTCGCTACTAGTGGTAGTAGGAGAGTGCCTTCGGTTTGTCCTATTCCTGGACAAATTTGTATGGACGTTTGTCTGACATTGCATTTCTAATGATTACAAACATTGGTTTTTACAAATGTACATCTGTTGGTGGTGGAGAAGGCAACTTCTCTTAGCTTAACACCCTTCCTTGAGACGTACGAGCTCAAGGGTTGTATTTTTGTGGAAGGCAATTAGTAGTCAACGAAAATGGCAAATGTGGCATTCAGAGATATGTGCTTTGTGAAAAGGTAATCGTTGCCTTAAGCCTCATCAACCCGGAAATGACCGAAACAGGATTAGATGTGGCAAGGCTAAGTGGGTCATTCCCAATTAGGGTATGATCATCCCCTTATAGATATATTTCTTTCCGCTATGACGTTCGGGATGTAAATTAATGTGGTGTATGGAAATGAGTGCTCGATTAAAGGTCGGTAACGACCGAGGGATGACATATTCGATACTACCTAGTTAAAGAGGTAGGCTAGTCTTGTGTTGGTAGAGGGCAGATGTTCTGTGCCTCGGGACATCCATCTAGAGGTGTACCCATTCGGAAGGTAGATCCTTCACCTGGTCATTTGTATGGAAATCCATTCTCCAATAAGAACCTACGGACTTAATTATAAACCTATTATGCTGGAATTTAATCAATGTAACAATTTCGGCTAAGATTAATAAGTTTATTTGCAAATGTTTTCAAAGAGATGTCATTAAAAATAATATCAAATGTTTTGATATAAAAGTATTTTAGTTATCATAAGGTAAAAACCCATCCGTATTTATGTGTAGGTGTGGTCCTATGAGATACTCTTTCTTTTCAAAGGATTTTATTTAAAGGCTGGTATATGACACTGTCATTTATTATTGAGTTTTTCTCACGCTGGTTTATCAAGCCTGATCCGGGTGTTTTCAATACTCGGGTCAGATCCGAGTAGTATCAGGTTTAGTCGAAGACGGTTGGAGTTTCCAGAGGAGAGCTGGAGATCTTCATCATCGTATGGACGTATTCTATTATCCGCTACATCTATTGTATTTGTTTTGTTGTTTGTCAGCATTTGTAAGGGCAGGTGTTATAACTGTCCAGGCTGAATCTAGGTTAGACTCTGATATTGTATTTTAAAATTTTCCGCTGTAAAGATTATTATTGAAATAATATATGTTATTCCATTCGTGTAAGATTATGTTCTGTCTTTATTTTCTTTCTACCCTTAATGATCCGCTTATTCGTGCAATTTGAGTTGGACATGTGTGGTTTATTGTCGATTCAAAGGATACGGAAAAACGGGTCATTACAAGGGTGTTCATAGCTTTGTTGACCTCTTCCACATGTCCATTAGTCTATGAGTATACCACTGTAGAGAAGCTCTTCTTTATTCGATGCTACCGGTAAAAGTCGGTAAACTCCTCGCCGCCAAACTACAATCCATTATCTGAGATGATCTGAGGAGGGATTCTATATCTAAATATTATATTCCTGACTAAAAAATTTATAACCTTGGTCGATGACACCTTAGTAAGTGGTTTGGCTTCTATCCACTAAGTAAAGTAATCGAATGATGCTATAGTACATTTAGCTCAACCCATGGTCATGGAAAGTTCGTCGATCAGATCTATTCCCTATACCGCAACGGGCCATGGGCTAACCATATGTGTCAGCTTGGTCAAAGATAATCTTGGAATCTTCGCAAACTACTGGCATTTGTCACACTTCTTTTCATATTCCATCACATCATGATTTAACGTCGGCTAGAAGTACCCATACCGCAACCCCTACTTCACCAGGGTTTGCCACCCAATGTGATTTCCACAATTTCCCTGATGTATATATCCTAGCACTTCCTCAGCTTCTCTTTTGGTTATATACCATAGCAACGAGTGAGAAACTCCCCTTTCATATTACATACCATCCTGAATGTTAAAGAGGGGAGCCTTTCGTAAGATCTTCCTGGCTTCATTCCTGTTGTCCGGTAAGACCCACTCGCTCAAATATCTTATAATTTGCATCATCTAGATTTCCTCCCCATTGATAGACGCAATCACGTTCACCTCCTCAAAACTAGGGCTAAGCAGGGCCAGAACTAATACTAACCCTAACAAAGGCCATCTCTTGAACTCGCCAATTTAGCCAACTCATATGCATCATGGTTGTCTTCCCGTGGGATGTGTCTGACCACATACTGCTCCATCTCGTTAAGCAGAGTCTTCAACTTTATTATATAAGCTAACAAACATTCTCCTTTAACCTAGAATTCCCCCAGCACCTGATTTACTACCAACTAAGAGTCACTGCGCACACATGATGAACTTATCCCCAACTCTTTATATATTTCCAATCCTTCTATCAGCGCCTCTTATTCAGCTTCATTATTCACTGCCTTGAACCCCAGATGCACCTCATAGCTTAGCTTCCTTCCTCCGGTCATTAGCAACATTACTCCTACACCAGAGTCGTGGTCCTTCGAAGCTCTGTCCATGTTCATTTTCCATTTGAGAACTTCATCCTCCCGGGATTCCATTTCATCATCCATAATAGTAAATTCGACAATAAAGTCCGCCAAAGCTCATCCCTTGATCATCGTTCGAGGATGATAGGTAATCTCGTATTGACTCAGTTAGATACTCCACTTTGTCAGTTTTCCTGATGTGTCGAGCTGATGTAGGATCTGCCTCAAGGGTTGATCTGTCAATACTCGGATGGGATGGGGCTAGAAATAGTGCCTTAACTTTCGAGATGCTATCAGCTGGAAATACGCCAACATTTTCGATTTAGAATATCTAGACTCTGATCCAATGAAGCGCTTACTTGCATAATATACTGATCATTGTACCCAATCTTCTTTTCGAACCAATGTTGCGCTCAAGGCGTGGGTTGAAACAGCTAAGTATAAATATAGATCCTCCTCTTCTACTGTTATAGGAAGAACATCTGGCTCCTGCAAATATTCTAGTAAATTGAGGAATGCCACCAAACGTTCATCCGTCTAGGCAAAATTTCTTTTTTCCTTCTTAATTGCTTTAAAGAATGAAACACAATTATCAGTGGCTTTAGATATGAACTTGCTCAATGCTGCCACCTTGTCGTTCTGGCTTTGCATCTCCTTTTAGGTTTTGGGGACCTTGATATCTTTCAAAGCTTAGACTTGTTCTGGGTTAGCTTCGATTCCCTTAGCATGTACGGTTCCCAAGAACTTTTCGAAAGAGTACTTTAGTGTGTCCATTTTCATCCCGAACTCCCGTAAAATTTTTAACATCTCATTCAGATGAGAAATATGATTCTCATCCTTCTTTGATTTCACTAGCATGTCGTCAACATATACCTTCAAAGCTCTTTCAATTTGAATAGCACACTTTATTGACTAAGCGTTGATACGTTGCTCATACATTCTTAAGCCCAAATGGCATGACTTTGTAACAATAGAGTCCTAAGTCGATAATAAAACTGATGTATTCCTGGTTTGGGATTTACATAGCAATCTGATTAAACCCAGAGTATGCGTCCATAGAAGATAGAAGCTCACATCCCACGGTTCAATCTACTAGCTGATCGATTCTTAGGAGTGGAAAGCAACCCTTAGGACATGCGTCATTCAAATTAGAGAAGTCGATATATGTCCACCATTCACGTTCATCTTCCTCACTATGATCGGGTTTTCTATCCATTCCAAGTATCAAGATTCCCTGATAAATCCATTTGCTAAAGTTTCCAGTTCTTCATTAAGGGCCGCCCACCGCTACGGGGCTATACTACTCTTTTTTTGCTTCACCGATAGTTTCCTTAGGTCATGTTTAAGGTGTGACATGTGACTGAGGGAGAGATTCCATACATATCCATATGGGACTAAGTGAAAATGTCCTAGGTATCCCATAAATATCCTATCAACTGTATCTTTAGATCTTGCTCCATCCTAGACTCGATCTTCATTAGTTTCATTAGGTCAATACTATCTACTTCCACGAACTCTATTACCTCTTCGGGCTCTACTGTGTCCCTCTCTCCTCCATCTCTTAGGTCTAGTTCACTATTAGGTTCACCGTAAACCCGAGTGGAGGCCCTCCTTTAGTTGCTATGCGAAAACATTTTTAGCATAGAGCGCGACCTCTGTGCCCTTCCCTTTCTCCAGTCATTTATTTTCTCGAATCTTCGCCACATAACACTCTTTGGCAGTGTCCTAATTTCCTTCTATCACCCCGCTCCATGCACCATGGGAAATTTCATGATTAAGCACCATTTAGCTACCAATGCATGGAAATCTGATAGGTTGGTCTCCTAAGGAAGGCATTGTACGTCGAGAATCAGTCCACCAAAAATAAGTCTGGTTTCGTATGGCTGATTTGGGATGGATTCCTAGTTCAACATCCAACCTTTAAATGGGCATTTTACCTTCTCCTATAAAACCATGCAGTTGCTGGTTGCACATTGTGACATCCTTCATTGACAATCTCATCTTGTCAAATGCATCCTTGAACACGATGTTTACTGAACTCCTACCATCTACCAAAATCCAATGTACTCCACTAGGCCAAGCATTGCCGAAATAACCATACGGTCTTTATGCGGATACTGCTTTCCCTATAAGCCACTATCGCTGAAAATTATCTCATCATGCTCCCAACAAAGGGCCTTAGTATTTCGCTCCTCGCCTATAGTGTACACAAAAGCTGCTCCATTCTTTAAAGATTTAGCATATATTTCCATCTCGGTCCAACTTTTTTTGGCTATATGAGGTCCTTCTGTTATTGTATTAATCACTAATCTCACACGATTAGCACTAGTTCCTTTTGGGTAGGGGTTTCCTTGGAGCTTACCGCATCGGAACAAGGGGAGCACTAGGATTCCTAACATGCCATTCTAAGTTTTTCTTCCTAAGTATTCTTTTAAAAGGTCTCGTAAATGTTGGCATTCATTAGTATCGTGCTTAAGAAATTCATGAAATAGATAGTATTTTACCATGTTTATGCCATCTTCGGTCTCCTTCCTTGGCACAGGCCTATTGTACTTAAGTTCTGCTTGTGTTGCAAGGTAGATGTTTTCCACAAAATTGTTTAGGCCTATATAAGCATCAAACCTTATGCCAAGCCTGTATCTCTTGATTCTTGCCTCTTCCCTCTAGGATCACTTTGATCATTGTCCTTCTTTTTCTCAATGAAACCACCTCCGTTGCCTTTAGCCATGGTATTCACACTATCGGATGCCTTTGATGATTTAACAACTGCTCTAGCCTGTCGTTCGGTTGCGGCCTCCTCTAACTGCATATACTTCGCTACTTCATTGAAGAAATCCTACAAAGTGGCTAGTTTCTCCTTAGTTAATCTCTGAGCCATCATCGTATTAGGGTGTATGCCTCCGCACAATGCCATAAGGATTATTTTCTCATCGGCATTCTGGATGCTGGTGACTATGGCGTTGAAGCAAGTTAAGTACTACTGTAGTATTTCATCTTCTCTTTATTTTAGACTTGATAATGAATACAGATCCTTAGGTTGCTCTATATGAACCCAAAATTTTCTAATGAACTTTTCCTTTAACATTTATGGATTGAGCCAGGAGGAAGATGGAAAAACCACATAGTCACTAAATCTGACAAGAATAAGGGTAAACACTAGCACAAAACTTCCTCCGTTGCTCTACTCATTTGCATTTGTTGCATGTACCATTGAAAATGTACTATTGAGCGAATGAGACATTGGTAGGGGTCCGCGGTGGGCGTTCAGAAACTCCTAGGGTTCCTGAAGGTTTCTATCTCAATGGAGAATGGGCTACCGACACATGATCCGATTCCTCTTCTATTTGTTTGTGATGCACATATTCCCTTATAATCTATGCCATTCACTCTCCTTGTTCAACGGATGAGTGGAGCTAGGTCGACCTCTCCATCCGAGATTAAGGGTTTCATTCACTTCTTCTATGATGACTTGTTCTACGATCCCAGCACCAATCTCGGCTTCGACATCATTCGCGGTAGTAAGATCACCTTTTGTCAACTACCACTTCTACTAAGATAGGAGAGCACCGCATATATCGGGAAGGTTCAGCCATAGCCGAAACTAGTCCTCTACGTTCACTCGTCCCGCTCCTCAATTTGCTTGATTAAATCCGCTGCCATTATATAATCTCCTTTTCCTCCTGGACCCCCTAGACTAGGATCTCCCTCTCACTTTAGTGTTGTGTGTGATAGGTTGCATTTACCCCAAGCATGCCATGATTTGGTCAATAATTGCTTACTGCTAGGTAGCGAACCACGTATTAAGATCCGCCATAACTCTATCTAAGTTGCCATTAGTGATAGTGACTGGCCCTTGAGCACTAGATGAATGGTTGTCTTAATTGGTAGTTGTTTAGTTAGCGTTCCCACTAGTTGCATCAGCCTTGCATTCAGATTTAGGAGGCATGTTGAGAATTAGGTTTCTCAGTGAATGCATCAAAAATGTTCGCATGAAAATTGGCAAACACTTTCTATCAAATTTATAGCGGTGAAGAAAATAGAAGGAAAAATGCTAGAAAAGTAAAATACATACAGATTTCCATAACGGATCCATGCCCACTATTTATTTTTATTTCCTTTCTTATATTTCATATTTTACAAGGATTTGGATGCAAAATATAATGATTTACTCTTAAATATTGAAGTTCTTAGCCTCTGTTCGACTATTTTTATGCGGTAGAGTCTGGTGAACTCCCAAAATGTTGTCCCCATGGTTATTGTAAGCTTGGATATCTATAGGAGTGAAGAGGTAAGGAGATCATCCCGGTCAATCAGGCAGCTTCCATGTATAACATGCTCGGTTCGGTTATTTCCATATATAGCGGGTACAATCCATAATTTGCTTTTATTTCCGGATTTCATTGCTTAAATGGTTGGTTTGGTTCGGTACAGAGAGGGGTGTCTAGTGGTGTTTTGCCTGGTATAGGAAGGTGGTGTGGTGGTGGACTAAGACTAAATGCAGGCTTGGCTATTCCATCTACACTAGACAAGAATCCTTGTCCGGCCTTCCTACTACCGGACATGAATTCTTGTTCGGTAGGGAGACTACCGAATATAAATTCTTGTCCAGTATCTGGCTTCTCCCAACCGATCCTCAAACTTAGATTCTAAGGTTATTTGTCTCTTCCACCCTAGCTTGATTTACACTACCTGACTTTTCGGGCATAATTGCCCATAATAATTAAAATGTTTCATTCAACAAGTTATAGGATTTCTATATAACTAAGTCGTGTCGCTGATAATTATACAATAGCATATGCATATTTTTTGAATTGTTCTTGTATACCTTATTTTCATTAGCTTTCCCTATCATTGTAGCACATTATTTTTATATTTAACATATCACTTAGTGAAAATCCATCTTACAAATAAAAAATAAATATATGTACATTAGTACACAATTCTGAATGGATATTAGGGTCTCACTAGGTCCTGGAGTGGGGGTAGATCTACCCTAACCTGTATGGGTTTCGAGTTCGAGGTAAAAATCTAGTCCCACACTAAGTCTACATGGTGGGTCTTGGTGGGGTTTAAAAATCTCGTGATGGGTCTAGTGCACAAATAAATTGCCCTAAACCGCCCCATTACATCTTATCCTTAATGCCTAGTTTGACCAAGTTAGAACCTTGATTGAAGAATTTCCTTAGTGGAAATACATTCCACCTCTTTCTTGCTTGTCTTTCCTTCTTTCTTCTTCAATGTTTTTCTTTATGCCATCGAAACAATTTACACTAACATCCCTCCACCTGAATCCATGCCTTTATCATAAGTCGTTCGACAATCAGACGAGTATCTTCTTACTCAATAAACGAATTTGTGGTGGTGAACCATTTAGACCATCGTTTAAGTATGACTATTCTACTTTCACTTTAGCTTCTACATTCATCCGACAATGTCATTCTCAAATATCCTTAATCATTCTCTACTCATATACTCATTCCCAAACCAAAGAAACAATCAAACAATCATACCAAAAATAGCAACATAAAATATTTATTCTCGATACATTCATTTTATGAACAAACACTTATAATTGCTTATTCAACATGGTTATTATTTCTGAAATCCGAGTTCAAGTTCAATTATAAAGACATAATCCAACCATTGGCATTTAACAAGAGCATATAGCCTATGTGGTGATCATAAAACTTAGAGGACAAATCTCACTCACCAACACTATAAAATTCATGCTCTAATTCAATCCAACTATAAAGATCTCTCATTCAAAAATCTAGGTCCAATCTTCTTTAAAATGTAATCTTAAAGATCTAGATAAGTAGACAATTTTTTAACTTAAATTTAGAGGTTTAATTTGGAAGTTTTAGTTGATATTCAAAAGAGTTGTAATAATTTTAATTTGAGAAAACCCTTTTTTTTTGAAGAAGAAGAACAAAATGAAAAGTGAGGAAGAGGAGTTTCATTCCAAATACATAATGGGCAACTTTGGCCAAATTACAATTAGCTTTATTTTGGTCTAATTTTATCATATTATATATTTTTGACACTGTATATATGTATTTCATATGTGGCAATATTATGAATGCAATGGAATATGTCTCGAGTCCTAATTCATTCATCTTTTAAGTAATTAGCTTATTTAAGTTGTTTAATTCAATTAAAAATTTTATCATTTTAATTAATAAGCATTAAAATATAGGTTGTTACAAGACTCTAAGTGATATTTTTCGATTTAAACCAAGTTGGGGAATATACCTCTAAACTGAGAGAGAGGGTGTAACACCTCATAAAAATTAATGATGATTATTAAGGCTCAAAAATAGAATTTGAGCCAACATCAAAATTTGGGCATGAAATTTGCACCATTGCATTTGCCGCGATTTTCGAGCAACTTTCATACTTGGAGTTTTGCGATCAGAGCTCAAACAGATAAGTTATCAGCGTTTGATGTTTTTAGAACAAAAATAATTATAAGCGAAAATAGGAAATAAATAATATTAAATGCGGGACCCCACCGGTCAACCCCTCTTGGTTGGTCGACCGCCTATAAGAGAGCGGTCGACCGGTCCTACGGTGGTGATTAGGGTTTGAACCTTGGTCGAACAACCTAAATTTAATTATTTTAATCTAACGGATATGGTTGATTCGAGTGCCTATAAATACAAGCCTAACACTTCACTTCCCTTCTCTTCTCATATTTTCTGTTCAATGCAGCGAAGCTCTACCATTTTTCCTTCTTTACTATTTCTAGAAATTATAAAATATTTTATATTTATACAAATCGAAGAAGGGCGAAAAATAAAAGAGAAGAAGCGAATCAACACTGGGAAAGGAAAAGGAGGAGTCAAATCAAAGGAATGGATTCATATTTGGGAGATTTGAAAAGCTTGAAAGGTGAGTGGGAAATTACATAATTTATTTATAGCATTGAAATTATATCGTTGAGTTTTGTTTAATTATTGTGCCCGTGTTAGGTCTACTGAGTTGCAAGCTTAAACGAACGTATTTAGTTAAAACCATGCTTATACACTCCGAATCTAGAAAATTAGAATAGTATGTACAACCTAATCTGGAAATTTGTAATTTGTCCCAAATATTTATTATTGTAAAATGTTTGTAAAGTTGTAAAGTTTATTCTAGATATATAATTAGGCAAAAATTAGGTTGCCTTAGTTGACTTGGAATGTGAATTTTTACATTTTAGTTTATTGGGAGTGAGGTACAATTTAGTTGTATTTATTTTCGTGTAATCTCCATGATTTATCCAATTTGACAAAAATTTGTGAAAAGTACATGTTTCAAATAATAAGGAATATACTGAAAATGGAAGAAATGTGTAAAGTATAGATGTTCTTCTTTGTAGTTTACACTATCTATTTCGATAAAAGAAAAAAAGATAATTCCTTTTAATTTCACACGGAGTCAGTCTTATTTATGGGTAATATATGGAAAGTTATAACGGTAATCAGTTTATGGAGGATAGCTCTAATAAATTAAGATATAGGAATTTATGTTCTTCATAGAATGTACATACAAATGTATATACTGGAATTCCTAAGTATAGGAATCGTTGTGTTATGAAAACACACACATGTATAACCGCATCATTTGATTAGTACGTAAATATTTTTAGCATAATTAGTAATATGCATAGGTATTCGTATTAGTTACAATTAGGATGACAAGTTATTAATAGCATAGTAATTATAGGACTAGGAGGTTGAAAAAGGAAGGAATGATGATTCCAACATTTATGAATAATAGTTACAAATTTAATGGGAAATAAATTTGCAATTAATAGGGAGTTAAAGGAATTAAATGGGGACTGATTAGAGAATTTAATATGGAATTTATGGAGAAATTGAATAAACATAATAGGTTTATTTTGATGCAAGTAAATAAATGTCATTAGAGATTGTCCAGTTTTGATATTAATGACCATTCACTTTAGGCAATTAACACTTATTAGATATAAGATGGAAACGAGGAATATATGGAATAAGCATATAAACGAGGAATAATTACACAGTGAACATGCAGATATTAATATTAGAGAAAGCACATATAGGAAATATAATGTTCATAGTAGAAAATTATATAGCCTTAGTTACATGTTTATAATGAACGTGAATTAGTGGGCCTAGCCCAATATTTAGGCTTAGAATGATTGGTTTGGTTTAGTGGATTGGGATGCGAGATCAGTAGAGTTACATAAAAGAAGTATGCCCTTCACATAAAGGCTGCTAGCAGTTGAGTATACTTCATAGTAATGTGGGACATCTCCAACCATAGGACCCATAGGGAAGTGATATACATTTGTGTATATGTAGGGGAAAATATACCTAGGGTTTACCTCAGATTTGAAGTATTAAATGACACGGTACCTTTAGGGATGTCAAGAGGTTTATTTCAAGGTTGAGCTTTTACATGGCTGTTTGGGTCTGCCTCTTCCTTATATGATGTCTTAAATAACCTACGATGGTGCCCAATAGGGAAATGGGGTCTGCTTCATTTTTAACTAGAGGTATTAAATATCTAGGATGGGTATTTTTCCTTGACTATACTCTAAACAGGATTTTGACTATTGGAGGTCAGCGGGCTATGTCAGTGTTGTTATTGGATCGGTATTTAGTAGTTGGCCTGGCATATAGGTGTTGACCACAAGCGATCCCCCGCGGTCGTTAGAAAAGACTCAAGTTATGCCCTAATGGATTTCGCTCTCTACTAGTGTAGGATCCTTATGTGATACACAAAGACCTCAAAATTTTATTTAATTGTTTTTTTGGTGAAGGTGGGATAGTTAACCCTTAGACGAGTCTTTAAGATGCACTACAACAAAGAGACCTTTTTATAGCATTTAAAAACCGCTATTAAAGCCTTCTATAGCGTTTCCATAAACGCCATGGATCAACAAGTTGTAATAAATCTGATAGATACAATAGTGTTTCAAAATTGCATGCAAACGGACTTCTAACAGCGTTTTTGTTGCCATCTTAGACAGACCGTATCAGTATAACTACTTTTCTATAACGTTTTGAAGCTTGCTATAGAACTCTTACACAGAGTTGTGTTTTATGAAACTAACAATTATGACATTATTTAATTGCTATAATATGTTGACATGCCATATTATTATAGCGTCAAAAAACGCTATGGAAATATTATGTCAATCTTCTATTACGCATAGAAAATTCAATACTATCTATTGTAGCATTGTTTTTTGATATGAAAACTATTCAATCCATGCAAAATATTTTGTATAGCACTAGCATAACAAAGATATAATAATTTTTATTTTCATAGCATAGTTAATAACATAGTGTAACAACCCGTATATTTGGACCATTCAAATCGACAATAAATTCACACGTGTCAGACTTGAATAATTCAAAATAATAGATTGTTAATTTAAATTGGCAAAACTCAGCATATATAGTAAATAAAATAATCACAGATTACAGACACAGAGTAATATAACAATAATGCAGCGGAAACAAAAGAATAGTAGTTCATGAAGCTACTATATATATAACAGAGTTAAACAAGATACAACAGAAGTCTCGAATACAATAGTCAAATACAATATCAGAATACATCACTGGAATCAACTGAATATCTGAAAGCTAGATAGATAGCTGGATCTCCAAGCGAAGCTCCAACTCCAAAGGTGAGTCTCGAATACTGGTACACTCAGTCTGACCCGAGCGTAAAGAAAACACAAAACACTCGAGTCAGGATTAACATTCTTATGTCAATAAATCCAGCTCAAGTGAAATGACAACTGAAATACAAGTAACTCAAAGGATGTTTGGGATAACCATCCTCTAAGGATCCGTTAAACTATCTACTATGTAGTAGTGTACGCTAAGTAGATAATGTCTATCAGTAATATAAAGTATCAAAATAGCGTTAAGGCGTTACCATTATCCCCCTTAACACATTTTTATAATGCCATAGTCTATACAGCACCGTAAGCCCCACCGTAAACTAGTGGTTATCAGAGGGTACCCCATAGGTATAACACAAAACAAATCGTAGTGGTCGCTGATAGGATAATCAGTATGACAAGGTACATGAGGCGATACCAAGTAGGATACTACTAGTTGTGTGATCCGGACTGATGTTGAGCATAGCCAGCAGCTACCTCAACACCGCGAACAACACTCCCAAATCAAGGGGTGCACCCAAATCGAATCACATAAGTAATAGATATGGTATCGAAGAAGTGTGTCTGCTAGAGGTGGCGAACCTCAATGGCCCGTCGTGGCTCCTATTTTTGTCATGTCAGGGGTCATCCAATATCGTTCTCTTTCTTCAATCAACGCGTTCACCAAACCATCCACTTCATTCTGGATCAACACTCCGCGTATATTAGTTATTAAAGTGGTTTTCGGTATCGACGGAGAGTATGTCAATATCCGATCCCGGTCTCTTTAATAACTACGTATTAATTATACCGATGGTCATTTAGTAAACTTTCAAAATAGTTTATATTTCAAACCGAAATATCATTGCCATTTCAAAACCATATCCATACGATATCAATTTCACTTTAAATAAATCCATTTCCAAAATCATATCACATTCCAAAGTTATATCGCTTTCGAAATCATAAGTCTTTTAAAATCAAAATACTTTGGAAATCAAAACCTTGAAATTCATAACACTTTGAAATCATAGCTTGAAATCATAACATTTTGGAATCCTAACACTTTCCTCTTAAACAGTTTAGATATTAAAATTTGTATATATAGAAAAATAGTTTATACAATAAAATAGTTTATATAAAATAGTTATAAGTTAAAATAGTTTATAATAAAATAATTTATATTGAAAATGATTTATATTAAAATAATTTATATTAAAATTTATAAAGTAAAATATAAATAGTTTTAGATATAGTTTAAAATACTTTATATAAAAATAGCTTCCTCAAATTTCACAAATCAATTCACATAAACTCGAATTCCAAAATTAAAATTTAATCAAATCTCAAATCATCAATTTCAACTCGATTCATCTTCTTAATAAACCATTTCAAATTATCAATTTCAAATACATATTTGAACCACAAAATAAACCATTAAATTTCAATATATTTCAAAGCTTTAAATATTCCACATTTCAAAAACTAAATTTGATAATTCCATTTATATCTAAATTTAATTTCATTACATTTAGTTTCTGAGATATTTCTTTAATCATTTCAATACATCTAAATACAACTTCAATTTACAAATTTATATAAACAAAATATCCCTTTTAAATTTATATAAGTTTGAAATATTCATTTAAGCCACTTTTTAATCAAATTCAAGTTATAAAACATATCTTAAGATTTCAAATTTAATAGATTTCGAATCAAACTTATTTAAGTATAATTATTAAATAATTAAGAATTCCAAATCAATTTCAAATTTATCTTTCAACCTGAAACATTATAAACTCTATATTTGAAAATATAAATTTTACATAAATACTCAAAACATATTTTTATATTGATTCAAATCAACTTTAATAAATCATTAAAATCAATATTTATTAAAACCATATATTTCTTTTCAAATCAATAGAAATCATTCAAAATATTTATATATATAGACCAATGGTGTCTGTATATAATTTTCTATCCTATGGTCAAGTGATATAGATATTTATCATTTCAATCCGTAATTTAAATTATATTCGGGTATATATCTTTTCAACCCGAAATCCCAAATTCAATTCAATTGAAAATCGCTTGGGTTTATCATTTCAACCATAACGATTTTCTCCTATTCTACAGATCGTTCGGGTATGTATCATTTCAACCCATAGTGAATTCTATACTAACAGGGAACTTGCAGAGTGATAACAGATATGATAATAATATAACAACGGTAACATGCATATATCATCAGTATAAATAATAGATAAGTGTATCAGATGTCACAGGTGAACAGATACAGATGATGGCATATATATATCAATATAAATAACAGATAATGGTGTCAGGTGTCACAGGTGAACAGATACAGATGATGGCATAGATATAGCAATATAAATAACTAACAGCAGCATATTTCAATTGTCGTTTCAATTGAAATCAAATTTAATAAATATAAGAACATTAATCGTGAGTGATTGCTCACCTTTCGTGGCTAGATAGATTTGACAAAGAAATGGGCTACGAATCCAGGCACGAATCTCAAAGCAAGGCAAGATTTAACGTGAATTGGACGAACAAGGCTGATAATCAAGAATTGATGAACTGACTCAGAATCAGTTTGATATATACATAAAATATATGTATTATTATTATTGTTATAAGAAAAAAAATCAATATTAAATTTTAAACACTTATTTAAAATCTATGTATATTCTCCTTTAAACAAAACTTAAAACGAATATACTAGTTACCCCAAATCCTATCAACTATATGCATATATATCTACTACACCAAATACATATAAAGACCATATATATGTTAACAATATGTATCAATGCAGACACTACATCATGTATGCAGGAAAAATATATGCGAACAACTTAATATGTATAGACAGATATGTTGACTTAGCTTTAAATCTACGAACACATATACATTTGTTATAATAATATAATTTGAAATAAATACTAATATAGATATACAACTGCATCACATGTATATATATATATAACAACAGCATATATACACAAACATATTTTATAAAACAACAGCCAGAACATATGTAAACAATATACTACATGATAACTAGTAAATCTATGATACGTTAAAGTGTATGTATATAAACTTAGGTAACCATTCATACTTTATAATATATAACAGCTTGATATGTGTAAACTGGCATATATAACTTTACACTTTATGTTTCTTTTTTTTTAATTTCTAGATCAATCTACTAACATATATATATATATATATATATATGTTATAATTTAAGTCAAAACACATACCCACTTTATAAAATAAAATTATAGATCAACAATATATCAACAAATTCTACATAATAAATAGACTTATATATATAGCAAACATAATATATATAACTTACATGAATGGCTGCCAATTATATATATATATAGACTATATTTTTCGCAGCAACCAAAACGACATATTATAAACTACTTGTATAAAATTATATATATAAACAACAAATTCGTAAATTACTTATATAACTTATGTATATATGCACAGAATATGTATAACTTATCATTTATTCTTAGATATGGGAACTTAACTTATATAATACACTTCCTAAAAGTAAAATGTAAAGAAAAGGAAACAGGAAAGCTATAAACGTGTAACCAATACGCATGGATGTAAAGGTGTACAAGCTTCACCCTAATATATATATATTTTTGTTTGAAACTACTGACCCAATCAAAATGTAACTAGCAAAAACATATATACTACTGTTTTATAACTTATATAACTAACCGGAGAACACATATATAAACTGAAAGCCAAGGACTCAGTTATAGATTACACAAACAGCAACATCTTGCATTAACAAATTTTATATATAAAACTTATATCTATATATGCTTATTATAAAATAACCCTTAAATAATTCATAACGATATATATGTGTGCTGACCTATGTAAACAAAACAAACATCAACTAAAGATAATATTATATAACCGTACATATACAAACTAATAAAATGTCTTATATATAAACTAACTTAAATTAAAACTGTAACGTAATTAGTATATATATATATATTCTTACCTAATATATAAGATAGAATGATGCTTGGTTTGTTCGGCTCTGGGATGGACATGGATCTCAAGTGAGCAAGGTCAGGAAAAATAAGAAACACGTGCGGTAGAAGTGGAGGCCGGCTTCTTGGGTTGCTGGGTTGTTTGGTCGGGCGCTTCATTGGGTCGGTGGGAGGTGGCTCACGTGGCAGAGGGGAGGTCGATCTCAGGTGCGTGAAGAGGAGGGTGGCAGTGCTCGAGGAGAAAGCGGCTGAAGGTAATGGAAATGGCGGGTCTCGTGGGGAAAAAGGACTCGTGCGCGTGGTGGAGGAATCTCGAGCAAGAAGGAAGAAAGGGAGTGAGTGGGAAGCCTGGGGTCGGCATAGATCTGGGTGGCTGTCGAAATATGTGTAGATATTTGGGAAGGAGGCTTCGACTGGGAAAGATCTAGGTCAGTGGGCGTGTGGGTGGCTGAAGTGTAGGCGAACTGGCCATGGAGTACGGTTTGGCCGAGGCGAAGGAGGAAGGTGGCGCGAGCTGTGGGCAAGTCTGTCATGGCCAATGACGGAAGGGGAAGCTTGGAAATTTGCACAAAAGAAACTGTGGCCTTTCGTATATACAGGCTACATGAATTATGAATTGTATATTTCCATTCTCAACAAAACAACCGAGAGGAAATATTGAATTGGAACCAAAAAATGAAATGAACCGGCACAACATTGAAACCAGCGAAAATAAAAGTCAAGCATTGATTTTCTGAAAATAATAAATACCAGTGGCTGTTGGGTTTAGCGCAGAATTCAAAAATTGGAATTTCTTAACCGATATAGCTATCTATTTCATAGTTTTCGTCGAGTAACGATCACCGAAATACGGAACAAATATATTACGCGAATCAGCACAACGAGACGATCAAAATGACATATAGATATCAGTGGTATGATTGAATTATAAAAATTCAAATTTTCTATTAGCGGAAAATGCAGAAAAACGTAGAAAAATAAGATCGACGGAGCTAAAGAAGTCCGAATTTGGAAAAACGAAAAATGACGTCTTAGTCAGAAGATGAATTAGAATTTTTCTCTGTAAAAATATTCGGGTTTGGAAAACATTTTATTATCATCAATTTTAACTGATATAAATTGGAATAAAATTACACTAGAAAGTAAACTTCCAAATTATCTGATGAAAATTTACCAGTTGCTATGATTAATTAGACGCATTCCAAATACCAAATTTATATTTCAAAATTTTATCGTTTAAAATTTCACAAAATTTCAACTAATTACGTTATTAAAACAGTTAAAATTTATGGGTCGTTACACTCTCCCCTACTCAAAACTTTTCGTCCCCGAAAAGGAAGGAGGAAGGAGAATAGAATAAGCAGAAAGAAAATAGATTGGAATACAAGTAAACAATTAATTTAAACCATATAAATTTCAATTTAAATTAATTAATATTTAACAATTTGGTTAAATCCCTTTGAGTTCACTTAAGTTAAATCAATCTATCTATTTCTAAATTCATTATCTTATTATCTATGTCTGTTATATTATTATCACTCAATTAACAATTTCTAAATCCTCAATTTGTATAATCATTTATTGTACTCATATTTTATTCAACAATTTAATTCTTTTATTCCAAATTATTATTAAGTTTATTCCACTTAATATATCATATTACATATATTTAAACCATATAAATTAATTTAAACCATATAAATTCCAATTTAAATTAATTTATATTCAATAATTGGTTTAAATTTAAGGTATTTCCATAAGTTGATCTAATTTCAATTTGTTAATTCTTTCAGAACAAAATTTATTATATTCATCTTGTTCAATTAACTTATTATTCTATCATCTTTATTAGCATATTTTTTTATAATTAAAATCTAAGTGTATAACATTTATTATAAACACTCAAATTTTATTTATAAAATCATTTTATATTGTATATTATCCAATTACATTTTAACTTCTGAATAATTTAGGTAAGTTATATTGAAATGCAATTTAGTACTATACAAATAAAATTTTCAAATTCAATTTATTTCAATTTTACTTATTTATCCAAAATTTTTGACTTCAGTTTATAATTGAAATCATCTTTAAATCATAAACTTAAGCATTTAAATCTCCGATTTACTTCAAACAATTTTAAGATAAATGTATATAGTATATATATCAGATCAAAATTAAATCTTTATATATATAATAAATCAGGTCATACCACAGAAATTCAAATCAAATTAAATTTCCAAACAAAGTGTAGCAAAGCTACTGAATGGTCTCTTCACTTCGAAACTCGAAAATGAATGTCAATGATGCGGCCGCCATCCCCGAAATGATTTTCCAGTGACAAAAGAGAAGAGTAATGATTTAAACATTAAAATTCTTCGAAAATCATTTATATTCAAAAATACTTTATATAATATACATTTAAAATTTTAAAACCAGAGTTTGGAATCATCGGAAATTAAATTCTCAAATTCCTGATTTAAACTTATTTAAATTCCAAATCAATTTATAAACCATGTTTATAAATTCATTTAGAACAATAAATGATAATCAAATATTATCATTTCAACAACCAATTAATTAACCTCTTTTTTTTATTCTAGAAAATTTTACTTATATATTTATAATATAATCATACAAAATTATTTCATTTACCAAATTTGAAAATAATATTGTGTCAGTTTGCTCTGTTCAATTGTTTTGGAAATCCTATCGATAGCGTTGATCAGCCGAATCGATCGAAAACCCAAATCAGCATCAATAACTCAAACAACACATTATATAAAACATTTTAATATTAATTACAAATACACTTCCTCACTCGATAATTCAAAAATGGATTTCAAAACAAAAGATAGAGATTCATATTAGAGAAACTCTAACTAAAAGAATTCAACTAAAAGGTAGACCCGATAGGGAGATAAGATAATTGAGTTTTCAAACAGAAGATGGACAAACTTATATAAATCGCGCGTAACCAATTATTAATTATAGTTAATATATATAAAAACTACTGTTAAACCATAACTAATTAATAATTAATAAATAAAAATTTATAACAACTACTATGAAATAATATTTATTATTTAATATTTAATAAATAATAATTGATAATAATTAATTAAAAATTAAAAATTAAAAATTATTAATTATAATTGATAACTAATATTAAATAATTACTACTAATAATTAATATTTAAGTACTAATATTTAATATTTAATATCCAGTAAATAGTAATTGATAATAAATATTAAAATATTGAAAATTAAAAATTTATTAATTAGTAATTACTATTAAATAATTAATAGTTAATATTAAATAATCACTGCTAATAATAAATATTTAATTATTAGTAATTAATATTTAATATTAAACCTTTAACATTAAATAATTACTTTAAAATTATAATAATTAATAATTACTATTACTTATTTACGACTAGATATTAATAATATTAAACGTTGTTTTTTACGACTAGATATTATTTAACTATAACTTTTTTTAAAGTAATTTTACTCATAGGCTTACATTAAATTTTTTGAATATGTTTATTATTACATAAAATATTATAATAATTAATACCAAATATTTAAAACCTACGTAAATAATTTATAAATCGTAGGTTATAGCTATAATAATTTATAAATGAAAACTTAGATAGGTAATTGTTTATAATTTATAATTTATAATTTATAACCAATGTTTATTAATAAATAATTTATAATTACTAATTATTATCTATAATCAATAATTATATTTTATATTTAATAATTTATTATAATTAATCATTAGTAATTAGTAAATTATAGTTGAATTTATTAATTATATTTAATTAATTATTAATATTAAATAATAAGTATTGAATAATTAGTAATTAATATTCAAGTATAATTAAAAAGTAATAAGTTATAATTACTAACAAATAAATAAGTGAACTAATTTTAATTAGTCGGGAAAAAAATGGTGTCCGCTTATCATCCTTGTTTTTCCCCTTCTTCTAATTCACGTTCTTCTTTTCCAAATCTTTCCAATGTCTATCCTTTCTCTAATTCATTTCCATCGTCTAATCAAGTGTATGCTCAAACACCGCTGTCCTATTCTCAACCTTTCAAGCATAATTCTTCATTCAAGGATAGAATTGATTCCAGAAGAGGAAAGAGCTATTTTCGATGTGGGGATTTCTCTCATTTGGCAAGAGAATGTCGTGTTCCAATTAGGTGCTTCGGCTGCGGGCTCTTTGGTCACAAGAAGAGTAGTTGTTCGATGAATTTTGTTTCTTGGTCTGGGGATTCGAGAGTGCTGTCTATTACTGAGCATGGGTATCTTTTTGTCTTGAACTGTATGAAACTAAAGGGAATTTTACTAGATCATCTGTGGATTTAAATAAAGGAAGGGATTGAGTTTTTGGATAATTTGTTTAAACATTTCAACGTGATTAACGAAGATAATATTGGTACGAATTTCAATGATAGATTTGGTGTTCCTTTAGATTGTTCTGGGTTTTCTAGTTCTTCTTTGAATGGTAGTGATTCTGTTAATGGTGGTATTTCAGTCGCGGATGGGCATAATGGATTTTTTTGTTCTCTGGTTGATGATAGTTTGATGATGTTGGGAGATAATTCAACAGATAGTTTGTGTCCAGATCCATTGCTTCTTGATCCTGATATTGTATTGTGTCAGTCGATTGTTAACCATCAAAATTTGTGTGAAGTTTCTGTGGAGAATTCACAATGTTTGGATGATTACTCAGTTGCTTCTTCATCTTTTAATCATGATCGCATCTTACTGTTGATAGTTGAAGAAAGAAAGTTTTAGAGCAAGCTTTAGATCCCCATCAAATTGATGATTTAGGTTTTTCCAGAACCATTGTTGACTGTTCGACAAGTCTAGTAGTTCATTATTGTGAAGTGGATGTTGATTCGAGTCTGGTGGTTCATATATCAGACATGGTCTATAATTCATTTGAGTCTAACTGTCAAAAGGAGGTTGGTATGCATAAAACCCTGATCACAATGATGGATTGTGATAAAGTGCTGTTGGTTGAAGTTAGCAATGATATGTTAATAGATGGTGATTGTTCAGATGGGGATGTAGTTGCACTGCCTACTGTCTGTAGTGGTTCTGTTCTGAGATCGGTTGTTCATATCCATGACATGGTTTTGTGTTGTGATAATAACATGGCTATGGATAAAAATAGTAACATATATGAGGTTGACGAAAATTTAGATGTTGGAGTTATGGCAAAATATAATGATGGTTTGGCAAAGTATAAAGATGGTATAGTTTTTAGTACAAAGATGGGTGAAGTCGTTTGCATTTCTCATAAAGGTTGTGTGCCTCTGTGTGCACATAGTGATCAGTGTGCAAATGCTCCTGGTAGTTCTGATGGTGTTTGTTCTCATGGGGTTGGAGTTGCACTGCTTACTGATTGTGGTGATCTTAGTTTAGCTGATCATATTCCAGAAATGGTTTTAGCATATCATATTCCAGAAATGGTTTTAGCTGATCATATTCCAGAAATGGTTTTTTGTTCTATTAATAAGTTGGCTGCTGTTAAACACAGCAAATTATATGTTATTGTGGCGTTTTTAGATGCTGTATTTTTAAATTCTACTCTGAGTAACTGGGCAGAATACAAAGATGATATGGCAGTGTATAAAGATGGTATTGATAATCATATAGAGAAGGGTGATGTCTATATTTCTTATAAGGATTGTATGTCTCAACATGCATATGGTTTTCAATGTGCACATGCTACTAAAAATTTACAATGTGCAGAAAAAGGTGTTGTTGGGTCTGACTTTGAGCTGGGTGGCTCTTTAGAGTGTAGCAATTTGATTGGGAAAATCGGTTCCAAGCAATCTGTTTATTATCGTACCGGGGGTTTAAGATTTATTATGTATTGCTGTCTAGCGTTTATAGGGAAATTTCCTCGTTCTCCCAATATTGATTGTAAATCAAATCGTGCATCCAGATTTGGTAGAAGAAATAGTAGGCGTTATTCTACATCAATATTAGAAGAAGTCCTCATTTAAAGCATAAAGCTTCTAAGTCTTTTGCTTAAGGATTGTAGTTTTTTTCTCTAGGGATTTATAATGGTGATTGTTGTTGTGGAGTCTGTATGTAGCTTGATCAGTTGTTTTTAGGTATGGTTGTCGAGATTGAGGTAGTGGAGGTCGATTTAGATGGCAGCTTATCTTTTGGAGAAGTTTCAGGTTTAGTTCCTTGTTAGAGTTGTTTGTTTTGGGAGAGTCTTTAATTTTATTTTGCCTTTGGGAGGATTTTTTATCTTTCTTTTTGTATTGGGGGGTTTTTTGCTACCTGCCAAGCTTGTTGGCAGCTCCTTCACTTTTGGTGTTATATATATGTACATGTGTGCTCTCCTCTGCTGTAGAGGATCACACATTTCTCTCAAAATTACTAACAAATAAATAAGAAGTAATAATTAATAATTACTAATAAATAATTAATAATTAATCTTTAATGATTAATAAAAAATATTTACTATCTAGTCTTTAACATTTAATGACTAATAAGTTCATTGGATCTTAGTTCCTGCATGTCCAAATGCCAACAAGTAATGATAATTAAGAATTAATAATATGTACATAATAATATGTACATAATAATTAGTATTTAATAATTAATATTCAATTATAATTAACAAGTAATAAGTAACAACTGATAATTAATAATTAATAAATAATAATCAATAATCAATAATTACTATTAAATAATTTCTATTAAATAATTAATACTTTACAATCAATAATTAAGATAATGTTTGTTGTTCCTCTCTATTTGATCTTCCTTGAAATTATTTGTTAGCCCAATAGTTTAGTTGTTTGCCGCCTTCATTTCATGGTAATTTTCGTTTCCCGCCACCTATTTTCCTCATCCTAAATTCCAAATCCCAGAAAGAAAGATCAAACCTTTCTATTTATCCACTTTCTCCTCCAAGTTATGTAGCCTTGATCCCCTTTCTCTCCAACCACAATCCCCTTTCTCCACGGGCCGAAGCGTCTATCATCATAACCAGAGACTTTGAAACTTCATCCACGCTCAAGCCGCATGCTCTCGAGATCCCCGATGACCACGACATCATCCGCTCCCTCCAGGACTTTTCTCGTCAAAAGAACCTCGGCCTCTGCATCCTCGTCGCCTCTGGCGCCATCTTCAACCTCATGTTGCGTCAGCCTCCGCATCCCACTTTTTTTGTCGAATCCTCCATCGCCGTCGGTACATCTGCTTCAATGGAAGGTTGTTCTCTTATCTCGTGACATAGTTTCCTTATGTTTTTCATGTAGGACCTTCAAATCCTTCGAATTTACACTACTAAATCCCAAAGATCAAGCAGCGACCTGGGTGCTCAATCGAATTTAAGCCAAGCATTGGAAAAAGTGTTCGACGTTCTGGAGATAGACCCTGATGTATTATACTGTCGCTTGCCTTATAGTTTTGAGGTTGAGACACACAATAAGTTTAAGGTTTGGACTATTAATATGGAGCAAGATGGTGAGTCTATTTTTGGGAATTTGTTGATCGAACGTGATGGTGCAGGAGGTTGTGTGCCATTGTTATTGTGCCTAGTTGGTCTTCGACTAGTCACCTACCTCAACTTCCCCATCAAGTTATTAATTCTGTCGTGCTCGCCAAGTGCTTGTTGGAAAGCCTACTTGATCTTTGGTCATTGTTTCATTGTTGTCTAACTTTAACATTTTTTCCTTTGATGGGGAGATTCCAGATACTTTTAGGATGCTTTCCTAAATCGCAGTCGAAGCTGATGCCTAAGGAGACGTGTTCGACTCACAATGTTGATGCTTTCGATCCAAAGTCGATTAGGGCTCGGGACATCGAAACCTAAATAGGCTTTTTCAGGTAAGATCAAGATATGGCATGATTATCGCTCCAGTAATTCCACAACTTAGACTTTTTTATTTTTGATAATTGAACAAAATATTTAGGTCTGGCAAAGGTAGCAGAGGTACAAGACCAATGACCAATTATGTCTCTGCTTTAATGCTTTTCTCATTTTGTTTACTGTAATTGCATTTTCCTTTATATAAGGATGTGGGGGTGGTGTGTGTCTATATAATGTGTGTATGCATAATATATTATGTATATGTATGTGTATGTGTATACATATACACACATGAATGAGCAATAAAAAAACTGTTAATGTATAAGCTATATGTGAGTAGTATAAGCATCATGATAATACTTTAGTGTACTATGTCCCATTGAACTCACTAATTTAATTATGATTTGTTGCATTATTTTGGTTCATTTTTTTTACCATGTAAACTTTCGGCTAACCAGTCGCCCATTTGCACAAATTTTCCTTATAACTCTTCCATTTTTGTTATTTTTTCCAACTCTTATTTAAGCACTTGCATTTTTAAAGCTTAACTCAAAAATCACAAGAATGCATGTTCTTGTATTTTTTTGCATGAATATTTTACCTCCTAATTGAATTGTATATATTCATATCGAGTTATAAACATTGGGAAGGCATTACAAATTATAATTTTTTTGGCTGCTATGCACTGCGTGATGTTAAGTGTAATATAAAAAATAATTTACAAAATTGTTAAGTGTAATATCAAAAGTCGTTGCCTTATCTTTTGATCCATTATATCTAGACCCTTTTGTTTCTTACTTGGTTCAACCTCTATTGAACCTATCTAACCCTGAATCTAGTGCTATGGATGAAGTTAAGTCAACTAAGAATGATAAGCTGGACTGCTTTTATACTCTAAATAGCTTCTTACTATACGTGAAATCGAGGGAAGATGATGAATACATGGGTGGCACTCAAGGATTGGGCTAGCATGGGTTATAAAAACACGAATGGGTATGCATTTAGCTATTTGGCTTTGAAAGTTTTATTTGTTTGTACATATATTTTCAGTTGGATTTTGCTACGAGTAGCATTTACTGCTTATAGTTTGTCTATTAAAGTATAGGTTTTGCTAGTTAACTCGTGCTTGTTCAAACAAAAGCACTTAACTTTCACTTGGTTTGACCTTTTTTTATTCCCTTTGTAAAGGTTAACTCTGCTGATGGTAGCTCGATCATGGAGGAAAGATGGTTTTAGTATTTTTTAGGAAGAAAAAGCATGGATGCTCGGAATGGAGAATTTAGTTGCCTATTTAGTTTGTTAGCAGATGCACTCAACTCTATGGTCCAACATGTATGATAGTTGGTTATGTATATTTTGTGCAATTGATGATTATATGTAAGTAAAGTTCATAAGATTCATATCCTTTGCAGGTTATGAATAGTGAATCCGTTTAAAGAATATAGAACGGAGATATATGTGTATCATAGAAACATGCATATTTATTGAGTATTTCTTACATGGAATTTCCAACAACTAGGTGATTAGTGCTTAAATACTTATATATCATCAATGGTTAAATAATTATTTATTTTTTCAAATAAGTGAGATTCTTAAAATACAAGCAAATATCGTTTAGCCCATATTAGAAGCAAAAGCAACAGTAGTTTGGTTGGACAGAAACTATCAATAGATGCATCTTCCATCGGAGGTCAAAGCAAAGTTTATGTGGTATTACTCAACTTTGAACTATGGCTGATATTCTTATTTATCGTGGAGTATGTTCTTCGTTAATTGGTTTTGTAAATGTGCGATAATATGTATAAGCTTGGTTTTGTAAATGTGTGACAATATGTATAAGAAGAATTAAATGTGCAACTTTATAAATGATATGTATGTATAATTTATTTTGGCTTTTTAGCAATTGTGCGTATGATCTGTATACATGTTGCATTAATGTTCTAATTTTTTTAATTTTGCATCTTTTTTAACAATGGGCAAAATAGTTATAATAGACATCTATTACAATGATTAATGCCTGTTGTGGCTAGGGAATATTGCAATGGTCCATGATCGTTGTAAAAGGCTCTTTTGCAACGGTTCTGTACTGTTGTAAAAATGTTTACTACAATGTTTTTAAACTGTTGTAAAATCTATTAAGTCTTTTACAACATCGCATAATAAGACGGATGCTTGCCCGTTGCGAAACCCCTATTACAATGGGTATTGCCCGTTGTAAAAAGGGTATTTTGTTATAGTGTAAGTTGCCAGTATGTTGGTTGTACATAGGAGATAGACTCGTGTTAGGACTCGATTTGTTAAGTGATGCTACTGAGAAGGTAGAGTTGATTCATGTTAGAACGAAGGTATTGCAATCGAGGCTGAAGAGTTATGCCAATAAGTTAAGAAAAGATCTTGAGTTCGCAGTAGGCAATCATGTATTTGTGAAGTTTTCTTCGATGCGAGTAGTTATGCACTTTGGGAAAGCGGGGAAGTTGGCACCTAAATATGTTGGACCATTTCCAACGACTGAGAGGATCAGTAAACTTGCGTATAGAAAAGAGTTACCGAACAGTTTGGATGGTATGCAAAATGTTTTTCATATATCACATTTGAGGAAATGTACGCATGACCAAAGTTTGGTAGTGGAACCGAAGGCGATAGAGGATTTATCTATAGGATTAGATTTGATGTACGTGAGACGATCGAAAGGAGTAGTGGATCATGATACGAAGGAACTGAGGGATAAAGTTATTAGATTTGTTTGCATCAAGTGGAGTGACGATAAGGATGATTGTACCTAGGAGGTGGAGGACTGGATTAGAAATAACTATCCCGATTTCTTTTAGACATTCATATAGATAGCAGTGTGCCTTATTTGTCTATTGTACGGACTAGTAGGGCACTAGTATATTCATGTGTGATATGATTTTGTGTTAGTAGTTGCACTGATACATTTATGCCTAATGATTGATGGTTTATATTAGTAGAGTACTAGTGTAATCTTTTGTACTTATGTGTACATATATAATAATGACTGTACACTTTTGGGGAGTTAGTGTAAATTTTGTTTTCCTTATCGAAATTTTAAGGAACACACTTTTTATAAGGAGGAGAGACTGTAACACCCTATATTTTGGAGAGTCCATAATATGAAAAATTAATTTAAATTGAATTGAATTAAATTAAATTAATAATATGAAGACGTTATTAATTAAATTAATAAAGTGGTTTAATTGTAGAAATTCTTAAGGGAAATTTAATTAATTTAGTGTGGGACACATTAAAAAGTTAATTGGATAGACCAAGGTTGTTATAGCAATTTGGTTTGGCTTTGATTAATGGAAGAAAATAATTTAAATTTAATGGGAAGGATTGGTTAAAGTGGAATAAGTTAGTATGTCCCAAATTCACTAACACATATTCCTAACCCATCTTTCCATCCCACTTCACTTTCATTTCCTTTCATCTACACAAAAGAATATTCCTAAAAACTCTAAGCAGGGCCAAACATTTTTCAAAGAAGAATAAAAAGATGATTCAAGCTTGAAGAGATCAAACTTTCAAATTTAAGAAGGAATGAAGATTAAATCAAGTTTTATTAATCAAGATGAGTAAAATCTTTCTCTAAAACCTATCCTAATCTATTGGGTTCGGATTTAACTTTCATATGAATGCTTTGATGATACTAAACATGTTTGGATGTTTGGATATTATTTAACTATGGTTTAAAATCTAATTAAAGTGATTTAGTTCATGTTTTAGGGAAAAACATAGTCTAATTACATCCAAATGCATTGAAATATTGATACGATATACTTAATGATGAAATAAAGATGAGTTTTCAATTTTATAATTTTTGGAGTTAATATGAATATTTTATGAATTTCCTAAATTGGGAAAAATGGTTAATTTGGATTAATTAACTATTAAAAATAATAAAATTAATTACTTTGGCCTAAAATTTTTACATGAGGTAAAATATGATTAAAAAGATTTTTGGTGAATTTTTTGGATTTTTCCTATCAATTTTCTATTTTATATGAATTATTTAGTGAAGGAAAGCACTAATTAATTAACTGAAATTAATTAATTAATTGGGATGGTTAAGATTTACTGGAAAGAAGTTATAGTGATAAGGAAATTGACCAATAAGAAATTAACAACAAATTGGATTTGGTAAAAAGAAGTTGCTTATGGGGGTAATAAATTGATTTTTAATTTCACTACAAAACTGCCATTGAACCATTTTTGATTAAATAAAATATAACAACCTAAGCTAGACCTTACATTGGATCAAGAAAATCTACGCACAAAGCTATAATAGAAGAGCAGACACCATATGAAGTTCAAAATTTTAACTTACAAAGACTTTATTATTAATTAGGATGGCTTTATTATTATGCACGGTAGCTTGTATGAGGGATATCGAAGGGATTGCAAGTGACAACAATAAATATAAATGTTTACGATGACTAAGAAAAATAAAATAGTACAGCGCGTAAATAAATGAATAAATACACACACACACACACATATATATATATACATGTGTGTGTGTATGTACATACATACATAGACACACACACCCACGAAGTATTTGCATACACAAACACACACATATGTACGCACGTACAGCTGATCACCTTCATTACAAAGAGAAGTAATACTGTAACATCCCGCCTATTTGTACGTTTTAAGCAGACACGCATGCCGACTCAAACCATACAGAAGGGCGGATTGTTATTGGGGTGAATAAAAAAAAGCAGAGAAAGAAAAAACAAAACAGAATCTTGCAGCGGAATGACAAAATATAATAATCAAATAACAGTTCATGAAGCTATATACAAAACATTTGACTATACTTATACAATACAAAATCGGAGTTACACATATCAGAGATAAATACATAACAATGCAGCGGAACAGTATGATGCAGTGGAACAATATAATAAATAATAGTAATACAATCTTCGTCTTCGTCCTTCGGAAATAAGGTCTTCAAATCCTGAAATGCTCAGGCTGACCCGAGTGAATTGAAAAGACAAAACACTCGAGTTAGAACTAAAAGATCTTATGTAAGTTAAATCAACGGTAAATAAATATGAGTGTAAACGGCGTCAGAGATGTTTATGGGGTTTGACATCTCCTATCCAGTGTCTAACGTGAGTGTAGTAACTTAAGAGATGTTCGGGATTCACATCTCCTAAGGATCCGTTAAACTATCTACTATGTAGTACAATACGCTATTATAATATGTCTACAGTGATATAAACTATTAAAATAGCGTTAAGGCGTTACCCATATCCCCCTTAACACATTTTTATAATGCCAATAGTCTATATAGTACCATAACTCCCTGTAAACTGGAGCCGCCAAAGGATACCACATAGGTACGACATAAAACAAACTCGTAGAAAGCGCGCTAGGGTAGGTGACACGACACAACTAGGCAATGCCAGGGTAGATATACCAATTACACTTAATTGGTAACGCATAACCGCAACTACCGCCCAACTCGGAACACACTCCCGAATCAAAAATCGAGGGTGGCCACCAAATAAACCACAAAGTCAGAATATAGTATCGATGGAATGTGCCCGATCGAAGGAATGACCTCACTTAGTCCGTCAATTGCTCCTGTTTTAGCCACCTTAGCTAACTCATGGGAGTCAGGTCCACGTATGTATACCTTTAGGATCGTCGCTACCATCCTACTTCATTCTGGAATCTCCACCGTATGCACAGTTGTCAAAGTGGTTTTCGGTATTGGCAGAGAGTATGGCAATATCCGATCCCGGTCTCTTTAACAACCAATCGCTTATTACACACCGGATGATTCTTTTACATTTCCAAAATCATTTCATAATTGATATCAAAATATCATATTCAATTCAAATCATATCATTTTGGAAATCATCACTTACTTCCGAAATTATATTTACCTTTGAACTCATATCACATTTGAAATCATAGTTCGAAATTATATTTCCTTTCAAAAGTCATATTTCCAAAATAGGCTAAACTCTCATTTCAAAATATCATATTAAACCAAATATGTTATTTAATTCCCAACTTAGGTTATAACATCATTAACCATATTCCCTAAAACGAGAATTTAAATATAAACCCATCCATTTTACTTAGTTGGAATTTAGAAGAAAATAGTTTTAAATAGTTATAAATAGTTAATATAGATTTAAAATAGATTAAATATAATTAAAATAGATTAAATAGCTTTAAAATAGATTAATTAGATTTAAAATAAGTTAAATGGTTTAATTAGTTTAAATAAATTAAATGGTTTAAAATAGGTTAAAATGATTTAATATAATTAATACAGGTTAAAATAGTTTAATACTTTGAAAATATTAATAATTCGAAATTTTGAAATAATATATTTTTAAAACAGTTTATATTAAAACATGAATTTGGAATTTATATCAAATTAAACTATTTATTTCATTCCAATACATTTTGACCATTTCAATGTCCCAAAACCTAATTTCAAATTTCCCGATTCAGAAATCTAAATAAATATTAAATTCAATATCGCTTAAATCCATGTTGAAACATTGATTTAATTACTCAAATTTCAATATATTTCAAAGTTATACTTCAACGATTTTAATAACTCAATTTCGATAAACTTCACTTGTATTTCAAATTCACTATACATTTCAATTTTTATTCCGTTAACCATTCCTTTAAACAATTCAATCTTTTTATATAAAACTCGAAATTCAGTAAAAATTCAATTTATATAAATCATATTTTATTTCAAAAATATCACTTAATTCAAAGCAAAATTTAAGGGATCAAAATCATTTAAATTTAACCAATCCAGTGTTTGTATATAATTCTCTACCCTAGGGTCAAGTGATACATATTTATCATTTCAATCCGCAATTTAAAAAAAAATCTATATTTACGGATATATATCATTTCAATCCGCAATCTCGAAAATATCAAATCCATAAAATTGCTCGAGTCTATCATTTCAACCAATAACGATTTTTCCTTAATCTATTGATCATTCGGGTATGTATCATTTCAACCCATAGTGAACTTGCAGTTTATAACGATATAAAATAAAACATCCATTCATCCAATATCAACAATCAACATCCATCATAATCATCATCCAAATCAATCAATAAATATCAATATAGAACTGATAATCAATAATAGGCATTTAACTGGCAATTTATATTCAATAATAAATTAAATAACGATTTAATTCAAATAAATTCAAATTAACCGAGATGATGATTTAAAATATACCAAACAGTCATAAATAAATTTCTAATCACATCATAACTTTAATTTAACAAAAATAAGAAATTTAGAAGTTGTGAGTGGGTCAAAACACTCACTTTTGAATTTAAATTGATTTTAAATCCAATTTAAGCCCAAAATTTGAACAGTCTCAAAATTTGTCCAAACTAGAGTCAGAATGTCCGGAATTTTAATACGATCCCAGCGGATCAAACCGCGTGTGAAACATACCTCGTATGCAAAAATTATCGATAAATGAAGTTATACGATTTAAATTTTAAAACAAAAATAAAATAAAATAACAGTTACACGTCACCTGCTCATTCAAAACCCTAGGCACATTTAGCTCGCGACTACAGTAACCCGTCGTCACGCAAATCACTCGACGCGGGCCACCACAGCCCAAATCACGACCATCCAGCCACTTCCTTACCTTCGCTAAGCCAAACCGCCCACCTCGGCACCCTCGAGCGCGCCTTCGGTCGCCCAAATGGCCGCCTTTGCTGCCACAATGAATGCCAATTTCTGGCGATTCTTGACCACTATGACACGCACTAAACCGTTGGATCGTCATGCCTCAACATCCTATACACTCCCCTACAACCGATCGAACACTCGTCGAATATCTGCCGTTGAATCTCAACACCTTCTCACGAACAGCCGGAATTCAACCATCACTTTCTGACCACACCGAAACCCAGATCGAAAAACGAACAGCAAAATTGACTTGCGCTCATCGAGAACTTCAAATCGATATATAATATGATATAGTTTGAGGAGTTTGAAATTTAGATTTGAATTTAATTTGCAATTGAATTGAAATTTTGGTTTTGGGTTGTCTGCCATTGGAATGAGGAGTTGAGAAGGAGATGACGTACTGAAATAAGAAATAAGAAATGACCTGGGGTTTATAACGATATATATATAAGCAGAACAAAATAGAAAGGAATGGGCTTGATTGGTTTGGAAAGTTGAACGATGAATGACCCGAAAAGCCCGTTTCGCCTCCGGAACGAAAATGGGTAATTCTATATATCAAACTAGATGTTATTGATATTTTTAAATTCAATGGAATAGGTTTCAAGTCCTAATTCCGTCGTATGAAGAAGTTACGTTAAAATCAGCTTATTTCAAATTGATTTCAATTGATGTCAATTAAATTGATTTCTAGGCGTTTCGTGTCTGTACGATCAAACGACAAGTCCGATCGTTACGAAACTTGAAATCCTATAATAATTCACCGTTACGGATCCGATGAAACTTGTTTCGTCGAAATCCGAGACAGTTGCCAAAATGGCTATTTATCACGTTAATTAAATAAATTAATATTAAATTAATTAAATCACTTTTTAATTCAATATTTATTAACTAACAAATTTTATCAATTTTGATTACCTAGACATATGTAATAATTTATAATAAAATTACATATCAATTTCAGTATTGATTATTTCAATAATTACAGCGTTCAAATTCAACTGCAATTAATCCAATTAATTAAAGTTTATTTCAAATAAATTGATTTTATTTGATTCAAATCTTTATACTCAATCAATTATTACTTTATAACATAGTTAAACATTTGTTTTACATTTCATTATATTAAGATTCTCCAATTTCCATCTTTAGTTTGTATTAACTATTATATTTCCATTTTATTATATTTTTGCCAATTTCACATACTAAATAAAATTTAAAACCCCAAATTGATTTATTATCTTGATTTCACTATTTTATTAAATCAACCATTACAATATAAATATAATTAACATTTTATTTATTTTATTACATTCACAATCTACAGTCATTGTCTTTACTCACATTAATGTAACATTTCCTATCATTTAATTGAAGTTAATTTCTAATTAAATTTAACAGACTAAATAAACATGTAACTTATAACAATTGTTACCGTAACTTTTAACTACACTTATAAGTTATTTTTAACAAACAAAAGTTACAATTGCTTACAAAACACTGTTTTTATCCAATTATCATTAATTATATACAAATCCATAAATTAGTTCAATATCTACACTTGTTTCCTTATATTCAATTTATAGCCAAGTATAACATTTAAATTATTTTCATTAATTGGAATCTCATTCAATTTATTAATTATTAACTTTAATTAACCTTGTTACGTTTCATTTTTTTCATTATTTCATTATTAGTTTACAAAATTTTATTTCTCTCAATATTAAATTATCAAAATTTCACTAAATTAACAAATTTAATTATCGAAAATTACGGACTGTTATAAATACAATGACGTGCATATACATGTGTGTGTACATACATACATAGACACACACCCATGAAGTATTTGTATACACAAACACATACACGTATATATGCACATACAGCTGACCTTCGTTACAAAGAGAAGTAATACGATGATGTGCATACATTCAAGGCGGCAAATCACATTCAATAAAGCACGAACGCTAAGGGTATTAGCAGCTACATATGAAATAAAATGGAACAGCTTTGCATACAAAATATATGTCTGCAAAATCACAATTCAAGGCGACGACACAAAAGAAAACATATATTTAAATATATTTTCAATGACCTTGCTTGCAAATAAATAATATAATGCGAAGCTATATTTGCACGTGGAAAGGAAAAAAAATGATGAAGGCACATAAGCCCCAAGATGATTCTTCCCAAAAGCCATATGTAAACTATATGCAACAAGAACTATACATGACAAGAACTACATGCGACAACACATTTTTACTCACGTAACTAAGTATTCACATGCATGCAAATATATGAAGGAAATATATCACAATGGCTGTATAATGAATGCGTAGGGAAAAGAATAGTACATGCTAAATAAATCAACACCCACGTGGGTACTTAGGCAAGCATCAAATCACAAAAGCTTGTTTTTTGATGCATGAAGGTATTATAATATATAAAGGACTCGAGTAAGTATATCATGTGGGTAAATTGGCAAGGTGCCTGGTCATGAAAATGAGAGAAAAAAGCAGTGCACGAAAGGGAAAGAAAGATCACGAAGGCCTTAAATAAAAACATGAGACGAAGGAAAAAAATGCTTATGAAGGCTAGTTAAAAAGCATGCGACTGCTCTGCAAGGTGACAACACACGATGGCTGGCTCTGTTGAAATTGAATGCGATGACCAGATAGGAAATTAAACACGACGGGAGTACAGGTTAACTTAGGATAACCTTAGGATTGCACGCGACTGTTAATATCATTTTTAATTAAATGCGATGGCTATGAGATAATCAATATATAACAAGTAAAATACAACTTATAATAGTTTGAGAAACTATATTTTCTAAGAAAATAACAAATACTTGTGGCACTTTGGAGATGGTTTCCAGGCATTATTGAACTATTTCATAGGGATGAAATAAATGGAAGATTTAATAAGCTAAAATTGTATTAACTCATTTTTGAAATGAAGTAAGCTTAGAAAATATAATAAATGATACAGTACCATTAAAATAAAAGATAAATTGTTTTATCTAAAGAATGTGTAGTGTATATAATTAATTAATAAATATAAGAAAAGTGGTTAAACCATGATCGTATACGTATACCAACTCATGGAGTTATTGGATGTTAGAGCGTCTTGACTAGTAATCTGAAGTCCAATGGTATATGGCAACGAGCCACGGTAGGGTTCAACCTAAGAATATTATAAAACTTTATAGAGGAGTTAAGGTCGAGTGCCAAAACATCCGTGGAGGATGGTATAAATAAATCAACAACGTGTATAATAGATTTTCAAGGACAAAGAGGGGCTATTGACACTAGTAGGGACCTTTACTAGAATGTATTCAAAGTGCTTACATTCAACATTTTAGGACAGTCCAGGAGACTCTAGTCGGTGTGGGTCCTATGGGAAAATGAATCAATGTTTTCACCCGATGACGTTGTCCAAACAAAGATCAAATTAGTGATAAGAAGACCTAAGGAGATGATCACTCAAATAAGTTAATGATAACTAAATGAAGAAATCCCAAAACAAGAGATTAGGTGATGGATGAATGAATGTTGATTGATTATATGACTTGGTACTTCATATCTTGATGATTAGTATACTGCATACTTGACTTGAATTGATATATTTGTTTGACATGATTCATAATTGGATGACAAGTGCAGGGGACACTTATTGATTGAATATATGCACATGGTTGCTTTCTATGATATATACATACATACATACATATATACATACATACATATATATATATATATAAATTCTTATATATGTTGATTTATATTATTCTTTAATGATGAAGTAAGGGGAAAACCCTTTCCACGTTAGCAGGTCTCACTATGGATGCTTAGGGCAAAGGTTTTACTTATTGTTTGACCCGTGTTTTTATTATTTTCCATAAACTCACGGATACTCATTCTAACAGGCTGAGTTTATAGATTAGACATGCATGTATCCCTTTTTAAGACGAATAAAGTTTTTGAAGATGAAGAAGGAGGCTTGCTATTTAAATAAAAGTATTTAGAAATTTTCGTTGTGTAAAACCTTTATAAAAAACATACACTCTATTTTCCATTTACTTCAAAAACAAAAAAATTCTTTATCAAAAACCTTTACATTGAATTTTTTTAACCTAACCAGCTTTAAACTTCACTAGGAATCTCTAAATAGCTCTTAATTTAAAATTTCAATTTTTTTTGGCTTTTTCGAAACAACAATTGTCCAATGATAAAGTCTTTCAATTTTTAAATAGATTCTTTTAAAACTACTTTACAAATTTCCAGAAAATTTTAAATCTTTTTTAAATTGTTTTACATGGAGTCGGACTCAGAAATGGAATTTAATTGTCCTTTCTTATGGACTTTTCTTCTTTTTCCTTTATTCTTAACCTCTTCTTATTAAGAATATATATTAAGAATTCGACTATTACCTCATGGTGGTTAATGTACACCTCCTTATGTGAACTTGCTCAACTTCTATTTATACTTTACCTCTTGATATTTGCAACATATAGGTTCTTACTTCCCATTTATCTGGATGAAATGTATGTCTTTAATCGATAATCCAATGAAATCTGCTATCATAGGGAAGCCTAGGCCCAAAATAGGAGTCAAGTACCATCTAGCTTCACGGATCCTTCTATATGTAGCACTCACGCTCTTCTTGGTTAGTGCCTTACGGTACGCCTTATACCCCGTGGGGTAATTGGTGTAGGCACATGAATTTAACTCTGTTTATTATTCCAACTCATAGCTGCCTTATCCATCTTCTCATGAATGGTCGCAACTACTTCTATAGTCGGAGTTCATAGAATTTGGCATATTATATACATATATATATATATATATGTAAAAATAGAAATACATTCACTCAGTGTATCCAGTTAGTCCCCGAGAAGTTGGTTTTGATGACAACAACCTTAGAATAAGATTATAAAATATAAATACTAACATTATTGTTTAGATATATATGTATATGCAGGATATATATACAGGTACCAAAGAATGAAGACTGTACAGTATAGAGATTCAAGAACTGATGAACTCAAGATCGAAGATATCAAGATTCAAAACTCATGAGTATCAAGATTATCAAGAGTTCAAGATTTCAAGGTAAGTAATTTAGTTAGGAATTTTGTTAAAACTCCTAGAAAAGCACTGACATCTTAAAATCCATTTTATTCGTGGAATGGAATCCACTTCGAGCCCGTTAAAGGGATGGAACCCTAAGTAGGATGGAACCTACGAAAAATCTAGTGGGACATTGTTTTGTATCCACTAACTTTTATTCAAATGTTTTACAAAATTATATCTTATTTTCAAAATGATTTCAAAATCTTCCTTTTTAAATCAAAAACATATATCCTGGTTTTAAAATACTTTTAGCCTCAAAATAATCTTTATTTTCAATATCAAATTATCCTTGGTTTAAACTATCTTTTAATTATAATATATTTAACTTTTAATATTTATACTTAGATTTAAATATAAAATTATAGTAAAATTTTATATATACCAAAATATTATTCTCTATACTTATTTATGTATTTTAACTATAGTTAAGTATATTTATAAAGTTTAAAATAGTTTTAATACAAGATAGAAGTTATTTTCAAAGAAAAACAAATTACCAAAAATAACTTAGGCTTGTCGACAACCCCAAGGACCCCTTGTCGACAAGGTGACAGTTTATTTCAAAGGAAGTGTCTATTCGTCATATCCTTTCACGAATGGACATGGTTGTTGTTCTACTATAAATAGGGGTTGTTTTAAATGAATTTACAATCATATTTTCTCTGATTTCACTCCTCTTCTTCTTCCACATTTCTTTATACACATTTTTACCATTACTTTGTTGAAATCACCATTGAATCTAACTAGATCATCTCTGGTTTGATTCTCTATCACTATCTCAACAAGATCCCAGTGCTATTTAGAGTCATAGACTCCTTTGTATTCAATCGAGCGAGAAAAGGTGTGATTGTAGCCTGGAAAATCAATCGGGTGAACTTGTTACCCGTAAAATCAAGTATCTCTACCCAGAGGATTGTGAATCTAGAGCGGTGTACCTCATGGCCTTGAAATCGAGGGTGTAATTGTAAGAATTGATTTTGAAAGGAAATTCGTACTTGTGTTGCGGGACTGGATGTAGGGTAACTCCGAACCAGTATAAAATCCGGTGTGTTCTTTCCTTTATTGCTTTTACTTTATATCTGCATCTGTGTTTGATTCTGTGATCATATCTGTGTTTGAATATTGCATACATTTGTGTTAAAATTAATATAAGGGTACTTTTGGCACAGGTCCTTATTAAGTTTCAAAATTCACGAAAAGTCCTTCACTAAATTTCAGTGTAAATTAGGTCCCTGTTTTTTATTCACGATTATTGCAGAGCATGATGCAACATTTCATAAAAGTTGCTGATATTTCAGCAACATTTATGTACACGGTGAACGTAGTGTATGAAAGTTGCTGAAATATCAACACTTATTTATAAAAGTTGCTGATATTTCAGCAACATTTATGTACACTGTGAACACAGTTTATGAAAGTTGCTGAAATATCAGCACTTATTTATAAAAGTTGCTGACATTTCAGCAATAATTTTTCTTTGTTTTTACAATAAAACTTTGACACAGATAGTTGCTGAAATATCAGCACTTATTTATAAAAGTTGCTGACATTTCAGCAATAATTTTTCTTCGTTTCCAGAAAACAGGGACCCGCTTTACAATGAAACTTTGATAGGGACCCGCTTTACAATATGAAAGTATGATAGGGATGCCTCCCTAATTTCCACTTAATATAAACTCAAAAAGAATTAGTAATTCCTTAAAACATTATTCACCCCCTCTAATGTTAATTCTAGCCTTAAGATCTGTAATCCGCATTTCTCACATTTGGTATCGGAGCCAGGTTTTCAAATTTTCATAATCTGAATTTTAAAAAATTTCAAAATGGCTACCAACACTAGTACTGTTACTACTACCAACACTGGTTCTATTACCTCTGTCACTAGTTCATTTGTAGAAGGTCAGTTTACTGTCAGACCACCACTTTTTAATGGCAGTAACTATGCATATTGGGCATGTACGATGAAAATATATTTACAATCTGTAGGACTAGACACTTGGAATATCACACAAACTGAATATTTTGAACCCACAACTGGTTTTGCACAGTGGACTGCTGAGCAAAAAACCATCGCACAAAATAACTCTAAAGCTATGAATATTCTGTTTTGTTTACTTAATAGGAATGAATTTAATAGAGTGTCAGTTTGTAAGTCTGCATATGAAATCTGGAAAACTTTGCAAGTTACTCACGAAGGAACAAGCAAAGTTAAACAGACCAAAATTTTCATGCTCACAAATCAGTTTCAATTATTTAAAATGAATCCTAATGAGTCTATTATAGATATGTATAGTAGATTTCAGGATATTGTGCATTCTCTAATATCCTTGGGAAAGGTATTTTTGGAAGAAGATCAAGTCAGAAAAATCTTAAATTCTCTTAGTCCAGAATGGGATCAAAAGAGACTTGCGATCGAAGAGGCAAATGACATCAGTACCCTAAAGATAGAAGAATTAATTGGAAATCTAATGTCGTTTGAAGTCCAAATGCTTAGGAGAAGAGAAAGCAAAGCATCTGAAAAGAAATCAATTGCATTCAATGCATTGACCGATGGATCAGACTCAAACAACAATAATGATGAAGAGATAGCCTTTATGACCAAGAACTTTCGTAAATTCCTGAAATACAGAAAGTTGAATAATCTCAAGAGAAACAACTATAGAACTCTAGTAATCAGAATGTAGTGCCAAACTATACCAAATGTTTCAACTGTGACGAACCAGGCCATATCAAAAGAGACTGTCCGCATCCAAATAAGCAAAATCTTCCTATAAACAATCATTCCGCAAAGAAACGAAAACGTGCATTTACCGCTACTCTAGATGACTCAGACTCATCCTCAAGTGATGATGATCAGAAGACAGATAATTCAAATATGTGTTTCACGGCAGTTCACGACTCCGACGAATTCAGAGAAATGGACTCAGAAAAAGGTACACGTTTACAATACATTGGTTGAAATTGCATGCTTATGATTGGATGTTTGATTGGTTGATTTTGAATTGGTGTGTCGTTTGAATTTTAAAATTTTTATTATTATTTTATTATATTTTTACTATTATTATATTTTTATTTTTATTTTTAAATAGTATCATAATATTTTATGGAATATACTATAATTCTAGTAATATTCCAGATAATATATAGACATTAAAAATAATATATATATATATATATATATATATGAATACTTAAGAGAAATAAATCATGAAAATTCAGAGACACCTATCGACAAGGCCCCCCCACGTTGTCGAAAAGGGTACAGAAATTTGAAATTCAAATTTGAATTCAAATGTTTGAATTTCCCTCCATCTTTTCACTTCATTCAAGTCTCTGAAAAGTCACCTTTTGACCAGAGAACCTGTCCCTTGAGAATCTATTTATTTACTATCTCTTATCACAACTTTTCACTTTCATTTTCAAATTCAAACTCTTATTTCAAAATATCAAGCTCTCTACTCTCTACTCTAATGGCTTCTTCAAGCAACCCTTCCATAATGAGACTTTCCATAAATATAAAAGAGAAACTTTTTAATAATCCGGGGGCTATAAAAGCATATATCAACTATACTAACTATGGAAAAGTCCATCCCGAAAAGTTTGCTTTATTTCAAGATTTCTCTACTTATGAAATCGATTCTCTTTTTGCAAACAACCAAGTTCTTAGTCTTGTTGATGCTTCACAAAATGACTTTGTTTGTTATCCAAATCTTGTTAAAATTTTCTATGCAAATCTCAACCGTGGATTTTATAATGGAAATGATGATGAAATTTGGAGTAGTGTCAAAGGCACTAGAATCATTTTAAATTGTGATGTTTTGGGTACCATTCTCAATTGCAAGAGCTTGGGAATGGATCTTTCTAGTTTTAATATCAATGAAAATGATCATGAGACATTTCATCACATTTTCGAAGGAGATGATAACTTTGAATTCATAAATTGAAACTTTCGACAAAAAGCAAGAATTGTTAATCTTCTTTTACAACATTCTTTGACCCCAAGATCGGGGAGTTTTAACAATCCAACTTCAAAAGTTTGCAAAGCGCTTTTTGCTATTTTTGGAAATTATGATATTAATTGTGTAACGACCCGATATTTTCAACCATTCGCATCCATTATAAGTGTATAGGTTGACACTCATGCCGGAGTTGAATTGCTCAAAATACCGCATTGTAAATAAAATTTGGCAAATCTCAGAGTATACAGTAAATAAATATAATCACAGATCACAGACACAGAGTAAAATAATGCAGCAGAAGTAAAAGAAATAGTAGTTCATGAAGCTACTATGAAAATATATCAGAGTTACATAAGATACAACATAAGAAATAAAGTACAGAAGAAGTCTCAATACAATAACCAAGTACAGGCTGAGTAGAACAACGAAACCGAAGTTGATAGAACAAGACTAGCAGATAATCTCCAGCGATTCAAATCTCCAGAAGGTGGAAATCCAAATCTGTGAATACTCAGGCTGACCCAAGCGTAAAGCAAAACACAAAACACTCGAGTCAGGACAATATATACTTATATAATGTAAACCAACTCAAGTGAACTGTAATAAAGGTACAAGTAACTTAGAAGATGCTTGGGACCGCCTATCCTTTAAGGATCCGTTAAAATATCTACTATGTAGTAATATTCGCTATTATAATAATGTCTAATAAGTAAAGTATAATCATATAGAAAATAGCGTTAAGGGGATGGAGAACCTTAACGCGGTCGGATCTTAAAATCATAATCGTAGTAAAGCTCGATATGGTAGGTGACACGGCACAACTAGGCAATGCCAGGGTAGATATACCAATTACGCACACGGACTGATGGATACGCATAGCAGCCACTACCGTTCCACCTCGAACAACACTCCCAAATCGGAGGATGGCCATCTAATCAATCACAAGTAAGAGTATAATATCGAAGAAATGTGTCCGAGAAGAGGTGCTACCTCACTGGTCCGAGATCGCTCCTGTTTTAGCCACCTTATGCCAACTCACGGGAGTTGGGTCCACGTAACATACCTTAAGAACGTCACCACCATCCTACTTCATTCTGGAATCTCCACCGCGTACACGGTTGTCAAAGTGGTTTTCAGTATCGACAGAGAGTATGTCCATATCCGATCCCGGTCTCTTTGCCAACCAATCGTTATTATAACCCGTGGTTATAACTTTTAAAAATAGTTTATGTTTCAAATCAAAATACATCCTTTAAACCATTTCAAAATCATATCATTTATTTAAAACTAATACATACTTTCAAACCCAAAACATATCTATTCAAAACCAATTCAAAAATATATCATTTCCATTTCAAAACCAATTCAATAATATATCATTTCAATAAAACCCAAATTTCAAAATCACTGAATATTTCCTTTAATTTATTAAACTTGAAATCTTCCTTTAAATTATCATAGCATTTTGGTAATGTAACCTTAAGGAATCATAGCATTTTTGGAATGTAATACTTCCCAATTTAACATTTTATATAATCAAAGTATTTATATACTTACAAATTTTTAACATGGTCATTTTATCATAGCCTTATAGTTAAATAAACTTTGTTACTGTAATATACAATTTAATGCTGAAATTCTTATGTTAAGTTAAGAGTACCTTATTAACTTACATTATCATTACAATAAAGAAACTTTATTATTTTAGTCATTAAAATATGTCATTTACATTAATTAAAACTTACATATTAAATGTACTTTTTAACTTACATTCCTATTACAGTAAAGAGCATTTATCATTTAATCAATATTACACTAATTAAACTTACATTATCGAATGTACGTTTTATTACAAAAGGGACATTTATTATTTTAAATCAATATTACACAAATTAAGACTTACATGTTTCTTTCATTAATTAAGACTTTACATGTTTCTTTCAGTAGGTAAAACTTTACATATTTCTTTCATTAATTAGAACTTTACATGTTTCTTTCATAAATTAAACTTTACATATTTCTTTCATTAATTAGAACTTTACACGTTTCTTTCATAAATTAAACTTTACATATTTCTTTCATTAATTAGAACTTTACACGTTTCTTTCACAATAAATTTCTTATAATTAAATCCAATTTTCAACAATTTACTTAATAAGTTTAAGTGTAAAAGTTCCAATTCTTCACATTTCAACAAATAGACTTAACACTTCAAATTTAAATTACCATTTCACAATTTAACAAAATTTCCAATTTTATTTAATTAACTTAAACCTTTAATTAAAACCAAATTTCACATTTCCTAGTCAAGTTATATTTTAAAAGATCACTTTTAAACATTCATTTATTTAACCACTTAAATTCATAGAAAAATCAATAATACTTAATAATCACTTAAATTCAAATTTAATCAAATTATCATATTTACCATTTCCAAATAAAATTAATATCCATTTTATTTATATAACTTAAATATAATTTTTAACCAAAATTCCAAATTTCCAACTTAAGTTATATTTCAAAAATCCAGTTAAACCATTCATTAATTACATTTTTAACACATAGAAAAATCATAATTTCTTTAATTCAAAATATTTCAAAATCTGTTTAAATCAAATTTCATAAATTTATATTTTTAAAATACTTAAAAATATTCAAAACACTTTATAAAATAACCACGGGCCTGTATATAATTTTCTAACCTAGGTCAAGTGATACGGATATGTATCATTTCAATCCGCAGTTAAAAAAGAAAAATCCGGGTTCTATCATTTCAAACACGCAATCCCAAGTTAAAATAATTTAAATAAAAATCATTCAGGCCTATCATTTCAGCCCATAACGATTTTTCCCTATTCTAAAGTCCGTTCGGGTATGTATCATTTCAACCCATAGTGATTCTAATCTACAGGGAACTTGCAATGGTGATAACAGATATAAATAACAGAATAACATTAAATAATAGTAACATATGATATAATAAGTGTAATAACAGGTGTGAACATCATATGATAATAATATAAACATATATAACATGATGATATACATTACAGATTCAAATGGTGTCGGTTTATCAGTTATATAGGTACATATTGTTTGGTGAGAATAACTCACCTTTTTACGCTGGAGTTTGCAAAACAAAATACACAGATAAATTTCAGAAAACACAATAGCACGATTTGATTTGAGTGGAGAGGTCCAAGATATAAACCTTGTATACAAAAATAAAGCAAAGTACATTATAAATATATTTGCAATACCAAAGATAAAATTGAAACAAATGGAAACTAGGCTAGACAAATAACATCACCTAGCTTTAAATCAATGTTTGCTTGATCTTGCCTCAACTTGTGCTCAACCATACATGCTTATGGTTAGGCCATGATGTTTTCATGTGGAAATAGATCAGGTTTGGACTGAAATATATGGTTAGGCTTGAGAAGAGGAAGGGTCTTGGAGTTACAATTGGAAGGAGGTTAAAAGGCAAGGCTAACAATGGAGTTTGGATGCATCTAGGCTCGACCAAAGGGGTCTATGGGCTCGTCTATGGCTCACTACAGGTCAGGTCAGATCTGAAACAAGGCTATTGGTGATGGCACTTGCTGGTGGTGGAGGCTATAGGGGTGGCCGAAGTCAACTATGAACGTGGCGGTGGAGTTTTGGTAGGCTATGCATTGTTTTGTGGAGTTCTTGTGCAAATTTGAGGTGGTGGCTTCATCTAATGGTCAAGGCCAGATCTGGTCTGAAGGGTAGGTGTTTGGCAGGGGATGATGAAGAGGAGGAGATGATGGTGGTTGCGGGAGAAGATGGTGGTGGTTGTGGCCAAGCAAAGTTGAAGAGAGATCTAGGAAAACAATGAAAAATAAGAGGAAAAAGTAGAAAGAAGAAGACATTAACTTGCAATTTTTTTCTCAATTCTTTTCAGATCTAAAATGGCCGAAAATTTGTGATGAAGCAAGATGTTTTCACGTGAAAAAGAAATAAAAACTCACGGCCAACAATAAAGTAATGAACGGCTAAAGAAATGAAAAGTCTAGAAAGTGAAAAGTCAAGTTTTTTTTAAGGCTTAAGTCTCTTCAAATTTCCTTTTCTCTAATTCAAATAAAACAAAATTAAATTTCAGTAAATGAATTTAAAAACTGAAACAAAGTAAAAATAGAATAAAATTAAATAATCAAATTTAAAGAAAATGGAAAAGAATATAAGAAATTGCTTAAAAATTGAAAATAAGGTCCATAAATTTTAAATAAATCACCATTGTCTTTGGAAAATTATCTACTTCATTTTAAAAGTATTCTAAAGCAAAATTTTGAAATAAAATAATTCATTTATCATTTCTAAAGTGAAATAAATAATTAAATTTAGAGAAAATAGAAAAAGAATAAAGAAAATGTTTAAAAATTGGAAATAGGACATGAAAATTACAAATAAACATCACTAGTTTTACAAAAATTTTATTTCACTTTAAAACAAATAAAAGTCCAATAAATAAAATAAAATGAGAAACAAAATAAAGTGGGAAGAGAATAAATAAGTTCTTAAGAAAAATATAAAGATAAATAAAGAATTACTTTAGTTAATTGAAGCTAGAAATTATAAATTGTAAACAAATATACAACTGATACTGGAAAATGTCAATTACACTTTAAAATGTTTTAAAACCAAAATATGTTCATAACATGTTATTTTACCCATATAAATATAACTTATAACATTACATGACCAAATAAAATATTATTTATATAATTTATATGATTTAAAATAAATAATATTGCAAAATAAACAGTTTATACACAAAATTGAAAATTACATAACTTCTACAATATAAGTCCGTTTTCAACGAAAAGAAAAGCAGTATTCATGGAATTAAATCTATTTTCATAATAAAAGATAAAATTTAAGAATTTGAAATATTTAAATTTAAAGTTCAAAAGTCAAAGTTTGACCAGTTTGAACAGAAATTCACTTTTAAGTGAAATATCCAATTTATACTAGTTTGAAACAAAAATTCACTTAATAATCAACATTTATATTTTTAAAATGAAATGTTTGAAATATAAAAAGTTTAAAATAATTTAAAAATAAAAATAAAGTCAAAATTAAAATATATGCAAAGTCTAGGGTTGTTACACTCTCCCCCACTCAAAACTTTTCGTCCCCGAAAAGGAACGAGGTACGGGAAAGCACAGAAAAAGATAGAATGAATAGAATTAAGACAAGATGATAAGAAAATTGGAATTACACCTGATAACTATTGTTATAGGTAAGTTTAACAAGATGGAGGTGATCAAATCAAGAATATAAGCACGAAAAAAATTCCTCTAGAGTCAGAATCTCCCTTTCACTTGACCGACGGTCTATGAATGGAAAACAGTGTTCAGATCCGGATGAGTAACAAAGATTATCAAAGATTACAGAAAGATTTCTAAACAGAAAGATTATAGAAAGATGCTTATACCAGCCTGTAGCAAGATGAGGGAAAATAAGGACAACCAAAAGATGGTTTGAAAAACAAAATAAGATAATAATTTGAAACCATAATGCTTTGAAATCATAACAATTTAGGGATGTTTATCATTTGGAAATCACACTACTAAAATCATAACACTTGGAAATGTTATTCTAAAAAAACATAATACTTAGAAAATCATAACTCCTTTTAAAAAATAATCTTCATTTAAACCATTTTAATTCAAGGTCAAAAAATATTCATTTTAAAGTTGTAACATTTCTAAGTTCATTCAATTATAAAAATTTCCAAAACATTGTCTTTTCAAAATAGTAGCACTTATAAAATGCTACAGTAGATATATTAGTATTTCAAATCAGTTTTATTCCAGAAATATTCATTTGGATATCATTTAACTTATGACTTATTAAAACAAACTTTTATGAATGGAATATCCAAATTAAACTATACTTCATTTATTAAGTTAAAAGTTCACTATTTTAGTTAGCTCTTAATTTAACACATAACCTAACACTTTATTTAAAATACCCATTTCACAAATAGATATTCCTTTAATAAGTTACACTTAAAATCCCATTTGAAAACCAAATTCTCAATTATCAAGTTTTAGTGATGTTAAAATACATTTTAACTATTTAAATCATAATTATTCATTTTTCAAAACATATCTATTTCATAAATAAAATATTTATCATAGCAAATATAACAATCAAATTTCTTTACACATTTATTCATTTAGACATCAATTAAACTATGATTTCAAGTTAAATAAACTTTATTAAAAAATGTCCAATTCAAATGTATTTTATTTTATCTATTCAAAGATACTTATTATACAACATATTCATTTCAGGAAATAACCTTTATTAAAATTCCTAGGTTAGACTTAAGGTTCCATATAAAATCAAATTTGATTATTAAGTTATTTAAATAAAAACTCTTTAAATTCCTTTTTCACTATTTTCCTCTGTTAATCTTTTATAACTAAAATTTAAGTGTATAAAATTTATTATAACCACTCAAAATTTATTTATAAAATCCTTTTTATATTGTATATTATCCAATTACATTGTTAACTTCTAAAAAAATTTAAGGTAAGTTATATTTGAATGCAATTGTATTATACAAATAAAACTTTCCAATTCAATTATCTCAAGTTTGAATCATTATCCAAATTTTTGATTTTTTTCTTTTTATAATTGAAATTATTCTTTAAGAAAAAAATGTAAGATTTAAATTTCCGATTTCCTTCAAACCGGTTAGAGATAAATAAATATATGTACATAATATGTCAAATCAATTTTAAATCATATACCTATATATAATATAAATCAAATCATATTTTAGAAATTCAAACCAATTAAATTCTCAAAGCAACACTGTAGCAAGCCTACAGAGCGGTCTCTTCACTTCGAAACTCTAAAATGAACGTCGATGATGCTGCAGTCATCACCGAAATTAATTTCCAGCGACAAAGAGAAGAGCACTAAATTTTTAAACTTAAAACTCCTTTAGAAACAAATTTCTACTTGGAAATACTTTAAATAATATATCCTTTTAAAACTTTTAACATAAGGTTTGAATCCATCGGAAATTAAATTCTTAAATTTCTTGTTTTAAATTCATTTCAGTTCCCAAATAAATTTATAAACAACTATTTATAAATTCATTTGTAGAACAATAAATGATAAATCAAGTATTATCACTTCAAATTATCAATTTAAATCAATTTATTAAGTTCCATAAATTATATATCAAAATTTATTTCATTAACCAATTTTTTTTATAATATTGTGTCAGTTTGTTCTGTCAAAGTGTTTTAGAAATCCTATCGATAGCGTTGATCAGACGAATCGATCGGAAACCCAAATCAACATCAACAACTCAAACAACACCATATATAAAACAAAACATAGATTTACAAGTACAATTCAAAATGTTTGGAGATAGTTTAGAAACAAAAGACAAGATAGTTAAACAGAGTAGAGAGATGGGTAAGCTTAGATAAATCGCGGACAACCTTAACCGGGTCAACCGTGACTTAAAGAATAAGATCGATGTGGATTTTTCTGGGATAAATCAACGTTCGATCTCAAGAGATAGAGTTTGGAATAATAAAAGATATTAGCATCTAAACCAAGGATAAATAAAAATCTCTGGTGAATCGATGCTGACTGTAAAGGATTTTCACCCTTTTACAAGAAAATTAGAATATTGGCGAGACCGCCAATTCACTATAAAGATCATTCGAAGTGGAGTCATGGGATACTCTAGAATCAAAAGATGATGAATAGTGAGGGACACGAATGAATTTTGGAACCGCAGGAAACGTTCCAAAATTCAAAGGAAATCGAATCAAAAGGAAGAGATTCAAACTCGAACGAAAGTGATTCTGTAAATAAATTTACCATACATTCTAAGTTTTGCCTCAAAGCCAAAGCTCTGATACCAACTGTAACGACCCGATATTTTCAACCATTCGCATCCATTATAAGTGTATAGGTAGACACTCATGCCGGAGTTGAATTTCTCAAAATACCGCATTGTAAATAAAATTTGGCAAATCTCAGAGTATATAGTAAATAAATATAATCACAGATCACAGACACAAAGTAAAATAATGCAGCGGAAGTAAAAGAAATAGTAGTTCATGAAGCTACTATGAAAATATATCAGAGTTACATAAGATACAACATAAGAAATAAAGTACAGCAGAAGTCTCAATACAATAACCAAGTACAGGCTGAATAGAACAACGGAACCGAAGTTGATAGAACAAGACTAGCAGATAATCTCCAGCGATTCAAATCTCCAGAAGGTGGAAATCCAAATCTGTGAATACTCAGGCTGACCCGAGCGTAAAGAAAAACACAAAACACTCGAGTCAGGACAATATATACTTATATAATGTAAACCAACTCAAGTGAACTGTAATAAAGGTACAAGTAACTTAGAAGATGCTTGGGACCGCCCATCCTTTAAGGATCCGTTAAAATATCTACTATGTAGTAATATTCGCTATTATAATAATGTCTAATAAGTAAAGTATAATCATATAGAAAATAGCGTTAAGGGGATGGAGAACCTTAACGCGGTCGGATCTTAAAATCATAATCATAGTAAAGCTCGATATGGTAGGTGACACGGCACAACTAGGCAATGCCAGGGTAGATATACCAATTATGCACACGGACTGATGGATACGCATAGCAGCCACTACCGTTCCACCTCGAACAACACTCCCAAATCGGAGGATGGCCATCTAATCAATCACAAGTAAGAGTATAATATCGAAGAAATGTGTCCGAGAAGAGGTGCTACCTCACTGGTCCGAGATCGCTCCTGTTTTAGCCACCTTATGCCAACTACGGGAGTTGGGTCCACGTAACATACCTTAAGAACGTCGCCACCATCCTACTTCATTCTGGAATCTCCACCGCGTACACGGTTGTCAAAGTGGTTTTCAGTATCGACAGAGAGTATGTCCATATCCGATCCCGGTCTCTTTGCCAACCAATCGTTATTATAACCCGTGGTTATAACTTTTAAAAAAAGTTTATGTTTCAAATCAAAATACATCCTTTAAACCATTTCAAATTCATATCATTTATTTCAAACTAATACATACTTTCAAACCCAAAACATATCTATTCAAAACCAATTCAAAAATATATCATTTCCATTTCAAAACCAATTCAATAATATATCATTTCAATAAAACCCAAATTTCAAAATCACTGAATATTTCCTTTAATTTATTAAACTTGAAATCTTCCTTTAAATTATCATAGCATTTTGGTAATGTAACCTTAAGGAATCATAGCATTTTTGGAATGTAATACTTCCCAATTTAACATTTTATATAATCAAAGTATTTATATACTTACAAATTTTTAACATGGTCATTTTATCATAGCCTTATAGTTAAATAAACTTTGTTACTGTAATATCCAATTTAATGCTGAAATTCTTATGTTAAGTTAAGAGTACCTTATTAACTTACATTATCATTACAATAAAGAAACTTTATTATTTTAGTCATTGAAATATGTCATTTACATTAATTAAAACTTACATATTAAATGTACTTTTTAACTTACATTCCTATTACAGTAAAGAGCATTTATCATTTAATCAATATTACACTAATTAAACTTACATTATCGAATGTACGTTTTATTACAAAAGGGGCATTTATTATTTTAAATCAATATTACACAAATTAAGACTTACATGTTTCTTTTATTAATTAAGACTTTACATGTTTCTTTCAGTAGGTAAAACTTTACATATTTCTTTCATTAATTAGAACTTTACACGTTTCTTTCATAAATTAAACTTTACATATTTCTTTCATTAATTAGAACTTTACACGTTTCTTTCATAAATTAAACTTTACATATTTCTTTCATTAATTAGAACTTTACATGTTTCTTTCACAATAAATTTCTTATAATTAAATCCAATTTTCAACAATTTACTTAATAAGTTTAAGTGTAAAAGTTCCAATTCTTCACATTTCAACAAATAGACTTAACACTTCAAATTTAAGTTACCATTTCACAATTTAACAAAATTTCCAATTTTATTTAATTAACTTAAACCTTTAATTAAAACCAAATTTCACATTTCCTAGTCAAGTTATATTTTAAAAGATCACTTTTAAACATTCATTTATTTAACCACTTAAATTCATAGAAAAATCAATAATACTTAATAATCACTTAAATTCAAATTTAATCAAATTATCATATTTACCATTTCCAAATAAAATTTAATATCCATTTTATTTATATAACTTAAATATCATTTTTAACCAAAATTCCAAATTTCCAACTTAAGTTATATTTCAAAAATTCAGTTAAACCATTCATTAATTACATTTTTAACACATAGAAAAATCATAATTTCTTTAATTCAAAATATTTCAAAATCTGTTTAAATAAAATTTCATAAATTTATATTTTTAAAATACTTAAAAATATTCAAAACACTTTATAAAATAACCACGGGCCTGTATATAATTTTCTAACCTAAGTCAAGTGATACAGATATGTATCATTTCAATCCGCAGTTAAAAAAGAAAAATCTGGGTTCTATCATTTCAAACCCGCAATCCCAAGTTAAAATAATTTAAATAAAAATCGTTCAGGCCTATCATTTCAGCCCATAACGATTTTTCCCTATTCCAAAGTCCGTTCGGGTATGTATCATTTCAACCCATAGTGATTCTAATCTACAGGGAACTTGCAATGGTGATAACAGATATAAATAACAGAATAACATTAAATAATAGTAACATATGATATAATAAGTGTAATAACAGGTGTGAACATCATATGATAATAATATAAACATATATAACATGATGATATACATTACAGATTCAAATGGTGTCGGTTTATCAGTTATATAGGTACATATTGTCTGGTGAGAATAACTCACCTTTTTACGCTGGAGTTTGCAAAACAAAATACACAGATAAATTTCAGAAAGCACAATAGCACGATTTGATTTGAGTGGAGAGATCCAAGATATAAACCTTGTATAAAAAAATAAAGCAAAGTACATTATAAATATATTTGCAATACCAAAGATAAAATTGAAACAAATGGAAACTAGGCTAGACAAATAACATCACCTAGCTTTAAATCAATGTTTGCTTGATCTTGCCTCAACTTGTGCTCAACCATACATGCTTATGGTTAGGCCATGATGTTTTCATGTGGAAATAGATCAGGTTTGGAATGAAATATATGGTTAGGCTTGAGAAGAGGAAGGGTCTTGGAGTTACAATTGGAAGGAGGTTAAAAGGCAAGGCTAACAATGGAGTTTGGATGCATCTAGGCTCGACCAAAGGGGTCTATGGGCTCGTCTATGGCTCACTATAGGTCAGGTCAGATCTGAAACAAGGCTATTGGTGATGGCACTTGCTGGTGGTGGAGGCTATAGGGGTGGCCGAAGTCAACTATGAAGGTGGCGGTGGAGTTTTGGTAGGCTATGCATTGTTTTGTGGAGTTCTTGTGCAAATTTGAGGTGGTGGCTTCATCTAATGGTCAAGGCCAGATCTGGTCTGAAGGGTAGGTGTTTGGCAGGGGATGATGAAGAGGAGGAGATGATGGTGGTTGCGGGAGAAGATGGTGGTGGTTGTGGCCAAGCAAAGTTGAAGAGAGATCTAGGAAAACAATGAAAAATAAGAGGGAAAAGTAGAAAGAAGAAGACATTAACTTGCAATTTTTTTCTCAATTCTTTTCAGATCTAAAATGGCCGAAAATTTGTGATGAAGCAAGATGTTTTCACGTGAAAAAGAAATAAAAACTCACGGCCAACAATAAAGTAATGAACGGCTAAAGAAATGAAAAGTCTAGAAAGTGAAAAGTCAAGTTTTTTTAAGGCTTAAGTCTCTTCAAATTTCCTTTTCTCTAATTCAAATATAACAAAATAAAATTTCAGTAAATGAATTTAAAAACTGAAACAAAGTAAAAATAGAATAAAAATAAATAATCAAATTTAAAGAAAATGGAAAAGAATATAAGAAATTTCTTAAAAATTGAAAATAGGGTCCAGAAATTTTAAATAAATCACCATTGTCTTTGGAAAATTATCTACTTCATTTTAAAAGTATTCTAAAGCAAAATTTTGAAATAAAATAATTCATTTATCATTTCTAAAGTGAAATAAATAATTAAATTTATAGAAAATAGAAAAAGAATAAAGAAAATGTTTAAAAATTGGAAATAGGACATGAAAATTACAAATAAACATCACTAGTTTTACAAAAATTTTATTTCACTTTAAAACAAATAAAAGTCCAATAAATAAAATAAAATGAGAAACAAAATAAAGTGGGAAGAGAATAAATAAGTTCTTAAGAAAAATATAAAGATAAATAAAGAATTACTTTAGTTAATTGAAGCTGGAAATTATAAATTGTAAACAAATATACAACTTATACTGGAAAATGTCAATTACACTTTAAAATGTTTTAAAACCAAAATATGTTCATAACATGTTATTTTACCCATATAAATATAACTTATAACATTACATGACCAAATAAAATATTATTTATATAATTTATATGATTTAAAATAAATAATATTGCAAAATAAACAGTTTATACACAAAATTGAAAATTACATAACTTCTACAATATAAGTCCGTTTTCAACGAAACGAAAAGCAGTATTCATGGAATTAAATCTATTTTCATAATAAAAGATAAAATTTAAGAATTTGAAATATTTAAATTTAAAGTTCAAAAGTCAAAGTTTGACCAGTTTGAACAGAAATTCACTTTTAAGTGAAATATCCAATTTATACTAGTTTGAAACAAAAATTCACTTAATAATCAACATTTATATTTTTAAAATGAAATGTTTGAAATATAAAAAGTTTAAAATAATTTAAAAATAAAAATAAAGTCAAAATTAAAATATATGCAAAGTTTAGGGTTGTTACAAATTGGGTGCAAGTTATTTTGGATGAACTTCGTCCCAAAATTTTTGAAGTGGGTGAAAACACTTTGTATCATGGAATCTATCTCACTTGGATTTTTAATTATTTTGGAGTGGATTTCAAAGGAGAAGAATTTGTTTCAAGAAAAGTTTTTAATCACTCAAACATTTCTCTTATGAAAATTCCATATTTTTTTCAACCATATGAGACTCTTGCCGAAAAGGAAGAGCGTTTGGCTCATGAGGAGATGGAAGAGGAGGAAGAAGAAGAAGAAGGGGATGAAATGGAAATAGAAGAAGAAGAAGAAGGTGAAACATCCTTGGAAAGTATTGACTATCCCTCTAATCCAACCAACAAAACCTTACTCAAAAATCAAAAGACCATTGTTGAGAATCAACAGACTCTTAAACGGTCCGTTAGTAAGAAATAGGATAAAATGTCATCCAAGATGAACAAGTTTTTCTCCTAAGTCAGCAAGAAGCTTGGATTATGTTCATCTTCATCATCCTCTAATTAGTTCTACCTTTTCATGTCATGTTGTATTGGTTTTAGTTTGTTTTGATTTAAATGTTCGTGTAGTTCTTAATGTTTAATCATTGTATCGTTCTATTATGAAATGAAATTGAATTACTTTTCTATTATCTAGCTTATCTTATCTCCAGAATAAATGTTAGTATATTATATATATATACACACAATTATTCACAAAATCAAAATGAGTCATCAAAATTAACTGACCCCTATCGACAACCCCCCAGAGACCCTGTCGACAAGTACTGGTCAGAAATGACTTTTCATTTTAAATTTGAAATTTGAATAACTACCTTGTGTCTATTCATTTCAAACGAATTTCTACACCTATAAATACATATTTCTTCCAGAATTCATCACTCATCTACTCTATCTATATTTCTTCTCACAAACTCAAATATGGCCGATCCAATTCATAGTTTGACCGAGAATCTTGAAGAAACCCTTAATTCTTTCAAGAATATTCTTTCTTTCATTCTTCATAATCAGCGACACTTAGAGTTGAGTCAAATAGCAAGAAAAACATTTTGATGCAATTCGATGGATGATTTCCTCTCTGCACAAAGATGATAATGAAGCACATCGTCCAGTCTCTCTCACCAATGAAAATGAAAATTGGGATGTCATTAAAGCAGACCCTATATTTGGAGAAGAAGGATGGGTGGAAGTTTCTCGTAATGTTTGATTTTATTTGATTGCTTTGTTAGATTTGAATTGATTGCTTGGATTGTTTTGATTTGATTTGGTTTGGTGTGGATTGATAATTGGTGTGCAAAACATAATATGTATAAATACACATTGATATTTATATGATCTTTGATTAGTTATCATGTCTATCAGTATAATTATCTCTTAATCTATCTATTATATACTCCATTATATATTTTATTAATGCAGGTACTTTAGTACAAGAATAAGGGGGAGTTATATAGTTTGGAGTTAGTTTTTGTTGATGACAAAGGGGAGAAGTATAAAATAGGATAGTTAGGCATAAATTAAGGGGGAGTTATTAGTTTTAGGGGGAGTTATTAGGATAGAAGTAATATTTTATAAACAAAGGTTGTCATCATCAAAAAGGGGGAGATTGTTAGTCCCTGAGAAGTTGGTTTTGATGACAACAACCTTAGAATAAGATTATAAAATATAAATACTAGTATTATTGTTTAGATATATATGTATATGCAGGATATATATACAGGTACCAAAGAATGAAGACTATACAGTATAGAGATTCAAGAACTGATGAACTCAAGATCGAAGATATCAAGATTCAAGACTCATGAGTATCAAGATTTCAAGATAAGTAATTTAGTTAGGAATTTTGTTAAAACTCCAAGAAAAGCACTGACATCTTAAAATCCATTTTATTCGTGGAATGGAATCCACTTCGAGCCCGTTAAAGGGATGGTACCCTAAGTAGGATGGAACCTACGAAAAATCTAGTGGAACATTGTTTTGTATCCACTAACTTTTATTCAAATGTTTTACAAAATTATATCTTGTTTTCAAAATGATTTCAAAATCTTCCTTTTTAAATCAAAAACATCTATCCTAGTTTTAAAATACTTTTATCCTCAAAATAATCTTTATTTTCAATATCAAATTATCCTTGGTTTTAAACTATCTTTTAATTATAATATATTTAACTTTTAATATTTATACTTAGATTTAAATATAAAATTATAGTAAAATTTTATATATACCAAAATATTATTCTCTATACTTATTTATGTATTTTAACTATAGTTAAGTATATTTATAAAGTTTAAAATAGTTTTAATACAAGATAGAAGTTATTTTCAAAGAAAAACAAATTACCAAAAATAACTTAGGCTTGTCGACAACCCCAAGGACCCCTTGTCGACAAGGTGACAGTTTATTTCAAAAGTTTGAATTTCAAAGGACGTGTCTATTCGTCATATCCTTTCACGAATGGGCATGGCTGTTGTTCTACTATAAATAGGGGCTGTTTTAAACGAATTTACAATCATATTTTCTCTGATTGCACTCCTCCTCTTCTTCCACATTTCTTTATATACATTTTTACCATTACTCTGTCGAAATCACCATTGAATCTAACTAGATCATCTCTGGTTTGATTCTCAATCACTATCTCAACAAGATCCCAGTGCTATTCAGAGTTATAGACTTCTTTGTATTCAATCGAGCGAGAAAAGGTGTGATTGTAGCCTGGAAAATCAATCGGGGGAACTTGTTGCCCGTAAAATCAAGTATCTCTACCCAGAGGATTATGAATCTGTAGCGGTGTACCTCATGGCCTTGAAATCGAGAGTGTAATTGTAAGAATTGATTTTGAAGGGAAATCAGTACTTGTGTTGCGAGATTGGATGTAGGGTAACTCCGTACCAGTATAAAATCCGGTATGTTTTTTCCTTTATTGCTTTTACTTTATATCTGCATCTGTGTTTGATTCTGTGATCATATCTATGTCTGAATATTGCATACATTTGTGTTCAAATTAATATAAACTCAAAAAGAATTAGTAATTCCTTAAAACACTATTCACCCCCTCTAGTGTTAATTCTAGCCTTAAGATCTGTAATCCGCATTTCTCACATATCCAAATCCCCCGCACCTTAATGGGCCCATATTCCAACTAAATTGACACCCAAGTCCATTAGGGCACGGATCTTTGGTTTGGTAACCTAGTAAACATAAATGTTTTGGAGAGCGAACTAATAACGGGATAATAAAATATAATAAAACATATATACCGACTAAGACGACTACTTGGGAATCTTGGATATCCGGTTGTCTTTTAAGTGCTGAGCTTGAATGAGAAGACCTCTTTATCTATTGTTCATGTCTTGCATCAGTCGCCGGTCCCTCTAAATCTATCATGTGGTTTGTAATGAGGTGGGGGTCATAATAATGTTCTGGTGACTGGTAAATTACATACTTTATCCACAACGTTGGTTTATACCGATTGATTTCTATTAAAGTATTGTGTCTACTATTCATGGAATTTTTCATTCAATTCCACTTGTACGTACGATACATCCAACCTTCTCTGAGGTATAACTATATGTGTGTGTGTGTTGTACTACCCAAAAAGGAAATCCTGACCACATAATACTTCTTAAATAGATAGAAGGCAGACCCAACGACCATTTAATACCTAAACCGAGAAGCGGCCCTTCGTAACATAATCGATAGTCAACTAGCCCTAGCTACGAAAGCCGATGACCCCTAAATATGGCTTTATAATTTAATTAGCTACATTACTAATGCATCTCAAAGACTTCTTTAAGGGTTAACTAGTCCACCTTCGATAAAAAACAATTAATTAAACTTTGAGGTCCTTGCATATTATATATGGATTCTACATTAATAGGAAACAAAACCCATTAAGGAATCACCTAATTCTTTGCTAATGACCGCTCGGGACCACTAGTAGTCAAATCCCTACTTCTAAATATCAGTTTATTAATGATACTGACGTAACCCATCGACCCCGATAGCCAAAACTCCTTCAGACTTACCTAACATAAGTCAAGGAAAATGCCCACTCTGTTTACTTAATACCTCTGGTTTAGAAATGAAGCAGACCCAATTTTCCAATTAAGCATTATCGTAGGTTATTTAAGACTTCTTAAATAGAGAGGAGGCAAATCCAGCTGCCATTTAATACCTCATTCCTCGAAGTAAACCCCTTGACATCCCTAAAGGTACTGAGCCATTTAATACCTCAAATCCGAGACGAACCCATGGTATATTTTCCCACACCTATATACAAACATATATTTCCCTACCACACGGGTCCTATAGTCATAATTCCACATTAGTAGTACATATACCTAACTGGCGGTAGCCTCTAGGTGAATGGTAGATGTTAACCCAAAATATGGATCAACACCCTGGATTGGGTGTGAAAGCACCAACCCTATTTATCAAGGAGAATAAAATAGAAAAAGCAATAGTAAACCGTAGAAAAAGTAAAGAGACAAGAGATTTTTATAGTAGTTTGGCTGTTCATGAAGCCTACGTCCACTTCATAGCTTTTATTGGCTGACTGATGTTACAAGATTGATTTGGTTTACAATATGATTGAATCATCTAGGTTAGATCTAAATCACAAATACTGGGAGGCAACCGGAGGATCTTAGTTGCTCCTTTGTGACTGCTGTATAGGAGAAGAAGAGTGAAGAATCATAATGCCAAAGTTGTAGCAGCCAGTTTAGAAGATCCCCTATTTCTGTTGCAGACGTGATGGTATTTATAGGAGTTGAAGAGCACTTGAGCCTGAGCCGCTCACCAGAAGCCTACATTAAGTGTGAAGAAGGAGCCCAGAAATTTTGGGGGTTATAGGAGCTAACTATTTGGATCGGTACCGATCCAATTGGATCAGATCGATACCGATCTAAATAGTTGAGCATTTTTGATGTTATGGCTATTTGGCTGTCTTTCTTGCTTTGTTTCGATGCTCTCAATGTAACTTTGTAGCTTGTTGACTTGTTTTGATGGTGATTCACCTATGGGTTTGACTGATCTGTAATTTGAATCGGACAAGTTTTACTTCTTGAACTCGGATGCTTGGAATGTTATCAAACTTGGTTGCTAAGCTTAGTGGAGACATAGGAGTGTCAAACAAGTGGATTGGAGACCAAATAAAGCAATATTTTGGATCCGTACTGATCTAATTTGATCGGATCGATACCGATCCGAAATGTTTGCATAAAAATGGTCCAAACTTCTTGGGATCCTTTGTCTTGTATTTTTAGGCCTTTCGATCAAGTTTCGAGTCGTTCTGGTTTAATCTAAATGTTCTAACTCCTATTGAATTCTGCTGGGTTATAAACCTAGTTAACATTTGCCTCCCAGAGTGCGCTTTCGTTGAAAACATGGTGTGTTCTCGAATTGACTGTCTCCGGGTTTCCGTTTGAAGGATTTTCATTGACCGTGTTGAGCTATCTTGAAAAGCTATCCATAAAGTACCGGCTAACTGTTCATTCTTCGGTATGAATCTCCATTGTTCGTGATCACGGAGTGATCTTGACTTGATAATTTCCAGAATGAATACAAATATTGAGTATGTCGCATAGGGAAAATTTAGGACCATTTGGAGGAGTAATTTTGGGTCGGTACCGATCCAATTGGATCGGATCAGTACCGATCCAAGTACTTGATAATTTTTCCAAACTTTTCTTTCTTTTCTTTTTTATAGAGCCAACCACTCACTCCAATTCATTTCCATTCGATCCGATCCTCATTCCTCCAGCCGATCCGACTTCTCCAAATCGTAGCTAGCTGATTCAAGCATTTCGTCCATCAAGGAGCTTCCGCCTTCGATTTCCACTACCAGTGCCATCAGCCGCCACCTCATGAAGCCTTGCCAACGATTGGAACAAGGAATTGCCGCCAAAAATCCCCAACTTCGTGAAGACTGCCGATCCGATTTGAGTGAAATTCTAGTTTTGGTTCTCCCTAAACTAAAGACCGATTTATCTTCTACAATTCGAAGGTTGGTAGCATGGATTTTGGCATATTGCTACAGCAGCGGTTGGTGATGAAGTTGTTTTGGTGAGGGATACACTGGAAGATTTGAGTTGATTGTGACTCTGTGGAAGAAGATAGCAAACCGATTTCTTGAATTTTTTAAGAAACTAAGCTAGGGTTTTGCCCTGGTACTCGACATGTTTTGCTATCTTCAACCACATAGTCAGAATTAACCTGCACTGAGTTACAAGTCGATCTCGGCACATCGTCTTGTGGATTAATTTTGGTTTTTCTAGGAGGTGACAATAGCTTAGGGTAGTGTCTTGTGTGAAGCTCATGCTGTTATCACCTTCCATAGAACTAAAATCGACTTATGCTGATAATTCTTTGCTTGATTCGGACCCATCGATCTATATTTGCTCGCTTCGAATTGGTCCTGTCATTGCATAGTCAGTGTACCTAGAATCGGAAGGGCTTTCCATGTCACTTTGGACAATAGATCTATTATCGATCGTTGATTGATAATGGATAAGTATAGAAGAAATGAAATTAACAGGGGATACAGATCGCTCTTTCCGGTGTGAATGAGCCATCTACACAGAATGGTTTGTTCACAGTGTTCAGGACACCGAACCCACTCTCACTTAGATTACATATCACACACACTCCTGGTTAGTACTTGGAATCTTATTGATGGTTGGTATACGTCAATTATCTCCCGAATTTCAAGTGTTAACTACGCAAGAGTCCATAGTTTAAAGATTAGGTGTACCTGACCGTTTTGAACACAAGCTTTCTTATATAGAATGATGCACAAATCTTCTCGGCGTAAATCAGTTAAGGAGAACTCACCTCTTTGTGAAGCAGAATCATCGTCGATCCTAGCTGAATCCACCGCTTTGATAACTTCAGGTCAATATGGTCGTCAGATTCCAATCGATCCCATCGTCGATCGCACTCCTCCTAATTTTAGAGTCTTGGTTGACCCTCCGGAGAAAGCTCCTACAATTCTTACACATGGGATGTTGCGAAACATTTGCTCGCAATATGGTATCCGGGAGGATGATGAGCTTTTACCGTCGAGAGGAGAACTTGCTCATATGCCACCTACTAGATACGTGGCTTACCACCGATATATGTGCATGTACAGTGCAATGCCCCCATTCAATCACTTATTAATGACAACACTTCAGAACATAGGGTTGGCCCCATTTCAGATTCTTCTAAATGGATACGCCATGCTGACGTGCTTATATGTTCTTTTCATATGGACGCTTAATCGTGCCCCGAGCTTCGCTGAGCCACAGTATCTTCTATTGTTTAAGAAGAGAGGCTAATCCATCACTTGTTTATATTGAAGCGCAGCGTAGCCATAAATTTATATTGAAGCTTCCCAGCAAAGTTCCTTCATTTAAGAATCGGTTCTTTTTTTCTAAGTGTCCAGAAGGATTCACCTATTTATGGACTACGGGGGGTAAGTCTCCTTCACCATGCTCAGAGTTTCCTTTAATTGTAATAAGTTTTTTGAACAATCATATATTCCTTGCAGTTCTTTCGAAGATTAACAAGGAACCAATGCTCATTACCATTCTCAGCACCTTGAAAGTAGTTTATGCTTAGGAGCGCACGATTAGATTCTTGCTCACAGATGAGAACCTTCGTCGATGTGGGATTTTACACCCTAGGAGATCCGTTGGATTCGTTAGCGCTCCTTCCCGCTCTAGAGCCCGAACCCATTCTGTTTCCTCTTTCCATGACTCTAGTGAAGATAATGATGAAAAAGAAAATGGCTCATCCAATGAGTCAGAGAAGACCCTCAAGGAGATCCAAATTCAAGTAGGGGTCGACAGTCCACCCAAAATGCCATCGGTTCCAGAAGAGAAAGAGGAAGAGTTTATTCAACGGAAGGGCAAGGCTCTGCTTATTGAAGAGAAGGAAGAAGGAGAAATCAGCAAGGAGCATCCTCTAAATGAGGAAGAAATAGATTGGCACACAAATGAGGGTGATGCCAAATTAGGCGATGAGGCATCGAAATTAAGCCCTAGTCATGCATCCTTACCTTCTTTGAAAGAGCCAATTGAGGGAGTTTCTCCCAAAACTGAGCCTGTATCCAGCTTTTTGCCGAAAGGTGTCGACATTGATTTTGGGAGATACGAGTGACATTTTTGTGAATATGGGTGACATGATGGATAACTTCACCTCGGAAGGGTTGCCTTCCCAATCTACTCATACGACCCCTTCAGGAAGCAAAGTCCTGACATTAGTTGGTGACCGATCCGGTTTGTGTATTCTTGGGGTCATTAAATTGCAATACACACTTCACTAGGATCACATACTTTATGTTATTATTAATATTATTTGGATGTTTTAGTTCATCAAACGCCTTCTTCCTAAAGCCATTTTATCGCTTGCAGCAGGAATCATGTCTCTTGGTTTTTACTGCAATCTTGATCGAGTTTTGGAGTCCCGGCATTCGTAGAGACACTCTTCAAGATACCATGCTCCGCGGGAGACTGATGAGGAGAGGAAAATGAGGAAGGATAGGGAAGTGGAAGAGCATCGCCGTGCCGAGAAAGATCAAGGTCGTGATAAGGGAAGGGGCTACGAGAAGAGGAAGAGCCAGACTGAGCGGGGAGATCTGTTAAAGAGGCCGAAAAGAGACCAAGAGCGAGAATCCGCTTGATAGCCTCCTGCTTCCACTAGGATAAATGTCCCTGCTTTCGGTGTCATGACCTCCTCCACTCCTCTTGTCATGACCACCTCTCCCCAAATTTCTAGGCGTGCGCCTTACATTCTTCCTGCTAGTCACCTGCATCTACAAGCTACATTCCCTAATTTGTTCTTAATGGGGGTTGTTTTTATATGCCCAATCTGAAGTCGGTTCATGTCGAATCATATTCACCCTATTACCAAGCAATTCAGAGCGGTTTGGAGGAAGCTGAGGGGTGGGAAAAATTATGCATGCAGCTATCTACTATTAATCGAAACAACTATCGGGAAATCCTCTCGTTTGAATCCGAGATGAGTATGAGAAGTAGCTCATAGATCGCGACGTGGAGGTCGAGAGGCTAAAGAAAGAGATGACGCCCTCAAGTGGGAGAGCAAAAGTGCTTTTTGTCTTAAGAAGCTAAAAGAATCCACTAACCGAGCCGTAAACATATTTAGAGATGAGTTAAAGAAGTGCCATACTGATGAGGCGGCTTTAAAAGAAATGTTGAGGATAAGCGAGACGACGGTTGAGATGCAGAGAACCATTGCCCAGCAGACTCAAGAAATTGTCCCTATTCGTGAACAAGTTTTGAATTTGGATGCTGAGAAGAAACAGCTGGCGGTAGAGAAGGCTAACACGGATGCCAGATTTTCAATGCTTCAAGATACCTTCACAAAGAAGATGGAAGGCATGGATGCTACTATTTTGGCCTTCTGTGTCCACTCCATGCTACATCAGGGGAGTCTTAGTTACTTGGGTCCGTTGTTCCCTCATATGCTTGCCATAGTCTGGGAAGAGATTTGGCCCGATTACAAGACATGGGTGGTGGTTATACTAAAAAGGAGTTGGTTTAGGCATATCTGAATGAAGAGTCCCACCAAGCTTTAGGAGAGGACCAGGAAATCTTGAGACTGGAGAGGGAATGAAAAGCTATTGAGGCCGTGGCACTGCTAAGGCTATAACCGGGCATTTTCCTTCATGCCCTGGTGAGCCGTCTTCACATCTTCATGCTGGTGAAGAGATCGTTTCTACTTCTCCCGTGATTATGTAGCCATCAAAAGAGTGCAACGGCGAGTGCTTCAAAGTTATGGCGCACGAATAGACCGCTACAGCAGATAATTTTCTTATCTCTCCTGTGTTTGAAGACTTCCAATTTACGCCTGATGAAATTACCGAGGTAACCGCCCTTTATTCTGATATTATAGATCAACCTTCTCTTCCTTTCGAGTTACCTCCTCCTCACGGTGCTAGATCTACTGCCATTCTGACTGCATCAACTGTCGTCTCCACATCTGGCTCGCATCCTGGTTCGTACTCCGAGTAAATTGCAGTGCTGCATGGTTTGGATGACCCTTTTGTATCTCAAGAGGAGGCTTTGGCAGCTACTGAAACATAGGAGCAAGTAGATTAAGCTAGCCAACCAAACAAAGTAAAGCGGAGCTTTTGCTTTTTGGTTGCTTTTTGTAAAAGTGTAGAGTCTACACTTAGCATTTCTTCTTGTCATTGCAACAGTGGTGCTTGTATATTCCTATTCTTGGCTGATATTATGCGGGTATGGCCCCTGTTGTTTATTGTTGTACATGAAAAACATTATAAGTAATAAAACTGTTGACATTTTGGTTGTAACTTCACTTATCCATTTATCTACATTCCATGCACTATTGCCTTTTTATAGCACTGTTTTTTTACTCAGCATTGTTTTATTTAGTCCCATAATTACTACCAAAATTATTTGTTAGGAGTAACAAAACTATGTAGTGTTTGTATTTTGGTTGAGTGTTGGTGTGTGCGCGCCTCCTAGTTCACAGGATTGTTTACTCCGAACATTTGATAAGAGACTAGGTGCCCTTGGTAGTCTTCTGAATGCCCTAGTCGGGTCTATACTACAACTCCTATCTTTAGGAACTTCTTGTTTTATTGTCCTCATTTTAGATATCCTATTTTGATTTCTGACTTGAGATATCCATGAAGCTTTTTAGCGGCCTTACGGCGAGTAATTTATGCACTTTAGTGATTAACTCACTTAAGTGATAGGCGATGCCGGAGCAACACCGATTACTTGAAATTATGTTAAGTGATTTCATTGCAATGCCGACGTTCAGGCTATTGCGCACATGTGTCGCTCCTTAGAGTGCTATTTTCTTGGCTCCGGAGGCGATGCGTGGCTTTCTATAATATGAGAGTTCCTCGTCCTTGGATGCAATTTTGCTAACCCCAATAGTGGTGCGCGACTTACAAAATGCGCACGGTGGGATCGAGGCTTGGTCGGTCATAGTTTTGCGAAACCAAGAAGCAATACGTAGCTTATGAGATGCAGGACTTAGGTAATTATGTTTGCTTGGATGTGATTCCACAATCCAAGAGGCAGTGCGTGGCTTACGAAATGCACGGCTTAGATTCGAACCTTCGGGTGTCGCTGGAGCAACATCGGTTCTTAGAAGGCCGGGATCGAGTTCCGTCGATCAGTAGTTTGATTCGATTTGCTTCCATCGACTTAGCGGGTAGATGGGATGTACTTAAGTGTGGTTCCACTATCTTAAGTAGCGATCAGATGGTTTTGAGTTGATTTGAATCCGTCGACTCGGTAGGTTACTTATGTGAACACAGTTTTGTTAGTTTAGAAAGCAAAGCAATTTCATTAATTGAAATAAACGTTGGGCAAGTTCTTCCTATTTACACTTCCTCAGGTATCGCAGGGTGCCTTATTTGTGAAAATAGGAAATACATAAGATAGTCTTAGATAAAGTAATGACGAAGTAATTCACTGCTTCTGGATGATTACATAGGGCCCTTCCCAGCTTGGTCCGAATGTTCGTGGTACAGGGTAGACACTTTTGAGGACAAGGTTTCCTACTCCAAAAGTACGATTATGGACTTTGGAGTTGAAATGTCATGCGACCCTTTTTTAGTGAGTGAAGGTCCTTAACTCGGCTTCTTCCCGCTTATCATCGACCATATCGAGCGACTCAAGCAAGAGCTGCTTGTTCTACCTTTGATTAAAGTTCTGCCTTCGACGAGAAGGGACTTCTCGGTCGACCAAGATCATTGCTTCTAAACTGTATGCTAAGGCGAACGAAGGGTGCCCGGTTGCATATTTGTGCGTTATTCTGTACGCCCATAGTGCAAGTGGAAGTTCATCAACCTAATTTACTTTAGCATTAGTTAGCCGCTATTTGATGGTGGACTTGATGATCTTGTTTACTGCATCCACTTGCCCCTTTGCCTGCAGATGTGCAACAGCAGAAAAGCTTTTCTCGATTTGGAAGCAGTTGCAAAAGTCTTTGAACTCAATGCTTTCGTATTGAGTCCTGTTATCCGTGATGATTTTTATGGCACTCCAAACCTGCAAATAATTTTTTTTTAGTGACAAAGTTAATAACTTTTTTATGGTAAAAGTGGCCAGCAGTTCCGCTTCGGCCGATTTGGTGAAGTAGTATACAGCAACGATAGCATATCTATCTCCTCTTTTGGCTATTGGTAATATACCAATCAAATCGATCCTTTAGATTACAAATGGCCACGGGCTGACCATCTATTTTAACTCGGTTGAAGGAGTTCTTTTTATCTTGCCAAATCTTTGGCATTGGTCGCACTGTTTGGCATAATCTGATGCATCATGGTTGACTGTTGGCCAAAAATACCCATATCGGAGAACTTTCTTTAAAAGGGTTTGTCCCCCGGTGTTATCTCCGTAGTCACCTTCATGAACTTCCCTGAGGATCCTTTGAGCTTCGCCATTGGTCGCACATCTGGGCAAGGGGGTAGAGAATCCCCTTCGGTAGAGTATTCCATCCTATATTAAGAACCATGCTGCCTTTTGAAGGAGCTTTTTCCATTGATTCTTGTCAGCGTAGAGTATTCCTCTGAACAGATAGTCCTTGATTGGTGTCATCCATATTTATGGTTCTTTGGTCGTTCCAAAAACCCAGCTGATATCCGTCTCGCCTATGCTTAGAGCAGTCATAGTTTCAACTTGGACCAGTCCCATTGACTGAGCTTCTCTGGAACTAGCCAGTTTAGCTAGATAGTCTGCATTCGTGTTTTGTTCCCTCGGGATATGAGTTATGGTGTAATGCTCGTTTCGCAATTCATTCACTTTAGATAGATATGGGGCAAGGTTCTTTCCCCGAGCTTGATATTCGCCTCTTACCTGGTAGACGACTGGCTGAGAGTCGCTATAGATATGTATGGACTTTATCCTGAGTTCCTTCACAACTTTTAACCCGACTATCAATGCTTCATATTCTGCTTCATAGTTTGTTGTAGGGAATTCTAAGCGTAAGGCATAGCAAACGGATCGTCCTTTAGGAGTTTCGAGCATGACTCCTGCCCCGGAGCAAAAGTTGTTAGATGCACCGTCGACGAACAACTTCCAATGTGTCTCCACTTCCGGAGTAATTTCGTCTTCGTTATCTTGTATTATAAACTCGGCAATGAAGTCTGCCAGTGCCTGCCCGTTGATCGCCCTTCGAGGATGGTAAGTGATTTCATATTGACTCAATTCAATGTTCTATTTGATAAGCCATCCAGAGGTCCCGAGGCGGTACAACACTTGCTTCAAGGGTTGACCTGTTAGTACTTTGATCTGGTGTGCTTGGAAGTATGGTCATAACTTTCTGATGCAATCAAGAGGCAATATGCTAGTTTTTCCAACTTCGGATAATCCTTCTCGGCTCCAGTGAACCGTTTATTGATGTAATATAAGGGTCACTGGACCCTAGCTTCTTCTCGCATGAGCGTGGCACTTAATTCATAGGGCAAGGCTGCTAAGTAGATAAACAAGTCTTCTTCGTCTACCAGCTTGGATAGGATTGGCAGAGTCTCTATATGTCCTAGCAGTTCTTCGATGGTAGTCTGGCAAGCCTGATTCCTTTTGAAGTTCTTCTTTTCCTTCTTGGTATACATTTTTCGGTTGCTTTTAAGATGAACCGGCTTAGCACTGCAACTTTTCCATTCAAGCTTTGTAATTATTTCTTATTCCTTAGGGCCTCGACTTCCCGTAAGGTGGTAATTTGTTCGGGATTAGCTTCGATGCCTCTGGCACTTACAGTGAACCCTAGGAATTTTTCAGAGGCTACCCCGAAGTGACATTTAAGTGAATTGAGTTTCATTCTATACTTACGGAGTATCTCGAACATTTCGGCAAGGTTTTCCAAGTGATTTGCGGCTATGCGCGATTTAACTAACATGTCATCTACATAGACTTCCATAGTCTTCAAGATACGATGTTTGAACATGGCATTCACCAGCCGTTGGTAAGTTGCCCCAGCATTTTTTAAGCTGAACGTCATCACTTTGTAGAAGTATAATCCCATATCAGTGATAAAACATGTGTTTTCCTAGTCTGGTTCATACATCATGATCTGGTTGTATCTCGAGTAAGCATTCATGAATGATAGCAATTCATGTCGTGATGTCTCGTCCACAAGCTGGTTGATTCTAGGCAATGAAAACTATCCTTTGGGCAGGCTTTGTTTAGGTCTGAGTAGTCGATAAAAGTTCGCCATTTCCATTGGATTTCTTGACCAAGACCGGATTGAATACCCATTTGGGATAGGTTGCTTCGTAGATAAAGCCATTCGCCATCAGCCTATCCACTTCTTCTCTTAGTGCTTTGGACCATTCGGGTCCTTGGTTGTGCCTCTTCTGCTTCACTGGTGTATACTTGGGATCAATATTGAGTGTGTGGCATGCAATCTCCGGTGGCACCACCCATATATCGGAATGCGTCCAAGCGAATACGTCCAGGTTGGCACGAAGAAATTTGATTAGTTCATGTCACATCTTGTTTTTAAGATGTGATCTAATTTTCAGGACCCGAGTTGGGTCATCCATATCGACTAGGGTAAGCACCGTTAATTCGGCTGGTGTTACCCGATCCTCCCCTGAACTCTTCTTTCTAGGGTCCAAAGCCTTATCGAATCGGCTATGGCCCCTAGCCAGAGGCGGCTCTGTAGTTGCTATGTGGTAGGTTCACGAATGTGGAAAGTTCTCCCCACATTCTTTCCGTTTTCTTTTCTTCTAGATTCACGTAATTCTGCAATGTAGCATTCTCTTACGACACTTTGGTCTCCTTTGATCACCCCAACTCCATTCTCCATTAAAAATTTCATGGTTAGACACCACTGGGCTAAAGCAATCCTGAAGTCTGCCAAAGCAGGCCAATCAAGAAAGCATTGTAGGCGGATATTTCATCTACGATCACAAAGGTCAGGATGAGGACGATTCTTCGGTCGCCTTCCCTAAGTTCTACGGGCAAATCAATTGTTCCGACAAGTTGCTTAGGTTCACTGGTGAATCCCTGGATCATTGTTCAACAAACAGATATGTCTTTCATACTGATCTTCATTGATCAAATGTATGTCTGAACATGATATTGACAAAGCTTCTACCATCCACCAATACTCGTCGGACCATGGCCGGTCCAATTCCTACCGTCACGACCATGGGGTCAAGGGTCGGAGCTTCTATTCCTTTAGGGTCTCGATTCCGGAGTACTATATCATTATTTAGGGTTCTCTGATGCTTAGTAGGAGTTCCATCTACAACCGCAAAGCACGAATCTTTTGGAACATGTTTCAAAGAGCTTACATATCGTTCCATTTCTCCCCAACTCTTCTGTGCGGGATGAGATCCTCCAGATATCATTCTGATGATGAGTCTTTGCTTGGTCCGTCTGGATCCCTCTTTGCTGGTTCTAGCTTGGTTTCCCCGGTCTCTAGAAGCTTGGGGTGCAGCAGGCTGGTTAGGATTTTGTGGTTTCCTCACATACTGATGAAGCTTGTTTTCCCGAATCAGCTCTTCAACCAGGTTCTTCAGGTGTCAGCACTCATTCATGTTGTGACTATATGTTTCATGGAAGCGGCAGCACTTTCTAGAATGCTTTTACTATTCAGTCGCTTCCTTTTTAGGCGGCCTCTTGTATTCCTCCGTCTCTTGTGTCACAATTAGATGTTTTCTAGAGTATCATTGAGAGGGGTGTAGTCTTCGGGCCTCAAGCTTTTAAGTCGCTTGTTACCTCTGCTTCACTTGTTGGAATTCTGGTGCTTCCTTTTCTGGTTCTCATCCTTCCCCACATTTCCTACAACGGTCCCGGAGGTGTTTGCGTCTTGGTTAGCTACCATGCCATTCTAGCCAGCGTTGGTTGGTTTTGGATTAACAGGTTTTCTTTCTAGCTTCTCTGCCTCTTCCAATCTCAAGTACTGGATTGTCTTTTGGTTAAAGTCCTTTCTAGTGGTAGGTTGTTTCATTTTGATCGACCGAATTCAGTGTTGGGATGGATAGCGTGGACCAGAGCCATGAAGACCATATCTTCATTTAGGTTACTTACTTCAGTCACCGCGGTGTTGAACCGACTCATGAAGGATTTCAAAGATTCATTTCGTCCCTGGAATAGGCCAGATAAGGACGTCACGTCTTTTGGTTATGCCGTGTGATTCCTAAACTGATCAAGGAATTTTTTTGTTAATTCATTGAATGTGGAGATGGATTTTGGTGGGAGCCTGGTGAACCACATAGAAGCAATTCCCTCTAGGAAGATTGGAAAACATCTACATCGAACATCATTTGAAGCATTTTCTCCATCCATGTACCAGCTGTACTTGTACAAGTGAGGTTTCAGACCTCTAAGTCCATCGTATGATGGAATAGTCGACATGGTAAACATTTTAGGGTACCGCTCATTCAGAATGTCCAGTAAAGTGGGTCCGGCTTGGAGTGGAACCCCATTCGTCATATCTCCTATCCTTACTTTCGTCCATCAAGCGCTTGATCATATCCGCGATATATGCCTCTGAAGTCTGGTAGTCCGTGGGTTGGCTGTTAGTGACTATGCCAAGTGTTTGATTTTGCAAACGATCTTGGTAAGTGGGCTGAAGCCTAGGCTCTCCTATCTTCGGAAGAGCCACTCTCTTGGAGTTCCGTTAGCTTGCGGCTGGTCGAGCAGGGCAGTTTGGACCTCCTTGACATTATTGAGTGCATCAGTATTTTCTTCCAACTTATCGTCATCAAGTTGCTCACCACCTTCAGAGTCGGAGAGATCCACTGCTATATCTTCTCATGGGGTTTTCTCCCCTAGATTCAAGTTTGTAGCAGGTTGCTTTGCAGTTGGTGGAGTGCTTGCATTTCCTTTTATGGTGATTCTTGCAGCTCCACCCACTACTCCTCTTTTGCTTCTACATTTCGTTTCTCCTATTTAGGCCTGAAACGAAAGAGTTTTCCTGCTCCATGGCAGCCGCGGGCTCTGGCATGGTTCTTGGAGCAGCTAGTGATTACAAGGTTAGTAGGGCATTTAATTTGTCCCTAAGAGCTTTTTGGATGTTCTCCATATTTTGGTTGATTTCATCAACCATCTTGTTCAATTCACCTTTAGTGATGACTTCATGCTGAGTAGAAAATCCCGACAACCGATCTCCAGTGTTTGCTCTAGAATTCGCTCCAATTAATAGATTATTGGCATTGTTGACTTCAACTTGCTAAGGATTTGTCTCTTCTCCAGCTACAATAGCTCCTATGGATTTTTCGAAAGCAATTCTCTTTCTTCCCGCCATTGATCTTCAACGGCAAGCTTCAAACTTCCTAGAGCTGATTTGATGGATCTAGTTTCTGGATGTGGCGGATCCAAAGACGAAAACTAGATCTATGCCTAAATTCACTTTCTTCTCAGTAAAAACACCAAAATGTTAATCCAAAAAATGGGTCAATACCCTGGATTGAGTACAAAAGCAACAGCCCTATTTATCAGTGCAACTAAAATATAAATAGCAATAATAAATCGCTGTAAAAGTAAAGTGATAAGAGATTTTTATAGTGGTTTGGCTGTTAATGAAGCCTACGTCCACTTCATAGCTTCTATTGGCTAACTGCTGCTACAAGATTGATTTAGTTTACAATATGATTATATCACCTAGGTTAGACCTAAATCACCAGTACTTTGAGGCAATTGGAGGATCTCAGTTGCTCCTTTGTGACTGTTATATGGGAGAAAAAGAGTGAAGAATCGTAATGGCAGAGTTGCAGTAGCCAGTTCAGAAGATCCCCCCTTCCTGTTGCAGATGGGATGGTATTTATAGGAGTTGGAGAGCAATTGGGCCAGAGCTTCTACACTAGAACCCTGCATTTAGTGTGAAGAAGGAGCCCGAAAAAATTGAGGGGACATAGGAGCTAACTATTTGGATCGATACCCATCCAATTGGATCGGATCGATACCAATCCAAATAGTTGAGCATTTTTGATGCTATGACTATTTGGCTGTCTTTCTTGCTTCATTTTGATACTCTCTATATAATTTCATTCTTGTTGACTTGCTTTAATGATGATTCACCTATGGGTTTGGCCGATCTGTAATTTGAATTAGACAAGTTTTTACTTCTTGAACTCGGATGTTTGGAATGTTATCAAACTTTGTTGATAAGCTTAGTGGAGACATAGGAATGTAAGACAAGTGGATTGGAGACCCAATAAAGAAATATTTTGGATTGGTACCGATCCAATTGGATCGGATCAATACCGATCCAAAATGTTTGCATAAAAATTTTCTAAACTTCTTGGGGTCCTTTGTCTTGTATTTTTAGGCCTTCCGATCAAGTTTCGAGTCGTTCTGGTTTAATCTGAATGTTTAAACTCATATTGAATTCTGCTGAGTTAAAAACCCAGTTAACATCAGACTTCTGTTGTGTAACGTTAATGACCTCGCATTCCAACCTATACTAAATAAAGTCATTTATCCTTCACCTAAATATTAGGCTGATTCCACTAATTCATGCTTGTCAAAAACGTATTGTTGAGGCCATATAATTCCCATTATGGAAACCATTACGCCTCTTAAGTTCATTTGTTTACTTGCTATGAACTTATTCTTAACCTATACATTTATTTTCTATATTCTTCATTTTTATTTATGTCACTTAAGTGTCATTTATTTCTTTATTTCCAATTAATTATCCTTCATAAATGGTCATGATTATTCAAATTGGACCACTACTAATGACATTTGTTTGTTTGTTTCAAATCTAACTTATTATTCCTATTCCGTTTTCTCTATAAATGTTGCATTTAATTCTATAACTAATCCTATTACACGCATTTATATCCCCATTTGATTTCTGTAACTTCATATTAATTCTACATTTATTACCATTAATATTGCAATCATTATGTATTAACATTGGAATTGTTACCCCTTTTTCATTGCAACCTCCTAACCCTATGATTTATTATGTACTAATATTTAAACATTCTAATTGTAATGAATATGAGTATCGACGTGTATTTATTTATTATGTTTTATCCTTTACTTTCTACACACACACAAATATATATATATATATATAATTAGTTAATGCGGCTATACATGTATATATTTAATTTTGTTTTTTTTGAAATTTGGTTAATGCTTTATTAAAGGGTACTCGGGTAAAACAGCCCAAGCCCAAACAAAATACAAACGCACGTATTACAACACGATGCTTTGGAATACACAAAAGTTGTCAGAAAACAATTATACCCTGCCAAACACAGGACCTTGCAATTTATTACTTTAACCTAACCATTTCTCTTCGATCCAGGCTCCCTCTTTGTGAAATTAGATCTATGGCGGTTGATAATTCCATGCCTTAAGGATTTGTGCTTCCTCTGGTCTAAAGCTGGTAAGGATTTTTTGCTTTATCCTCTTCACTATGATCTTGACGTCTACTGTAACACCCCATATCTTAAGGCCCGAAGCTAAGTGCTACAGATGCTACAGTCATCTATAATATTAACTTCCGGTGACAAAATACAGTAATGTTAATGGTACCTATAATATCAGAAGCATATAAATATGAAACAAATTTATAGATTACAAAAAAATTATTGATTACATTACAAATCCATGTTTCATATTCCATTACATAATCCCAAATGATTCCCCAGGTTTCCATCAAATAAAATTATTACAAATACGCTAAGATCGACATATGAAGATGCCCCCTTGGATGATAAGAGTACTAAATAGACATAACTGTTTATATACAACACAGCGGATATAGAACTAAAAACTCCTAAATAGCTAACTTTGCCTCCTACTCGTCTTCGGAAGCATATTCGTCCACCTACTAAACCTGTAAAACCTTAACTCTCAATCTACTCAAATTAATTTTTGAGTATCCAAGAGTTTAAAGGGGAAAACATAAACTTTGAGTCAGACATAAAGCATGGTGTGAATACTATTATTACATCTCTGTTTCTAATATTAAGTGAGACCACGCCGCTTAGCGGAACGGGTGTCCCCTCACTAATATCCGTTTCTAAAACATATCTTTTGCAAATCAAAATCCTACAATCAAACTAATTGAACAATAATAGCAAGTATATACATATGCATAAAAATCAAGAAATCAATGGACTATCTATCCATACTATAGCTTTACCAGGCTGACTATTAACCACTGGCTAACTGCCCTTAATTTCTTTTTCTACGATAACTGAGCCTAATGGTTTTTACGGGCTTACCAATAGCCTATCTTTTCCCTGTATATTCCTTTCAGTGTGTAATCCCAATTTAATCCCATCTATGACAAACCCTACACACTGGAATTTTGGACTTATTTTAGCAAGGGGCTAATAGCTAAAGTTAGGGCGCGAGCCTACACTAGTCCTGTTTGGTCTTCTAATATCCGAGTCATAAATTTAGGGTTAACTACCCTTTTCATATATTTCCTATCTTAGGGTTGACTACCCTGTCAAAACTTTATTTCCTTGTAAACATCCTTTACAAATGATTTACACCAGAAATCATATTTTTATAAAACAAAATATTGATGAAATCTATTGGGATTATCTATCCCTTCAAAGTAAGTTAAAACCCTTTTTAACTTAAAAGAGCTTAGACCATAAAGCCAAGGTAAACCATTCGAAACCTTTGTTTAAATTTTAAACATTCCCTTTCGAATCCATTGAAAGTGTCCCTTTCAAAATAAGTTAACTACTTTACCTTGAAACACTAGGCCGAAAGGCCAAAACATACCTTTCGAAACATTTAAAAATAGACCTTTTCGAAACCATTGAGAATAATCCATCAAAAGCTATATTAAAACCATAGACATCCTCTATTCAAAATACTTTAAGCTTGCCATTCGAAAGCATTGAAAACCTTCCATTCAAATACTCTAAGTACCTTTCGAAAACATTGGGGTACCTCCCCTTTGAAACCTTTATTAGATACCTTTCAAAAGCAATAAACGTATTAGTTAAAACATTCCTTTCGAAAGTATTGGGTTCAAGTAAAATTTTTTGGAGCATAGCTTCGAAACCATTTAAAACCATTCCTTTCGAAACCTTTGGGTTTAATTTTCAATACATCTAAGGGTCTTAAAAGAACTGGATGAAAGCTTCTCTTTCAAAAGCATTATTCCTAAGTAAAAGAAAGTGGATGGTTTCGAAACCAACCCTTTCGAAAACATGGAGGGTGGCTTCAAAGTTTAAAGATGAAAGCACCCTTTTGAAAGCATTGATTTGAAAGATTGAATGCGGCAGCAGGGGTTTCGACCCTTTCGAAAGCTTTATTTAAAAATAAAAGGCGGCAACCTCTTTTGAAAGCCCTTTTCCAAAAAAGGCATTTTTGACTAAGTCAAAAGCTAATTCCTTCGAAAGCCTCTTTTTGTAACCAAAATAATTCTAAGTTTATGAAGACTACTTCTACCCCTTCGAAAGAACGTTTCGACTCTATACCTTCCACATATCTTCAATCCACTACGTACCAAGGCATTGGTACCATGTGTATTGGTTTCGACTTGATTGGAGGCTGCAGTATGGGGTCGAAAGGTGGTTGCTGTAAGTGGCAAAGCAATAATTCTTTGCAAAACTGATTTTTATCTTTTAGAAGTAATATCTTTCCAACTAACTTGCCTTATTTGTCAACATATAATTGGTTGCCCACTTCTTTTCAAAATCTTTTTCTAAAAGATGCTACTGAATTTAGAAATTAACAATTGTAAAACATTTAACAAATTACTCCTCCTTTTTAAACATATGAAACATTTAAGTCTCATACCTTAAATTATTTTATATCTTTAATAAAATGCTTAGGAAAATTTTCCAAAAATTCCCATAAATCTATTTTAATATATTTTCTAGCATATTTAAATTTCAGACCCAAAGCTAACATAAAATAGCTGAAATTAATTTAAACCCAATTTAACTATTTTCTTTACTAGAAAATCCATAATAAATCCACAAAATCTCAGAAAATTATGAAACTTGAAAATCATCTCTAAAATAATATTTCCGACCTTATATCAAAAAAGGAAGTCAAAAGGATGTCATTTAATAGGTTTTCCAAATCAAAACTTATCTTATAATCAATATGAAGCATCATAATTCATCAACAAATATATATCCATTTGAACAAACAAATCATGGCATATAATTTGCAAATACAATTCTGACCTTAGCTAGAAACCGAAACCATAAAAATGAGATGTAAGAACTATTATTCACCTTAGCTTGTTGTTAAGGAGGTTAAGATTTGGCCTTGGATTAATTTGCTTAAGCTTCCTACTTGCTTTCTTGCTTATCTTTCTCTTGTTTTCCTTCTAATGGTGGCCGGCAAAACTTTAATTTAGTTTTGTTTATGAACGTGATAAATGAAAATGGAATGAGGGTTTAGGGTATAAGGATATATCATATTCCTATTTTGCCCTTAGCTTAACACCCCTTCTTTATTCAATTTAAATTTTCATTTGTTTATTTAGAACTTAAGGCACGACTACCTTATAAGTTTTACAAATCACAATCTCTTAACCACCCTAACCTTTACTTTATTCTATTTAATTTTTCTAATTAAATTTCCTGAATAATGTAATTAAAATTAGGGGTGTTACGGACTCCCCTCCTTAAAGAATTTCGTCCTCGAAATTATGATAAGGTACTCATAAAAATCATTCATGAAGGTAAAACATACCATGAAACAAGTCAGGATAAGTATCTCTAATCCTGCTCTCAGTTTCCCAAGTACAGTATCTCTCGTCGTCACTCCACTGGACTTTGACTAATCGTCCGTTTGCTCATTCCAACGTCCTTTTATATCTGACTGTCATGTTCCATAATCTCTTCTCGTCTCTCGCAACTATATGAATTGGTTTTCTAACTATAGTCAAATTCGGTTCTAATATCAAATCGTCCAACCCTATCGGAGGAATTGTATTCTCTGGATCATGCACATACTTGCGAAGATGAGATACATGAAACACATTACGAACACCTGCCATACTGCTCGGAAACTCTACTCTATATGTGAGCTTTCCGATCCTCTCTATAATTTGGAACGGACCAACATATCTCGGTACTAGTTTCCCCGACTTTCCGAAATCGTACCACACCCTTCATCGGTGATACTTTAATGAAAACTCTATCTCTAACTGAGAACTCTAGACCTTTTCGTCTTTTATCTACATAACTCTTCTGTCTAGGCAAAGCTTCCTTCATCCTTTCTCGGATCAACTCAATCTTCTCTATCGCCTCTTTAACCAGATCTGGACCTAAGACTAATCTATCTCTAGTTTCCAACCAACATATTGGTGATTTGCATGGCCTTCCATACAAAGCTTCAAAAGGCACCATTCTGATACTAGTCTAATAACTATTATTATAGGAAAACTCAACCAAGTGTAGGTGATCTTCCCAAGGTCCACCAAAGTCTAGCACACAAGCCCTCAATAAATCCTTGAGTACCTTATTGACTCTCTCTCTGTCTGCCCATCCATCTGAGGGTGATACGCAGTACTCATCTTGAGCTTGGTACCTAACACATTCTATAGACTCTTCCAGAATTCACTGGTAAACAAAGCATCACTGTCACTAACTATACTACTAGGAATTCCATACAGTCTAACTATATTCTTCATAAACAACTTGGCTAAAACATATGTTGTCCTAGTTGACTTAACTGGAATGAAATGGGCACTCTTGGTCAACCTGTCCACTATAACCCATATACTTTCATTTCCTCTATTCGACCTTGGCAACTCGTCTATGAAATCCATGGATATCGAATCCTATTTTCAAACTGGTATCTTCAAAGGTTGAAGCAATCCAATTGGCTTCTGATGTTCGGCCTTCACTTGTTAACAGTTCGCATACTGCCTAACCCATAAGCCAACATCCTTCTTCATGCCTTCCCAGAAGAAGCTCCTCTTCATATCATGATACATATTGGTTCCTCCTGGATGAATCCTAAATTTCGATTAATACATTCTCTAAGAACTTCTTTTCATAAGTTCTCAACATTCGAAATACACAACCGTCCCTGCTTTCTCAACCATCCTCTCTGGTCAATACTAAAATACTTTAGATCATCGATCTCCAACCCAACCTCAAGCCTTCTAATCTTCTCGGCTAATAATGGATCCTCTTTCCGTTTAGAAGTAATCCTTTCGATCAACACTAGTCAAACTTCCAAACAGGACAACGTGGCGGTGCTCTGACTAGAACTAGCAGTCGATCTTAACTTGACACTACAAGTAGTCAAAGCTTCTAAATCTTTCCATTCTGCCAACATGGCTAACACCACATTTTGATGTCTTTTGGTACTTTATTTCCTTTCCCAGGTGTATACTCTATAACAAAATCATAAGCTGCTAAAAACTCCAACCACCTCTGATGTCTCATATTCAACTCCTTCTGAGAGAATAAATACCTTAAGGACTTATGATCTATGTATAGTTCAAATCTTTCCCACAAGAGACAATGTCTCTATATCTTCAATGCGAAGATCACCGTTGCTAACTCCAAATCATGAGTAGGATATCTCACCTCATGTGGTCTAAGCTGTCGTGAAGCGTAGGCAATGACTTTACCCTTCTGCATCAACAAAGTTCCTAGTTCGGTTCCGCATGCATCAGTATACACCACCAACCCTTGGTTTCCATCTGGAACCACTAACACAGGCGTGTTGGACTTGAGGAATGCTTCCTCACATTTGTCAGACCAGATAAACTTCACGTCCTTCCTGGTTAACTTAGTCAAAGGCACTGCTATCTGTAAGAAATCCTTAATGAATCTCCGGTAATAGCCAGCAAGTCTAAGAAAGCTTCTAATCTCAGTCACCGTCTCTGGTCTCTTCCAGTTATTAATAGCTTCGATCTTATCTGGATCGACTGACAAAACCCTTTTCTGAAACCACATGACCAAGAAACTTTACCTCTTTCCTCCAAAAATGACACTTGGAAAACTTCGCTTTCAGCTGGTGCTGCCTCCGTGTCTTAAGCACTACTCTAAGATGATCTCCATGCTCTCTTTCATCTTTAGAGTATACTAAAATGTCATCTATGAATACTAATACGAACATATCCAAGTATTCTCGAAAAACTAGATTCATCAAATCTACGAAGAAAGATAGTGCATTTGTTAACCTGAATGGCATTACTGACCACTAGTATGAACCACACCTAGTCTGAAATGTTGTCAACGGAATATTGTCCCTTGCCACTCTCAATTGATGGAAACCTGCCGCCAAATCTAATTGATAAAATACTCTGGCTCCATACAATTGATCGAATAAATCATTGATTCTCGGCAAAGGATACTTATTCTTAACCGTCTTCTTATTCAACCTACGATAGTCGATACATATCCTTAACGACCCATCAGGTTTCTTCACGAACACCGCGGCCGCACCCCACGGCGAACTACTTGGTCTAATAAAATTTCTCCCTTCTAGATCCATTAGCTGCACCTTCAATTCCTTCATCTCAGTCAGTGTCATCCTGCTAGGTGGTCTACTTACGGGTTCTACTCTTGGCACAAGATCTATTCGAAACTCAACAGCTCATTTCGATGGTAGTCCTATAACCGGCTCAAACACATCTGCAAATTCTCTTGCTACTTGAACCTGACTTAACTCTTCTTCTACTTCCATGGAACTCAATAGAGCACAACCACTCCGGTCAGAATCCTCCACTGAGAATATAATTCGGTTATGACTATCAAGGTGTCTTAGCAATATTTCCCTATTCTGGAAAAATATCCTAGCATCATATTTACCCAACCAATCCATACCCAAAATGATTTCGATGTCTACGAAATCAAAAACATACAGACTGCATGCAAACTTATGACCTAACAAATCAAGTTTTAACTAGTCACATCTCATTCCCAGAGTTGCATACCCTCCTATTGTATTCACAACCCTTAAGGACGTAACAAGGCATGTGGGTTCTCAACATGACCCATCAACCAAACACTGATATATAAATGAATGCGATGCACCAGTATCAAACAGTACCCTAACTAGTATACCCTGAATCAAAAGCATACCTTCCATCACAGTCTTTCCTTTCTTAGCAGCAGTTGACCTAGCAGACGATGGTCCAACAACAAAGACTTTTTCCATGTCCACCCTGACTAGTTCTGGACACAGATTCTTATAATGCCCGATCTGGTCGCAATTAAAGCACTTTACTCCCTTCTTATCTATGGCCTTCTTCCCTTTGCCTGTCCGACACTCATGAGCATAGTGTCCCTTCTTGTCACACTTATAAATAACTACATTGGCCTTCGCCTTCTTGGCAACCTCTTTCTTCTGAGCACCCTTCTTGTGGAAAAAACTTCCTCTTCTGGTTCTGCCCTCTTTGAGCTTCCCTTATTTACTACCATCATGAAGAACAACCATCTCCTCATGCCTCAAAGCCATTTCAACAATTACATCACATGGATCTCTGATATGTGCTAGAGTCACTTTAGCTAGCTCAGGTTTTAGTCCGGATAAACTTCTCATTTCTTTTGATAACCGTATCAACCGTAGCATAACCATACCTCGATAGCTCTTCAAATCAGGTGGCATATTCAAGCACGATCATGTCTCCCTGCTCCAACTCCATGAACTTCCTGAGTAGAGTAGACTTAGCTACCTCTGACATGAACCTCTCCTCAAACCTTCTTCGGAATTCAGCCCAAGTCATGGTCTCATCGTCAACTCCCACAGTAACATTGTTCCACCAGTACAGTGTTGCTCCTTGCAGCTGCCTAGAAGCAAGTCTCCTTTTCTGCTTATCGTTGAGCCCTAAATAAACAAAAAATCTCTTGCAATGAAGTAACTAATCGTCCACTTCCATTGCATCCTCGGTCCCGATAAACGGGTTTCCTTCGAGCCTGGCATAGTCTCGACTCAACACGGCATAATTGTTCCCATCTGGGGCCACGGGATTAACTCCTCCAACATTACCCCCAGCTACACCTGCAGCTGCTCCAACTTGCATCAAATTGACAAAGAACTAATACATCATCACCATATCTACTAGTGGATTTCCAGCACCTACGTTGGCATTTTCATTTTGATTAGCATTTGCCTATCGACCCTGATTCCTCCTGTTGAGCCGAGCATTTCCATTTGTCGTGGTGCTTCCTACATCGAGATTTCCTCTTTCGTTTCCTTCTTCCATATCTTCCTTTCTCGTAAATCTACGTACTAGCCTTACTAAGATACAGAAAAATGGTCTAAGAGAGGGGAATACGTACTCATATATATATATATATATATATATATATATATCAATTACAAGTACGTTACTATAGCGTTATCCTATACCTCAATCTTTTCTCTGATTTGTTAGGATTATGTTTTCAAAAATCAATTTACGTTTGAAATTTCTTTTAAGTTTTTCATAAACCTATGCTCTGCTACCAAGTTGTAACACCCCCTATCTTGAGGCCCGAAGCTAAGCGCTACAGATGCTGTAGTCATTTATAGTATTAACTTCCGGTGAAAAAATATAGCAATGTTAATGGTATCTATAATATTAGAAGCACGTGAATATGAAACAAAATCACAGATTACAAAACTAGTTTTTATTGGTTACATTGCAAATCCATGTTTCATATTCCATTACATAATCCCAAACGATTTCCTAGGTTTCGATCAAATATAATTATTACAAATACGCCAAGGCCGACATATGACGATGCCCCCTTGGATGATCATAGTAGTAAATAGACATAACTGTCTTATATACAACACAATGGATATAAAACTAAAAAATTATAAATAGCTAACTTTGCCTCCTACTCATCTTTGGAAGCTTATTCGTCCACCTACTAAACCTGTAAAACCTTAACTCTCAATCTACTCAAATTAATAGTTGAGTACCCGAGATTTTAAGGGGGAAAACATAAATTTCGAGTTAGACATAACGCCTGGTGTGAATACTATTATTACAACTCTGTTTTTTGATATTAAGCAAGACCCCGCCGCTTAGTGGAACAAGTTTCCCCTTACTAATATCACTTTCTAAAACATATCTTTTGCAAATCAAAATCCTGCAATCAAACTGATTGAACAATAATAGCAAGTATATACATATGCATAAAAATCAGAAAATCAATGGACTATCTGTCCATACTATAGTTTTACCTGGCTGACTATTAAACACTGGCTGACTTGGGCCTTCCAGACATAACCAAAATCTAACTTCTGTTAGACACTATTCTGGTTTGACTACCCTTAATTACTGGGCTCACTGCCCTTAATTTATTTTTCTAGGATCAACTGAACCTAATGGTTTTTACAGGCTTACCAATAACCTATCATTTCCCTGTATATTTGTTTAACGACGGTTTTTCTATGGGTTTAGAAAATCGCCGATAAATTTAAATTAAAAATTAACCTCAAGCGCACATCATACAATTCTAGTACGTGGCAAGTACATGTCAATCCGTAGGGAATTGTTTAGATTTTAAAATTCCTATTCAATCAAATTAAACCAATATTTGAAATTGTTAAGCTAAAAATGTAAATAAACTAGCAATAAAAAGTGGATAAAAAATATGAGAGTTTGAAGGTAATTTAGAGGTAATTTCCTTCTCATGATCACATAAATCAACAAAATGAAATTATGATCTCTCTTTTGGTCATTAGTGAGTTTAGTTGATGTGTTTATCATAAGTATGGCCTATTTGTGCTATTAATTAACTCAACATAAGCCATCAAACTATAACACAACCATTAAATCACTTTCTAACTCTCATGAAAATTGCAATGAAATTGAAAATAAAATCTATTTTAAACATGATGTATTAACTATTGATTAGAAATATAGACCATCAAATTTTGATTTTAAAATCACTTTATTACCATAATCATATGTAGATAAAGAGGTAATTTGTGTTTTGTTTGTTTAAGCATAGCCTATTTGGTGTCAACAACATAGGCTATCAAATTCAAAGCTAAACAACAAAATTTAACCACATCCAACAATTCCATTAAGCACAAAAAGAGATCAAAAATTACCAAAATGTTGAATCTACATGATTAAGAGAGCTTCATTACCCTAAATTGAAGGGGTTTAGCCTCTCATATTTGTTATCATTTCGACAAATGTAGCATTCAACATGAAATAAAAACAAGAAGAAAAATGCAAGCTAAGTAAAAAGAAAGATAGTTAAAATGAAATAAAAGCTAATCTACTTGCATAAGAGATAAACTACACTACTAACATAAAAGGAAATAACATGAAATAAAATAGCATGAATTAAAATTACATATAAGAAAATTACATAAGAAGAAAATGGCTAAGTAGCCATGAAAAAGAAAAGAGAGCTTTGTTTATTTTTGATCCTCAAAGTAAACTAACTAAAATGGAGACTAAGGAGGTTCAAAGGAGGCTAAGAGATTAATTACATGAACATATGGGGTATTTATACATGTTTTGAAACCTAATCATATTTTTCGGGACTACCCAAATTACCCTTGAGGAAGTGTGACCACACAGTTATCATTCGCATGAGATAATCCTACATTTAAATGTGCATGAAACTTTTAGCTCAACTAACTTGTGCATTAGATTCTAATTGTAGATTAAGGTAAGTGGGTATGTGGGGTCCTCCATGATACATGGTTTGAATTATTTCCATCTGTATTTCTTTGTATCCTCTTGTGCATGCATATTTTCCATGAAGTCTCTTGCAATTTTCATCCAGTTTTCCTACAAATAAAAATAAAATGTGGAAATAAATATTCTCAAATTAATATATGCACAAAAATGACCATTTTGCCCCTATATGAAGATGAATAAATGATGATTTGAAAAAAATTGAAATATTGGTTTAAACATGTTAAAATACCCTATATGCTCATTTATTTAATTAAATTCGATTAAATATGGTAGTAAAAATATGCACATTTACGTGCATATCAGATACCCCTACACTTATCTTTTTATTCGTCCTCGATTAAACTAAAACTAAGATAAATCTGTTTTCGTAGGGAGCACGATTGCATTGTGTGTATGCAACAAGCCGTTAAACCTATAGGTATCGCTATTAGGATGAGTATTGTCTCATGAGGGTTTTCAGCGGATACTACCCATAAAATCTAGATGCAAAGTGAAAAATTCCTAAATGCAAGATTTATTTACAAAGAAATGAATGCAAGTTTTTGAAAATATTTACAAATGGAGAATTTACTTTTAAATTAACATGAATAAGTTAAATATAAGTTTTGGTCATTATTAAGAAAATTTAAGTCATTTACTTGTCAAAACTTCCAACAAAAAATTAAGTTCATAACAAATAGACTCTAGTTTGGCTAGTTGTTTCGTTTGATAACATAGTATAACTATGAAATGGATCCTTAGTTGATTTTCAAAGTTTATCAAAGTGGTATTTTCATTTCTTTTGAATAATAAATCAAATCAAATAAGTAAAAATAGTGATTGGATTTCAATGGCTTACTCTCTCTTATTTGAAAATTTTATTTATATTAACAATATTTACAAGTGCCTAACTCAGAAAACTGAGGCCGGATATATTACCCATGCACTGCCTTCCGGGCTTACGTGAGGGGAATACAGAGCGTGGCGAGTGAACAAACAAGTGTGCACACCTATCGACTATAGGTATTATTAAAAATAATTTTTACATACAGACAATAACTCAGATAAATCAAGGCCAGATATACCGATCATGCACTACCTTTGGGGCTTACTTGAGAAGGGTATAGAGAATGGCGAGTGTACACATTTGCGTGTGGACACATAACTCTAGGTGTTATTAAAAAATATATACATATATACAAATATATTTTTCTTTTGATTGTTCATATATATATATATGTGTATATATATATATATATTTGTCTTTTGAAGAGAGAGTTTTGGAAATTATCTTAGCACCATTTAACTTAGAAGATAAAAATGTTATATCCTTTTCTTTAAATCCACCACTTATAAAACAAAGATTTCAATTAGTATATACTTCATAATTATCACTATGAACATTCCTGTATACTAGTTAAACCATCATTATTTGTAATCAAACTTTATTTTTATTTTTGTTGAGACAAATAAATTTTCAAAAAATTTAATTTAATAATCAAAACCATATATTTATCCTATAGTGTTTTTTTTAAATAAATAAATCAAAAGGCTATAGAGAAATTTATTTAGGAATTTTTTGCATTTTTTTTATTTTAATTTTTGTTGAGACAAATAAATTTTCAGAAATTTCAATTTAATAAAAATAAATGACGTGCACGTAAATGTGCATATTTTTCTACCATATTTAATCGAATTTAATTAAATAAATGAGCATATATGGTATTTTAACATGTTTAAACCAATATTTCAATTGTTTTCAAATCATCATTTATTTATCTTTATATCGGGGTAAAATGGTCATTTTTGTGCATATATTAATTTGAGAATATTTATTTCCACACTTTATTTTTATTTGTAGGAAAATTGGATGGAAATTACAAGAGGCTTCATGGAAAAATATGCTTGCACAACGGGATACAAAGGAATGAAGATGGAAATAATTCAAACCATGTATCATGGATGACCCCACCTACCCACTTACCTTAATCTACAATTAGAAGTTAATGCACAAGTTAGTGGAGCTGTAATAACCCTGCATTTTGTAACTATTTTTATTGTATATTTCAATTATTTTAATTTGAATTTTTGATTTAAAAACTTTATTTTATTTTGAAATTATTTTTAAACCTGTTTTATTTTCAATATTTCATTTTAAATATATATTTTGATTATCATATGAAATATAATTACAAACTTGTATAAATTGAATATTTTCCTAAAAAGTATATTTGTGGTCAAACTGGTCAAACTTTGACCTTTAAATTTTAAATTTAAATATTTAAATTCTTAAATTTTATCTTTTATTATGAAAATAGATTTAATAACTTGAATACAACTTTTCGTTTCGTTGGAAACGGAGTTAAATTGTGAAAGTTATGTATATTTCAATATTGTGTGTAAGCTGATGTATTTAGCAATATTGTCTATTTTAAATTATATTTTATTTGTCATATTTTGTTCTAATATGTGTTAATATTTTATTTTATGTATAATTTTTTCTTTTAATAATTTAAAGTGATTATATAATTTTTCCAAAGCTTATTGAATTTATTTTCCAATTTTAAACCCTAGTTTCTATTTTATATGCTATTTTCTTAATTTATTATATATAATTAAAATTTATTTATTTATTTTATACATTCACTTTTATTAGCTTTGTTTTACTCTATTTATATTAATTTGACATGTATTTAAATTAAAATAGATTTTTCCAAAGTGTATTGAATTCATTTCTAATTTTTATAGCCTAGTTTGCAATTTTAAGCCATTTTCTTAATTTAAAATTCTATTTAATTAAAATTTAATTATTTATTTTATATATTTACTTTCATTTCTGAGTTTTTATATGTATTTATAAATTGCAAAATGAATTTTGGAAATATGAAGAGTTTTGACCTTTTGTATACCTTGCCTTTTCACATTTCAACTTACCTTTTCACACCAAACATTACATGCATTCAATTGCTGGCCATATCTCATTGCTTCAGCTGATTTCCCCTTCATTTTCACGAAAAAAAATAGTTTCTCAACCCTACAAACAATCGGCCATTACTTGAAAAAAGTTTGATAAAAATTTCTATTCTTTCTTTTCACTCTTTTACTTGTTCTTTTGTATGATCTTTGCACTTGCATCTCTTCTTGTAGTTCGGACCTTTCTCCTCCAGCACCATGGCCACCTCCACCACCACCACAACTAGCCACCATCTCCTCCTTTCCACTGACCTTCCATAGCCGTGGCCATCCATGTTGAAGATCCACCAAAAAAATGAAGCAAACTCCACTTTATCATCATAGCCGAGCTCTCCCTTTTGTTCCACCACTCCACCATCATGCTTGGCCGACCAAACACCACATACTCCAGCCACAAACCTAAGTTTCAGACCATGCCACACCTGTACATGCACTCACCAAAATGGCCGTGCCCAAATCCATGCTTGGTCAAAGCATTTATACCTTGAACCCTCTTGTATTTGCCTTGTTTTGTGATTTCAAGCACACATATGCCTTCATCTCCTTTGTATTGCTTTGGCCGACCTCTACATGACCTCAACCTAACCTTAACCTGATCCAAAACCATCCCATAACAGTGCCTTTCCAGTCCATAGCTGAAGCATATGATGTTGAATGTAAGTGCAAAAGCTCTAGCTTTGAATTGTGTAGTTATTCCTAGCATTGTTTTGTAATATCTTGGTTTGTAATTCATGTTTGTATTTTTTTTGTTTGATATTTAACAAGGCAATTAGCTTTTGCTCTCCCACTCTCAAATCATTGTCATGTTATCGTGCCTTTGAAGTTCCTTGTTTGTGAAATTGGTTGTCATCTCTAGCTTATACAAGTGAGTAATTCTCACCAAACGATGTGTACTTATATAACTAGTAAACTGACACCATTTGAATCTGTACAATTATATCATCCTGTTATAACTGTTATATTATGATCATATAATGTTTACCCCTGTTATTATATAGTTATATCGTCCATTACTGTTATATGATGTTATTCTGTTCATTTTTATCAGTTTATCACACTGCAAGTTCCCTATAGATCAGGTTCACTATGGGTTGAAATGATACATACCCGAATGGACTTTAGAATAGGGAAAGATCGTTATGGGCTGAAATGATAAGCCTGAGCGACTTTTTTATTTTATTTAACTTGGGATTGCGGGTTTGAAATGATAGAACCCGGTTTTCTTTGTAAATTACGGGTTGAAATGATATATATCCGTATCACTTGACCTAGGCTAGAAAATTATATACAGACCCGTGGTTTATATATTTTTCTCAATATTTTAAAAATATTTTAAAAATGTAAATATTATGATATTTTGATTTAAATTTTATTAAAATGATTTCTATAAAATATTAGTGATTTGCTACAAATTAAATAAGTGAATTAAGTAAATGGTGAAGTAGAATTTGAAATATAAGTTAATTTTGGAATTTATGATTTTGGTTATAAATGGTATTTATGTAAGGTAATGAAATATGACAAATTTTATTTAAAAGATGAATTTAATGATTTTTATTAAGTAATAATAATTTTTAAAAGTGTTAATGATTTTGTATAAATTAAAATATGAAATAAATGAATATTTTAGCTGAATTTGGAAATATAACTTAAATTGAATTTTGTATAATTTGTTTAAAAGTGAATTTTTAATTAAGTAAAATAAAGTTAAATAAGTTATGTTTTGGAAATTTAAACTTAAGTGTTAAGTTAAATTTTGAAATAAAGAAATGAAAGTTTATTTGTTATTTAATTTGATTTTGTATGGAAATTTGACTTTGTAAAATCATAGAAATAAAAGTATGTAAATGATTGTTTTAAAGGGTGAATATATATGATTTTATAAGTTAAAATGATTTATATTAAAAGTTAATTATGTGTGAAATTGTAAATAAAACTCTGAATTTGATTTGGCAGCATTTTTGAAATATAATGTAAAGATATTACAGCATTGGTAAATGCTGTAGTTGTTTTAAATGAACCATATAGCAAATTTGAACTAAAGGTTATTATAGCACTTTGTTAGTGCTATAGTTGTTAAATTTAACTAAAATTTCAATTGAAACTAAATTAAGATATTATAGCATTTTTAATGCTGTCTTTTGTTAATGAACTGTTTTAAAACATAACATTTCGTAGCATTTCCTAAGTGCTGCGAAAGTTGAATTTTCATTGTTTTAATAAACTTTATTGGATACGTGATCTTTGAAAAATATTAAATTTCGTAAATTAAATATTTAATTATTAAATATAATGAATTGACTTTAAATGATTTAAATGGAATAGTTGATTGGGAAATACAACTATTTTGAAATGTGATTAAATGGTATTTAAATTTAAATTAAATAAATAATGTTTTGAAATGAATCTGAAATGATATTAAATCTTGGAATGAATAATTGAAGTTTATATTAGTGTGGAAAATATTTGGTTTACTTGTAATTTGAATCTATTTAAAAGATATTGGACTTATGAAATATAGGATATTAAAGCTTTGGAATTTATTTTATAATTTGAATAGTTTTTTTATGGATTGAATCTATATTTGAAAATTATAAGATTTGAAATGGTCTATGGAAATTTAATTGAAATAAATGATTGAATTGAATTGAAACTTTGAAAATTTTAATACTTGATTTGAAAGTATAATATTTACACTTTTAAATGGTTTAGATGAATTATTTGATTGAAATATAAACTATTTAAAAGGTGACTTGAAATGATAATAAATGAATGATATCTTTGAATTTAAAAAGTATTTAAAGTCGAATATTTAGATTTGAACTCAAATGATATTTTGGTATATAAAAATGATTTGAAATTATGTTTTGGAAAGATTTGATATTTTGATATATTAAAATGATTTGAAATGAAGTTTTGGAAAGATATGATATTTTGATATATTGAAATGATTTGAAATGAAGTTTTGAAATGATATGATATTTTAAATATATTGAAATGGTTTGGAATTGATTTAATCTTTATTTTGATAAAGATTTGGATTTGAAATGATATTCTATTTTGAAGTATAAACTATTTTTAAATTATAACCACGGGTTATAATAACGATTGGTTGTTAAAGAGACTGGGATCGGATATGGACATACTCTTTGTCGATACCGAAAACCACTTTGACAACTGTGTACGCGGTGGTGTTTCCAGAATGATGTAGGATGGTGACGACGATCCTAAGGTATATATACGTGGACCCAACTCCCGTGAGTTGGCATAAGATGGCTAAACAAGAGCGATCTCGGACCAGTGAGGTAGCACCTCTTATCGGACACACTTCTTCGATACTATTCTATTACTTGTGATTGATTTGGTGCGCACCCTTGATTTGGGAGTGTTGTTCGAGGTGGAGCGGTAGTGGCTGCTATGCGTTTCCATCAGTCCGTGTGCTTAATTGGTATATCTACCCTGGCATTGCCTTGTTGCCGTGTCACCTACCACATCGAGCTTTACTACGATTTGTGATTTCTCCCGTAGCCTGTGGAGTATCGAGGGTAGCCTCCATTTTGGGAGTATGCTAATACTGGATAGACTACTGGGACTATTACGTGTTAAGGGCTATATGGGTAACCCCTTGATGCTATTAAAAAGTATGTTTATTTTATATTAGACATTATTATAATAGCGAATATTACTACATAATAGATAGTTTAACGGATCCTTAAAGAATGGGCGATCCCAAGCATTCTTTAAGTTACTTGTACCTTTATTACAGTTCACTTGAGTTGGTTTACATTGTATAAGTATGTATGTCCTGACTTGAGTGTTTGTATTTTTTTATTTACGCTCGTGTCAGCCTGAGTATTCACAGATTTGGATTCCACTTTCTGGAGATTGGAATCGCTGGAGATTATCTTCTTATCTAGTTTTATCTATCTCAGTTCTGTTGTTCTACTCAACTTGTACTTGGTTATTTTATTGAGACTTCTGTTTTACTCTATTTCTTCTGTTATATCTGATGTAACTCTGATATATTTATATAGTAGCTTCATGAACTATTATTTCTTTTACTTCCGCTGCATTATTTTACTCTGTCTGTGATCTGTGATTTTTTTATTTACTATATATTCTGAGATTTGCCAAATTTTATTTACAACGTGGTATTTTGAGCAATTCAAGTCCGACATGTGCGGATGCGAATGGTTAAAAATACCGGGTCGTTACAGTTGGTATCAGAGCTTTGGTAGCTCTAGGCAAAACTTAGAATGTATGGTAAATTTAGTTACAGAATCACTTTCGTTCAAGCTTAAATCTTTCCTCCTTGATTCGAATTTCCTTTGAATTTTGGAACGTTACCTGCGGTTCTAAAATCCATCCTTGTCCCTCACTATTCATCTTCTTTTGATTCTGGAGTATCCCATAACTCCACTTCGAATGATTTTTATAGTGAAATTGGCGGTCTCCCTAATATTCTAATTTTCTTGTAAAGGGGAAAACTCCTTTACAATGGCATCGATTCACCAGAGATTTATATATATCCTCTGTTTAGATGCTAATATCTTTTATTACTCCAAACTCTATCTCCTGAGATCGAATGTAGATTTATCCTAGAAAATTCACATCGATCTTATTCTTTAAGTCACGGTTGACCCGGTTAAGGTTGCCCACGATTAATTTAAGCTTATCAATCTCCCTACTCAGTTATAATCATCTTTTCTTTTGTGTCCAACCTATCTTCATAACATTTTTAAAATTGTACTTGTAAATCTATGTTTTGTTTTATATATTGTGTTGTTTGAGTTGTTGATGTTGATTTGGGTTTCCGATCGATTCGTCTGATCAATGCTATCGATAGAATTTCTAAAACACTTTGACAGAACAAACTGACACAATATTATTTTAAAATTGTTAATGAAATAAATTTTATATATCTAAGCAAATTTATGGAACTTAATAAATTGATTTAAATTGATTATTTAAAATGATAATACTTGATTTATCATTTATTGTTCTATGATGAATTTATAAATAGTTGTTTATAAATTGATTTGGGAACTGAAATGAATTTAAATCAAGAATTTGAGAATTTAATTTTCGATGGTTTCAAACCTTGTGTTTAAAGTTTTAAAAGGTTGTATTATTTAAAGTATTTTCGAATAGAAATTTGTTTCCAAAGAATTTTAAATTTTTAAAAATCAGTGCTCTTCTCTTTGTCGCTGGAAAATAATTTCGGTAATGACTGCAGCATCATCGACATTCGTTTTCGAGTTTCAAAGTGAAGAAACCATTCTGTAGTCCTGCTATAGCTTTGTTTTGGAAAAATTTAATTGAATTGAATTTCTAAAATATGATTTGGTTTATAATATACAGGTATATGATTTAAATTTGATTTGACATAATATGTACATATATTTATTTATCTCCAAATGGTTTGAAAGGAATCAGAAATTTAATTCTTAAATTTTATCTTAAAGAATAATTTCAAAAAAAAAATCAAAATTTTGAATAAATATTCAAGCTTGAAATGATTGAATTAGAATGTTTATATTGTATATTAATTTTAGAAAGTTTTATTTTTATAATTCTCAATTGCATTCCAATATAACTTACCTAAATTTTTAGAAGTTAAGAATGTAATTGGATAATATACAATATAAAAAGATTTTTATAAATAAATTTGAGTGGTTATAATAAATGTTATACACTTAAATTTTAGTTATAAAAAGATTAACAGAGGTAAATAGAGTAAAATAGTAATGGAATAATTTACACAATAAAATGATGTTAAGGGAATTAGGAATAAATTAAAACAGTTATAATAAGTGTAAGTATATTTAACATAGGTGATAAAAAAAATATTGAGAGGATAAATTTAATTTTAATTAGGAATAAAGAAGAATTAAATTTATTGAATGTTATACACTTAATTTTAATCATCCATGATTTTAGAGATTGTTAGTTTAAGAAAATTAGATGATAAGATAATGAAATTAGAAATAGTTAAGATTTATTTAACTTGTGTAAAATTAATTATCAATTTAAGCTGAAACCATGGAAATTTCAAACCTATTATCTTATTTTGTTTTTCAAACTTATTATCTTATTTTGTTTTCAATCTGTCTTTTGGTTGTCCTTATTTTCCTTATCTTGCTATAGACTGGTAAATGCATCTTTCTATACTCTTTCTGTTTAGAAATCTTTCTATAAATCTTTATAATCTTTGGTACCCATTTCGAATCTGAGCACTGCTTGCCATCCACAGACCATCGGTCAAGCGGAAAGGGTGAATCAGATTTTAGAGGATCTTTTCGTACTAGTGTTCCTGATTCTGGAGAATCTTGGGAAGACCATCTCCACCTTGTTAAACTTACATATAACGATAGTTATCAGGTATAATTTCAATCTTTTATCATCTTGTCTTAATCCTATTTCACTCTATCTTTTTCTGTGCTTTCCCGTACCTCATTCCTTTTCGAGGATGAAAAGTTTTGAGTGGGGGAGAGTGTAACAACCCTGCATTTTGTAACTATTTTTATTGTATATTTCAATTATTTTAATTTGAATTTTTGATTTAAAAACTTTATTTTATTTTGGAATTATTATTAAACTTGTTTTAATTTCAATATTTCATTTTAAATATATATTTTGATTATCATATGAAATATAATTCCAAACTTGTATAAATTGAATATTTTTCTAAAAAGTATATTTATGGTCAAACTGATCAAACTTTGACCTTTAAATTTTAAATTTAAATATTTAAATTCTTAAATTTTATCTTTTATTATGAAAATAGATTTAATAACTTGAATACAGCTTTTCGTTTCGTTGGAAACGGAGTTAAATTGTGAAAGTTATGTATATTTCAATATTGTGTGTAAACTGATGTATTTAGCAATATTGTCTATTTTAAATTATATTTTATTTGTCATATTTTGTTCTAATATGTGTTAATATTTTATTTTATGTATAATTTTTTCTTTTAATAATTTAAAGTGATTATATAATTTTTCCAAAGCTTATTGAATTTATTTTCCAATTTTAAACCCTAGTTTCTATTTTATATGCTATTTTCTTAATTTAATTATATATAATTAAAACTTATTTATTTATTTTATACATTCACTTTTATTTGCTGTGTTTTACTCTATTTATATTCATTTTACATGTATTTAAATTAAAATAGATTTTTCCAAAGTGTATTGAATTCATTTCTAATTTTTATAGCCTAGTTTGCAATTTTAAGCCATTTTCTTAATTTAAAATTCTATTTAATTAAAATTTAATTATTTATTTTATATATTTACTTTCATTTCTGAGTTTTTATCTTTATTTATCAGTTTTTATATGTATTTATAAATTGCAAAATGAATTTTGGAAATATGAAGAGTTTTGACCTTTTGTATACCTTGCCTTTTCACATTTCAACTTACCTTTTCACACCAAACATCACATGCATTCAATTGCTGGCCATATCTCATTGCTTCAGCCGATTTCCCCTTCATTTTCACGAAAAAAAATAGTTTCTCAACCCTAAAAACAATCGGCCATCACTTGAAGAAAGTTTGATAAAAATTTCTATTCTTTCTTTTCACTCTTTTACTTGTTCTTTTGTATGATCTTTGCACTTGCATCTCTTCTTGTAGTTCGGCCCTTCCTCCCCCAGCACCATGGCCACCTCCACCACCACCACAACCAGCCACCATCTCCTCCTTTCCACTGACCTTCCATAGCCGTGGCCATCCATGTTGAAGATCCACCAAAAAAATGAAGCAAACTCCACTTTATCATCATAGCCGAGCTCTCCCTTTTGTTCCACCACTCCACCATCATGCTTGGCCGACCAAACACCACCTACTCCAGCCCCAAACCGAAGTTTCAAACCATGCCACACCTGTACATGCACTCACCAAAATGGCCGTGCCCAAATCCATGCTTGGTCGAAGCATTTATGCCTTGAACCCTCTTGTATTTGCCTTGTTTTGTGATTTCAAGCACACATATGCCTTCATCTCCTTTGTATTGCTTTGGCCGACCTCTACATGACCTCAACCTAACCTTAACCTGATCCAAAACCATCCCATAATAGTGCCTTTCCAGCCATAGCTGAAGCATATGATGTTGAATGCAAGTGCAAAAGCTCTAGCTTTGAATTGTGTAGTTATTCCTAGCATTGTTTTGTAATATCTTGGTTTGTAATTCATGTTTGTATTTGTTTTGTTTGATATTTAACAAGGCAATTAGCTTTTGCTCTCCCACTCTCAAATCATTGTCATGTTATCATGCCTTTGAAGTTCCTTCTTTGTGAAATTGGTTGTCATCTCCAGCTTATACAAGTGAGTAATTCTCACCAGACGATGTGTACTTATATAACTAGTAAACTGACACCATTTGAATCTGTAAAATTATATCATCCTGTTATAACTGTTATATTATGATCATATAATGTTTACCCCTGTTATTATATAGTTATATCATCCATTACTGTTATATGATGTTATTCTGTTCATTTTTATCAGTTTATCACACTGCAAGTTCCCTATAGATCAGGTTCACTATGGGTTGAAATGATACATACCCGAACGGACTTTAGAATAGGGAAAGATCGTTATGGGCTAAAATGATAAGCCTGAGCGACTTTTTTATTTTATTTAACTTGGGATTGCGGGTTTGAAATGATAGAACCCAGTTTTCTTTGTAAATTACGGGTTGAAATGATATATATCCATATCACTTGACCTAGGCTGGAAAATTATATACATACCCGTGGTTTATATATTTTTCTCAATATTTTAAAAATATTTTAAAAATGTAAATATTATGATATTTTGATTTAAATTTTATTAAAATGATTTCTATAAAATATTAGTGATTTGCTACAAATTAAATAAGTGAATTAAGTAAATGGTGAAGTAGAATTTGAAATATAAGTTAATTTTGGAATATATGATTTTGGTTATAAATGGAATTTATGTAAGGTAATGAAATATGACAAATTTTATTTAAAAGTTGAATTTAATGATTTTTATTAAGTAATAATAATTTTTAAAAGTGTTAATGATTTTGTATAAATTAAAATATGAAATAAATGAATATTTAAGCTGAATTTGGAAATATAACTTAAATTGAATTTTGTATAATTTGTTTAAAAGTGAATTTTTAATTAAGTAAAATAAAGTTAAATAAGTTATGTTTTGGAAATTTAAACTTAAGTGTTAAGTTAAATTTTGAAATAAAGAAATGAAAGTTTATTTGTTATTTAATTTGATTTTGTATGGAAATTTGACTTTGTAAAATCATAGAAATAAAAGTATGTAAATGATTGTTTTAAAGGGTGAATATATATGATTTTATAAGTTAAAATGATTTATATTAAAAGTTAATTATGTGTGAAATTGTAAATAAAACTATGAATTTGATTTGAAAACATTTTTGAAATATAATGTAAAGATATTACAGCATTGGTAAATGTTGTAGTTGTTTTAAATGAACCATATATCAAACTTGAACTAAAGGTTATTATAGCACTTTGTTAGTGCTATAGTTGTTAAATTTAACTAAAATTTCAATTGAAACTAAATTAAGATATTACAGCATTTTTAATGCTGTCTTTTGTTAATGAACTGTTTTAAAACATAACATTTCGTAGCATTTCCTAAGTGCTGCGAAAGTTGAATTTTCATTGTTTTAATAAACTTAAATGGATACGTGATCTTTGAAAAAGATTAAATTTTGTAAATTAAATATTTAATTATTAAATATAATGAATTGACTTTAAATAATTTAAATGGAATAGTTGATTGGGAAATACAACTATTTTGAAATGTGATTAATGGTATTTAAATTAAAATTAAAATTACATAAATGATGTTTTGAAATGATATTTTGAAATGAATCTGAAATGATATTAAATCTTGGAATGAATAATTGAAGTTTATATTAGTATGGAAAATATTTGGTTTACTTGTAATTTGAATCTATTTAAAAGATATTGGACTTATGAAATATAGGATATTAAAGCTTTGGAATTTATTTTATAATTTGAATAGTTATTTTGTGGATTAAATCTATATTTGATTTTTATAAGATTTGAAATGGTCTACGGAAATTTAATCGAAATAAATGATTGAATTGAATTGAAACTTTGAAAATTTTAATACTTGATTTGAAAGTATAATATTTACACTTTTAAATGGTTTAGATGAATTATTTGATTGAAATATAAACTATTTAAAAGGTGACTTGAAATGATAATAAATGAATGATATCTTTGAATTTAAAAAGTATTTAAAGTTGAATATTTAGATTTGAACTCAAATGATATTTTGGTATATAAAAATGATTTGAAATGAAGTTTTGGAAAGATTTGATATTTTGATATATTAAAATGATTTGAAATGAAGTTTTGGAAAGATATGATATTTTGATATATTGAAATGATTTGAAATGAAGTTTTGAAATGATATGATATTTTAAATGTATTGAAATGGTTTGGAATTGATTTAATCTTTATTTTGATAAAGATTTGGATTTGAAATGATATTCTATTTTGAAGTATAAACTGTTTTAAAATTATAACCACGGGTTATAATAACGATGGGTTGTTAAAGAGACCGGGATCAGATATGGACATGCTCTCTGTCGATACCGAAAACCACTTTGACAATTGTGTACGCGGTGGAGTTTCCAGAATGAAGTAGGATGGTGACGACGATCCTAAGGTATATATACGTGGACCCAACTCCCGTGAGTTGGCATAAGGTGGCTAAAACAGGAGCGATCTCGGACCAGTGAGGTAGCACCTCTTATCGGACACACTTCTTCGATACTATTCTATTACTTATGATTGATTTGGTGCGCACCCTTGATTTGGGAGTGTTGTTCGAGGTGGAGCGGTAGTGGCTGCTATGCGTTTCCATCAGTCCGTGTGCGTAATTGGTATATCTACCCTGGCATTGCCTTGTGTGCCGTGTCACCTACCATATCGAGCTTTACTACGATTTGTGATTTCTCCCGTAGCCTGTGGAGTATCGATGGTAGCCCTCATTTTGGGAGTATGCTAATACTGGATAGACTACTGGGACTATTACGTGTTAAGGGCTATATGGGTAACCCCTTGACGCTATTAAAAAGTATGTTTATTTTATTTTAGACATTATTATAATAGCGAATATTACTACATAGTAGATAGTTTAACGGATCCTTAAAGAATGGGCGATCCCAAGCATTCTTTAAGTTACTTGTACCTTTATTACAGTTCACTTGAGTTGGTTTACATTGTATAAGTATGTATGTCCTGACTCGAGTGTTTGTAATTTTTTATTTACGCTCGTGTCAGCCTGAGTATTCACAGATTTGGATTCCACTTTCTGGAGATTGGAATCGCTGGAGATTATCTGCTTATCTAGTTTTATCTATCTCAGTTCTGTTGTTCTACTCAACTTGTACTTGGTTATTTTATTGAGACTTCTGTTGTACTCTATTTCTTCTGTTATATCTTATGTAACTCTGATATATTTATATAGTAGCTTCATGAACTACTATTTCTTTTACTTCCGCTGCATTATTTTACTCTGTGTCTGTGATCCGTGATTTTTTTTATTTATTATATATTCTGAGATTTGCCAAATTTTATTTATAACGCGGTATTTTGAGCAATTCAAGTCCGACATGTGCGGATGCGAATGGTTAAAAATACCGGGTCGTTATAGGAGCTAAAAGTTTAATGCACATTTAAATGGAGGATTATCTCATGCTATTGATAACTTGATGGCCACGCTTCCTCAAGTGTAATTTGGGTAGTCCCCAAAAATATGATTAGGATAATCTCTTAGCCTCCTTTGAGCTTCCTTAGCCTCTATTTTAGTTAGTTTAGTTTGAGGCTCAAAAATAAACAATTCTCTCTTTTCTTTTTCATGGCTACTTAGCCATTATCTTCTTATGTAGTTTTCCTATATTCAACTTTAATTCTTGCTATTTTATTTCATGTTATTTCCTTTTATGTTAGTAGTGTGGTTTATTTCTTATGCAAGTAGATTAGCTTTTATTTCATTTTAATTAGCTTTCTTTTTACTTAGCTTGCATTTTTCTTCTTGTTTTTATTTCATGTTGAATGCTACATTTGTTGAAATGATAACAGATATGAGAGCTAAACCCCTTCAAATTAGGGGTAATGAAGCTCTCTTAATCATGTAGATTCAACATTTTGGTAATTTTTGATCTCTTTTTGTGCTTAATGGAATTGTTCGATGTGGTTAAATTTTGTTGTTTAGCTTTGAATTTGATAGCCTATGTTGTTGACACCAAATAGGCTATGCTTAAACAAATAAAACACAAATTACCTCTTCTTCTACATATGATTATGGTAATGAAGTGATTTTTAAATCCAAATTTGATGGTCTATATTTCTGATCAATAGTTAATAGATCATGCTTAGAATAGATTTTATTTTCAATTTCATTGCAATTTTCATGAGAGTTAAAAAGTGATTTAGTGGGTGTGTTGTAGTTTGATGGCTTATGTTGAGCTAATTAATAGCACAAATAGGCCATACTTATGATAAACACATCAACTAAACTCACCAATGACCAAAAGAGAGATCATAATTTCATTTTGTTGATTTATGTGATCATGAGAAGGAAATTACCTCTAAATTTCCTTCAAACTCTCATATATTTTATCCACTTTTTATTGCTAGTTTATTTACATTTTTAGCCTAACAACTTCAAATATTGGTTTAATTTGATTGAATAGGAGTTTTAAAATCTAAACAATTCCCTGCGGATCGACTCGTACTCGTCACGTACTAGAATTGTACGTCGTGCGTTTGTGGTTAATTTTTAATTCAAATTTATCGACGATATTCTAAACCCATAGAAAAACCGTCGTTAAACAAGTTTTTAGCTCCATTGCCAGAGAATTTAACTTGATTTTAATTTCTATTCTTCGAATTATTTTTGTTTTATTTCGTGTGTTTGTTTTGTGTGTTCATTTGCATTTCATTTAAAAAAAAGTGTTGTGTTGTGTTATTGTTGATTGATTTTTGTTTGCATTTGTTTGTGTGATTGTTTATTGTTTTTGCATTTGCATTTGCATGTTTAAAAAAACATACACTATTTTATTTGAAAACAATTTTTTTTCCCATTTCAATTTTCCTTTTTACAAATTTCATTTGCAATACATTTCAAACTCTCTACCATTCCCTGTTACTATCTTGCTTCAACATTTTTGTGCACACTGTGCATACAGTTATACAAACATTGCCAACATCACCACATTACTGCCGAACCATTTTACCTCCACCATTGCATACTTCAACACACTAAACTTCAACAACAATTCCTTCCTCCTGCATACATCCCTCCCCTGCACATACCACTGCAATCTCTAGCAGCTCCACCACACTTGAATTACTTCAACAGCAAACCATCCCAAACCATACCACTTCTGCTCACATTTTTGTACACAACTCAAACATGCATTCTCCTCTGCCTAAACCACCTTTGCTACAACATACATCATCACTGTTTCACCTCCCATCCCCTTGACCACCGAAAAATCCTCTAATACAGTAGTTATGTCTGTGCATATCTGAACACTAACCTCCACTTGTGCCTTTCACAATCTCATATCAACATACAACAGTGACCAAACCATAAACATCAACCTTTGTGCATCGTCTACCAACATTTCTGTCCTTAACTACCTTTGCTTGGTTCCTCCTCGACAACGTACCACCACTTCTACACTTTCACATTCAACTGCCTTGTACTAACAACCACCATACCAACATATACATCAACATATTTACACTTCCCACTGTCTAATCGTAACCTTCGTCATAATTTCTTCCATCACACACCCAAACTGGTCACCATCAACTTACTGCACAAACAACACCAGAGAATTCCCCTGCCTTCCAGACCACTTAAGCACCTCTCTTCCACTAACTAACTCTCCTCCTTGCCAACTCAACAGTTGCCTACATATCCTACTGACAACCATCACTGCTCGACCCCCTATCCTATTACAACTCTCTGCAATATCCATCAAACACACACATTGATCTTGTACAGCACTACCATTTCATTACTGACACATTTCACTGCCAAAAACACCAACATCCTCTCACACTGTCATCAACTCCAAGTAACTTCTCCCTGACTGCCTTCTCACTGTGCAAGTAACTCCACCTCAGTACAAAACTGCATAATACGACTTCAACAATACCACAATACCCAGCTCCCATATCAGTTCACCCACTTCCACAAAACTGCACAATACCACCATATCACTTCTACATTCACTCCTCTTACTATCACTGCCTCTATTCACTTCCTGCTGCTTTTAGATCAATAAAACGTTCATATTTCCTGACCTACACATACCCTTTTATACAACATTTCCATTGCCCTGCAAATATCACAACTTCCTACTGCCTTGCCTTACCACCACTCAACCATCACAACCACTGTCTCTCTATTGCCACTCAGTTATACTCCCCTCACATAAATCAAACCACTGACCAAAAACTGCTACATCTCCTCTGACTGCATCACCATTCACTGCCCCTTCAACTTTCTTCCTACAACCCCATACATCACCTTCAACTCTTGCCTCATAAACAGTCACTACTACTGCCCACACTTCATACTGTACAAACAGCCCACAACGTACAGTGAACAACAGTCTCCACCTCCCCGGTCATTCCTCTACCATCCCCTGCCTTGCAATATAAACTCATCGCATACATCCCTGCAACATATCAATTCATCACAGCAATACCCCAAACAGCAGCCGTTTCTACTTCACAAACCTGGCCAACTGACATCACCCCACTAACATCATACCACCTCTTCTTGCTATCACCGGCACCTCCTTTTCACTTCTGTCATCAGCGCCAACCACCACAATACTATTAAATACAAAACAGAACCACCTATCGCCTCCAATCCAATTCGCGACCTCCAATCAACCATCAACAACCACCGAGCTACCACCGAGCCCCCTATTCCAACCCAAATGTTATGCCCAACATCTAGAAGCAACCATTAAAAACAGTAAATGCAAAATAAAACAAAGCTCGGGTTAAATTTCATCAGAGATGATCGTAAGCTAGCACTGGAAAATGGTCGGAGGCAAGTGGTGGTCCAGGAATGGAGGTTGAAAGTGTTAGTGCCTCATGAAGTCTTGGGAAGTTGTGTGCAAGATATATACAAGCTGATACATGGTTGCTTTACTATATAAATGTATATAGCTTGACTATAGTTTGGGTTACGATTTGTTAGGGGTTAGTTTAGAGCCGTTGTAATTAGTCATATATATGTATGAAGGAAGTATGTGTGTAAGGGTATGATCAGTTTCAAATTAATAAATCAGATTTTCTTTTATCTGTTGTTAATTCTTGTTTCACCACCTTTCTTTCTTTAAGCCTTATGTATTTCTTCTTCAATTGCTTCACCTCCTTCAGTCTGTTACCTATCCCTGCGATCAGTCATGCTTTCAATCTTTCACCACCTTCTTCTTGTCTCTTGTATCACATGTGTATTTCCGTTCTTCAGGGTTCCCACCTCCTCCTTTTAAATTCTAAGTTGCTTCATCACCCTCCTTTCTAATCACTGTTAGTCACCACCTTTTCTCTCACTCTCAACCTGCTACATTTTAAACCATTTTATCAACTGAAACCTGCCTCTCTCCATCATCCCACCATAACAAACACCTAGTCACAAACCTGAAAGAATAAAGATAACAACATATTGGTATCGAAGCCACACGGTGAGCACCTAGCCGATCCTTGGTTAAGAGCAAGTTTTGATGTTAACAAAGAGGCTTCATCCTCCTTTGAAACTACAAACACTGAAACTCAAGAATTCAAAGAAAAAATGAAAAAAAATACAAGGAATGTTGTCAAAATTTTTCTCTAAATTGAAAGAAATAAAGAACTAGACGCATCATGAAGAAATATCAAGAACTGACATCAACAAATATCAGAACTAGAACCAAAAACCCCAACCTTGATCACCATTCCCCTTCCAGAAACTCTGACTTCCCTACAAATCATTCCAAAGACACAGCCAGCCTTACCATCAAGATAGATTTTCCTACATTCTCAGGAGAAGACAATGCGATTAATTGGTTAACGCAAGCTGAGCTGTTTTTCAAATACCGCAATATTGATGTGGAAGAATGGGTTCATATTTGTTCTTTTCATCTTAAAAAAGAAGCTTTGCAATTGTTTTATAGTTATTCTCATAATGTTCAAGACTATGATCAATGGATGATTTTCTACAAAGAAATTCAGCATTGGAATGCAGGTTATAAATTGAAATGCAAGTTGTCAATCCCTTCCAATGATATTCAAGCACAAAAGCAACCCACAAATGAGCATGTTATAGAAAAAGAGAAAGGTCCTACCGATCAAATTTTACATGAATAAGTAGAGAAAGTAAGAGAAACTTCAGTTGCAATGTCTCTTTCAAAAAGTGATCATTCTTGGGAGAAGCCTGATATAGCAAATGATAGTGAAGCCCATGTGATTTTAGGGAAACAGTCAATCATGGTTTATGGTTCTGACAAGAAAATATGGACTAAAAAGAATGATGGTACAAAAATAGAGAATGTCCACTTTGGTAAAATCTCATTGTTAGGAAGCAACACATGTGAGCACCTGCCTATTATTAAATGTAAAGAGAGTTGTCCAAAATAAAGTTTGCAATAGAAATATATAAAGAATGTTTGCATGAAGATTCTTCTCTGAATGGTGACAAAACAGAAGAGCCTGGCAATATTGATGAGAGAATTATTTGGTTAAAAACTTTTAACTATTCTGTATGCCTAGGAAAGCATTATAGTAAAAAGAAGATATTCATATTCGACCCGGGTGGTAGCACATTGACTAGAATGGCTGGAAAAGCTTCGACTCAACCTTGAGGACAAGGTTGCTCTGAAGGAGAGGGGAAATGTTATGCCCAACATCTAGAAGCAGCCATTAAAAACAGTAATTGCAAAATAAAACAAAGCTCAGGTTAAAGTTTGTCAGAGGTGATCGGAAGCTAGCACTGGAAGATGGTCTGAGGCAAGTGGTGGTCCAGCAATGCAGGTTGAAAGTGTTAGTGCCTGATGAAGTCTTGGGAAGTTGTGTGCATGATATATACATGCTGATATATGGTTGCTTTGCTATATAAATGTGTTTAGCTTGACAATAGTTTAGGTTAGGATTTGTTAGGGGTTAGTATAGAGCCGTTGTAATTAGTCATATATATGTATGAAGGCAGTATGCATGTAAGGGTATGATCAATTGCAAATTAATAAATCAAATTTTCTTTTATCTGCTGTTAATTCTTGTTTCACCATCTTTCTTTCTTTAAGCCTTGTGTATTTCTTCTTTAATTGCTTCACCTCCTTCAGTCTGTTACCTATCCCTACATTCAGTCATACTTTCAAGATTTCACCACCTTCTTCTTGTCTCTGGTATCACATGTGTATTTCCATTCTTCAGGGTTCCCACCTCCTCCTTTTAAATTCTAAGTTGCTTCATCACCCTCCTTTCTAATCACTGTTAGTCACCACCTTTTCTCTCACTCTCAACCTACTGCATTTTGAACCATTTTATCACTTGAAACCTACCTCTCTCCATCATCTCACCATGACAAACACCCAATCACAAACCCGAAAGAATAAAGATCACAACACCAAACCACCTTCCACCTCTGCCATCGCAAATCGATTGCCATAAAAAAAGATGAAAACTTTCGATTTGCGGAATTAAATTCAATTTGAGAATTTGGGAGATTCGAGAATATCGATTTGAAAACTTTTTGTTATGTGTTTTATCTCTTGGTTTTTCGATTGTGAAGGTGGAATTTTTATTTTGTTGTGTGTCTTTGGGTAGGGGCTGTGCTATGTTATAAAAAAACGGGGAAAAAGGGAAAAAATGGGGAAACAAAGGAAAAAACTTGCTTGCTTACAATTTTCCTTTGTGTGTTCAATTTTATTTTGGGTTTTGTTTCACAAAAAAATATATATGGTTTTGTGTGATAATTTTGCATTAAATCCCTAGATATATATATAATTTTCAGGTTGTAGGAAATAAAATGGAGTTGCTGTGATAAACTGCTTTGCTCGGCTTGTTGAAATAATTGCTTTACTTGCTTATAAAAAAAATTACTGCTTTATTATAAATTACTAATAATTATGCATGCTTTGGTATCATGCCCCTATCTTTTGTTTTTATTTGCCTTTCATTGTTGGTTGCTTACATTTTAAAAAAATTCAAAAACAAAAAAAAACATAAAAAAGACAAATTTCATTGTAGTTGTATTGTTAAAAACACGTTTAATTTCTGCTTTGCATTCATCTTATCTTGTTTTATTTTCTAAGGGCAACATCCAAATTAACATAAGGTGGGGGATTTCATCACCCTTTCCTTGGCCCACAAATCACATTTCATTTTGGAAAATTGACTAATAATAAAGGTTAGACATTTGACTTAAGGGTGTCGCGAGCTCACCTTGGGCTTAATTGTATATTGACAAGTTGTCCTCTTTCGACAATTTAATTTCTTGGTGTTTAGGCTACAGCATAGCAATAGTCATTTATAAATATTACGGTGATTCGTAAATATTATAGTGGTTGTTTCTCTGAAGGTACTAAAACCTTCGGCTGCATTGCTACGGTAATTCGTGGTGCACCAATAAATCCTGTCTGTTACCTGGCTGAGAACTATCTTGTTGAATTAAGACAAAGTGTGGTTATACAATTTTGGGTTAGGAGCTACTTAGAAAATTTGTAATTAAACCCTTGCGTTCATTTAGTTGCATTAGTTAATGCATATTTAAAAATAAAAAAAATATTTCAAAACCAAAAACTAAAATTCAAAAAATAATTCTAAGTTAGTTTTTTCATAGAAAAACAAAAATCCAAAAAAAATAAGGCCCCATTTGGTTTGCTATTTTTAGTTTTGTGTTTTCGTCTAAACAAAAATTTGCATTTATTATGTATTGTTGAAAAACAAACAATTTTGAAAAATAAAACTAACATAGAAAATAGAAAACAAGTTTATTTGATTTTTTGTGTTTTGAGACATAACAAAAGGATTGAAAACAATTCATCTCCTTTATTTCCCGTCCATCATCTCGATGGCTAAGAATTGTAAAAAATTTCCCACATTTTCTTGTATTTTATAGCGTATGTTGAAAATGCAAAACTCAAAACGAAACCAAACGGGGCCTAATCTTTTCAAAAAACAAAAAAAATTGAAAATCCAAAATCAAAACAAAAATCAATTTCCCCTTTGAAAAATAAATTCCTTTTGGTAAATATCCTTTCTTTGTAAAAAAATAGAAGAAAAAACAAATTCTTGAAAATGTCCGAGTTTCCCTACTCACATGAATTTTACAATAGTTGTGAAAAATCAATATAATCCATATAATTTCACACCAAATTCTTATGGATATTTCAATGACAACTATTATACAAACAATTTGAATTTTGAGCAACAAAATTTTCAAAATGATTACCAACCCACAAATCTTGAAAAGAGTATCGAAATGATTTCGTCTTTACTTGAGCTCTCTACACAACAAAATCAAAGGATAAATGATTTGTGTAATTCATATTTGTGCAATGATTCAAGTCAAAGTTTTCAAAACAATCAAAATTTGAATTCACTTCCAAATTCAAATGATTTCGAGTATAACCCACGCCAATACAACCTCAAACTCCAAAATGGATTTCAAAATCAAAATGGAAATGTAAATCAGTTTTTAAATAATTTTGGCAATGAGAATAATTTCAATTACGATGCGATTAATAATTTTTACTCTCAACAAGTTCCAACTGAAAATTTTCAAATTAATAATTATAAATATGACTTCATTGAGAAAATGGAAGAAATTTACAATGATCACACGGATTTGTTGTTTGAAACATACATGAAACAACGTGAGAAACAAAACCAAATCCCAACGTGTGACCCGTCAAATAATAATCCATCTTTTGCCAAAATTGACGATTTTCAAATAACAGCTTTTGAAATTGAAAACGACAATCTTAATGAAGTTGTTGAAAGTACAGTAATTGATTTGGATTTCAATTCTTTTAAGGGTGTGGAACCAAATTTAAAATTCGATCTTCCATTTTTCTATTCTGAAATTTTGAATACAACAGCTTTGGATTTTGGTCATAATATATGCAATGAAGTTGTTGATAATCCAACAAAGGAAGACGAATTTGTGAACACAAATTCTTTGGACTTTTTGAAGATGAGTTGTTAAATTCTGAGGAGATAGATTTAAATCACCATTTTGAGTTTGAAATCAATAATTCTAAAGAAGTTTCCAATGATAAACTCTAATTTCAATTTGGTGAAAATAAACTTGAACTTCAACCAATTGTTCTATCAACTCCAAAAATCATCGAAAATAAAACAACTAACATGATTTTTAATAAAACAACATTCGTTTTTTCAAATCAGCATTCAATTTTGAAATCTTTTATGGTTTGGTTTTCTGAGCTTAAGCCGTGTCTCTCATACTTGACAAGACAAATGACTTGGTCTTTGGAAGACCGTTTCATTTACTCTCTAACAATATACTTTCTAATAACGTGTAAATAATAATCTTTTCATTTTCATGTAAATATAGGTCATATTTTTATTTTTGTTTTAATTTTCTCCTTTCACTTGGGTTGATTGTGGGGACACAATCAAAATCAAGTGTGTGGGGGAGTCTCATCTTCATTTTTTTTGTTTCTCATGGTTTATTTTTCGCATTTTCTTTCCAAAACTTTAAAAAAAATTAAAAAATCCCAACAACAAAAATTTCACTTTAGCCTTTTGATTTATTTTTGAAAAAAAAACATAATAGGGTAAATATATGGTTTTGATAATTAAATTGAAATTTCTGAAAATGTATTTGTCTCAACAAAAATAAGAATAAAGTTTGATTACAAATAATGATGGTTTAACTAGTATTGTAACGACCCATGAATTTCGTTAATTAAATTTGTCATATAAATAATTTTTTTGAATTAAATCTACAAAGAAATATAATTGTTATAATCTGTAATGAAGTAAATGTTAAGAATTAACCTATGAAATATTTTATTTATTAAAATAGACCTAATTCAAAAAGGTTGAATTGAATAAATCCTATTTATTGGAACCTAAAATTTTTGTTATGCAAATTTACAATAAATGAGTTATTGCAAGAAATTGAAATTTGAATGAATGGAAGTAGTGAAAGGATTTTTCCCGAATGTAATTGTATATGCGAAGTAAAAGGAAAGTATTAAATTGTTTAATGTAATAAAACCTTGAAAACGGTAGTTGATTGTAAATTAAGGAAACGTGTTAATGGAAGTTAATATTTAACTAACTTGAATGAACGTTACAATTTAATTGAATTTCGAATATTATGATTTAGCTATAAACGGAATATAATAAAAAAATACAAACAATGTTAGAAATTAGATGTAGCAATTGTAATTAAAATTAACAATTTAAATTATATTGCCATTAATTGAAATAGTGTAAATTGGCATATTTGGTTTTAAGTGTAATATAAGAAACAAATGAGAATGTTGATGAATGGAATTAGTATTGGGAAATAAATGGTAACATTTGATATTGTAAGAAATATAGGCTTATTAATGTAAGAAAACCAAAGGCAAACATTTAAGTTATAAATGTTATAATAAATATAATTATAACATGGCCATTGCATAAAGAGTTGACATATGAAAATAGTAACGTTTGTGTATAATAGTAAAGTAAATATTATGTAGGCAACTATGATAATTTGTTGGAAATAATAAACCTTAGTTTATTGTAAGATTACCTGTTTATTTCGTTGGAAATCAATTAGAGTAAAGGAACCTTAATGTATATTAATAAGAATTAAAGCAATGACTAAATTAGTGCACACCCTATTAATTGAAACAGATGGTAAAGTTAGGATTGATGGGAATTAAGGCAAATTTATAGATTGGTTTTAAAACCTAAAGTTATGTGGGTAATTAACAATATTTCATATTTTGACAACATAGCCTTTAATACAAAGTAAGATAAATAGGAGTATATAGTGTAATGGAATATAAGACAAAAAGGTAACTAAGTTATAGATTTATCAACTTTTAATTTACATTTAAACTTATTTTAAGGTAATAAATGCAATGATTGTGGGTCAAAAATAAAGTGTGAATAGGGAAATGATTGTTTATAGTAATTGAGTGGAATTCCAATTTGTTGGAATAGAGAAAATGTATACTGGGTAATAAATTTAATATAGGAAAACGAACTTAAATGTTGAATTAATTAATTAATATATATAATAACTGATGATTGTTGGAGTGGAAATAACCAACTTATAAAAGGTGATTAAGAGTTGTGACCACAAAATTTTATGAGTTATGCATATATTTAATTCATTCAATTGAATTTGGAGATCATTGCAATGAATCTAAAGGAAATGTTACGTTAATATAAATTTGGAAATTGGGGAGTCAATTCAAAAGTTTTTAACTAAGAAAGTAATACGTAACAATTTGAATAAAATCAATACTATACAAGAATTGTGATTTTTGTTTGTGAATAGTGAATTCCTATGTGTAATTAAGGTTTGATAACAATTATTGGATATTACCTAATTAATTGGTCAATGAATTCATTATAAGTTACCCATTTATTTGGGTTAATGATTAATAGGAGAATCAAATTGAAATTAGTTGTACTTTAATGGATATTAATGAGATTAATTACTACCTTAGTTGGAATTTGATGAATTTGGAAATTAGTGTACAATAATAGGTTAAATTGAAAATAACTGAAATCAAACAGCTAAATATTATGTTAATAGAGATTTAAAGGAAATCTAAGAATATTAGTGTAATAGATTTTGAATCAAATGTTGATATCATCCGATGTAATATTGAATTAAATAAAATGTGGAAATCAATTTGAAATCAAGAGAAATTAAGTAGTACAATAATTGGAAATAATTAGTGATAATTTAACAAATTAAATGATATAGTAACCGGAAGTAATATGCAATTAATGGAAAATTTATACAATCAATGTAGATAAGAAATTTTAATGATTGTAATATAAAATAACAAAAGTGTGAATGGAAATTTATAGAAACGTCAACTTTCCCTATAAATATCCTGCTATAAACCCTAGCCTCCCTAATTCTCATTTGTCTGTACATAAATTCATTCTATTCCTCCTCTTCCTCAATGGCAGACAAAATTCTATATTTCCAGATCCAATCCCAAATCAAATCCAAAGCTGAAAATTCAAACTCCTCGGAAAAATTCAGAAATTTTTTATATCGAAGCTCTTGGTGTACGCATCTCAGATCTGCAGTTCGTTCTTGGATCTGAGTTTCTGTATAGCCGAAATTGGTTTGTTGTTTTTTTTGTTTTTATTTATTTTTAATTTTGATTTCAAATCATTCAAACACGCATATCTTCCTCATACGAACTCCAATTCACACATGGGTTTTTGCATTAGGATCGTATCTAAATTCCGGACACTTTGATGCTAGTTTGGACGAATTCGGAGACTGTCAAATTTTTGAATTTAAATTCAAAAGGTGAGTGTTTTAACCCACTCACAACTTCTAAAATTTCTTATGTTTGTTAAATTGATATATGATGTGATTTGAAATTTATTTATGACTGTTTGGCATATTTTTAATCATCATCTCAGTTAAATTGAATTTATTGAATTAAATTGTTATTTAATTTATTATTGCATATAAACTGCCAGTTAAATAGTTATTTAATTTATTATTGAATATAAACTGCCAGTAAATGCCTGTTATTTATTACCTGTTCTATTTTGATGTTATTGATTTAATTGGATGATGATTGTGATAAATGCTTGATGATTGATATTGGATGAATGGATGTTTTATTTTATATCATTATAATCTGCAAGTTCGTTATGAATTTATTTTATTCGGGATTGCGGTTTGAAATGATATATAACCGTAATTTTATTTTAAATTGCGGATTGAAATGATAAATATCCGTATCACTTGACAATAGGATAGAAAATCATATACAGACACCGTCGGTCTATATATATATTTGGAATGATTTCTATGGGTTTTGGAAAATAAGGGTTTATATATATACAAATTTTGATATTATATAAATATTATTTTATATATAGTTAAATTCTAAAATTTAAGCTATGTATAACTTGATGATGTTTTAAGTTTGATTTACGAATATTTCAAGTTTGAGCTTTATTTAAGTGACATTGAATTTATTAAATAAATATTTCTAAACTAAATAATAGTAAATTGAATTAAGGTATATATAAGATTATCAGATTTGGTTGGGAATTTTGGAATATTTAAAGACTTGAAATATATCAAAATTGAAAGGTTTTATTGAAATTTAGGTATTATTGTTTTCAAAGTATTGGTTTTCGAAATTGTTATAACTTTGAAAGTAATATGGGTTGAAAAATGAATTTATTTGTAATAGAATTTATTTAAGAATTATCTGTGGATATATTGATTGGAAACCTATTGAAATTGAAAATTTAGAATATGACTTCAAAATGTGGTTTGGGTTTAAGATGATTTAAGAATATTTCAAGTTATCTAAATTAAAGAAAGATTAGTGATTGGAAATTGGGTTTTATTTAAATAATATATTATTGAATTGTTTTGGAAATGGAAATGATATTTTTTTAAGGTAAACGAGTTTTTATACTGGACTCTACCGGATCAGATTAATAGAAAATAATTACAAAATTAGGAAACAAACATAAGAAGAAAAGTAGATGACAACCATCAGAAAATGAATTGAATTAATTAAAATAGGATTAGGGCCCATAATAGCCCAAATACCATTTTAATTAATGCACCTCGAAATTTATAAGCCCAGCAGATTTTAGCCATCTCGTGCGTTTGATAAAAGCACCATTCATCTCAGCAATCAACTCCCGCCTGGATTTCATTTTCTTCTCAAAAATGCGAGTGTTCCTCTCACGCCAGATAGCAGAGATGAAACACCTGAGAACAACAAGCATACGGTCCCCTCTCTCGTTTCGCCATCTAGATCGTTGAAAAATCTCGAACCATTGTTGCTCGCGCCGCGCATTAGAGTAATATATGTCAGCAGCAAGCAGAACAGCCTTCCATAGTCGATATGTCACCATGCACTGAAAAAAGATGTGATCCTTGCTCTCGGGTTGGTTATTGCAGAAAACACATGTATTAGACATAATGAATCCCCTCTCTAGTAGTTTATCTCTAGTAAGCAACGAATTTTGTATAGTTTTCCAGAGGAAAAAATTGTCTTTTTCCGAGCCGAGTCTATTCCATATGCGGCGATATCAAGGATTATTACAAGCATTATTATCCGGAAGAATGGCTTTGTATATAGTTGCAATGGTGTGAGGAGAGTGTTTGTCAGTCCATTGTATAGAGTGCGCAGTGTTATTGTGTTTAGCCTGAGTTATCTTCATCCAGAGGTTTTGAACCACAGTAGATGCAGCAGTAGGTAATTGTATCATACCATGGTTGATGTATTGCCTAACATTTGCCCGGTCAGGAATGCCAGTGGATATCTTTTCCATATTTGTTAGCACGTCATTGAGGATGATACCGGGAGCAGACCAAGGTGAGTGCCAGAATGATATGTGTTGATCGGAGAAAATATTGTATTTAATATGCGGAAGAATGATATCACGAATGCTAATAATGTTCCTCCAAAAATAGCTTGAAGTGGCAGTGGGACATATATTCCAGAATTGCTTATCAAATAGGTAGTTCTTTCTTATCCAGCATATTCACAAATTTTTCTTGTCAGATATGATATCGTTGATGTGTTTGGAGGCCGCTGCAATATTCCAGTATCGTAAATTTATAATACCCAATCCCCCTTTTTTCCTCGGTCTGCATATTTTGGAGAAGGCAATGGGAATAGGTTTGCGAGAGTTGCAATCACCATGCCATAAGAAATGGTTCATGGCCGCATTTATCATGGATATTAATTTTTTTGGTAATATAAATATACGAGACCAGTATGATGTAATGCCAAAGATAATTGATTTTATGATAGAAATTCTACCTGCCTGCGAGAGAAGATGAGAGGGCCAATATCGAAGTTTGGCAATGATCCTCTCGTACATAGGGATGCATTGAGTAGTATTAATCCTAGCCTTAGTGAGAGGAATACCCAAGTAAACAGCGTTATTAGGCATGGGCAAAAGACCAGATAGATTTGTGATACAGCTGTTATCATTCTCACTAAGACCCGCAATAAGAATATGAGACTTATTCTTATTAATTTGCAGCCCAGTCATGTCGCGGAGATGAATAAGAGTGTCATTGATGGCAGTAATGGTACCAGTGTCAGGCTTAGCAAATACGATAATGTCGTCGGCGAACATGAGCGAGGTAATAAGAGGGTTTTTGCACTTCGGGTGGGTCTTAATAGTCTTATTTATAGCATGGGTAGTGAAGATAGAATTAAGTAGCTCCATCACCAAGATAAATAAGTATGGGGAGATAGGGTCACCTTGACGAATCCCTCTAGATGATTTGAAATACCCCGCAGAATGGCCATTAATCTTAACAGTGTACGTGGCAGTGGATAAGCAGTTGTATATCCAGGCGATGAAAGATTCCGGAATACCCATTCTAGACATAACAGCTACAATCGAAATCCATTCAACAGAGTCGAACGCCTTCTGAATATCGAGCTTCATCATACATCGCGGGGATATATGCTTTTGGTTGTATCCTCTAAGTAATTCATGGGTGAGAAGGATATTATCAGTGCTATTTCTACCGTGTAGAAAAGCAGTTTGATTTGGCGATATGATTTTATTCAAAATAGGCTTTAGTCTGTTCGCAAGGATTTTAGTGATGCATCTGTATATCACATTACAGCATGATATCGGTCTAAAATGTGTGACAAAAATCGGCGAATCAATTTTTTGAATTAAAGCAATGTTTGTGGCATTGATCCCCCCGAGTAAAATATTGGTGGAGAAAAAGTATTTAATCGCCTTGACAAAAGTGACATCGATGGTAGCCCATGTAGATATAAAAAAATTTGTATTGAAACCATCAGGCCCCCCCACACTGTTAGGATTAAGATCAAATAAGGCCATCTTGATATCATCATATGTAACCGATTTGATGAGGCGAATAGCATCATCATCGGTCATCTTCGGAATATTGGTATTAGTAATGTCTGCAAGGTTTAGAGAATTATTAGTTTCAGAAAAGCAATCGAAGAAGTAGTTAATGAATGCTTCATCAATATGAGTATTGTCAGTTTGTATCTCGCCGTCCATGTCAACAATAGATGTGATTTTTTGAGCTGATCTTTTGATGCTGAGAGCTTGATGGAAGAAAGAGGAGTTTTTGTCGCCATGGAAAAAGTTGTCCTTATCAAGCATTTCTTTTTTCATATTAAGTTCATAGATAAGTGCTTGCTGCATTTGCTTATTTATGTCTTCCTCTATATCAGATAGTGCAATATTTCCAGGGGATGCAAGCAAATCGTGTTGAGCTTTATTAAGTTTGATGCGAAGCTGGTCAGATTTTGTTGTTCCCTTGCCGAAAGTGGAAAGAGCCCATTTTCTCAAACATTGTTTTACATTCTTAAGTTTAGCCTATAGAATATACATAGGGTTGCCATATGTATGAGTGTTCCATCCCTGCAAAAAAATGTCATAAAATTGTGCATGTTTAGTCCAGAAATTAAAAAATTTAAAAGAGGCATGGTATTTCATTGTTTTCGATCCCCGTGATAGAATAAGAGGGCTATGGTCTGAGATTCCTGGTTGGAGGATATTGGAAACAAGATTAGGCCAGGTTGTAAGGGCATGAATATTGAAGAGAGAATGGTCAAGGGTGCAGAAAGTACGTCTACTACTACGTTGATTGTTCCAGGTAAAGGTAGGGCCGATGGATGGAATTTTGTGCAACGCCATTAGCTGCATAGTTTGGGAGAGCGGCCTAATGTCTTGAAATGACAGGGGATTACCACCATATTTCTGATTTGAAGCATACATGCAGTTGAAATCGCCAATGAGAATCCATGGGTCGTTGATATTATTCTGAGATTGGATGAAGTTATGGAGATGTGTTCTGGTATCTTTGCTACAGGAGGCATATATGAAAGTCATATTGAAACATGTGGATATTGGTATGTGGGTAACGTACAGGTGGATGTATTGATCTGAAGCTGAAATAGTGACTGTGTTGTATGAGAGAGGGTTCCATAACACCACCACACGACCGTATTCAGCATGTTCTAAATTGTGCGTGAATTTCCATTGGGGTTGATATAATTACACATTTTCAGCATTTGAGCTTGGTTGAGTTTTGTTTCCAAAATTCCGATCATATGCAGATTGTTGTTTCTAATCAAATTTTTTGCTTCCTGTTGCTTTAAAGGGAGGTGTGCTCCCCTTAAATTCCATGTACCTATGTTGTCAAGCATTAGATACATTTCGTTTCTTCTTCCTACCTGATTTCCTCAGTCCTATGAGATTTGTCTGTTTTATTTGTATTTCATTTTCATCTGAACTGGAATTTTTACTCAATATATCTTCGATTTGATATATATGCCCTTCATCATTATCCTCAATTTCAACGCTGTCTTTGGTTACTTTGTTTTTGTAGTTTTTCTTGTTTTTCTTTTTCCTATTTTGTGTTGGGTATGATGATAGATTTGCAGTGGGTGATATGGATGTGGAAGCCTGGTTGTTGGAGTGAACTTTATAATTGGCAATGTTAGGGGAATCCTGATGGAATAGAAGTTTGAGGCCCGTATTTTGATCTTGAAAAGTATCATGCTGAATGATGTTATGTTCAACAAGCATCTTGTTTATGTCAGGGGGTAAGTGGATGTGTTCGTATGGAAGAGGATGTATTTCTTCAGATTGCAGTTTTTCTGTAGAAACAGGAGGAGGTGGAGTGTGAATTGTTGGTGGAGGCATAGTGCAGTTTGAAATGTGGCCAGGAGGGGCAGCAATAGGAATGGAAGATATTTCAATGTCAGGAATGTTACATGTATCACTAAGTAAGTCAAAACAGTTTGATAAGGGAATTTTAGGGGAAGGTTGAATAAGTTCAATTGGTTTGGTGGCCGGAAAAGGGTGTAGGTCAGAGGATAAAGTGTCAGGTAGCATGGTATCGGTATGTTTAGAGGATACATTAGAATTTTTTTGTTTGTTTTGAGCATTCGACTGTACCTGTATATCACTGACATCCATTTTTCCTTTTATCTGTGTTTCCTGTATCCGCTGCTTTGAATTGGTATCTTTTTTTTGTTTTCTTGTCCATTGTTTGTGTGTTTGGTTTTGCCACATACCTTTCTCACCAATTTTTTGAGGATTACCGAGCATTCCATCTTTTTCTACAGCATGGAGATTATTCTGAGAACCAAGTGAATCATCCTTAACATGACTGGCATGTATCTGATCCACAACTTCTTTGGATAGGAGTTGTATCATGTCAATGCATGTAGAGATGTCGTGTCCAAAACATTGACAGTGCACGCATATTTTTGGTCGCCAGTCGTAGGATACCTCAACATACACAACACCGTCACCTTCTCCACATTTAATAACCTCAGGAAGATCCTTATCAGGAGTAATTTCGATAAGGCATTTAGAATATTCAAAATGTTGCATCTTCTCTGTTGCTTCATTATAACAAACCAACTTTCCCAAATGACATGCCAGCCAATTTATACCCAATAGCGTCCAAGCGATAGTGGGGATTTTGTGAAAGTGGACCCAAATTGGCACCGCTTTTATACTGGACTGAGCATTTTTGAACGTTGGCTTCCAAGAGGATACAATAAACATTTTACCTCGAATGAAAATAGGATCACTCTCAAGTATACGCTGTCTATCCGATTCATCAGAAAATTCAAAATAAAAACTAGAGCGATCGGATTTAACCTAATAAGATCCATTGAGGCGCCAAATCCTCTTCAAATGGTACATAACCACATTATAAGGAAGACAATCATCAAGAAAGAAACCAACCAACAGTTTGTTCCATGTCTTTGTACCTGCCTCATGGACATCCGCTGGCATCTTCAGAGCTTCGCCCGTATATGTCAAGTCGAAGAACTTAGGAATATAACGGCCGGCATTCCTAGGCTTGGATTTAAAAAGGGAGACCCATGGAGTAGGTGAAACAGTATTTAAAGTGGCACTAATAGGAAAAGATGCGGTGGGTGGTAGAGGAAGAGAAGAAGGAAAAGATAATGGATCTGGGATGATTGGCGTAGCATCCGGTGGCTCGGGTAAAGGTGGCGACGGTGAAACGGAGATGGATGATAGGTCGACTGGAGGGATGAATAAGGAAGGTGGATAGGGGGAAGTCTTGTCGACGACGATGGGGCTAAGTATGGCAGGATAAGGAACATCATTGATAACAGTGGAAGTGATGTGGGTATGGTTGAAAGGGATATGAGATGGGATGGGGATAGACGAGGTAGGTAAAGGTACAGAAGGTATGGGGGGAGAAGAAACCATGGGGACGAAAACGAAACCAATAATATTTGGGTTTTGAAATGGAAATAATACATTGATAATTTGGGTTTGAAATAGCAATAATATTTTGGTTTTAAAGTATATACTATTTTGAAGTAAAGGATATGTTTTGAAATGACAATAATATTTTTGGGTTTTGAAGTATATACAATTTTGAAATAAAGAATATGTTTTGAAAGGGAAATGATTGTGTTTTTAAAAGTATATATATTTTTAAATGACCATGGTGTTATAATAACGATTGGTTGTTAAAGAGACCGGGATCGGATATGGACATACTCTCTGTCGATACCGAAAACCACTTTGACAACTGTGTACGCGGTGGAGTTTCCAGAATGAAGTAGGATGGTGCGACGATCCTAAGGTATATACGTGGACCCAATTCCCGTGAGTTGGCATAAGGTGGCTAAAACAGGAGCGATCGACGGGCCAAGGAGGTAGCACCTCTGATCGGACACACTTCTTCGATACCATTCTATTACTTGTGATTTTATTTGGTGCGCACCCTTGATTTGGGAGTGTTGTTCGAGGTGGGCGGTAGTGGCTGCTATGCGTCACCACCATTCCGGATGCGTAATTGGTATATCTACCCTGGCATTGCCTTGTGTGCCATGTCACCTACCATATCGAGCTTTACTACGAGTTGTGATTTCTCCCGTAGCCTGTAGAGTATCGAGGGTAGCCCCCATTTTGGGAGTATGCTAATACTGGATAGACTACTAGGACTATTACGTGTTAAGGGGAATATTGGTTCACTCCTTAATGCTATTTAAAAGTATGTTTATTTTATATTAGACATTATTATAATAGAGAATATTACTACATAGTAAATAGTATAACGGATCCTTAGGGGATGTGAATCCTGAGCATCTCTTAAGTTACTGCACTCACGTTAGACACTGGATAGGAGATGTCAAATCCTGTAAACATCTCTGATGCCGTTCCACTCATATATTTATCATTGATTTAACTTACATAAGATCCTTTAGTTCTGACTCGAGTGTTTTGTCTTTTCAATTCGCTCGGGTCAGCCTGAGCATTTCAGGATTTGAAGGCCCTATTTTTAGAGGACGAAGACGAAGATTTTATTATTACTATTTGTTATATATTCCACTACACCATTGTATTCCACTGCATAATTATCATTCTCGGGTATGTGTAACTCTGATGTGTATTGTATAAGTATAATCAAATGTATTGTAAAACAGCTTCATGAACTGTTATTTGATTATTATATTTTATCGTTCCGCTGCAAGATTCTATTTTGTTCCTTTTATTTCTCCACTTTTTCTTATTTACCCCATAACAATCCACCCTTCTGTATGGTTTAAGTTGGCATGTGTGTCTGCTTAAGCATACAAAAAGGTGGGACGTTACAGTTGGTATCAGAGCTTTGGTTTAGCGATAAACCTTAGCTTTGTGGGGTCTGACTCTTTATTAATAGGGTAGTAATACCCTATGGGAGTCGTTGAGCGTATATATATGAGAGAGCGTATTTGTTAGTGTTATAAAAATGTTTTAATATTGTGTTAATCTGTTCCGTTTTGTATTTATAAATTCTAGTTGGTGCATGGGACGCTATGACATCAATAGGGATTTCTAAATACTTAATAGGACAGACCGACATAATATTTGTTTTAATATAGGTGAATGAAATAATTTTGCCTATTATATTTTCTATATATAAAGTAAAATATTTTATAAAGGTATATATTGGTTGAAATAGATTGGTTGTTAGGTAATGAAATTTATAAATAATAGTTGAAATAAGATTTAAGATAAAATAAGGGAAAATTTGGAAATTTAGAACTCAAGTTCCGGGCTTTTGGAAATTTCTTTCGAATAATTTTGGAATATAATAATATTGTTTATAAGTATTTTCTATAAATATTTCAATATGATTGGAAGAATTGTTGTAAGGAAGATTTTGGAAAAATAAGTTCTGTACTTCCCTCTCTGTTGTTGGAAAATAATTTCGGTGATGGCGGCCGCTTCATCGACATTCATTTTCGAGTTTCAAAAGGGAAAGGCCACTGTAGTAGTTTTACTACAAGGTTTATTTTGATAAATAAATATATATATATAAATATTTTAAATTGTTTTAAATATAATTGGATATATAAATTGCAAGCATATGTTTATCGGTTATTTTAAAATGATTTTTATTAAAACCCGGTATTTAATTCTTAAGTTTCTGTTAATTAATAAGTTTCAATCAGTGTAGTGAATTGGAACGTAGGTAATTAATAAAGTGAAACCTCTAAAGGAAATAAGAGATTGAATGATAGGTTCTAAATGGTATTAAATGAAATTTGAAATTTTAACCTATGAAATAAAGGATATAATTATTGAACATTAAATTAATTAAGAGAATTGAGGAAACTTGTATAACTTTCAATTACATTCTTAAAAAGCATATTTATAACTTACCAAATATTAAAAGTTGAAATGTTAATAAGAAATGAAATAGATATTATACAAGTAATAAATTGGAGGTAATGAAAGTAATTAATGAAATCCCTTAATAAATAAGAATTTGATGTTGTAATACAGTAATCTTTAGTGTAATTGAAAAGACTACTAAATGAAATTAAGTAGTATAAATGAAAGATAATAAACATAAGTAAATGATTGAAGCTATTTATTAATAAAATAAGCAGGAAGATGAATACTGCAAATAAATGAAAAAAAAGAAGAAGTCAAACAACAATACTATGAAATGAAATTGACAAGAATAAACTTAGTTTATTGTTTGGATTTGTCGTTTGTTTGGTTTATGGTTGTTTGGGCAAGGATACTTTAATATTGTTTGGATGAACGAATAATCTATTTAGTTCGCCTAAGACTGTTGAGTGAAGGGTACACTTAGTAGTTATTTTTCATTCGGTACAATTTGAAGGTTGAACCCAAACAACTGTTTGTTTTGTTTGATATAAATGAATGATTGTTTTGTGTTGATTCTATGTGATGGTTGTATGCCTTGTTGCAGGTGATTGTTGTGGTATTGATTGTTATTGATTGAAACAACGCTAAATATTTCATTTTATATAATTATTAACACTTTTGGATTATATAAGTGAAATACAGGTTATGGAAGCAATTGCTACTGCTTTTGGTTTCATAATTTGAGCGTTATTGCCCGACAAATAGGTACATTTTCGGGTTACGTTTTATAGCGCTATTATATCATTTTCCCGTGCTGGGATATATATTATTTTGGAAATTATATGTTATATATTGTTATATTTATATTATATTTTTCCCTGAGCCTCTCTGTAAAAAGGAGACTCTGCCAAAAATTTTCGTAAATTTTGGACTTAGAAAATATTTTGAAAAATGTTTTCCAAACCTTATTAATTTGAGTATAAAAAGATTTAATGGTTATAAATTGGTATATTTTATTTAATTAATTAATTTTGTAAAATTTATTTATTTATAAACCTAATATTTAAATATGATATATTGATTTCTTAATTCTTCTTTTCCCTTCTTTTCCTTTTCGGGGACGAAAAGTTTTGAGTGGGGGAGAGTGTAACGACCCGTGAATTTCGTTAATTAAATTTGTCATATAAATAAGATTTTTGAATTAAATCTACAAAGAAATATAATTGTTATAATCTGTAATGAAGTAAATGTTAAGAATTAACCTATGAAATATTTTATTTATTAAAATAGACCTAATTCAAAAAGGTTGAATTGAATAAATCCTATTTATTGGAACCTAAAATTTTTGTTATGCAAATTTACAATAATTGAGTTATTGCAAGAAATTTAAATTTGAATGAATGAAAGTAGTGAAAGGATTTTTCCAGGATGTAATTGTATATGCGAAGTAAAAGGAAAGTATTAAATTGTTTAATGTAATAAAACCTTGAAAACGGTAGTTGATTGTAAATTAAGGAAACGTGTTAATGGAAGTTAATATTTAACTAACTTGAATGAACGTTACAATTTAATTGAAATTCGAATATTATGATTTAGCTATAAACGGAATATAATAAAAACAAATACAAACAATGTTAGAAATTAGATGTAGCAATTGTAATTAAAATTAAAAATTTAAATTATATTGCCATTAATTGAAATAGTGTAAATTGGCATATTTGGTTTTAAGTGTAATATAAGAAACAAATGAGAATGTTGATGAATGGAATTAGTATTGGGAAATAAATGGTAACATTTGATATTGTAAGAAATAAAGGCTTATTAATGTAAGAAAACCAAAGGCAAACATTTAAGTTATAAATGTTATAATAAATATAATTATAATGTGGCCATTGCATAAAGAGTTGACATATGAAAATAGTAACGTTTGTGTATAATAGTAAAGTAAATATTATGTAGGCAACTATGATAATTTGTTGGAAATAATAAACCTTAGTGTATTGTAAGGTTACCTGTTTATTTCGTTGGAAATCAATTAGAGTAAAGGAACCTTAATGTATATTAATAAGAATTAACGCAATGACTAAATTAGTGCACGCCCTATTAATTGAAACAGATGGTAAAGTTAGGATTAATGGGAATTAAGGTAAATTTATAGATTGGTTTTAAAACCTAAAGTTATGTGGGTAATTAACAATATTTCACATTTTGACAACATAGCCTTTAATACAAAGTAAGATAAATAGGAGTATATAGTGTAATGGAATATAAGACAAAAAGGTAACTAAGTTATAGATTTATCAACTTCTAATTTACATTTAAACTTATTTTAAGGTAATAAATGCAACGATTGTGGGTTAAAAATAAAGTGTGAATAGGGAAATGATTGTTTATAGTAATTGAGTGGAATTCCAATTTGTTGGAATAGAGAAAATGTATACTGGGTAATAAATTTAATATAGGAAAACGAACTTAAATGTTGAATTAATTAATTAATATATATAATAACTGATGATTGTTGGAGTGGAAATAATCAACTTATAAAAGGTGATTAAGAGTTGTGACCACAAATTTTTATGAGTTATGCATATATTTAATTCATTCAATTGAATTTGGAGATCATTGCAATGAATCTAAAGGAAATGTTACGTTAATATAAATTTGGGAATTAGGGAATCAATTCAAAAAATTTTAACTAAGAAAGTAATACGTAACAATTTGAATAAAATCAATACTATACAAGAATTGTGATTTTTGTTTGTGAATAGTGAATTCCTATGTGTAATTAAGGTTTGATAACAATTATTGGATATTACCTAATTAATTGGTCAATGAATTCATTATAAGTTACCCATTTATTTGGGTTAATAATTAATAGGGAAATCAAATTGAAATTAGTTGTACTTTAATGGATATTAATGAGATTAATTACTACCTTAGTTGGAATTTGATGAATTTGGAAATTAGTGTACAATAATAGGTTAAATTGAAAATAACTGAAATCAAACAACTAAATATTATGTTAATAGAGATTTAAAGGAATTCTAAGAATATTAGTGTAATAGATTTTGAATCAAATGTTGATTTCATCCGGTGTAATATTGAATTAAATAAAATGTGGAAATCAATTTGAAATCAAGAGAAATTAAGTAGCACAATAATTGGAAATAATTAGTGATAATTTAACGAATTAAATGATATAGTAACCGGAAGTAATATGCAATTAACGGAAAATTTATACAATCAATGTAGATAAGAAATTTTAATGATTGTAATATAAAATAACAAAAGTGTGAATGGAAATTTATAGAAACGTCAACTTTCTCTATAAATATCCTGCTATAAACCCTAGCCTCCCTAATTCTCATTTGTCTGTACATAAATTCATTCTATTCCTCCTTTTCCTCAATGGCAGACAAAATTCTATATTTCCAGATCCAATCCCAAATCAAATCCAAAGCTGAAAATTCAAACTCCTCGGAAAAATTCAGAAATTTTTTATATCGAAGCTCTTGGTGTACGCATCTCAGATCTGTAGTTCGTTCTTGGATCTGAGTTTCTGTATAGCCGAAATTGGTTCGTTGTTTTTTTTGTTTTTATTTATTTTTAATTTTGATTTCAAATCATTCAAACACGCGTATCTTCCTCATACGAACTCCAATTCACACGTGGGTTTTTGCGTTAGGATCGTATCTGAATTCCGGACACTTTGACCCTAGTTTGGACGAATTTGGAGACTGTCAAAATTTTGAATTTAAATTGGATTTAAATTCAATTTAAATTCAAAAGGGAGTGTTTTAACCCACTCACAACTTCTAAAATTTCTTATGTTTGTTAAATTGATATATGATGTGATTTGAAATTTATTTATGACTGTTTGGCATATTTTTAATCATCATCTCAGTTAAATTGAATTTATTGAATTAAATTGTTATTTAATTTATTATTGCATATAAACTGCCAGTTAAATAGTTATTTAATTTATTATTGAATATAAACTGCCAGTAAATGCCTGTTATTTATTATCTGTTCTATTTTGATGTTATTGATTTAATTGGATGATGATTGTGATAAATGCTTGATGATTGATATTGGATGAATGGATGTTTTATTTTATATCATTATAATCTGCAAGTTCGTTATGAATTTATTTTATTCGGGATTGCGGTTTGAAATGATATATAACCGTAATTTTATTTTAAATTGCGGATTGAAATGATAAATATCCGTATCACTTGACAATAGGATAGAAAATCATATACAGACACCGTCGGTCTATATATATATTTGGAATGATTTCTATGGGTTTTGGAAAATAAGGGTTGTTATATATACAAATTTTGATATTATATAAATATTATTTTATATATAGTTAAATTCTAAAATTTAAGCTATGTATAACTTGATGATGACTTAAGTTTGATTTACGAATATTTCAAGTTTTAGCTTTATTTAAGTGACATTGAATTTATTAAATTAATATTTCTAAACTAAATAATCCATCGAAAGCTATATTAAAACCATAGACATCTACTTTTCAAAAAACTTTAAGCTTACCATTCGAAAGCATTGGAAACCTTACACTCAAATACTCTACGTACCTTTCAAAAACATTGGATACCTCCCCTTTGAAACCTTCATCGGATACCTTTCGAAAGCAATAAACGTATTACTTAAAACATACCTTTCGAAAGTATTGGGTTCAAGTAAAATTTTGTGGTGCATAGCTTCGAAACCATTTAAAACCATTCCTTTCGAAACCTTTGGGTTTAACTTTCAATACATCTATGGGTCTTAATAGAACTGGGACGAAAGCATTATTCCTAAGCAAAATAAAGTGGATGGTTTTGAAACCAACCCTTTCGAAAACATGGAGGGGCGGCGTTAAAGTTTAAAGATGAAAGCACCCTTTAGAAAGCATTGATTCGAAAGATTGAATGCGGCGGTAGGGGTTTCGATCCATTCGAAAGCTTTATTTAAAAACAAAAGGCGGCAACCTTTTTCGATAGCCCTTTTCTAAAACAAAGGCATTTATGACTAAGTCGAAAGCTAATTCCTTTGAAAGCCTCTTTTTGTAACCAAAATAGTTCAAAGTTTATGAAGAATACTTCTACCCCTTCGAAAGCATGTTTCGACTCTATACCTTCTGCCTATCTCCAATCCACTACATACCAAGGCATTGATACCATGTGTATTGGTTTCGACTTGGTTGGAGGCGGCAATATGGGGTCGAAAGGTGGTTGATGTAAGTGGCGAAGCGATAATACTTTGGAAAACTGATTTTTATCCTTTAAAAGTAATATCTTTCCAACTAACTTGCCTTATTTGTCAACATATAATTGGTTTCCCACTTCTTTTCAAAATCTTTTCTAACAGATGCTGCTGAATTCAGAAATTAACAATTGTAAAACATTTAACAAATTACCCTTTCTCCTTTTTAAACATACAAAACATTTAAGTCTCATACCTTAAATTATTTTATATCTTTAACAAAATAATTAGGAAAATTCTCCAAAAATTCACATAAATCAATTTTAATATGTTTTCTAACATATTTAAATTTTAGACCCAAAGCTAATATAAAATAGCCGAAATTAATTTAAACCCAATTTAACTATTTTCTTTACTAGAAAATCCATAATAAATCCACAAAATTTCAGAAAATTAGGAAACTTGAAACCCATCTCTAAAATAATATTTCTGACCTTATATCAAAAACGTAAGTCATAAGGATGTCATTTAAAAGGTTTTTCAAATCAAAACTTATCATATAATCAATATAAAGCATCATAATTCATCAACAAATATATATCCATTTAAACAACTAATCATGGCATATAATTTGCAAATCCAATTCGGACCTTAGCTAGAAACTGAATGTAACATCCCGAAAATTTTTGACTTTCGAAAATTCAACATCGATACTCACTTTATCGACTGCTGAGCCATCGAATGCCGGAAACCCGAAAAGTTATGGTTTTAAGAAAGAAGAAAAAGGTAGAAGAAGAAGATAGAAGAAAAAGAAAGAAGAACAACAACAGAGCAAGAGAACAGCAACAGAAACAGAACAATATCAGAATCTTACACATCGCAGCGGAACAATATATAATAGATAAATGAATAATCTTTAAAACAAAGAACTATATCATTTTATACATACATCAATCATCGGAGTCAATATACAACAATGGACAGTTATATAACTTGTCCTCATACAGAATACACAGCGGAATAAATACTATTAGATACAAATACTACGTCTCATCATCCAGAATATCTCCAAGCTCCAGAATATCCAGAATATCCTGATAATATAACTCTAGGCTGCCCGTGTGGAAATTGGTGGGCACCCAGAGTTTAGAAGGGAACAATAAACTCCGAGTCAGTCATGGTGACTGGTGTGAGATCGTAAAACAGTTATTTATCTTTAAAACAAAGAACAGAATTTAAAGTAAATTTCGCAATGCTTTTGGAAAATGAAACTACCATAAGACCTCCCACCACACACACAATGCAAACGCAGAATTGGAGGAGATATCTTCTTATGATAGTCAAAGATGCTTACTACGCAAAATCAAATCATTTTTGATATTATTATTAGTGCATAGTGTAGAAATCATTTCGAAAGTATAATATTAATCTTAGCCAGCATAGGCATTCCGCACTTATGCCTACTATAGCTACTATGTTCAATAGCAGGTTACCGCCACATTCCATAGCAGGTAATACAACTAAAACCGTACAAGTCACGTATTGTTTCTTTGGATTTCCAACAAATGGTCAGGCTAAGGAACTTCCTATCCACGGTGGGTACGTCCCTGGAATAGACGACCCGAGAACCTAACCGGATCTCTGGCAACACAAGGCCGGGTTACCTCTGCAAAAATAGGTAACTACTGACACGCGTATGCCATCCCCCGATCGTAACCGATCTTCCCGAGGATCCCCGATTTCCAACAAACCACATAGATAATAATAATGCAGTAACCACAGAGGTTAAGTATCTGGGCTCCATACCATGATACCACCTTTATCTAGAAGGAATGACATACACTAAGGGGCGCTACTCCCTAGAACCTTGCCGCATCCTTCCTGTTTCGACCATTTCCGGGGTGTGAGGCTCGATGAAGTCTCGTCCACAAAGCTACGCTTTCTACAAAAAGCTCTGCTTCGGGTCAAACAAAATGATCAACCTATGATCACAAAGATATAAGATCAAACAAATGATCATATCACAAATGATCAAACACCGATCATTTCACAGCAACACTCAGTATGCCACGTTACCAAATTGGGATATATCGCTGATAAATTTCAACTACATAACCTCTGAGCTCGTACGTCTCAGAGAAGGGTGTTAAGCTAAGAGAATAAATTCTCCGCCACCAACAGAAATGTATTTGAAAGAAATCAGCTTTATATCTCAAATTGTAACGTCAGACACACAATCCATATAAGTCTGTTCCGGGATCGAACAGAACCGAAGGCACTTCTCACGAAGCCCTTGCATTTCCGGATAATTTTCTAATCACGTCCGGACTTCCCGTCACTAAGGGTGATAGAACCTCTAAATCGGAGATCAGCCGATGTAGAGTAACTCGACGGTAATCCTTCTGTTTTCAAAAATATCCGGTCTTCAACACCGGTCTTCAAATGCGATTCATAACGACGTATCACATATTCGGAATGGGTTATACGACCCCATGGTCCTTTCCTGGCTAACCCGAATAGTGAGCGCTTATTCAAAAATAAGTGTGGCATTCAAATTCATCCAATTCACAACAAATACCTATCTAAAGGTAATTATTGATAGTCGGTTATTTAACTATCAATAAAGATGCGCAACATCATCAGATTCCAAATAATTTTCCAAATTATTTCATCTTCCAAAAATATCTTTACTAGATATAAAATTTCCACACTTAACCGTTTGAAAACAAATTTTCAAATATTCACTTTTCAATTTATCTTTAAAAGATAAAATCTCTAAACAGTTCATTTCATATTGGAAAAGCATTTCCATACTTATTTAATAATAAGTAATTCACAAAACTATTTATTTTCAACACTTAGAAAATATTCGATATACTTAAATCAAATTAAGTATATATTCATTCTTTAAGGAAATCATAAATTTCAATATCTATTTGAGTCAAAACGAATGTTGCGTAAAACATCGTTACGACGACTCGAAATCACTAGTATAGGGATTCGGATTTAGATAGATATATAAATCCCAATACTACATCAAAACATTTCCTTTCGGAAATCATTTACTATAACAACAGTGTTATAGTCCACCATTTCCTTAAATTTCTCGAAAACGTCTATTTCAACAAGAACTGCGGAAATCTCTGCTTTCGATTTATAATACATTTTAAAAACATCTCTAAAATGTTTAACTTCATTTTTAATATCCCTTTTCCAAAACTATCCATTTTACTTAACGATATATTCACTATCCAAAATCGTGAATATACTTCAATAATTACATTTCAATCTTTTCTACACGTTTTATTCCAAGAATTATCCACTATCCAAAATCGTGGATAAAATTCCCTTAATAACTTCTATATTACATTCATCAAATTTGATTGATTTCGAATTCATAAAACAACGTTTATAAATTCACCTTTATATTTTCTAACAACTTCGATTTATAAAATTCTCCTCTTATTAACTTCTAAAATTACTTATCAAAATAAGTGATTCCAGATTTATAAACAACGTTTATAAATCACATTTATACTTCATAACAATTTCAACTTATGAAATCATTTCATTTAGCAATTTCTATTTATATCCCAATTAAGTGCAAAAATCTAATTTATAAGTAAATTACTTATAAATCGTTTATTCTACAACATCTATTCACTTTATAATTTCACATTATAAATCTATTAATTTCATTCACTTATGAAATCCTTTTATACTTCTTTTCAACACTTATAAAAATTCGTTTTATAAGTCCAATATTTTTATTAATAAAATATCCATTTTATAAATCTTCCTATACAAATCGTTTATAGTTATTCAAAAATCCCAGCTTAAACCATTTTATAAATAAATCGACTTTTATTTCAAAAATCACCTTACGGTCATAATTCACAAAAATCTTAACTTTTATAACTTCAAAATTTTAAACGTTTATTTATTTAAAATAAATCAATTCAACAATTCAATAGAACATATAATTTCAAAGATCACTTTAAAAATCCTTTTTAAAGTAAAAGTCGTTATTTTTACTTTTCAAAACTGAATCCGATGATGCAACAGCATCAATTAGTCCATCAAAACAGTCAATATCATATATCAATATGATAACAGAATATATCAAAATATCTGTAAATAATCAATACGGTGAGGAATCCAGTCGGATCCCTCCAACCTGTTTTCCTGCATCCAAAGATGTTAGCACAATACCAATTCCGCTCCAGTACGGAATTATCGCGGTATATGGGTTTTTATAAATCCGCTTACTAACGGCGCAATAGGGTCTCATCCGCTATACGAGGCGGGAAATCATCAATCCAATATATACATATGCCAATATGTATATATTGTTATATATAGATATACCCTATAATATCTAATATCACATCCAATATAGCAATCATATCAATCAATAATAACTGCAAAAATTCCACATTCGATTTGAGTGAGAAGATCTCACCTTGATTTTAATTCTGATTCCAGCGTTTTTTTCGAATAAAATTAAACGCGCGTTTAATTTTACCCGAAATTTTCATTGACTCCAAACGACTCCAATCCAGTTGCATCGCGTAGTGCTCGACCAATCGAAGCCAACGCAATTCGTTTCGTCCAAAACGGACCTCGTATGCAGAAGTTATGAATTTTAGAAGTTTATACACATTAATATATATAAAAAAAAATCAATTTTTCTTTTCAATTCCCAACCTAACTCAGATCTGGCCGTTCATTTTGCTTCCTCCACATCAGGCCACTCACGAAGCCTTCTTCCATAACGTGAAATTCACGTTCGTTCAACCCATAGCCTCCACCAAACCCTAATTGCTCCGGCCTCCTCGATGCACTAGACCCCATCACTCCACCACCATTCGAAAGCCCTCGCTTCACTCCACCTTCACCATCAATAGCACCAAGCTCGGCCTCCCCATGGCCATGAAAAACGTGCACAAAAACAGCCCCTTCAAGCTCGATTTGCCGATGATCTACCTCGTTTCAGACGATCTCCACCGTTGAGAACGTAGTTCTTATCTTCCTCTACAACTTTGCAGTTGACAACTTCCTCTAATTGTTTGTGGATTTGAAGATAATTGAGGAGGAAGGAGATTGATTTCTGGCCTTAGAAATGAAAGTGGCGGCCTGGGTTCAAAACCCTAGGGTTGTCTCTGCTTTGCAAAAGTGAAGATAACATGTCCTTTTATAGAAAATTGCCCAATTTACTATTCATCGAAATTTTCCGAACTCCGAATCGAACGTGCCGGCTGACGTTTCTAAGGTTTACCCCGCGTTCCGAACGCAATGGAACGTGTTTCGGAAGCTAATTCGATCGTATGCGTGAGATATGGCAATAAACGACCAATTTAAATTAAACCGATTTAAATCGATTTCGAGGCGTTTTGGCTTGCCCCGGACAAACGGTAAATCCAAAAATTACGAAATTTGAAATCTTACAATAATATCACATTACGGATCCGATGAAACTGGTTTCGTCGAAATCCGAGACTGTTTGAAAAATGACTATTTTAACTCGACGATTTAAAATTAAAACGATATCGATGCGTTTCGAGTTGCCACGGTCAAATGACAACTCCGATTGATACGAAAATTGAAATCCGATAATAACTAACTATTACGGATCCAATGGAACTGGTTTCGTTCAATTCTGAGACTGTCCGAAAATTGGCTATTTTTACAGTCGATAATTAAATATTAAAATATTCAATTTTCATAGATTAACTCCAAATTCGATTCTGAAAGTTCTATAACCTTTCTATAACTTCAGTATGATTAAACAAAATTTTACAAATCATTTAAAATCATATTCAATCCAGATTTCAATTAATTCTGGAATTTCACTATTAAATTATCGATTTAATTGTCAAATTAAATCCAATATTCGAAAAATAAACCCTTCGACTTCTAAATTCCATTTATTAATATTTAAAATCAATTAAATATCCGAATTTTAATTATCATAAAATCTGGGTCGTTACACTGAAACCATAGAAATGAGATGTAAGAACTTTTACTCACCTTAGCTTGTTGTTAATGAGGTTTAGATTTTCCCTTGGATTAATTTGCTTAAGCTTTCTACTTGCTTATCTTCCTCTTGTTTTCCTTCTAATGGTGGCCGGCCAAACTTTATTTTAGTTTTGTTTATGAACGTGATAAATGAAAATGGAATAAGGGTTTAGGGTATAAGGATATATCCTATTCCTATTTTGCCCTTAGCTTAATATCCCTTCTTTCTTCAGTTTAAATTTTTATTTGTTTCTTCATAACTTTAAGCACGGCTACCTTATAATTTTTACAAATCTCAATCTCTTAACCATCCTAACCTTTACATTATTCTATTTAATTTTTCTAATTAAATCTCCTGAATAATGTTATTAAAATTAGGGGTGTTACATCCACTTCAATCATCTTTTTAACCATTTCTTGCGATTTTGATTTTTTAATATTTGACGATTTCACTCTTTCCACAAATGATGAACCGTAGTTGTCAATGCAATTTGGTAAATATGCTTACTCAGATCTAAGGCAACACTAGACTTCAGGTAAAGAAGTTCATCTTCAAGTGTACCTACATTAGTAGAGATTCTATTATTCGATTTTATTTCACATATGATGGTGCTACTGAATTCACAACAGAAAAAAATGTAGTTGTGATTCTTCGATTCTTTTCCACATAGCCTGCATATTAGATCAACTTTAAGCCCCATTTTTCCAACTTATCTATAATAGGTAGTTTGAGATTTACATCTTTATAAATAGTGAATAACCTTTTAGGATTATTCCATCGACACCAGATGCTATCAGCCCACGCTTTAATTTCGTGTTTCTGTCTAATGAGATCAAAACTAACCTAGCAAAAAAATTCCCGACTTTAGAAGCAAACCAAGTCCAAATGTCACTGTTTTCGCTTGGGAATATAGAAATGTAGTCAAGTTCATGTTTGAGAGCATGCATGTAGCTCAAATTAGATGTAGACCATTTGGTATTAGATATGAGTTTATCAACATTATAGTTGTACCCTCCCACACTGGCCAAAGTGTCCCATCCCAGTTTAGAGATCACATTCTGCCATAGAACCATGGATCTTTCCAGAGGCTGGTGGATTTTCCATTTGCAAATTTCTTTTGAATGAATGATTTAAGAGTATTTCTGCAGGCTAGAATATTTTTCAAAATTGTAGATGATTTGTTATCACATTGCATAGTGTAGAAATTATCTCTAACCTGTGTCTTATCCAATTTTCCCATATTGTATCAGCAGTTATAATTTTCCACGCATGCTTTAGACTGTATACCCTTTTCAATTCTTTGAGATTTATCAGCTCTACACCTCCTTCATTTTTGGGTCTATATAAGATATCATAGCCAACCTTGTGGAGACCCCATCGCCAAATAAAATTTGCATAAATAGAGTTGATTTTTCTATAGAGCAGTTAGGAATATGATAAGCTTAGACCTTAGAGTGATAACTGAGTGTACTAGCTCAACCCTCCGTGCAAAAGAAAGGAGTTTAGAACTCCGACAATTTATTTTATCCCTGGTTTTGATTATAAGCTCCCCACATTCCTTGTTAGTAATAATGTTAGTAGAAAGGGGCACTCCTAGGTCTTTAACTGGAAATTGGTCTTTCTTAAGAGCATCTCCAACAGTTCGGAGTGCGGAAATTGGATTATCTACACTCCAAAATGTTGGAGGCTTCATTTATACAACAGAAATGTGGCCAGGCGCCTGTTCAACAGGCGCCTGATGTCCAGGCGCCTGTACAACAGGCGCCTGGTGTGCCTGTTAAACAGCACCTGGATGCCAGGCGCCTGTTGAACAGGCGCCTGATATACAGGCGCCTGTTCAACAGGCGCCTGATATACAGGCGCCTGTTCAACAGGCGCCTCATCCTATCACATATCCCCGCACCAAAGCCCCACCTTTCTGCACTATCGGGGATTCTCGTGCTCTGTTGGACTGCTTTCTGGGTGCGGATTTGAGAATTTTAAATCTGTTGGAGTTGCTCTAAGTCCAGGATGTCTAAAATAGCTTGCTTTTCTCTACAAAATTTGTTGAAGTAGCACTTAGACTTGAGATTGTTTGGTTTCAAACCAACAGCCTGCTCCAGATTGTTAAAGATGGATTTGATGCATTGGGCAGCTTAATTGCTTGATTTAATCACAACAATTAGATCATCAACATAAAGGAGGTGATGAACAATAGGATGGTGAGTAAATAGAGGTTGAAATAGGCTATTGTGGCAGGAAAGTTCCATTTGCAAGGTAAAGAAGTCCATTGCAATGCAAAGAGGTATGGGGAGAGGGGGTCCCCTTGCCTCAGACCTCTGTTACTAGAGCAATAATCTTTGGGGACACCATTAAGAATGATAGAGAATGTAGGGGTAGAGATGCATACTTGGATTAGATTGAGAGTAAGTGTAAGAAATCCCATACTGGACAACATATGGAAAATGAACTTTCTGGTTTTGTCATATGCTTTATGTAGATCGATTTTCAAACGCATTTTGTCAGCTCCCTTCTCGTTAAAGTGTCTGATAAGCTCATGGGAAAGTAGAGATTTCTTTGAAATGTGTCTCCCCCTAATGAAAGCAAATTGGCATTCTGAGACTAAGTCTAGCAATAGTTTAATAAGCCTATTTCATAGGACCTTTCTAAGAATTTTGTAGATCATGTTGCGGTAAGCAATATGCCTATAGTCTTCTATTTTATTTGGTTTGTAAGTCTTGGGGATGAGAGTTATAAAAGTGTGATTTATTTCCTATAGAAATTTTCCTTCAATAAAAGATTCCTGTATTCCATTAACAACAGATTTTCCATTTGACCATAATGCAGCTTGAAGAATTTAGCATTACAACCATTGGACCTAGGCTAGAACCATCATGAGTCAAGAAAATAGCCTCTTTCACTTCTTGTTCAGATATTGGCACCAGCAATAGCCCAGCACCTTCATCATTAATCAGCCACCTGCAATTTATATGTGGTATGTCTTTATTATATTCTCCATTATATTGTTTGTATAGTAGTTGATGGCTGATTCTTCAAATTGTTGCAAGTTTGACATAGTTTTCTCATTTTCTGCTAGTGAATTAAGGATATTGTTATAGTTTTTCCTATATGACATTTTAGTATAGAAGAATTTTGAGCATTCACCAACCTGAGTCAGCCACTTTTCTTTAGCCTTCTATTTAAGAGAAATACCTGATGTTACAATATCCGTTTGAGTTGTTTTGGAAGTTGAAAGTACTGCTCATTTAGAACTTGATTGAGAGGGTCTTGGTGAAGTGCCAAAATAGCATACATGGTTTTTCCATATTTTGAATTGAGTCTAGATGTTTGGGTCTTGATTTGTTTCAACATTTTAGTCTAGCTTTAGCTGTTTTCAAAAAACAAGCTAAAGAGTACCAGCGGGTACCATCAGTTAGTTCAATAGATTAGAGGTCAAAAACATCAACATAATCATCATATATATGCCAAGAATTAGCATACCTAAAAGGAGAACCTTTTTCATATTTCACAGTTTAATTGAAGGTAATGTGTAAGTGGCAGTGGTCACTAGTAGAACTAGGAAGAACTTCCACTTTTAGATTAGGAATTTTATTGAGCATATCAGAATTAATAAGAACTATGTCAAGTCTGTAGCTAATTTTCTTCGACTCATCGCTTCTCTATGTGTATTTCAGGCCAAAGTGGTAAGCTACGATTAACCCGGATGCAAATATACAATGCTTGAATTTTATGACTTGGGACAACCTAAGGGTAAGTCCACCATTTTTTCATTTGTAAGTAGTAGTGCATTAAATTCCTTAAAAACCATTCATTCTTGCTGGATGGAAGAAGATAGAGATATAAGTTTCTCCCATTGAAGTTTTATAATCATGTATATGTGTGTGTGTATCCATTCTTGTGACTTGGGACAACTATACGTGTCTGTGTGTTTGACTTTTTAATGTCTACGTTAAGGGATCTCAAAATACACACTTATGTGTAAATTCCACAAAGAGGGCTTGTTTCTACATTTTAATATATTGAAGCTATCCTTCCTCAAAAAGGAGATTATTACCGTTATTACTTTCCATAAACTACCTAAAAGTGGGAATTTTGCTCCGTTTGAAATTACAAGGAATGATCACTTTCCATAAACTATCTAAAAGTCGACTAATAGTGGTCCCACATTTATTATTATTTATTATTTATTTCCTTTTTACTTATTTTTGATCCAAAAACTTCAAACGCTAGTAGCTTCTTTGTTTAAATTTCGATGGCAAAACTTTATATCTGAAAGTTGCTCAGAACATCGCCATGAACACAATGGTGCAAGTTTCATGGCCACATTCCGATGTTTGCTTAAATTTTATTTTTGAGCCTTATTTAATTATTTATTTATTCTGTTTTAATCTATTTACTATTTATTTCATAAGGTTTTACAATTCATTTGTCGATCATTTAAGCTTCTGAAAAATAGATCAGCGGTACAAGAAAATAAAGAACATGGAGAACGAATTGAACAATAGTATCTCACAATGGAAGGATCATATATATTATAAACAACAGGTTATACATTTATTTACTCTAAAAAATAGTGTTTATAAGAGTTATAAACATGTACTATCTTGTACATTTAGCCATCCATCAGCTCCAAAATTTCAAAAACATAACCTGCCTTTCTCGGCTTACTCAAATGATTACCCGAGAGTTTAAGCAAATATAAACTTCAAGTCAGATAGGATATGTATGAGAAACTCAAGGTATATGCATAAACATATAACGGTACATTATGAGACCGCACTATAGAACTGAACAGGTTTTCCCCTCATGAGACTTAAAACAATTTTTTATAAGTAAATAAGGGTGATACATATATAATGTTTAGTATGGGAAAATAAATATATAAATTAGTCATAATCCTTGCATCTCACATCACATCAATATTTTTAGAGATACATCTAAATTCGTAATGGCAGAGTTCAATAAATGGATTTCCGAGGAAGAGCTACAGTACTTTGTGAACTCTTTCCTACATGACAAGGGTAAGGGCCTCCCTACCGAATGTATTGTGTATCTCTGGAGTAGATATACCAAAAAGCCAATGTAATTTAGGTCACTTTCGGTTTTACCAAGCTGACCCAAGTCTATCATACGTAATGTCGAATATATCATACATGTGTGCATACAACCAAAATTCACTCCAGAGAAGATATGACATACCCTAGTGGCAGCGCTCTACATAGCTCAGCCTTCCCTGTGCCCCAGCTTTAGTCATTTCCTAAGTCAAGGTCTACATTTGAATCATTTTTCAAGCAAAAGATAGGAATGTAAACCCTTCCCTCTCCCTTGGAATTACCGTCAGGATAAGTAGTATAACAGGTCTCGCAAACCGAATAAATCACAACGATCTTAACCCTGCCCTCTCCTTTGGAATCGCCCTTTGAATAGGCAGTACAACAGATCCAACATCCTGAACAGAATCTTCTCCACAACTCTAAGAAAGTATCTTCACTCGATTTAACATGTTTTCAAAGTTTTGAAGTGGATTAGGTTGAGTAATCTTACATATGCTTATCCAGCTCCAGACTCTTCAAAATTGTCGTGCGGTGAATTTACGATTAACTCAATTTCGGTTCTTTTGGAAATAAACAAACAACCTATAAGGTAGAGCCTCACCGATAGGATATCCCTACACTTTGCACTTAAGGAGTTGAGTTTATATGTATGATAGAGCCTTACTAGGAGGATATCCATATCGAATAAAATTTGTGTCTCTTTTACATATTTCCTAAGTTAAACGTCATGTTCGATAGTTGAAAACTCAACTATCTAGTATGTCCTAAAGCATAAACATATATAATCACTTTAATTTATCCATAGAATGTTTTACTCACTTTTCAAAAACTAATGTATGATATTCAAATATAAGGGTCAACCTTTTTAACTTACCCTATCGAACGAGCCAAACCAGTAGCCCTGGAGGGTAGAATACTGGTTATCCAACACCAAGCCTAGACACTACTATCTTTGACAGCCAATACATAGTGAAGTTTATTAGTTGGTCCCAAATGTGGATATATATTAACTTAATTTATAAACCATTTGTTTTACAAGAAAAATGCTATTAAAACTTTTATTACTAAAACATACATATATTTTATTCAAATTAACAATCTTTTTTTTCAAACTCTTTTCATACTTTAAATTATTTTAAAGTACTCTTATTAATGAGATAAGTATGTATAGAAATTTGTTTGCAAAGATAATAAGTTAAATGAAAAAATAATAAATTAAATTATATATAAGGAGATTAAAACAAACTTCTATTAAAACATATGTTATTATAAACCCCTTACCTTTTATAATATATTAATCTTTTATTTTTCTAAGCTTTTCATATTCAAATTTATTTTTAAAATATATTTAAATAAGGTACAAATATTCTCCTAAAATACCTTGCAAATATAATGTACTTAGAATTCATTATAAATAGTTTAAACAAGGTATACATAAAATGCTATTACAAAGTGTCGTAAAAGGTGCTTAACTAAGCTTTATATTGTTCTATAGTTTGCTAGTTTTTCTTTATAACTTTAAATATTTTATAAACACGTTCTTTGATGTAAACTAAAATAATTTGGGCAAAGAACACATCTATGCAATAATTTTCCAAATATACTATATCAGTACTTCAAAATTATTTAAAATATAAGTATTTCAAAGCGTATTTATAGCGACTCTTTCATTTTCTAACTTTTAACTCTTAGCTTTAATTTTATAAACAACTCCAACAAACATCCTAAAGCAAGGTATATGCTATAACATGAGTTTAGCAAGATGATAGAATTGAAGTTATAGGATATAAAGTTTTCATATACTTTTAGAAGTAAGATGGTCCAAAGTTAGCACATTCATTAATTAAGGTTATACTACCATAATAACTTGTATATAAATCATATTTTATCATTATAAAATGTTGAGAATCTCATCTATTCTCTTGTTTGGCCCTAGACCTAGCCTCCTAGTTCCTAGAACCTTGCTATCCAAGAGCAAAGCAAAGATTACCTCCTTCCTAGTTTCTCTCGTCCTCCCCCTTGTGGCATTACTTTTGGCACCTTCTCTCTGAACTTTTATAAAATGGGTGTTGCTTCTTTGGTTATGTGATGTTTTTTAGTGGACTGATAGATCCTTATGAAATTCTGGAAGTTATTTGAGTTAATTTGAATGAGTAGAGAGTGGTTTAAAGAGAGGAATAAATTTAAGAAAATAACTTAACTTGTAATGTTTTTCTCTTTCTCCATGGCTTGTGCTAATTATAGGTGATCAAAAGGATGGTACTTTGGTTATTTCCTAACCACCTATAGCTAATCTGATTTGACCACCCTTTGGTCCAATAGCAACAATTCTTGTCAACTATGGCCTAACCTGATTCAACACCATTTGTCCATAGAAACTTTCCTTATGGCCTAACTTGATTCGACCACATTTTGGTCCAATAACATCCATCTTTATGGCCTAACTTGATTCAACCACATTTTGGTCCAATAACAGTCGTTCTTATCAATAATTCATTTATTTTATTTGAAAACATTTTGGTCCAATAGAAGTCATCCTTATCAACTACACATTTATTTTAAAACATGTACAAAAAAATTTGATAAGTTTTAACGAATTTAATGTTGTATACTGATAAGCTGATTTATGGTTACATTATCGAATATACTTTTCTCTACACATTTATGTAAAAATATTTGAAAATGGTGTTTTATATCAATTGTTATATTTAAAAAGACTACATTAAGGTTATATAATTTCCATTCGAATGTTTAAGTATTCAAATTTCCAAGTGATTAAATTATGGGTCGTTACAGATTCCTTGTGCGTTGGCAATATGAGTTATCGTATATACTGTACTGTTTACAATATTGCATTTTGCTTATTTATTTAATACACGGAGCAAGTGTAAAATCCAAATTAATGTTACTAAATTGATAGTTAATATTATTCTTGAGCATTTAACTAAACATTATAGGATTGTCTTTGGAAACAATGAGTTTATGAAGGATTATTCGAACTCGAACCTCAGAAGTAATATCAAATATAGTACATCATTCCTAATTTCCATTCAAACCTAGATAAGGAAATTTAAGTTGGAAATGTTCCAAATGAGAGATTGTGGCCGATTCAACCAATATGCTATGTACATCGCATTGGAGAAGTACCGCAATAAAAGCAGTATATATAAAAGTGCATAAATTTATAATTGAGCTTGAGGTGATTCCAAAAGTTGAGAATCCTATAACATTGTTATGTGATAACACTACAGTGATACAGATTGCAAAAGTACCCGAGCTCTCTAAAAATCAAGAAGCATACTCTTGAAAATTCAACATGATAAAGGTAGTTTATCAACGTCAAAGTGAGTTGATTAATAAAGTAGAAAGTTGAGACAATATAGCATACCCGTCCACTAGGGGACTAGCTCGATCAGTTTTGAGGAATCTAATTGAGAAAACTAATCGAAGTAATAGGATCCATAATTGACCCCAAGTGCAGGTGGGAGATTGAAAGAGCTAGGGTATGCCGGAGGAGCTATTATGTAATTTGTTACATATATCTAGCTCTATAACCGGTCTTGTTCATAACAAAGGTGTTTGATTTCTATTATATACTTTTTATATAATGATATAATTAACTAAATAAATAACTTTAAAGTATATTAGAACAGATAATCCTTAAATGATATGTTATATGAAAATAATTTCAAGGAGTTGTAATCATGAGAAAATTATCATAATATAAAGTAACATATTATTTTAAATATTCTTGGTAAAGATGTTTCGAGAATGGATATCGATACATCCATTGAGACCAAAGTACTTAACGCTTTCTAAATATTGTGCAGTTTATCACTTATGACTGCTAGGGGTACTAATATGTTATGTACTGATAGTTATTGGATAACTATGGAATGACTCACTCGGAAACTCGAAGTGACGATATTATGCGGTTCTCTTGACTTAAGAACATTGTTGAGTTTCAATGTGAATACTTCATATCGATTATTCTTAAATCATGACATGGTAACCATCAAGCGACTATAATTGGGTCTGGGTTGAAGCATTGGAAGTGAAATACTATTCAATAGAGGATTCATCTCCTCGGTTGTATGAAGTTGGTATCACGGTCAACTGCAGCCAACTCAAAGTAAAAATCTCTGGCCAAAGCAATATGGTTGATAATAAATATTATTATCGATCCAAGGACTTTGTTTATTTACTAACCGAGTTGAATATGGATGATATTGGAATTTTTACCAAAATTAAACTTCATAAGTCCTAACGTGATATAGTGTTGACGAATAGAATTGGTGTAAACAACCATCATTAAATGTACCGTTTAATTTGTGAAATTGTATTTTATCCATAAAGATGTACAAGCAATAAATTTGGCCATACTATCACGCTACTAGCTATGACAACATGTGAATGTTAATATTTGAATACTTCGATATTAATTGCTAATTGAACTTACACTTACGAGTCACGCAACCGTATTGATGATTTCTTTGACATACCACATGAATTAATTGATTTATAAATTAATTAGATTAACTAATATTTATGAAATATTAATTAATTATTTATTTGATGTATAGTGTATTGTTAGTATATTTTGAGTGCCAATAGTAATTAACTTGGCACGTATAGAAAAGTTATATACGTATGTATCCACATACGAAATTGATACGCAGTTTAAGTTTTATTTAAATAATGTTATTTACTAAACAATTTTGAAGTCTTACTTGCCCTTGATGGCTCATATAATGGTCGGCCTATGGGAGAAGATGGGAGAGGTTGGTTATAAATTCTTGATTTGATTTGGAATTGGTAAACAAAGAAGTAGTAAAAGGAGGAGAACTTATCTCCACCCTTTCTCTAATTAAACAAGCCTACCCATCATTCTTCGAATCCTCTCTTGCTTGCTCCATTCTACCCTTGGCTGTGAGCTTGTTGCCCGACAGAAATTCTATCGAGTTAGGAAACCGTCGAAAAATTTCAAATTAAAATATAACCGCAAGCGCACGGCGTACACTTGTAGTACGTGGCGAATACAGGTCGATCCACAGGGAATTGTTAGAGTTTAAAAATCTATTCAATCAAATTAGACCAAATGTAGGAGAAATTGTTAACTAGAGATAAAATAAAGCTAAACTAGAATAAAAATTTGATTTAAAAAGTATTGAACTAGAGAGAAATTTAGAGGCAAATCCACTCTCATATTTTTGTAAATCAACAAACAAACAATTTTTGATCTCTAGTTTTGATAATAAGTGAAATATTGTTGTATTTATCATAAGTATGGTTTGTTTGTGTTATTAATTAACATAACTCAAACCATCAAACTATGATACAACAACTTAACCGCTTATAATTCTCATGAAAATGAAGCCAAAGCAAAAGCTATTTTAAGTATGATCTATTTACTATTGTAACTAGCAACATAGATCATCAAATTTCATTTTTACTTTAATTTCACAATCAAAAATGGATTAGCAAATGATGATGCAAATTATGTTTATGTTGAATAAGAATAGCTCATTTGCATAAGCAATATAAGCTATCAAACCCACTTGTATAAACTTGCATCAAAATTCACTTCATTAAGCATAAACCAAATGAGATCATAAATCATAAAATGTTGAAATTACATAATATTTGAGAGCTTCATTACCCCTAAATTGAAGGGGTTTAGCTACTCATTTGTGGCATTGAAGCAACACAAGTAAGTTTCAACATTGAAAATGAAAGAAAGTAGAGAATAAATAAAGAAAAAGAAGATTAACTACTAGAAGAAAATTGATAAGGGTAGTGCATAAATGTAAATCTAAGCTATGAACATTAAGAGAAAGAGAGCATAGAAATAAGCATTAACATAAAAACAAAGAAAAGCATGTAGACAAGAAAGGAAAAAGAGGCTTGGAAGCCATTTTTATTTCATATAACATTGAGCTTACAATTTGATCTCTTAATTTCCTAAGTAAAATGAAAGAGTAGATGAAAGTTTCATGTACATAAGATGGTTATTTATACATGCATAAAACCCTAATTCTATTTTTAGGGGGCTTCCCAAAATACCCCTTAGGAAGTGTGGTGGCCAAGTAATCATTAGCTTCTACTAATCATCATTTAAGTGTACATGAAGCCATTAATTCCATAAGCATGTTCATTAGCCTCTAATTTGTACATTAAAGTAGGTGGGGTCCTCCATGATCTTCACTTTGAATTATTTCCCTCTTCTTTCCTTTGTATTCATTTGTGCATGCATGTATCTTCATATAAGTCTCTTCCATATGCATCCAAATTCCTATAAAAATCATTGAAAATGTCCAAGTAAAATTTCTCCAATTTAGGCATGCACAGAAATGACCATTTTTCCCTTGAATGAAGATGAAAATATGATGGTTTGAAAATAACTGAATTTTGGTTTTAACATGTAAAAATGCCCAAATATGATGTTTATTTAAATAAAAGGAGATAAAATATGGATGTAAATATATGCACATTTACGTGCATATCAAATACCCCCACACTTATCTTTTTATTCGTCCTCGGATAAAGGAAAACTAAGATAAATCCATTTTCGTAGGGAGCACGATTGCATTGAGCATATTCAACAAGCCATTAAACCTCTGGGTGTCCCCAGTAGGACGAGTGTTGTCTTGTGAGGGTTTTCAGCGGATATTACCCACAAAATCGAAGTGCAAAGTAAAAATATTTACAAAGTGCAAGATTTATTTACAATGGGATGAATGCAAGTTTTTTACAAATGAAGGATTCACTTTCAATTCGACACTCATAAGTTAAATATAAGTTTTGGTCATTGTCTTGAAAATTTAAGTCATTTGCTCGTCAAAACTTCCAACAAAAATCAAGTTATCATAGCAAATAGACAATAGTTTAACTCGTTGTTTCGGTTGATAACAAAGTGTAACTATGAAATGGATCCTTAGTTGATTATGAAAGTTGATCAAAGTGGTACTTTCATTTCTTTTTAATAACAAGTTGAATCAAATAAGTAAAAATAGTGCTTGGATTTCAATTGCTTATTCTCTCTTATTTGAAAATTTTATTGATATTAACAATATTTACATATGCCTATCTCAGGTAAACTGAGGCCAAATATATTACCTATGCACTGCCTTGCGGACTGATGTGAGGGGAATAAAGAGCATGGCGAGTGAACACACAAGTGTGAACACTTATCGACTGTAGGCGTTATTAAAAAGAATTTTTATATACATACACCTAACTCAGATAAACTGAGGCCATATATACCGATCATGCACTGCCTTTCGGGCTTACGTGAGAAGGGTACAGAGCATGGCGAGTGAACACGCAAGTGTGAACACATGACTCTAGGTGTTAAAAATATATATATATATATATATATACATATATACGAATGTTTTTTCTTCTTTTTTTTCTTTTTTTAGAAGGAGAGAGTTTTGCAAAATCATCTAAGCACCATTTAACATAGAAGATAAAAATGTTATATCCTTTACTTTAAATTTACCATTTTTTTAAACAAAGATTTTCAATTAGAACATACTTCATAATTAACACATATGAACCTTCCTATATACTAGTTAAACAATTGTTATTTGTAATCAAACTTCATTTTTATTTTTGTTAAAGACAAATAAATTTTCAAAAATTTCAATTTATTAACCAAAACTTATACTTATATCCCATAGTGTTTCCTTAAAAATAAATCAAAATGCTAAAAAGAAAATGTTTTTGAGATTTGAAATTTTGAGATTTTTTTTGAAGTCAAAAGAAAAATGCAAATTCAAAAATGCCATGAAATTAAAAAATGAAAATGAGACTCCCCCCCACACTTAATTTTGACTGTGTCCTCATAGTCAATGCATGATATAATGAGTGTAACGAGGAAAACTATGTACATATTTACAAAAGAGGGTTAACATTCTTACTAGACGTAGCTTGGCTCATGAAGGACATGAGCTCCTCCTCTTAGTTATTTGGCAATTCCAAGAAAGGTTTCAGATGATGACCGTTGACTTTGAAAACCGATCCATACATGGGGTTTTCTATTTCTACGGTACCATGTGGAAAAACAGTTCGTACCACAAATGGTCCGGTCCATCTCGATTTAAGTTTCTCAGGGAATAAATGAAGTCTTGAGTCATATAAAAGAACTTTTTGGTTAGGCGAAAACGTTTTCCTTACGATTGACTTGTCATGAAAATTTTGGTTTTTTCTTTGTAAATTTTATCGTTTTCATACGCGTCGTTCCTAAGTTCTTCTAGTTCATTGAGTTGTAGTTTTCAGTTTTCGCTAGCTTTCTCAAGATCAAAGTTTAAGTTCTTAATTACCCACAGCGCTTTGTGTTCGATTTCAACGGGTAAATGGCAAGCTTTACCGTAAACTAAACGATATGGGGACATCCCAAGGTTAGTTTTAAAAGCAGTACGGTAAGCCCAAAGCGCATCGGTCAATTTCTGAGACCAATCTTTTCGATTTTTATTGACACTTTTCTCCAAGATTTGTTTTATTTGTCGATTTGAAACTTCAACTTGGCCACAAGTTTGAGGATGATACGGAGTGGATAACTTGTGGGTTATCGGGTATTTTTTCATTAAAGTTTCAAAAGAAAAGTTGCAAAAATGGGTCCCGTTATCACTGATTATTGTGCAAGGTGTGCCGAACCTCGAAAAGATGTTTTCTTTGAGAAATTTCACAACAATTTTATGGTCGTTGGTTTTGCAAGGAATGACTTCGACCCATTTTGAAACGTAATCGACAGCGAGAAGGATATACAAGTTTCCAAAAGAATTAGGAAAAGGTCCCATAAAGTCTGTACCCCATACATCAAAGATTTCGATCGTATGAATGGGGTTTAGAGGCATCATATCTCGTCGAGAAATTCGTCCAAGCATTTGACATCGATCACAAGTTTTACAAAATTCAAACGAGTCTTTGAAAAGAGAAGGCCAATAGAACCCACACTAAAGCACTTTTTCCGCAGTTTTTCGAGGACCGAAATGTCCACCACATGCTTGATCGTGGCAAAATGAAAGAACACTCCTAATCTCATTATCCGGAATGCAACGTCGGATGATTTGGTCGGGACAAATTTGAACAAGTATGGATCGTCCCAATAGAAATACTTCACTTAGGACATGAATTTTCATTTGTCCTGTTTGGACCACGATGAGGGAGTTTATTTAGTCACTAAGTAGTTCACTATATCAGCGTACCATGGGTCGATAGAAATTGAAAGGAGTTGTTCATCGGGGAAGTTTTCATTGATTGGCAAAGAAGATGGTGCGTTCGGAAGACGTGACAAGTGATCGGCTAGGACATTATCGGATCATTTTTTGTCTTTAATTGTAAGGTCAAATTCTTGAAGCAAAAGGATCCAACGAATCAAGCGGGATTTGGCATCCTTTTTAGCGAAGAGATATCGAAGCGCAAAGTGATCCGTGTACACAGTAATGTGTGACCCTATCAAGTATTGTCGGAATTTTTCGAGAGCAAAAACGACAGCTAGAAGCTCTTTTTTGGTTGTTGTGTAGTTGAGTTGAGCGTCGTTCAAAGTCATACTCGCGTATAAATCACGTGAAGGATCTTGTTGATGCGTTGTCCTAAGACAGCACCAACGGCAAAGTTCGAAGCATCACACATTATTTCGAAAGGAAGATCCCAATTGGGCGCACAAATGATTGGAGCAGAAATGAGTTCGTTCTTAAGACGTTCAAAAGAAGAGATACAATCAGAGGTAAAATCGAAAGGAACGTCTTTTCCAAGAAGAGTCGTCAAAGGACGAGCAATTTTGTTAAAGTCTTTCACAAAGCGTCGGTAATAGCCAGCGTGTCCAAGAAATGATTGAATGTCCTTAACAGTTTTGGGAATGGGTAGATTTGCAATGACATCGATTTCCGCTTTATCTACCTCAATGCCTTTATTTGAGATGATATGTCCAAGGACTATGCCTTGTTTGACCATAAAGTGGCATTTTTCCCAATTCAAAGTCAAATGTTTTTCTTTACATCGATTTAGAACCAATTCGAGATGATGTAAACATTGGGAAAAAGAATCGCCAAAGATTGAGAAATCGTCCATAAAAACTTCTAGAAAGCGTTCAATCATGTCGGAAAAGGTTCCAACCATGCATCGTTGGAAGGTCGCAGGAGCGTTACAAAGTCCGAATGGCATACGTCGATAAGAAAAGGTACCGAATGGACATGTGAAAGTTGTTTTCTCTTGGTCTTCGGGGGCGATGGGAATTTGGTTATAGCCGGAATAACCATCAAGAAAGCAGTAAAATTCGTGGCCGGCTAAACGTTCGAGCATTTGGTCAACGAAGGGAAGAGGGAAGTGATCTTTTCATGTTGCGGCATTTAGTTTTCGATAGTCAATGCAAACACGCCAACCTGTTTGAGTACGAGTTGGAATAAGTTCATTTGAATCGTTCTTGACAACGGTTAGCCTAGAATTTTTCGGTACAACATGAATAGGGCTAACCCATGAACTATTAGAGATTGGGTAAATGATTCTGTTGTCGAGAAGTTTAAGAATATCATCACGCACCGCATATTTCATTTTTGGATTAAGCTTTCGTTGCGCGTCATGAACAGGCTTGGCATCGTCGATTAAATGGATGCGATGTTGAACAATAGCAGGGCTAATCCCCTTTATATCGGGGATCGACCATCCAATCGCTTCCTTGTTTTTTGAAAGAATAGAAACTAAGGAGGTTTCTTGGTCAAGAGAGAGAGTCACATAAATTATGACGGGTAACGTTTCGTTATCACCTAAGTATGCGTACTTAAGGTGATCGGGAAGTGGTTTGAGGTCCGACTTCGGGAGTTTTTCGATCAAAGAATTGGGTTGAGATTCGGACTCTACTGGAAGCAATTCAAAGGTAAGAGTGTATTCAATTTCGCTAGGAATTTCATGAAACAATTTTTCATATTCAGCTTCGTGTTTGTCACTATGGTCAATTGTCTCGTTTTCGAAGTTTTCGTGAATGGCACTAACTTCCAACGTTTGGTCATGTGGTTCGTTCGATTGGCTTTCAAGATTGAAAATGTTGAGATCCAAAGTCATGTTTCCAAAAGAAATTTTCATCGATCCGTTATGACAATTGATTAAGGCATTTGATGTGGCTAAGAATGGTTGGCCTAAAATCAATGGAATTTGACTCGAGGGATTCGTTACAGGTTGTGTTTCGAGAATGATAAAATCAACGGGGAATATGAATTGCCCTACTCGAATGAACACGTCCTCGATTTCTCCCACGAGTTTCTTAATCGAGCGATCGGCAAATTGAAGCATGACTTTTGTGGGTTTGAGCTCACCTAAGCCTAATTGTTCGTACACAGAGTATGGAATCAAATTGACACTCGTGCCTAAGTCTATCAGACATTTGTTAATCGTCTTGTCTCCAATTGTACATGAAATCGTAGGGCAACCAGGATCTTTGTATTTTACGGGCATGGATTGGGACAAGACTTCACTCAAACTGGGGGCTAAGAAGACTTTTTGGGCACTTGAGTGTGTCACTTTTGGGTACACAAGTCCTTAAGGAATTTCACATATGTTGGGACTTGCTGAACGATGTCAAGAAGCAGAATGTTAACTTTGACTTGTTTAAAAATTTCCAACATCTTTTCCATTTGGTTCGAGTGTTTCTTAGGTCGAAGACGATGTGAAAATGGGACATGATACTCGGTAGGCAGGTCTACTTGAGTAGAAGAAGAAGAGTTTTGACTGGCATTCGATTCAACGTTTGGCTCCACGTTCTGTTCAGATTCATTCGTTGTTTTAGAAGTATCGAGAGAAGTTTCCGGTAAATCGTTTGGATTAACGACTTGATTAATGATTTGTTTCCCAGAACGAAGAGTTGTGATAGCATTCAATTGAATGACGTTGCTATCTTGAACAACATGGGCTTGATTTGAATTTGCGTTTTGATTTCTGGGATTTGGAAGGGGTTGGCTTGGGAATGTTCCTCGTTCACGTTCGCTCACAGACGTGGCTAATTGACTCATTTGCATTTCGATTTTTGCAATTGATTGGTTTGTGTTTTGCATATATGAAGTCAATAAATTTTGAAAATTGTTGTTTGATTGAAGGCTTTGAGTAGTTGCTTTAGCCAACGTTTCAAGAGTTTTCTCAAGTGAAGTTAAACGCTTATCGTCTTGGGGAGGATGAGCAGAATTTGGTTGAAAGTTTGATTGTTGCGGTTGATTATGGGACGGACCCGTAAAGTTTGGTTGAAAATTGTTGGGTTGAAAGGAAGGATTCGAAGCATTATTCAGAAATGCTTGAAAATTGGGACGAATTGTATTCGTGTTGGGATTGTTTTGGTTCCACGTAAAATTTGGATGGTTTCTCCAACCAGGGTTGTACGTTGGAGAAAATGGGTCATTTTTGGCTTTGTTGAAAGCATTGGTTTGTTTGACTGAATTGGGACACTGATCAGCTACATGATTAGGATCGTTGCATTTATAACACATCAGTTGGGAAGCTTGGTTCATTTGATTCGATGAGAAAATGTTATCGAATTTTTTATCATTGCGTCGATCTTAGCTTCCAAAGCAACATAAGATCCTATCGAGTTTGCACTCGATCGTGAGTAGATTGATTTTTCGTTCGAACGTTCCCATTGGGATGATTTTTTGACGAGGTTTTCAAGAAATTTCCAAGCATCGTCGTGATGTTGGGCAAGAAAGTTGCCTTGGCACATTGATTCGAGCATGGTACGTGAGCTATTTTCGAGTCCATCGTATAAAATTTGGCAAATCGTCCATTTTTTGAAATTATGGTGTGGATATTTTATCAAAAGCACTTTGAATCTTTCAAAATATTTTCCGAATGGTTCTCCCTTGAATTGATGAAAGTTTACAATTTCCTTTCGGATTCTACTCGTTTTTTCTAAAAGGTAGAACTTTTTTAAGAAAGCTTTTACGAATTCTTCCCACATTTTAATCGAGTTCGATGGTAAGCTGTACAACCATTTTTCAGCGTAATCCGTAAGAGCGAATGGGATTAATCTAAGTTTGATTCCATCATCAGAAAGTTATTGGAGTTTAATGGTTGCACAATCTTGTTCAAATTTAGTCAAGAAGTTGTATGGATCCTCGTGTTCGAAATTGCCAAATTTCGGAAGAGTGGCAATATGGTTTGAGTGAATTTCGAAATGGTTACCCGTAGGGGCTGGTAACGTGAGGCAAGATGGAATAGAAACTCTATCGGGAAAGATTCTATCCATAAGAGTTCTAGGGGCGTTTTCGTTTGCCATTTCGAGCGGATCGTTTGTTCGAGTTAAACGGTTTGTAGAAGGGTCGCGAGTCCAACGATTTGTTGTTGTGTCACAAGTCCAAGTACTCATGCACAAGGGAAAGTCCAGAAGAGAAAGAAGTTAGAATCGAGTTTAGTGAATGAAAGAAGATTTGAAAATCGAAGTGAAAATATTTTATTTTATTTTTAGAGGAAGAAAAATATTTACCTAGTGAAATTTATTTTCAAAAGAGAAGTTTGATTTTTGTTTTATTTTTGGTTTTTCAAATTTTTATATTTTTTTGTTTTTGTAAATTTTTTTTTTGTTTTTTTTGAATTTTCAAATTTTTTTTTGTTTTTAAAAAGGTTTTAATATTTTTTGTGGAATTAAAAACTAAGTTAAGAAAAAATTACAATTTTTTTTTGGATTTTTGATTTTTTTTATATATATGCATGAACTAATGCAACTAAATGAATGCAAAGGACTTAATTACAGTTTCCTGTCCTTAGTAGCTCCTAACCCAAAATTGTATAATCACACGTTGTCTTAAATCAACAAAAATATTTCTCAGCCAGGTAAAGGGCAGAGGTTATCGGTGCACCACGAATCACCGTAGTAATGCAGCCGAAGGTTTAAGTACCTTCAGAGTAACAACCAGTATAATATTTACGTATCACCGTAACTTTTATAACTGGTTATTACTGTGCCGTAACCTAGACACCAAGAAATAAAATTGTTCAAAGAAAACAATCGTGAAGATACAATTAAGCCATAGATGAGCTCGCGACACCCTTAAGTCGAATGTCTAACCTTTATTATTAGTCAAATTCTACAATGAAATGCGTTTGTGGGCTAAGGAAAGGGTGATGAAATCCCTCACCTTATGTGAATTGGGGTATTGCCCTTAGAAAAGAAAATAAGATGAGATGGATGCAAAACAAAAATTAAATGTGAATTTACAATGCAACTAAAATGAAGTTTGTTTTTGTTTTTGGATTTTGAATTTTTTTTTTGTATATATAAATGCAAATGCAACCAACCAACAATGCACTAGAGATGAAAGCACAATACCAGAGCGTGCAAATTATTAGCAATTATTTTTTTTAAGCGACAATTTTTTGTATAAGCAAGCAGCAATTATTTTTGGGTAAGCAGTTCTTCCTTTTAATCTGCTTTGGCAACCTGAAATGAAAAACAAGATATATTCGACAATTTTTATTATTATTATTTTTTAGTATGTTTATCAAAGATGAAAAACAAAATAAGCGAAAAACAAAAAAATTGAAAATAAAATAAATGAAAACTAAAACAAGTGAAAACAAATGAAAAATGAAAATTAAACAAAGTTGAACTTTTTTTCGGATTTTTTTTAATTTTTTTTTGGAGAGGAAACTTAAAAGTGAAGTTTTACTTAAAAAAAGAATCTTTTTTTAAATAAAAGAAAGAACAAAAACAACCAAAACAACCACGTGTAAACAAAACAACTTTTTTAAATAGATGAAAAACTTAAAACTGAATATGTAAATAAATAAAACAATAAAATTTACAACACAATTCACGACAAACTTAGCCCGACCCAAAATTTGAAGGCATCGGCAGCCTCACTAAATAGGAACTGTAAATTATAATTCCACTTCTAGACTTGCAATTCCAAATCCAATTCTTCTCAAAATCAAAATTCGAAATTACAATTCTAATTGCAACTGCCGATTCCACCGATGATTTGAATGGGGCAATTAAGGGATGGGTCGCGAAGTCGATGTGGTTCGGGTCTGCTCGATTGGGCGATTCCAGAGGTAGGTTTCGTGGTGATTCGATTGAGTAGTTGTGGTTCAAGTTCATAGGTCGCGACTGCTGTGTGATGGTTGCGGAGGTATGGAAAATTTGCAGGTGAGGATTTCGTTGTTCGATTTAGGGAGTGGTTCGAATGAACGAGAGGTAGGAGTGTGGTTCGGGTTGGAAGTTGCTCGATTTGGTTTTTGAGGTGGTGGTTTGAGGGTCGCGGAGAAATCGCCGGTATTGGTGTAGTCACGATTTTTGGTTTTGGATGCAGTTCGTGGAGGAGTGGGTGGCTGCGATTGTGGCTTTCATAGGTCGCGACTGTAGTGAAGATGATGGAGATGAGGTGATGGTTGCAATGGTGATGTCGATGCTAGTGGGAGTATGTAGTAGTTGTATGTCTGGTAATTGGGCACTGTGTACTATTGGTGATACGAGGCTGTCTGATGGAGTAGGGTGTTTGCAAGCAAGCGAGTGGGTTTATGGTGGTTCTGGTGAGTTTGTGTTGAAGTTGGTTGCTACTTGATGAAATGAGATGGTGATTGGCTTGTCAATGGAGGTAAGGTGAGGTTGCAGAGGTGGAGTTTGATGTTGGCGGAGGCAAGGTGTTATGGCAGTGAAAACTCGCAGTTTGATGTGGCAGTGGAAGAAGGATATGCGAGTTGTTACGGTGTTTCAATGGAGTTGTTTCAGTGGAGTTTTTGTACTGTGATATATGGTGATGTATGAGAAATGAAGGCAGTGAAGCAGTTGATTGGTGTGGGGTAACTGGTTCAGGGGTGATGAAGTCAGAGTGGCAAATGCCGGCAGTGATGTTTTTAATGTTTTGGAGAAAATGAACTTGAGCAAGTTGACGGTTCAGGCAGGAGGTAGATGGTCGTGATGTATGATGTTCAGGTCTGTTAGTGGAGTTTGAAGGGGATGGCACTAATGTGCAGGTGATTACTTGTTCGGAACTTTTTATGGCTGCAAATTAAAATATAACCGTCGAAAAATTTCAAATTAAAATATAACCGCAAGCGCACGGCGTACACTTGTAGTACATGGCGAATACGGGTCGATCCATAGGGAATTGTTAGAGTTTAAAAATATATTCAATCAAATTGGACCAAATGTAGGAGAAATTATTAACTAGAGATAAAATGAAGCTAAACTAGAATAAAAATTTGATTTAAAAAGTATTGAACTAGAGAGCAATTTAGAGGCAAATCCACTCTCATATTTTTGTAAATCAACAAACAAACAATTTGTGATCTCTAGTTTTGATATTAAGTGAGATATTGTTGTATTTATCATAAGTATGGTTTGTTTATGTTAGTAATTAACATAACTCAAACCATCAAACTATGATACAACAACTTAACCACTTATAATTCTCATGAAAATGAAGCCAAAGCAAAAGCTATTTTAAGTATGATCTATTTACTATTGTAACTAGCAACATAGATCATCAAATTTCACTTTTACTTTAATTTCACAATCAAAAATGGATTAGCAAATGATGATGCAACTTGTGTTTATGTTGAATAAGAATAGCTCATTTGCATAAGCAATATAAGCTATCAAACCCACTTGTATAAACTTGCATCAAAATTCACTTCATTAAGCATAAACCAAATGAGATCATAAATCATAAAATGTTGAAATTACATAATATTTGAGAGCTTCATTACCCCTAAATTGAAGGGGTTTAGCTACTCATTTGTGGCATTGAAGCAACACAAGTAAGTTTCAACATTGAAATGGAAAGAAAGTAGAGAATAAACAAAGAAAAAGAAGATTAACTACTAGAAGAAAATTGATAAGACTAGTGCATAAATGTAAATTTAAGATATGAACATTAAGAGAAAGAGAGCATAGAAATAAGCATTAACATAAAAACAAAGAAAAGCATGTAGACAAGAAAGGAAAAAGAGGCATGTAAGCCATTTTTATTTCATATAACATTGAGCTTACAATTTGATCTCTTAATTTCCTAAGTAAAATGAAAGAGTAGATGATAGTTTCATGTACATAAGAGGGTTATTTATACATGCATAAAACCATAATTCTATTTTTAGGGGGCTTCCCAAGATACCCCTTAGGAAGTGTGGAGGTCAAGCAATCATTAGCTTCTACTAATCATCATTTAAGTGTACATGAAGCCATTAATTCCATAAGCATGTTCATTAGTCTCTAATTTGTACATTAAGGTAGGTGAGGTCCTCCATGATCTTCACTTTGAATTATTTCCCTCTTCTTTCCTTTGTATTCATTTGTGCATGCACGTATCTTCATATAAGCCTCTTCCATATGCATCCAAATTCCTATAAAAATCATCAAAAATGTCCAAGTAAAAATTCTCAAATTTAGACATGCACAGAAATGACCATTTTGCCCTTGAATGAAGATGAAAATATGATGGTTTGAAAATAACTGAATTTTGGTTTTAACATGTAAAATGCCCAAATATGATGTTTATTTAAATAAAAGGAGATAAAATATGGATGTTAATATATGCACATTTACGTGCATATCAGAGCTCTTCTTCAACCTTCATCGCTGAAAATACTTTAAGCTAAATACATTAAATCAAATACAAATCATGGTACTTCAGACCATTATAATAGCTAGGAAATCGATTCGAGGTGAACTAAGGAGATCCCATCAATCAACGTGTGTTCAAAGGCAACATCCTCAAGGTAAAAAAACCTTAATTTTTTTATATCATACTCATTATATAATAGACGGCAAATACAATGATTTCATATGCATATTAGTTGTCTCATATTTTATCTATAATTAAATAACACTAATATATTATGTTAATCAACATTGTAGATTAAATTTCAAACTAAATAATAACAATAAAATTTTAACTTTCGTTCATGCTAATTATTAATCATTTATTTTATAATTCTTAAATATTAATATTTTTTTGAATTTATAAAATTGTTGCTTGCTAATTTGAATTCATTTACATAAATTAAACATGTTTTTGATTTTTTGAAAATTAATTATGTATACAGTATGGGTTTCGAATTTAACATAAAAAATTTAGTATCGAACTTAAATATATCACTATATATAATGTTATTATAATTAATGATTTAAATTTTATATGTTAATTCATATACAAATGTTTATATATATAAACGAGTGCTCTCCTCTCAACGAGTGCCACTCTTTTATCAATATATATATATATATATATATGTGTGTGTGTGTGTGTGTGTGTGTGTGTGTGTGCGCATATATTTTAAAAAATGGTTTTGTATAAAAAAATTCATCATTGTTGTAAAGAATTGAATATAAAATACAAATATATTTAATATTTATTTTATCATAAAAAATATATGTTTACATTATTATGCAATTTTAAATATTAAAAAATTTATTTTGACAACAAAACCATTTTATTATATATACATATATTAATAATTAAAAATATTTTATTTTGTATTCAACAAATCCAAATTTGGAACTTAAATATTTTTACTAAGTCCATCAGATATTTATATAATAATTTTAGAATAAAAGACTATTAACTTAGTCAAATATTTTTTAAAGAATTATTTAATATAAAATCAATGCTGAAATTTGTTTATATAGTCATAAATATTATACAAATTAATTTTATTAAATCATAAGTTGATTAAATCATAAAATTAAATAAAATTGGATTTTATTTAGATTAACTAGATTGGATCTAGTAAAATCCATTAACCTTCATAGGCCCGCTATTATGCAAATACGGAAAAAAAAATTAAAATCTACCAATTTGACTCATTGCAAATCGGTCTGATTCTAACTGAACAAACCTAATTGAAGATTTATAATATATAATTCATTAAATAAGTTCATTATGTTACTCTTAATTGTATGTTAGAATTTTTTATAGAACATCATTGAAAAACGATTAGCACCTGGGTCCTTATCAATAGACATGTTCTTAATCGCCAACCAAACTTCCTTCCCCGTGAAACAGAAATCCATTTCACTCGAACAAGGATCCTTAATCTGGTATAGTGTATCACAGTCAGCCAAGATTAGACATTGACATTTATTTCCATATATTTTATAACATATCTGTAAAGTGTTAAGGTCGATTCGTTTTTGGTACTCCAACCCATTGAACTTAATTAACTTGATAGTGTTGTGTCCTCGTCTATAAATAAAAATTTAATGGAAACTTTTAGTATAGTTGTCTCCCTTTTATATCATTGAATATGAGACCATTATTTCCACATAATTCTTATACATCCATAATCTTATATACAACCTTCTATAGATTAACTAGTTGTTCCCTCTGTAACAACCCGCACTTTAATGGGTCTGAATTTCGACTCAATTGAGACCAAGTCATCAGGGATTGTTGGTTTAGGTAATTTGTAATAAACATAAGTATATCAGAGAGCGATTAATATAAACTCACATGGGAACAGAAAAACATAATAGAACACATGTACTGACTAAGACTAATATCTTGGAATCGACATTATTCCTTGAGTATTTGTTTGCCTTGCCAACAACGAGCATCAATAAGAACGGTTCACCATCAACCTTCCCGCCTTGCGCCGGTAGCTTATCCCTTTAAATCTATCATGTAAGTTGTAATAAGGACGGGGGATTAGAACAACGTTCCGGTGACTGCAAAATTACATACATCACCCATAACTAATTTGTGCCGATTGATTTTCATTTAAGTGTTATGTATATTATTCACGGCTAATCCATTCAATCCTATATGCACGTACGATATGTCTAACCTCCTCCGAGGTATAACTATACATATGGCTATATACATATATATCTAAATGTTGTACTACACAAAAAACCTGACCACTTCATACTTCTTAAACAAGGAGGAGAAGACCCAACGACCATTTAATACCTCAACCTCGAAGAGGGTCCTCCGCAATGTAAACGCTAGTCAATCGATCCTAGTTACAAAGACCAATGTCCTCTAAATACGGCTTTATAATTTAACTACTATATTATTAACGCATCTCAAAGACTCATTTAAGGATTAACTAGCACAACTCCACAAAACAAACAACAACCAAATAATTAAAAAAAATTGAGGTCTTTTGTATCCCTTATGGATTCTATACTGGTAGGATGCAAAATACGTCAAAGGATAACCCGAGTCTTTGCCAACGATCATTCGGTACCGCTGGTTGGCAAAGCCTACATGCTAGCCCTACTACTAAATACTGGTTGAACAACAATATTGACATAGCCCGCCAACCTCCCACAACCGAAATCCCATTTAGACTAACCTAGTATAAGTTAAGGAATAAACCCCATCCTAGTTATTAATACCTCTTGTTAGAAATGAAGCAGACCCCATTTTCCTATTAGGTACCGTCGTAGATTATTTAAGACTTCATATAGGGGGGAGGTGGACCCAACAGCCACTAAATACCTCAATCCATAAGCAAACCCTTGACATCCCTAAAGGTACCGAGCCATTTAATATTTCAAATCTGACGCGAACCTTGGTATATTTTCCCTTACCTATACACAAACGTATATACATTCTTCACGGGTCCTATTCTTGGAGATGTCGCACATTAGCAGCAAGTATACACAACAACTGATACCCTCTAGGTAAAAGGGCATATTCTATTGTATAACTTTACTGGCCTCGCATCCCAATCCACTAAACCAAACCACTCATCCTAAGTTTAATGTTGGGCTAGCCCCGAAAATTCACGTATGTTCTAAACATATAGTTAAGGCTATATAATTACTTACTATGAAAAATATATTTCCTACTACATGCATTCACTAGTATAAACACCTACTTGTTCGCTGCGTAACTATTCCTAATCTATATGCTTATTTCCTATATTCCTCATTTTCATCTTATATCTTATAAATGTCATTTACCCGAAATGAATGGTCATTAGTATAAAAACCTGACAATCTTTAATGATATTTATTTACTTGTTTCAAAATCATCCTATTATGCATATTCAATTTCTCCATAAATGCCATATTAAATTCTCTAGTCAGTCCTCATTTATTTCCTTTTGCTCCCTATTAACTAACAATTTACTTCCCATTAAAACTGTAGTTATTGTCCATAAATTTTGGAATTACCATTCCTTCCTTTTTCAACCACCTGGTCCTATAATTACTATGCTATTAATAATAACTGGTTATCCTAATTGTAGCTAATACAATACCTACACATATTATTAATCATGCTATAAATATTTACATACTCATCGGAAGACGTAGTTATACGTGTGCATATATTTATATATTCCTATTCCTAACAAACTAATTCCTATACTTAGGAATTCCAGAACACATACTTGCTTGTACATTCTGTGAAGAACATAAATTCCTACATTTTAATTTATTAGAGTTATCTTCCCAAAAAGGATTATCATTTATAACTTCTCATAAATTAACCAAAAATGAGACTAACACCTTATGAAATTACAAGGAATTACCTTTTTTTCTTTTATTGAAAGATATAGTGTAAATTAGGAAGAAGAATCTCTATACTTTACACATCTCTTCCATTTTTTGTATATTCCCTATAATTTCAAATGTGTACTTTTCACAAATTTTTATGGAATTGGATAGTTTGTGGAGATTACACGGAAATAGATACAACTGAATTGTACCCCGCTCTTAATAAATTAAAACATAAAAATTCAAATTCCATGTCAAATAGGACAATCTAATTTGCAACCTAATTATAAATCTGGAATAAACTTTACAACTTTACAAATATTCTATAGTAATAAATATTTAGGACATATTACAAATTTCCAAGTTATTGTTTGTCCATGAGTTGATGGTTTTGATGACAACAACCTTAGAATAAGATTATAAAATATAAATACTAACATTATAGTTTAGATATATATGTATATGCATGATTTAACCATGCAGGTACAAAGAATGAAGACTGTACAATATAGAGATTCAAAATATCAAGATTAAAGACTCATGAGTATCAAGTTTATCAAGAGTTCAAGATTTCAAGATAAGTATTGAGTCTAGAATTATGTTAAAACTTCATAATAGCATTGAAATCTTCACTTCATTTTTCTTTTGGGATGGAACCCATTTCTACCTTTTTAGTGGCTTACAAACCCATGACAAGTAGCGTACAAACCTACGACAAGTGGCTTACAAACCCACGAACATCTTGGTTTTGTACAAGTTCTCGAGTCCTGATGTGATGAGATATTCTGTAGAAAGAAGCTTGCAAAACTACTTCAAAATGATTTTCAAAACTACTTCAGAATAATTTCAAAACTGCTTTTCAAAATGTTTTAGCCTTAAAAATTATCTTTTCAAATGATTTTCAAAAAGATGTTTTAGCCTTAAATATTCTTTGTTTTTGTTTTTAATAAACTCTTGTTTTTAAACTTCATTTGTTTTAAAACTATCTTTTAACTATAATATATTTACTTAGATTTAAATATAAAATTACAGTGAAATTTTATACATATTATTCTCTATATTTATCTATGTATTTTATCTATAGTCAAGTATATTAATAAAGTCTAAAATATTTTTAATATAAGATAAAGGTTATTTTCAAAGAAAAACAAAATATCAAAATTTCCTTTGGGATGTCGAGATGCCCTAGTACCCCATGTCGACATAGTGATAGTTAGATTCAAAAATTTGAATTTCAAAAGAAGTGTCTATTCGCCATAACCTTTCACGAATGGACATGGCTGTTGTTCTTCTATAAATAGGGGTTAGTTTCAACGAATTTAAATATAGATTTTCTGTTTTTTCACTTCTCTTCTTCTTCCACATTTTCTTATTCAAAATCCTATCACCACTCTGCCGAAATCAACATTGAATCTAACCAGATCATCTCTGGTTTGATTCTTTATCACTATCTCAACAAGATCCCAGTGCTATTCAGAGTTATAGGCTTCTTTGTAAACTATCTAGCGAGAAAAGGTGTGATTGTAGCCTTGGAAATCAATCAAGCGAGAAAAGGTGTGATTGTAGCCTTGGAAATCAATTGGGTGAACTTGTTGCCCTGGAAATCAAGTATCTTTACCCAGAGGATTGTGATTCTGGAGGGTGTACCTTGTAGCCTTGAAACCGAGGGTTGTAATTGTTGAATTGCTTTTGAAAGGAAATCCGTACTTAGTTGTGCGGGACTGGATGTAGGGTAACTCCGAACTAGTATAAAATCCGGTATGTTCTTTCCTTTACTACATTTACTTTATTTCTACATCTGTGTTTGATTCTGTGATTATATTTGTGTCTGAATATTACATACATTAGTGTACAAATCAACAATAACTCAAAAAGATTTAGTAATTTCTTATAAACACTATTCACCCCCCTCTAGTGTTCATTCTAGTTTTAAGATCCATATTCTGCATTCCTCACATTTGGTATCAGAGCAAGGTTTTCAAAAGTTTCATACTCTGATTTTTCAAAAAGTTTTTTTTAAATGGCTATGTTTAAGAAATTTGTTAATGCATGTTTAGAAATATTCAAATCATCATTGTCTCTTGAGTCTGTATATAATCAATATTCAAATACAAGTTGTCTACTAAGATTGTTTGACGTACAGGAATCATGCCTTATGGGAGTTGAGGAATCAATCCAGAACAAACAAACTGTGCAGATCAAAAAGAACAAATGGATACTCGATAGTGGATGTTCTAGACACATGACTGGGAATCCAGATATGCTGAATGATATAATATACAAAGACGGAGGACCGGTTAACTTTGGAGATAATTCAAAAGGTTATGTGATCGGCATCGGCAAAGTCGGTAACTCTGAAACTCCTATTATTACTAATGTTTTGCTAGTTAAGAATCTGAAACACAATCTGCTAAGTATAAGTCAACTATGCGATAAAGAATATTAAATTAAATTTGAAAAAGATAAGTGTCACATTGAAGATAATAATTCAACAATAATATTTGAGGCAATTAGGAAAAAGAATATTTATATTCTTAGTATGAAAATTTCAAATGATAACTTGTGTCTTTTGGCAAATGCAAGTGACCCTTGGATTTGGCATAAGAGATATGGGCATTTGAATTCAAACTCTTATCTAGACTGTCAAAACATGATCTAGTAAGAGGCCTCCCTAAAATGAATTTTAAAGTAGATAGTCTATATGATGCATGTCAACTAGGAAAACTTAGAAAAAGCTCTTTTAAATTAAAAGATGTGATTTCTACTTCAAAACCTCTTGAATTTCTTCGTATTGATCTATTTGGTCCATCTCAAATTCTATCAATAAATAATAGTAAATATGTTTTTGTAATTGTAGATGATTATTCTAGATTTACATGGACAATATTTTTAAAACATAAAAGTGATACTTTTGAATATTTTAAGAATTTTTCAAAAAGGGTTCAAAATCAACTTTCTCAAAAAATTATAACCATCCGTAGTGATCACGGTGGTGAATTTGAAAACGAAAAGTTTGAAAAATTCTGCAATAAAAAGGGGATAATTCACAATTTTTCATTTCCAAGAACTCCACAACAAAACGGAGTAGTAGAACGTAAAAATAGGACGATTCAAGAGTGTGCGAGAGCTATGCTTTCTGATAGTAATTTACCAAAGTACTTTTGGGCAGAAGCAGTTGCTACCGCCTGTTATATTTTAAATGGAATTTTAATTAGATCTTTAACTGATAAGACATCTTATGAACTTATTTACTCAAAGAAACCCAAGTTAACTTATTTTAGAATTTTGGAAGTAAATGTTTTATTTTAAATACAAAAGATAACTTAGATAAATTTGATCCTAAATCCGACAAAGGTATCTTTATCGGATACTCTAATAGAAGCAAAGCATACAAAGTATTTAATTTAAGAACTAATACCATCGAAGAAACAATGCATGTTTCATTTGATGAAAATTTCAAAAATTTTGAAGAAATAAATGATGAAGAGGATTTAATCAGTCAAAACCAAGAGTCAACTAAAACAAATAATGAATTAAATCATCCTAATAAAAGGATTAAACTTTTAAAAGATCACCATATAGAAAATATACTTGGAGATATGTAATACGTTGTTAAAACTAGAAACCAACTAAGTCAAATGAGTAATGTAGCTTTTATATCAACTATTGAACCCAAAATCCAGAAGAAGCATCAACTGATGATTCATGGATTTTAGCTATGCAAGAAGAATTAAATTAATTCACTAGAAATGATGTTTGGGAACTTGTTCCAAGACATAAAAATAAAACAATAATTGGAACTAAATGGGTTTATAAAAATAAAATGAATGAACAAGGAGAGGTTGTTAGAAATAAAGCCTGGTTAGTCGCTCAAGGTTATTGTCAAGAAGAAGGAATAGATTTTGATGAAACCTTTGCCCCCGTAGCAAGACTAGAAGCTATTAGGATTCTACTTGCTTTCGCAAATCATAATAATTTCAAATTATTTCAAATGGATGTTAAAAGTGCATTTTTAAATGGTTTTGTAAAAGAAGAAGTATTTGTTAAACAACCACCACTTTTTGAAAATGATAAATTTCCAAATCATGTTTACAAACTTAAGAAAGCTCTATATGGTCTAAAGCAAGCTCCTAGAGCCTGGTATGATAGACTAAGATCTTACTTGTTACAATCAAATTTTGAAATAGGTAAAGTAGATAATACTCTTTTTATTAAAAGAAATAAAAATGATATTCAACTAGTACAAGTCTACGTAGATGATATCACTTTTGGATCAACTAATTTTGAAATGAATAAATAATTTTCTGAAATAATGACAAAAGAATTTAAGATGAGTCATATGGGTGAATTAAACTTCTTTTTAGGATTACAAATAAAACAATTAGATAATGGTATCTTTATTAGTCAAGAAAAATATGATAAAGACCTAGTTAGTAAATTTGGTTTGACTACTACGAGTGGAAAACCCACTCCCATGGCAACCAATGAGTACCTTAGTAAAGAAGATCTCTCGAAAGATGTAGATCAAAAATTATATAGAGGAATGATTGGATCACTACTCTATATCACTGCGAGTAGACCTGATATCATGTATAGTGTTTGTCTCTGTGCAAGGTATCAATCCCAACCTAAAGAAACTCACTTAAAAGCTGTAAAACGTATTATAAGATATGTTAAACACACCTTTGATTATGGCTTATTTTATCCTAAAAATGATTCATTTGACTTAATATCTTACTGTGATGCTGATTATGCTGGTTGTAAATCAGACCGAAAAAGTACAAGTAGAACTTGTCACTTTTTAGGGCATTCTCTGATTTCTTGGTTTAGTAAAAAGCAAAACACAGTTTCTCTATCAACAACTGAAGCAGAGTATATTTCTACTGCTTTAGCTTGTTCTCAAGTAATATATATGCAACAAAATTTAAAAGATTTTGGTTTAAATATCTCAAAATCACCAATTTATTGTGATAATATTAGTGCAATAAATTTATCCAAAAATACTACTTAACATGCTCGAACTAAACATATTGATATCAGACACCATTTTCTCATAGATAATATAAGTAGAGAAGTAATTACTCTCGACTATATCAATTTTGAAAATCAAATTGCTGATATCTTAACAAAACCCTTAAATGAATCTACATTTACTAAATTAAGAAGAGAATTATGTATTTGTTCATTAACTGAAATATAAAATATAAATAACAAAGTATAATTAAAAATTAAATCAAAATAAATCAAATGGTAAAAATATTGAGAACCATGTCGACATCTCCCCTATACCCATGTCGACATATAACGTTTTTTAAATTTTTCAATTTTTCCCACCAAAATTCAAATAATTGGTTATATATTCTTCTTATTTTCGAAATTTTCTTCATTCTCTCTGTTCTCTTTCTGTTCTATCTTCTGAAATCAATTTATCAATGGCCTCCTCTTCCAATCAAACATAAAATCAACCTTTTCATTCCCTTCTCCTACCTCTGGTCCGTTCCAACGTACTACGCTCACCCGAGTGACAAAAATGGAGGATTCTCTGAAGGACGCAATTCAGTTAATGACTGAAATTCAAATAGTGCAACTCCGAATGGCAAAAGAACAGGAAAGGCAAGGAAAAATCCTTAAAAATTTGCAAATATTTCTAATGGACAATCATGCTAATCCAATCTTGATTAACGAGGACTCTTCAGGAGATCATGAACAAGAGGAAAGTGAAGAAGAAGAAGAATCAATGAAAGAAGAGCATGCGGAAGACAACGACAAAGTCATTTGCATTGGCGAAGTATGTTTTGACAAGGACGGAAACTTGGTTGAACAACGTGGAAATTTCTGTTTCCATTATCCAAATTGTTCGATCCATAGATCTCCAATTGTCGTAGATACTCAGTAGTTTCTTCTTTTTCGTTTTTCATCGTTTTGTGTATATTTGTCACGTTGTACGAAAATGTAAATATAAACATACATATATAAAAATAAATATTGGGTATTCTTATATATGATTCCTATATATATTATATATAAGTATTAGATAGGTACTTGGTTAGGAATGTTAGTAGTTTAGGACTAAGTTGTAGGTTTACAAGTAAGTATTGATTATTTATGATAACACTATCATTATAATCATATAGGATATTAGACTAAGAGTTATATAGTTTGGAGTTAGTTTGTTTTTGTTGATGACAAAGGGGGAGAAATATAAAAAGAAGAGTTAGGCATAGATTAAGGGGGAGTTATCAGTTTTAGGGGGAGTTATTAGGATAGACGTAATATTTTATAAATAAAGGTTGTCATCATCAAAAAGGGGGAGATTGTTAGTCCATGAGTTGATGGTTTTGATGACAACAACCTTAGTATAAGATTATAAAATATAAATACTAACATTATAGTTTAGATATATATGTATATGAAGGATTTAACCATGCAGGTACAAAGAATGAAGACTGTACAGTATAGAGATTCAAGATATCAAGATTGAAGACTCGTGAGTATCAAGATTATCAAGAGTTCAAGATTTCAAGATAAGTATTGAGTCTAGAATTATGTTAAAACTTTATAATAGCACTGAAATCTTCACTCCATTTTTATTTTGGGATGGAACCCATTTCTACCTTTTTAGTGGCTTACAAACCCACGACAAGTAGATTACAAACCTACGACAAGTGGCTTACAAACCCACGAACATCCTGGTTTTGTACAAGTTCTCGAGTCCTGATGTGATGAGATATTCTGCAGGAAGAAGCCTTCAAAACTACTTCAAAATGATTTTCATAACTACTTCAGAATAATTTCAAAACTGCTTTTCAAAATGTTTTAGCCTTAAAAAGTATCTTTTCAAATGATTTTCAAAAGGATATTTTAGCCTTAAATATTCTTTGTTTTTGTTTTTAATAAACTCTTGTTTTTAAACTTCGTTTGTTTTAAAACTATCTTTTAATTATAATATATTTACTTAGATTTAAATATAAAATTATAGTAAAATTTTATACATATTATTCTCTATATTTATCTATGTATTTTATCTATAGTCAAGTATATTAATAAAGTCTAAAATAGTTTTAATATAAGATAAAGGTTATTTTCAAAGAAAAACAAAATATCAAAATTTCCTTTGGGATGTCAACATGCCCCAGTACCCTATGTCAACATAGTGACAGTTAGATTCAAAAATTTGAATTTCAAAAGAAGTGTCTATTCGCCATAACCTTTCACGAATGGACATGGCTGTTGTTCTTCTATAAATAGGGGTTAGTATCAACGAATTTAAATATAGATTTTCTGTTTTTTCACTTCTCTTCTTCTTCCACATTTTCTTTTTCAAAATCCTATCATCACTCTGCCGAAATCAACATTGAATCTAACTAGATCATCTCTGGTTTGATTCTCTATCACTATCTCAACAAGATCCTAGTGCTATTCAGAGTTATAGGCTTCTTTGTAAACTATCTAGCGAGAAAAGGTGTGATTGTAGCCTTGGAAATCAATCAAGCGAGAAAATGTGTGATTGTAGCCTTGGAAATCAATTGGGTGAACTTGTTGCCCCGGAAATCAAGTATCTCTACCCAGAGGATTGTGATTCTGGAGGTTGTACCTCGTAGCCTTGAAACCGAGGGTTGTAATTGTTGAATTGCTTTTGAAAGGAAATCTGTACTTAGTTGTGCGGGACTGGATGTAGGGTAACTCCGAATCAGTATAAAATCCGATGTGTTCTTTCCTTTACTGCATTTACTTTATTTCTGCATCTATGTTTGATTCTGTGATTATATCTATGTCTGAATATTACATACATTTGTGTACAAATCAACAATAACTCAAAAAGATTTAGTAATTTCTTATAAACACTATTCACACCCCCCCATCTAGTGTTCATTCTAGTCTTAAGATCCATATTCCGCATTCCTCACAGTTATGACGTACAAACTATTCCAATTTTCTAACTTACGGAATGTGTAGGTAGGGTTTCAACTAAATACATTCGTTTAAGCCTACAACTCAATAGATCTAACATATGCATAATAATTAAACAAGACTCAATGATACAATTTCGATGTTATAAAAAATTATGTAATTTCCCACTCACCTTTCAAGCTGTCCAAATATCTCAAATCTGAATCCATTTCTTTGATTTGACTCCTTTCCTTTTTCCTTTTGCAATCTTTCTTCTCTTCTTCTCTTTTATTTTCCACCATTATCTGAATTGTATAAATATAAAATATTTTATAATTTGTAGAAATAGTGAAAAGGGAAAATGTAGAGCTTTACTGTTTTGATCAAAAAATATGAGAAGAGAAATGAGGGGTTAGCTTGTATTTATAGGCGCTCGAATAGACTGTGTCCATTAAATTAAAATGATTAAATCCAGGTCATTCGATCAAGGTTCAAACTCTAGCCGCCATTATAAACTAGTCGACCACTCCCATATAGGCAGTCAACTACTAGAGGTCGACCGGTCCAAGGAGGGGGTCGACCGGTGGGGTCCGGCATTTAATACTATTTATTTCCTATTTTCATTTTTAATTATTTTCATTTCGAAAACTTTAAACGCTGATAGCTTCTTCATTTGAGCTTCAATCTCAAAACTCCAAACATAAAAGTTGCTCAGAAAATCATCCTAAACGCAGTGGTGCAATTTCATGGCCAAATTCTAATGTTTGCTCAAATTTCCTTTTTGAGCCTTAATAATTATCATTATTGTTTCAGTGTGTTACATTCTCTCCCCTAAAAGAATTTCTTCCCCGAAATTTCTAAAGGGTTGAATTATGTAACATAGAGCGCAGCTATCCAATCAATAGGTACAACAAATTTTACAGCAAACGTGTTCAAGTGCACAGTGTATCACAACATATAAGACATGTGTGCAGAATGATTTTAAATCGATGCCTCCTATATGAATGCATTTTTTTAAAACATTATGGAAATATGATGCAAAGAACTTATATATACTGGAAATTCTATATGTATGCAAGTTTTCAAAAATCAAAAATCTTTTTCAGGTAATAATTTTCGCACTCCTACGAGTAGGAGCATGCTTTAACCAATTTTTGCATCCAATAACTACCGTTCAAAACCTAGCAAACAATTTCTAACACCCAATTTTTTTGAGAATTCAGATTTTTTAAATCTATTCTCCTATGCCGGAATAGGAATTTAGATGGAAAATTTCTCATTTCCACCCTTCTTTTGGATACCCATTCCATTATACTTTGAAACTTTTTCTTTTGCCTTCAAAATCTTTTCAAACTTTTCAAAGTACAATTTGCATAAGGAGATTTATTTTTGGATGTTAAAATGTAATATCCTAAACGTAAGTTTCGCTTACTATCAAAAATAAATGGAAATATAAATTCCAAAGCTAAAACAGTTTTTTTTCCCTTATTATTCCATATGTTTTGTATACTATCACCCTTATCGGACAGTAAAATTCATATTCACTAATACGTCGACTCTCCATATGCTAAGCATGTGACACTATAAAATTGGAAATTTTTCATTTTTCGTTAAAAAAATTTCCCATTTCAATCAAACATGCAAATAGTTTGAAAAAATCAAATTCCCAAAATCATTTAAACACCATTTTTAAAATGCACTTGAACAAAATTTTCCAAAAATAATTGAACCTGACTTCTCAAACGCATTTAAACAAAAAATTTCAAAAGTTTTCGATCACAATTTGTCAAAACATTTGCCGCTCTATCCTTAAAAACAAATCAAGCCATATCTTAACATAATCGAGACTCAGTCAATGAGTTAATGTATATGATTGACCGTAACATTGTGCAGTTAATCCAAATTTGGTGAACCTTTCCTTTTACTCTAAGACAACTAACTAGCTACAAGCATATTTATAAATTTTAGCTTTAAGGCATAGGGAGTGAACCGTTACTTCGCAGTGACCTTTCCTCGTCCTTTGCTCGTTAAAATTTATTTTTAAAAATTCTAAAGTTTAGTGATCTAAGCATTCTTTATTTCAAGTTACCAACCTAATTCCTTAATTAACTTCCAATATTAACTACATTTTATCGCTAATTAAGTGTCCTTATGAGATCCCTTTATTTACACTTTTTTCCAATATATAAATAGCGGTTAAAGCCCATCCAAACCACCAACATAATAATAAAATAAGAACATATCTCATATCGTATCGTACACTTTTCTAATATACAGAAGAAGATAACCAGCGATTACAACCCAAATAACCTAAAAGGAATATTTGTCGGAAGTTGCCCTTCATCATCAACTGGTGTTAATGATGTTGTGCCCTACCACTCCTTACTTAATTAAGACAGATACTTCTAGTATGCCATTCAACTATAATGCACATGTCTCAACTTACATCCTTGGCTCCTAATAATACGGCTCATCCATTACTTCAATTATTACACTTGATTGTGAGATAAATTTTTCATTCCCCCACTGTAGTGGGTAAGGAGTTTAAACCATGCACATTTAGAATAACCCATCAGAAGATTGGTTCAGTGTAACAACTTTTCAACCTCCTTTCTTACCTTCTATAACCTTGAGTCAATCAACATTCTTTATATGCATCTGCCCTCTTATTACTCTCCCTCCGATCATACTACTATCTTCTCTCAATCAAAATATTTTTGATAGTATCCTCAAACTTTGGTATTTACCTTCTTTATCCTTGATCCTTCATGCTAGCATACCCCGAGTCTTGCAAAATTGTACTTTGATACCATTCCCTACTCTTTTAAGGGTTCTTCTTATGTCTTTCATAGGTTTTTAATAAAATATTCCTAAGTTCATTCCAATATTCCTTATATTCAATGGGGATTCCTTGTTGTTGCCCTATAAGCATCCATAACTATTTTATTCATAGCCTAAACCTTTACCTCGTCTTATCTAGGCAATCGTCTCTATCTACTCCATATTAGAAATTGCCTTAGTGTTTCACCACTCTTTATAAAATTAAAACTTCACAGTCATGAAGTACCAAATCCAAAACTTTTATCTTTGAAAATATAAACTTAGAAGCCTTTTCATCAAATTCAAACATTGCTTGGGTTCCAAAAAGGAGCCATGAAAAATTTCCCTTTTCAAAGAATTTCTACAATAGAGATTTATTTCATTAAAGGTAGGATTTTTCGCTCTAAATGTTCAAATGCTCAATTATCATACCAAACCATTTTTCCAAAAACATCGTTTACAACTTTAAATAATGAAAATTGGAGTAGATATGGATAACTTCCTTCATATCATTTTCCTACTACTCATGCAATTTTCGCTTTCAACCTAGCGGATCTTTTAATAGCAAAGGAGGGGGGCTTTTAAAAGATATGTGCAATCGCGACATCTACCTAAGCACTTATCTAAAATAAATGCACAATTACTACACATATCTAAGGAATTTATCCCTTCTTCCTATCCTATTCTTATTGTTTTTCTCCTATACTATTTCAAACTAGATTACTAATTCTATTTTTATATAAACTCCTAATGTTGTTACTATTAAAATTTCCTTATACTACTACTATTAAAATTTCTCCAACCTAAATTGCCTTTACTTACATAGCTCTTTTCCTCTTTTATTGTTTCCCCATTAACTTATTGCAATGCATTCACTTACTGCTTTGGTCACTGGGCTTTCCTTAAAAAGAGACATGTATTATCCTATTCTTACCATCAATATTGGGCATTCTTACCCTTCTATTCCTGTAACATCCCTAATTTTTGATAACATTATTCAGAAGATTTAATTAGATAAATTAAATAGAATAATGATGATAAGGAGGCTGAGATTTGAATAAATAACATAATAGGTCGTGCTTATTAACAAAGTAAATGGGCTTTAAATTGGTTTAAAGGTTAATTAATTTACACATGGGCATATTAGTAAATAGCCAGTTTATATTACACAGCTATACACTCCACATCTTTGTCCATTCACGTTCATTATTCTAAAAATCAAAAATAAATGCAAGAACCCTAATAGAGCCGGCCATTAACAAAGGAAAAGAGGAATTTTAATCTAAAGCTAAGAATTAAAAGCTAGGGAAGATTAATCAACAACAAATATCAAATTCCTTATCAAGTTTAAGGTGAATAATAATCTCCTACCATCTCTATTTTTATTCTATGATTGTATGATTTCGGATTTATGATTTAAATTCGTTTTTGTGATAAAATGGATGATGATATGATTGAGTTATATTACGATGATTTATTTCAATTCATACGCATATGAATTTGCACGGTTTTGATGAAAAACTGAGAATATATGATTTTAGATTGCCATGAAGAATTTTTAAGTTAAGTAAAACCTGATTCTGGAGATGGGTTTTAATTTTTAGAATTTTCCATGCTATGGAAATTTTATTATGAATTTTTATTGAAACATATGATATAATTGGGTTTAAAATTTATTTCGAGAATTACAGAAAGAAATTGGGTCTAAAATTTTAATATTTTGATTACACGGTGAAATTGAATTTCTGTGATTTTTGGGGATTTTTCCCAATTGATTTACTAGGGGAAATAAATTATTTTAAAAGGACTTTTCTACAAATGTTGGTTTTGTTATAAGGAAAGGCTTAATGTTACAAAGCTTTGATTTAGATCTAATTAGTGAGGTAGTTTTTATTTGTAAATTATTTGAAAGGTTTTAAAGTAGCCAATCAAGGAGTTACAAATGGCAGGTTAGTTATAAAGTAATTGCTATTTTTAGATATAAAACATCTTTTTGGGAAAAAAGAGGTTCTGCCTATTTCGGAAGCACCTTTCGACTCCTTTACCTCCTCTCCATCCCAGTCGAAACCAATAAAGTCAGAACCAAGGCACATGGTATCAAAGGAAATTGATACGAAGTGTATTGGTAAGTAGCTGAAGGTAGGGTGTCGCAAGCTATGCTTTCGTCAGAGTCGAAACCAAAGTTCAATTTTAACAAGATTAACGCTTGCCTAGTTTTTGAAGGGATTTCGACTGAGTCGATACCCTATAGAATCGAAACATTAGTTAGCTTTTTAAAGTTAAATTCCTGTCTTGATTCACTTAAAGTTTTCAACATAGTCAAAAGCCATGCTTTCAAAAGGGACTTTATAAATATCTTTCAAAGGGGAACCTTTTCTTTGAATAATAAGCTTTTGAAAGGACTAGTTCCGACTAAGTCAAAACCAAGCCGCTAATTTTCCTTTCGACTACATGGAAGTCATCTATGTTGTCGAAGGACTTACTTCTGTTTTAACCTAAGCCACTTCCTAATTGCTTTCGAAAAGGGTTGGGGCTTCGAAGGTGATGGAGTCGAAAGGGTGTTTCGAATCTGTCCTTCGAGGTTTTGATTTTAAAGGTCTTTGCTTTCGATTAAGATGCTTCAGACACCATCAATTTTTCCCTAAACTAATTTTTGTTGGTTTCGAAAGAGATACTTTCGTATATAACTATTTTGACCCAAATGATGTTTTTGAAGAGTAAACCCAATACTTTCGAAAGGGGTACTTTCATTTGTTTCGAAGCTCTATATTTTAAAAAGATGATTTGATACCATCAAAAGGTATAATAGGTTTCGAAAGAGAATGTTTATTAAGGGCTTCGAAAGGTATGTATACAATGTTTTGAAAAGAGGTCTTTGCTTTCGAAGGAGGCTATCTAGAGGTTTTGGAAGAGATGTTTTTATGGTTTCAAAACATAAACCAAGTCTTAATTTAAAGTAATAACCATGGCATAAATAAATATTTTGAAATGTTATTCACATTATTATTAACCCATAACTGTATTTTGGGGAAAGGGCAGAATAACCAGTTAGGTTGATCCAGTAGTGAATATAACTTAACAGATGCTAAAATTTTAATTAAAGATATTAGCAGGGGCCAATAGGTTTACAGTAAGCCCATGAAAACTGTATGATATTGGTAGGGGCCAATAGGTTCATAGTCAGTCCATGAAAACTATGATTTGATACTGGAAGGGGCCAATAGGTTTGTAGTTAGCCCATGAAAACTATATCCGGATTAAGATATTGGTAGTCAGCCAATAGGTTCCTAGTCAGCCCATGAAAACTAGGATAAGACATAAGATATTAGAGTTACCAATAGGTTCTTAGTGATCCCATGAAAACTAAGTAATTGGACAGATAGCCCTTAACATTTAATAGGTTAATTGTAACCCTAGAAATTATAATTGAGACAGATTGTCAGAATGAATGGGGATGCGTAATCCAGAATTGATTTCTTTGTTTTGCATATCATCATAATGTTTTGAAATACTATGTTTTAACCATTGTGGATGCAGGAGAACAATATATGGTTTTATAAATGTTTTAGGATACTAGTGAGGGGAAAACCCGTTCCGCTAAGCGGTGTGGTCTCACTAGATATCTAAATGGTTTGAGATGGTAAATTATTATTCATATCAGGATTTATGTCCGACTCGAAGTTTTTGTTTTCCCCTTAAACTCTCGGGTACTCAATTGATTTTGAGTAGGTTGAGAGTTAAGGTTTCTAGGTGTTCTTTTAGACGAATAAAAGCTTCCGAGGATGTGCAGGAGGCAAGATTGTTATTATAGTTATTTTATTTCAGATGTGTGTTTGTTTGTAAAGGCAAATTGTTTTTTTATCTATATACTCTGAGCTATCCAGGGGGCATCTTCATATGCTGCTCTTGGCATAATTTGTAATAATTATATGTTATCTTAACGTGGTCTGTGAATTGGGATTATGCAATCAATTTGGAATATTTTGAAATGAAATGTGGAATTTGTTTTGCTATTTAATTTTTTTTCCATATTCTTTTGTTTCTGTGTATCAATGTATCTAATATCACCGTGTTTGGTCGCCGATGATTAATAACCATGGATTACTGCAGCATCCGCAGCCGTTAGTTTTGGACCTCCAAGTAGGGGGATGTTACATGTTGGTATCAGAGCATAGGTTTATGAAACTTTAAAAAAAACTTAAACCTAGAAGATTTTCCAAACATAATCCAATGAATCGGATAATAAGATTGGGGTTTGGGTTAACGCTATAGTAACGTACTTGTATTTTCTCTCTCTCTCTCTCTCTCTATATATATATGTAAGTACGTATCCCCCGCTCTCTTAGACCGTTCTTCTATATCTTACTAAGGCTCATATGCAGATTTACGAGAAAGGAGATATGCAAGCAGGAAACGGAAGAGGAAATCTCGGTGGAGGAAGCACCAACTCGACCCACTACCAGGAGAAACCCGGGTCGACCGGCTAATGCTGGTAACCAAAATGTCGAAGCCAATGTGGGCGTTGGAAATCCACCAGTAGATACGGGGGCGATGTATCAATTCTTTGTCGATTTGATGCAAACAGAAGCTGCTGTTGGAGTTGTTGGAAATGTAGGAGGAGCTATTCCTGTGGGTCCAGTTGGGAATATTGCTTTGCTGAGTAGAGATTACACCAGTTTGGGTGGGAAGCCATTCTTGGGAACGGAGAGTGCCATAGAAGTTCAGAATTGGCTGTTGCATTGTGAGCATATATTTACTGATTTGGGTTTGAATGATGGGCAAAAGAGGAGGTTGGTTTCTAGGCAGTTGCAGGGGTCAGCACTACATTGGTGGAATAGTGTCACTGCTAGAGTTCCGGAAGAGTAGTTAACTTGGGCTGATTTTAAAACGAGATTTGAGCAGAAGTTTGTATCAGAGTTTGCTACGTTTGAGCTAATAAGGAAATTTATGGATTTAGTACAAGGAGAGATGTCAGTATTTGAGTATGCTACTAAGTTTGAAGAGCTGTCTAGATATAAATATGCTATTATAGATACTGACATCAAAAGGAATGAGAAGTTCATTCGGGGACTGAGGCCCGAGCTTGCTAGAATGACCATGAACCATGTCCGTGATCCTTGTAATATAGTGGTGGCGATGGCCATTCTCCATGAGGAGTTACTTGCTGATTTAGCTAAAGAGAAGTCGGTGGAAACTCAGGGTTCTCAGGGAAAGAAGAGGAAGTTTTTTAAGAATAAGGGAACCCAGAAGGGAGATACTGCCAAAAATTCAAAGGCTAAGGTAGTTTGCTATAAGTGTGACAAGAAGGGTCACTTTGCTAATGAATGCCGGTCAGGAAGTGGCAAGAAAGCCGCAGTTAAGAAGAATGTGAAATGCTTCAACTGTGATCAAGTTGGGCATTACAAGAATCAATGCCCAGAGCCATTTAGGAAGGACAAAGGAAAAGTTTTTGCTATAGGACCAGCTAGACCAACTGCAGCAGGTAAGGGAAAGACTGTGATGGAAGGTACGCTTTTGATTCAGAGTATTTCAGTTAGATTACTTTTTGATACCGGTGCATCACATTCATTTATATCTTAGTGTTTGGTTGATAGATTATGTCTAAAACCCACCTACCTTGTTACTTCCTTAAGGGTTGTGAATCCAATAGGAGGGTATGCAACTCTAGGGTTAAGAAGCGACCAGTTAGAACTTGACTTGTTAGGTCATAAGTTTGCATGCAGTTTTTATGTTATTGATTTCGTAGATATCGGAATCATTTTGGGTATGGACTGGTTGACTAGTTATAAGGCTAGAATATTTTGCCAGGATAGAGAAATATCACTGAGACACCCTGATAGTCATAATCGAGTGATATTATAAGTAGAGAATACCGACCGGAGTACTAGTGCTATGTTTAATGCTATGGAGGTAGAAAATGATTTAAGTCAGGTTCGAGTAGCAAAAGAGTTTGCAGATGTCTTTGAGCCAGTCAGTGGACTACCCTCGGAAAGTGCTATTGAGTTTAGAATAGACCTTGTTCCAGGAGCTGAACCTATAAGTAGACCACCTAATAGGATAGCACCAATTGAGATGAAGGAATTGAAGGTGTAGCTTGTGGATCTAGAAGGAAGGATTTTTATTAGACTAAGCAGTTCGCCTTAGGGAGCGGCCACAGTGTTCGTGAAGAAACCAGATGGGTCGTTAAGGATGTGTATTAACTACCGTAAGTTAAACGAGAGGACAATTAAGAATAAGTATTCTTTGCCAAGAATAGGTGATCTGTTTGATCAGTTGAGTGGAGCCAGAGTGTTTTCTCAGTTGGATTTGGCGACAGGTTTCCATCAGTTAAGTGTGGTAGAGGACGGTATTCCTTTGACAGCATTTTGGACTAGATATAGTTCATATGAATGGTTAGTGATCCCATTTGGATTGACGAATGCACCTACTTTCTTGGTAGATTTGATGAACCGAGTTTTTCGAGAGTACTTGGATAGGTTTATACTAGTATTTATAGATGACATTCTAGTATACTCTAAGGATGAGAGAGCATGAAGTTCATCTTAGAGTGGTGCTTAAGACGCTGAGGCAGAATCATCTAAAGGCAAAGTTTACCAAGTGTCATTTCTGGAAGAAAGAGGTAAAGTTTCTTGGTCACATGGTTTTAGAGAAAGGATTGTCAGTCGATCCAGATAAGATCGAAGCTGTAAATAATTGGAAGAGACCGAAGATGGTGACTGAGATCAGGAGTTTTCTTGGACTTGTTGGTTACTACCGGAGATTCATTAAGGATTTCTTGCGGATAGCAGCACCCTTAACTAACCTAACCAGGAAGGAGGTGAGATTTATTTGTTCCGACAAATGTGAGGAGGCATTCCTTAAGTTAAAGCATTTGTTGACCAATGCATCGGTATTAGTAGTTCCAAATGGGAACCAAGTATTGGTGGTGTATACTGATGCATGTGGAACTGGATTAGGAGCAGTGTTGATGCAGAGTGGTAAAGTTATTGCCTACGCATCTAGGCGGCTTAAACCGCATGAAGTTAGATATTCTACTTATGATTTGGAGTTGGCAGCTGTGATCTTCGCATTGAAGATTTGGAGACATTATCTCTTAGGGGAGATATTTGAGTTATATACCGATCATAAGTCTTTACGGTATTTATTCTCTCAGAAGGAGTTAAATATGAGACAGCAGAGGTGGCTGGAGTTTTTGGCTGCATATGATTTTGGTATAGAATATACACCGAGAAAAGGTAATAAGGTGGCGGATGCTCTTTGCAGGAAACATCAAAATTTGGTGTTAACTATGTTGGCGGAGTGAAAAGATTTAGACTCTTTAGCCGGTTGCACTGTGCAGTTAAGATTAACTACTAGTTCTAGTCAGAGTTCTGCCAGATTATCTTGTTTAGAAGTTCGACCAGTATTGTTTGAGAGAATTGCTTCTAAGCAGAAGGAGGATCCAGTATTAGCTGAGAGGATCAGAAGACTTGAGGATAGAATGGGGATCGATGATTTAAAGGGTTTTAGCCTTGACCAGAGAGGGTGGCTAAGAATGAAGGGATAGTTGTGTGTTCCAAATGTGGAAGGCTTAAGGAAAGAAGTTCTTGGAGAATGTCATCGATCCAAGTTTACGATTCATTCAAGAGGAACCAAGATATATTATGATATGAAGAGGAGCTTCTATTGGGAAGGCATGAAGATGGATGTTGGCTTGTGGGTTAGATAGTGTGCAAACTGTCAACAAGTGAAAGCTGAACATCAAAAACCAAGTGGGTTACTACAGCCTTTAGAGATTCCAGTTTTGAAATGGGATTCGATATCCATGGATTTTATAGACGGGTTGCCAAGGTTAAATAGAGGTAATGAAATTATATGGGTTATAGTGGACAGATTGACCAATAGTGCCCATTTCATTCCAGTTAAGTCAACTGGAACGACACCTGTTTTAGCTAAGTTGGTCCTGAAAAACATAGTTAGACTACATGGAGTTCCTAGTAGTATAGTCAGTTATAGAGATGCATCGTTGTGACGACCTGGAATTTTGGATATTTGAAATTGGAATATTTAATTTATTTTAAATATTTAAAAGTTAAATTTTGACTTGAATTTCAAATATCACTATTCATTGGGTAATTTAATTATTAAATTAAATGATTTGAAGTTGGGTAAAATGTTGAATCTGGAGTTTTAAGCCTGTTAAATTTTTTTTGAAGGCTTGGAAAATTCATATTAATAATACTGAAGGTGATAGAACTTTTAAAATTGGATTTAAAAGTGTTTTGTTCAGTTTTAAAAATATATCGTTTAAATTGATATTTAAAAATAGCCTTCCGAGGCACAGTCTCGGAATTCGACGAAACTAGTTCCATTAGATCCGTAATATTGTATTATTATCGAGTTTCAATTTTTGTAGTGTTTGGAGTTGTTGTGTGAGCGTATGATATATAAACGCGCTGAAATTTATATCGAAAATTAAATATTATAATTGGGTCCAAAAAACTATCTTCTCCATACGATCGAATTAGGACTCGAAACCTTTTCCATTGCGTTGGAAATAGGGGCATAGCATTATGAATGCCTAGCGGCATGCCTCGATAGGAGGTCGAGATTTTTGGCTTCGTTTTCGAGTCGATTCGAATTTAAATTTAAATAAAATTAATACATTGTTTAACCAGTTAAATTAATTTCACGTCAATGCTTTTTGCCTTCACCTCAAATCACTGTAGCTGTTCCTTCTTCAACATGCCAACGTCCCATTTTTTTTAGCAGAGCATGTTAACATCTCATCTGGTCACCCCATTCCTTTACAAAATATATGTAGTGATCATTTCAAAATATTCAGAAAAGAAAAATTTGTAATGGCTGCGATTTCGTTTCAAATCAAAACCCCTTCTTCTTCGTGCCAGATCAAACGAAAACTCCTCTTTCCAGTTAATTTCAAAAGCAATCCCAATTCGAATTCAAAAGAAAATAGCCGAACCAATTAACAAAAGAATTCCTCTTTTCCCCTTCTGCGATTCTAAGGTCAGCAGCTTCGTTCGAAAAAAAAAGAAGGAAAGATTTTTGAATGAACGAATCGATCGTTCGATCGAGGGGGGGGGGGTATTCTCGCGCTCGCGCGGGACGTCGAGGTCATGGAGTCGATTTGGGTTAGGGTTTTCATACTGCATGGAGGCGAGTGTCCTCGCGCCCAAAGATGTGGTGAAGGCAGTCGAGACTAGGAGAGGGGAACGACGTGATGGACTGGAAGCTTGGGCTCGTCACGTCGACAGCAAGGAAGGGAAAGCGTGAGGCCGCAATGGGTTCGTTGGTTAAGCATATTGCGATCGCAGCTGGTCGATTTTGTTTCCGATTCGAATTGAGGTAATTTGATTTTAATCCCTTTTAATTTAAATTGAAGGATTTTATGGTTTCAATTGACAAGATTTAGCAGTATTGGGAATTTCTGTTTTGTATTTACAAAAATGTAATCAACAGTAAAATAATAATAATATATATATGTTTATAGTAAGGAAAAATGATTCTGTAATTTCAATGAAGTTATATACTATTTTTATATACTAATGTTTAAATGGAAATTTTATTTATATACAAAAAAATTAATTATATAGGAATTTTAGATGTTGAAGAGTTTACCTAAAAATTATATTTTTGAATCCATATAAATAAATTTTATAAGTGTATGGTTTTAAAGGAAAAATTAGTTAATCAAATTTATTAAATGATAATTTATTTTTAGAGTATTTCAAATATTAATAAGCCATACAATGTTTGTACAAGGTCAAAATAGTGGAGAAGCAAGCCGGGTTGGATCGGGTTGCGAAACAAAATCAAAGGTGAGTTAATCTCACTCATCTGGGTTATTTAAATTTATATAGTTAAATTTAAATTGAATGAATAATTGATTGAAATTGATTGGATGTGATATTATATATATAGTAGTATATATATATTGGAGTGATTGATTTCTCGCATTATATAGCGGATGAGACCCTATGCGCCGCATAATAGCGGATGATATTTTATAAACCCATATACCGCGATATTCCACCTCGAAGTGGAATTGGTATTGTGCTAACATCTGTGGATGTAGGGAAAACAGGTTGGAGGGATCCAACTGGGTTCCTCAAATTTATTTAGATTGTTTAATATTCTATGTTATGAATATTTGATATTCTGTGATTTATTATATTGATAATTTGACTATTGAATGCTATGGGTTGATTGAATATATTTCGGTGCACTGAGTTACCAAAATATATATATAATTAGATTTTTGGAAAGAAAATAAAGGAGTGAATTTTTAAGTAAAATAATTATAGAGAATTTGAATAAATTTAAGAATGAATTGGAAAAGAATGAAGGTGGTTTTAAAATTCTAATAAATAAAATTCCGAGTATGGAAGAGGGAATTTGAATAAACAAAGGGATAATGAATTTTAAAACTTAAGTGATATTATAAAGAATTTATTTCAATTCAAAGTTTAAATTTAATTAAAAGGAAAATAAGGGAATTCGGGAAATCTGGAATTTAAATTTTCAGTTTAAAGATTTTAAATCATAATAAAGAAATAAAATCTGAAAGTTAATGGATTTTGAAATAAATGAAGTAAGTAAGGAAAATTATTTCAAAGTGAAGTAAATTGGAAATCAATTGTAAATTGATTTAAGTGTTTGGAATCGAAATTTAAAAGAGAAGTGAGATTTTGGAATTTATAAACTGGGTTTATAAAGGTGAAGTAATATATCAGTGGATATTTGGAAGAATAAATTCACGGTGGGAATTTATTAAAGAAATGGGTAAATTTGTTTAAAAATAAATACTGATTTATTTTTAAAGATGTGAAAGAGAAGTGTATTTCCTTGGATAGCCAAGTACGTTTCCAAAGTAAACTTTTAAGTATAAGCTAAAAGTTTTAAAGTTATTTTAAAGTATGTTTTGGAAAATCTATTATTTTTAAATGTTTAAACTTTAAAGTAAGTATTTTTCAAATCTATTTAATAGTAATTATTTAAAGATGGTTTGGTATTATGTTTTAAATGATAAAAAAATCTACTTTTATATTTTATTAAGTAGCTTTATTTTGAATATTCTTAAAGTATATATCTTCGAATAAAGTATTAAAGTAGTTTTAATTTAAATGTTTTGTTTAAAGTATATTTTGTAATATAGTGTTTTAAATTATTTTAAAAATCTAAAGTGTTTTTACTTGGTGATTTCAGTGGAAATAGAAAATATTTGGGAAATTTATTCCGTGAGAGGAAGATGGTTTGAAACTGTTTTCAAAGGATTGAAAATGGAAATATATCTTGCGAAGATATTTTGAGGTTAATAAATAATTTGGAAAATTATTTATTGTTTGATGGATGTTTGTGAATGTTAATTGATAGTTATATAACCGACTATCAATATTGGCTAATGCGTTGATCGTTTCGAAGAGACCGGGATCGGGATTAATTTCTCGAAAACCACTTCGATCCGGTTTGTACGTTGTGTGGGGAAACAAGTTGGAATCGAAGATGGAGCAGTGAAGTGCAAGGGCTAGTTGCTACTAATCCTGAGGGTGATTCCAAAATGGATGTAGTAGGAATAGTACCTTCGGTTCCGTTCGAACACGGGACGGACTTGTATGGACGAATACTTTCGGAACATCGTCAGGTGGGCGATGGGCATTCTAAGGGATATGTTCTATAAAGGTAATGCTTAGCCTCAAGCCTCATCAACCAGGAATGACTGAAAAAAGGGGTTATGCAGCAAGGCTATGTGGGTAGCGCCCATTAGGGTGAGGTCATCCCTATCTAGATGTCCCTTTTTATTTCGGCTGTGTGGCGGTTGGTCGCGCCAACCGTGGGGTGATCTTACTCAGAATTACCATTAGGTAGTTCCGGTCTTGTGTTGTAGGGGATCGGGCGTGGTCCTCGGTACACTGATCTAGACCAGGTACTGTGATAGGTGGTACCCCAGTGCCTAGTCATTAGTTGGAAATCCATTCTCCCTACGTGCCTTGTACGGTTTTTGTTTGTAGAACCCACTTTGTGGCTAGTATGCTGGAATTTAATCATGTAACAATTTCAGCTATTTGAATAAGTATTTGTATATACACTATTATAATATCAGACGGATTTGATAAAAAGTGTTTTGGCTATCGTAAGGTAAAAACCCGACATGTTTATTTGTGGCGTGGTCTTATGAGATGCTTTTGATTTCAAAGGGTTTGGAAAACTTAATAATCCAATTGAGTGTGTTTTCTCACGCTGGTTTTCCAGACTGACTCAGGTGTTATTTTATTATAATGCTCGGGTCAGACCGAGTATTATAGATTACATGATAAGATGCCGTGGAGCTCAGGAGACGAGCCGGATGGTGAGACGTATCACTCGTACTTGATGTATATTCTGCTGTGTTGTGTGTACTGTGTATTCAGTTTTGTGAGGACATGTTGTGATTACTGTCCAGTTGTGTGTTATATGTACTCTGATGATGTAATGTATAAACAGATTTTTTTGTGTGTAAAGACTAGTTATTCTCTATTATATTTTATTCCGCTGCGATGGATAGATTCTGATGTTGTCTTTTATTTTCTTCTTCTACCCCTTTCTTCTTTAACCCAAATGGTTCGTATTTCCGTTCTTCTTGAGTTGATTTGATTGGAGATTAATGTCAATTCAAGGGGTACGGGTCTGCGGGTCTACGGGTCGTTTCAATCGTTCACTAGTGAATTCTAGAAGATTCTACAAGAAGTGATGGGTACCAAGCTTAATATAAGTATGGCGTATCACCCTCAGACGGATGGACAGACGGAGAGAGTCTATAAGGTAATCGAAGATTTATTGAGGGCTTGTGTGTTAGACTTTGGTGGACCGTGGGAAGATCACCTACATTTGGTAGAGTTTTCCTATAATAATATTTATCAAACTAGTATAGGAATGGCGCCGTTTGAAGCTTTGTACGGAAGACCATGCAAATCACCAACATGTTGGTTGGAAACTGAAGATAGATTGGTCTTAGGTCTAGATTTGGTTAGAGAGGCGTCAGAGAAGATTGAGTTAATCCGAGGAAGGATGAAGGAAGCTCAGTCCAGACAGAAGAGTTACGCAGATAAGTGGCGTAAGGACCTAGAATTCTTAGTTGGAGATAAGGTTTTCATTAAGGTATCGCCTATGAATGGTGTGGTACGATTTGGAAAGTCGAGGAAGTTAGCCCCAAGATATGTAGGTCCATTCCAGATTATAGAGAAGATTGGAAAGCTCGCCTACATAATAGAGTTGCCGAGCAGTTTGGCAGGTGTCCATAATGTATTTCATGTGTCTCATCTTCGCAAGTATGTGCATGATTCAGAGACTACTATTCCTCCGACAGGGTTGGATGACTTTATGTAGAGCCTAATTTGACTTTTGATAGACAACCAGTTCGGGTTGTAGCTAGAGATGAGAAAAGATTAAAGAACAAGACAGTCGGATTGGTGAAAGTTCAATGGAGCGACAATGAGAAGGATTGTACTTGGAAGACAGAGGACGTGATTAGAGATACTTATCCTGATCTCCTTTAAGGGTATGTTTATATTAGATTTGTACAGATAGTTGCTAGTCAGTTAGACTAGTATGGTTGTTAGAAGTTGTTACGGATGATTGCTATGTTTAGTATTTAGTCCTTACTGAATTTCAAGGACGAAATTCATTAAGGGGAGAGCCTGTAACATCCCTAATTTTTAATAACATTATTCAGAAGATTTAATTAGATAAATTAAATAGAATAATGATGATAAGGAGGCTGAGATTTGAATAAATTACATAATAGAGCCGTGCTTATTAACAAAGTAAATGGGCTTTAAATCAGTTTAAAGGTTAATTAATTTACACATTGACATATTAGTAAATAGCCATTTTATATTACACTGCTATACACTCCACATATTTGTCCATTCACGTTCATTATTCTCAAAAGCAAAAAATAAACGCAAGAACCCTAATAGAGCCGGCCATTAACAAAGGAAAAGAGGAATTTTAATATAAAGCTAAGGATCAAAAGCTTGGAGGATTAATCAACGACAAATCTCAAATTCTTTATCAAGTTTAAGGTGAATAATAATCTCCTACCATCTCTATTTTTATTCTATGATTGTATGGTTTCAAATTTATAATTTAAATTCATTTTTGTGATAAAATGGATGATGATATGCTTGAGTTATATTATGATGATGATTTATTTCAATTCATATGCATATGAATTTGCACGGTTTTGATGAAAAACCGAGAATATATGATTCCAGATTGCCATGGAGAATTTTTATGTTAAGTAAAACATGATTTTGGAGATGATTTTTAATTTTTAGAATTTTCCAAGCTATGAAAATTTTATTATGAATTTTTATCAAAAAATATGATATATTTGGGTTTAAAATTTATTTTGAGAATTTCATAAAGAAATTGGGTCTAAAATTCTAATATGTTTGATTTCATAGTGAAATTGAATTTATGTGATTTTTGGGGATTTTCCCCAATTGATTTTCTAGGGGAAATAAATTATTTTAAAAGAAGGACTTTTCTACAAATGTTGGTTTTGTCATAAAGAAGGGCTTAACATTACAAAGCTTTGATTTAGATCTAATTAGTGCGGCGCCTTTTATTTGTAAAGTATTTGAAAAGTTTTAAAGTAGCTAATCAAGGAGTTACAAATGGCAGGTTAGTTACAAAGTAATTGCTATTTTTAGATATAAAACAACGTTTCAGGAAAAAGGAGGTTCCGCCTATTTCGGAGGCACCTTTCGACTCCTTTACCTCCGCTCCATCCTAGTCGAAACCATCACTATCGAAACCCATAAAGTAGGAACCAAGGCACATCATATCAAAGGAAATTGGTATAAAGTGTATTGGTAAGTATCGGAAGGTAGGGTGTCGAAAGCTATGCTTTCGTCAGAATAAAAAACAAGGTTCACTTTTAACAAGATCAATGCCTGCCTTGTTTTTGAAGGGCTTTCGACTGAGTCGATACCCTATAGAGTCGAAACCTTAGTTAGCTTTCTAAAGTTAAATTCCTGCCTTGATTCGCTTAAAGTTTTCAACATAGTCCAAAGCCATGCTTTCGAAAGGGACTTTATAAATAGCTTTCGAAGGGCAACCTTTTCTTTAAATAATATGCTTTCGAAAGGGCTAGTTTCGACTAAGTTGAAACCAAGCCGCTAATTTCCCTTTTGACTACATTGAAGTCATATATGTCGTCGAAGGGGTTACTTCTGTTTTAACCTAAGTCGCTTCCTAATTGCTTTCGAAAGGGGTTGGGGTTTCGAAGGTGATGGAATCGAAAGGAGGTTTCGACTCTGTCCTTCGAGGTTTTGATTTTAAAGGTCTTTGCTTTCGACTAAGATGGTTCTGACACCATCAATTTTTCCCTAAACTAATTTTTGTTGGTTTCGAAAGATATACCTTCGTACGTAACCATTTTGACCCAAATGATGTTTTTAAAGAGTAAACCCAATATTTTCGAAATGGGTACTTTCATTTTTTTCGAAGCACTATATTTTAATAAGATGATTTGACCATCGAAAGGTATAATAGGGTTCGAAAGAGAACATTTATTAAGTGCTTCGAAAGGTATGTATACAATATTTTGAAAAGAGGTCTTTGCTTTCGAAGGAGGCTATCCAGAGGTTTCGAAAGAGATGTTTTTATGGTTTCAAAACATAAACCCAATCTCAATTTAAAGTAATAACCATGACATAAACAAATATTTTGAAATGTTATTCACATTGTTATTAACCCATAACTATATCTTGGGGGGATGGCAGAATAACTAGTTAGGTTGGCCCAGTAGTGAATATAATTTAACAGATGTTAAATTTTTTATTAAAGATATTGGTAGGGGCCAATAGGTTTATAATAAGCCCATGAAAAGTGTATGATATTGGTAGGGGCCAATAGGTTCATAGTCAGCCCATGAAACCTATGATTTGATACTGGCAGGGGCCAGTAGGTTTGTAGTTTGCCCATTAAAACTATATCTGGATTAAGATATTGGCAGTCGGCTAATAGGTTCCTAGTCAGCCCATGAAAACTAGGATAAGAAATAATATATTGGAGTTACCAATAGGTTCTTAGCGATCCCATGAAAACTAAGTAATTGGACAGATAGTCCTTAACATTTAATAGGTTAATAGTAACCCTAAAAACTATAATTGAGACAGATAGTCAAAATGAATGGGGATGCGTAATCCAGAATTGATTTATTTGTTTTGCATATCATCATAATGTTTTGAAATACTATGTTTTAACCATTGTGGATGCAGGAGAACAATATATGGTTTTATAAATGTTTTAGGATACTAGTGAGGGGAAAACCCGTTCCGCCAAGCGGTGTGGTCTCACTAGATATCTAAATGGTTTGAGATGGTAAATTATTATTCATATCAGGATTTATGTCTGACTCGAAGTTTTTGTTTTCCCCTTAAACTCTCGAGTACTCAATTGATTTTGAGTAGGTTGAGAGTTAAGGTTTCCAGGTGTTCTTTTAGACGAATAAAAGCTTCCGAGGACGTGCATGAGGCATGATTGTTATTATAGTTCTTTTATTTCCGCTACATGTTTGTTTGTAAAGGCAAATTGTTTTCTTGCCTATCTATATACTCTGAGCTACCCAGAGGGCATCTTCATATGCTGCTCTTGGGTTAATTTGTAATAATTATATGTTATCTGAACCTGGTCTGCGAATTGGGATTATGTAATCAATTTGGAATATTTTGAAATGGAATGTGGAATTTGTTTTGCTGTTTAATTTTTTTTTCCATATTCTTGTGTTTCTGTGTATCAATGTATCTAATATCGCCGTGTTTGGTCGCCGATGATTAATAACTATGGATGATTGCAGCATCCGTAGCCATTAGTTTTGGGCCTCCAAGTAGGGGGATGTTACAATTCCCTTACCCCATTTTAATCAAGTATCATTTTCATTTACCCCTTTAGAAAGAACTTTAAGGAACTTCTAAACCTACAAAAATAAAAAAGATCATCGAGCCAAAACCTATGCTCTATTTTCCATCTATTTCAAAAACGAAAAAATCTCTTTCTCAAAAATCTTTAAATCCAAACTTTTTGACTCAACCAATTTTAAACCAAGAAATTCAAAGTTTCCTTGTTTTTCAAAACAGTAACTTCCCAATAAATCATTTGAAAACCCTATTCAAAATGTTTTAAAGAATGCTAAAAAATCTTTTTTGTCAAATTCTTTCACATGGGGTTAGACTTAGAAATGGACTTTAATTATCCCTTCTTTTGGACTCTCCTTCTCTTCTACTCATCCATAACTCATCTTCATCAAAAATCCAACTTATCTTCTTATGGTGATTATTGCACACCTTCTTGCGGGAACCTGCTCCACTTTTTTTTCATATCTTTCTTTCGGATGTTTGCAACATATAGTTCTTACTTCCCGTCTGTCTGGATAAAATGTACATTTTAAGTCGGCAATCCATCGAAATCCACAATCATAAGGCAGCTTGGGCCCAACAAAGGAGTCAATTACCATTCAGCCTTCGGGATTCTTCTATATGTCATGATCATGCTCTTCTCGGTTCACTCCTTACGGTGTGGTCTCCACCCCATGGGCTAATCGAGGGTAGATGCATCGATTTAACTCCTTTTATTATTCCAACTCATTGTTGCCTCATCCATCCTTTCTAAATATGATCATAACTACTTCTATTGTAGGAATTTATAAAGTTTGGCTTATATAATATATATAATTATAGGACAAATACAAATATGTTCTCTCTGCGTATCCTACTTCCTATGATCAACTAACTTAAGCTCTAATGCCAAATGCAACAACCCACACCTTAATGAAACCGAATTGGGACTGAATAAAAATCCAAGTCCATTAGGATACGAATAGTTAGTTTTAGTATTCTGTAATAAACATAAATATATTAGAGAGTGATCAATATAAACTCACAATGGAACATAAAAGTATAATAGCACATATGTACTGACTAAGGCTGCTACTTTGGGATCATAATATTCATTGAGTATATGTTTGCCTTGCCAGCGCTTAGCGTCAATGAGAAGACTTCACCATCAACCGTTCCCGCCTTGCACCAATAGTTTGTCCCTCTAAATCAATCTTGTGTGTTATAATGAGGAGGGAGGGGTCAGAATAACGATCTGGTGAATGGAAAATTGCATAGTTTACCGATAACACTAATTTATGTCGACTGATTTCCATTTAAATGTTTTGTCTATTATCCATGAAAATCTGTTCAATCCTATATTCATGTATGATATTCCTAACCTCCTCCGAGATATAACTATATATATATGCATATATACATATGTATCTAAATGTTATACTATCCACAATTCCAGTTATTTAATACTTCTTAAATAGGGAGGAGGCAGACTCAACGACCATTTAATACATCAACCTCGAAGCGGGCGCTCCCAAACGTAAATGTTAGTCAATCGGCCCTAGTTATAGAGGCCAATGACTCCTAGATACCACTTTACAATTTAACTACCATATTACTACTCCATCACTATAAGAAAATGGTATATTTATTGCAAGAATGTATAGCATTGGAATATACAGCGCTGAAAAAAAAAAAAAAACTTCAAATAAAAAAAAAAAAAAAAAAAGAATATACAGCGCTGTCTTTGTTTAATATTAGTTGCTTAGCATCGGATCCAACGCATTATCCATGCTGTTAAAGTTTCCTGCATCAAAATGAAAAAATAGACGATCCGTATTGTTTCCCTCCCTCCCATTTTCATTACCACGAAATTCCATTTTCACTGCTAAGTCCAAAACATTTTCGTTTTGATTAAGGAAATTGTTAAGGGTTAGGGTTATTAAAAATCCGATCTTATATCAAGAACCGGAGCTATTGCCGTGTTCATCATGCTTACAATGATTTGAGTTTTGTTGTGGTCCGATATGGATCGAAGTTGTTCGATTTGTATCAAGAGTAATCTTGTGGAAGGTATTTTCTTGTGTATTTTAATTTAGATTTGTGAATCCTCATGGCGATTTTGGTTGACTTAATTTGTTGGTGCGTACTGTTGTGGATCTAGCTTTTATGTAGCGTTACTTTTTATCTGTAACTTAAGAGATTATGTTGATGCTTTAATTATTGAATGTTACGGTGTTTTGTATTGACTTGTAAAATCTTGGCTTCAAGAAGTACCTATAAATACCATGTGGATATTATTTATATAAATAGTTTAGTTTAAAGAATTATGGAAGCAAAATTGAAGCTTGTAATTTGCAGGTTGAGTGAACTTAAACTAAGTTCATATGAACAATAGGTAGTAGTCGTTAGACATTATTTTTAATAATCTTAAAGCAGATGTGAACTTGAGCTACAGATTTAATTTCTAAAATTAAAGGATTGGATGGTTAGACTCATAAATAGTTTAAACTGTTAATTTGGAAGATGCTTTCAGATGTTCAGTTTAGTGTTTTCATTTCTTCCAGTTTAATTTATTCATTTTTGATAGCAAAGTTATGCATCTTTGTGAAATTGTACAGGCTATTGAATTTGTTGATGTTCTGCAAATTTATGTAGTGTGTGATGATGTACAATTCATTTTTGATTTAATTTGTCCTTGTTCTGGAAATATACATTGAGTAAATGTTACATTGCTAGTAGAAATCCACATCAATTGAATGTTATATTGATGCATTATCAATGACAATTTGGAACTGAAATAACAACTAGCATTTCGGATATAGATGGTATAGAGCTTGAATTTTGCCTAAACAAATGAGACAAATTACATTGAATATTTGGCGAATGGCACATTATTGTTGGAAAAATCCCCACAGCGTTATGTTAAGTGAAGACGCGTAGAAGTATATATAGTTAAAATTTCAGTCAAAATAGACTTGATCAACTAATGACATTTAATAAACCTAATTTCCAGTCACAATGCATGTTATGATTGTCTTCAGATAGTTCGTTATAAGCCATAATTTCTGGCATTTCAAGGTTTAGTTTTTTTACACTTCATGTCTAGAGTACAGATAATTTGCAGTTTATGGTAGAAAACAGTACTTTATGCCGTATGATCCACTTCCATTACTTGTTTATGACACAATATATATAGATATACTCGTAGGGTTGGGTTAAAGTTATTTTAGCACTGGAGATTACTAATACAAATAATGACAAACATTTCTTCTAAATCTTCCGAGAACCACAAAATAACTGCATCAAACAAGGGCACATCTCTTAATCCTAATGCAACTGAATTTGTACCATCTGCTATCCGACTAACATATGAAAATAACAGCGATGCAACTTCAAGTAGGATGCAAAATTTTTGGCTCCATCAACTTCCCGATGATATTATTCCTGACTTCAAATCTAGTGCAGAAGACCAGCTCACACTTGTTGGTTTATCATTAGGAGATGGTGCTGAATCATCAAGATTTAATGCATCGATATCTGATGAGATATTTGGTACTCAAGTTAAATCTTCTCTTGGACCGAGCAATGCATGGGATAAGAAATTTATGAATAGAGACCAAAGACTTACCAGAGAAATGGAAGTGGAACGCTACAATGGAGATTCCAGTGCTGGTTTTGCAAATGCTAGGCTAGGCGATCAAGTAGGTCTCGGTCCGGTTGAGATACTGGCATTCCAGTTTCCTAACTTTTCAGCTGATAGTCTTGCAGAAGCATACTTTGCCAATGGATGTGATTTGAGCCTCACAATTAAGATGCTTGGTCAGCTTGAGGTGTGTTTTCTAATTTTCTCTAACTTGGATTTATTCTTCTTAATACAAGGAGACTCTTAAAGGAGTCAAATTTCATCTATTACTGCTTGGCATCCTGTTTTCTCCTTGCTCCTTCTATTTTAGTTTATTCATTACAAAAAAATTTTGGTTCTTAAAGCACATCATATGTAGATACACACGGACACATAGACACATGTTTGTGTATGTATAGTACGTATGTATATATACTTATATGTACACATACATATATATATGTGTGTGGTTATTTAGGTAGTTCCTATCACTGAAGATCTAAGTTCAAAAAACATAATATACAGTTCCTAGATGGATACAAACTTACTTCCTTTTAACTCCACCATTAGCTTGTTTTACAAATGCATGGCCGTTGATACCATCCAATTGAAGTTCTGTTTAAAAGGTCGAGCTTGTGTATTTCATATGATCTTGGATGAATCTATCCGACCCTTTTAACAATACAACAACATCCCCATCAGAAAATTTCAAGTGTCTTCTTTTTGTATGGAAGAACCATTATACTAAACTAGATTAATAAATTTTAGTCTAGGAAAAATAAACAAATAAACAACCTCCCTCCTTTTTGGTATCAGAGCCTAAAAGATTTCTAGGCCCAATGAACATGAATTACACAAAATTCAATTACTTAAATCTAGAAATTAATAATCCAATAAAAAAATTATTACTTTAGACAAACAATAACACATATGTTATATCAGAGAAACTGATTACAAACATAAATTACATTCAGAAATAGAACATATGAATTCGCTCACAGACTTAGTTATAAAATTAAGTGAAAACTTAAATCTCTATAATGAAAAGCACTATAACCTGATGCAACTAGTACTAGAAGGCATAATTGAGAAAAATAAGTTACTAAAACAAATTTCAAACAACCAAGACTATTTGAAATTAAATTTACACAAAATAGAGAACATGGAAATAACTTTGAAAAAACTAACTGATAAGTTCGAAGTTATAAAATTAAAAGAATTTCCAAATAAGAATGATATAATAAACTTAAAAAATTCAATAGAAGAAAGTAAACCCAAAGATATATAAATACATTCTAGAGAATTAATAATGGAATTAAAAGAACAAATAGAAAAAGATAAAGCCAATTTGAAAAACAAATAAGACAAATTGAGATAGTGTTAGATGAAATTAAACATTTAATACTAAGCTAATGAGTTTTGAAAACAAATACTACCAGGAAGCAACCAAATATGTAGAATCCACCTACAAATTCAGCGATCCTAACATAAATGTTGGATATAACAAAGACGAATTTCCAGGAAAAAGTGATAGAATACAAATATTACAGAATAATATGATAATAGCTATGTTAACCCAAATACAAAATAAGATAAATAATATCCAGAAACAAATGTTTGATATAGACAAAAATGGTAAAGAACACGAATTTGAAATAAACAAACTCACAGAAAGCCTACAAAAAATGAATTTAGGACCGAATGATCCTACTACACATATAACAAGTAAAAAGACTAAAATCAATTTTTTAATATATAAGAAACTTGATCAAATATGAATAATAGAAGATTGTCTTTTACAGGTCCATCTAGAACTTTAACAGATAAACCTACAGAAACAACTAAACACTTTATCCTCTATGGGATGGCTAGACAATATAACGAGAAGAACTAATAATACACAAGCTCAACTAGATGAGATAATAAATCTAGAAGAAAATCTTGAAGTATTTTCTAACCAACTAAATACATTAAACCTTAAAGAACTATATAGAACATGAATATTTACAATGACAACATGACTATATAGACATCATAGGGAAGAAATTCTTTCTATCCCAGATGGAAGTCAACAGATACTAAATATAATGTCACAAGAAGCTATTAACCAATTAAAAATACAAAAATACAAATTAATCCACCTCGGACTGATAGTCATAGTTATAAGAGGATTAACAAGGCAAAAAATAGGAACAAAATTACTATTGATATTAATAGATGATAGACACCAAGATATGGACAAAGCCATATTTGAAACTATGGAAGTTGATATGAACAATAACATAGGAATTGTTTACATAGCTTCTAATTTCACCATGACCCTAAATGATTTTTACAAACATATAAAACTTATCATACAAACTAAAGGTTTTGAGAATTTACGGGAAAAAAATATACTATTAGATATTTCATTTTTGGGAAAATGCATATCTAAATATACTCCAAAAATAAAAATTAAGCTTGACAAAGTCATAGAAACATTAAATTCCACAGGAATAAACTTTATAAAACCTATGGAAATAGATTCTTCTGTTCTTGTTGGACATGAATGGAATATAACAAATCCTAACAACAAAACAGCAACATTAAAGCCAAACAATGTTGTAACATATAATAACTTAAACAAATCCAGATCCATAAGATTTAGAGATTATGGACCCTCAAACCAACAAGAAATAGAATCTGATGATGAAACTGAAGAACTAAACAGAAGAATCAATGGATAAAATAATATATCCAAAAGAACTTGGGATGGTTCTTGAACCATCTGAAATATATGAATTAGAACAAACTCTAAGATCAACAAACCAAATAAATGAAAATACATTTGTCTACATTGATGATGAAAACAATATAAGAACAAGGGAAATATATAACTTAGATGAGTTCCTAGAAGATTCCCAAGAAACAAGCAATGTAATACAACAACAAAGCATATTAAATGATATAATATCAGAATTCACAGAACATATAGATCTAGCCGATTAAGGTGAAATAATTGGGAGTTCAGGAATTTCATATCCAAATAGAAACCAAGAAACAATGCCATATACATTAGGACAACCACCCGGACAAGCAGTTGAACCATATACAAATGAAAATAAAAACTTAAGGACAATAGATAAAATATTACCTAATAAAACAACTTTCTTTAAAAACAATTCAGTAATACTAAATGTTACAGAATACCATCCACAATTGCTAGATACATATCTAGAATAATGGACTGCTGCTATAGCAAGAGATTATGCAGCAAGGCATACAAACATAAATTCCGGTGAAGAAATGATCAGAATTTTCGAAAACTATTTAGGAGATATAGCTAAAGCCATATGGGAAGCCTATAAACAAAGCTTTCCTGAAGAAATAAATAACTTAATAATACAAGGAAGTAATATTTACAACTTGCTTATACAATGCAAAAAATAATAACAGAAAGAGATGTAAACACAGGAGTAACCATAAGGCAACAAGAGGCCATGAGAGATTTAGAACAAATTCAATTGTTAGATTGGAAATACATAATAAAATTCTTAATTTTTTTTATATTACGCAACTATTTTAGGAAATTATTACAGCGCTGAAATATGAAATAGACTCTTTTCCAAACTACCAGGTGATTTAGGAAAAGAAATACATAAATCTTGGATAGAACATTATCAAAATAATACTGCAAATATCCCTAAAGGATATGATAACATTGGAATAAGAATAACACATATTATTTCTGAATTAAAAAAGAAATGTACCTATATACAAATCCAAAGGGAATTAAAACATAAAAATTATGGATTCTATGGACAAATATATACTCCACCACAATATGGATCAAGAATTACAACATAGATAGAAAACCTAAATTTAAAAAGAGGTATACTAAAAAATATTATTTAAGAAAATCAAATGCAAAAAAACCATATCTTAACAAAGAGAAACATGTTAGAAAATATAATCCAAGAAAAACACACACAAATACAATTACATGTTTTGCTTGTAATGAAAAAGGACATTTATCTTCCTCATGTCCAAAAAGACATAACTTATTTACTAGAGAATCTAACCTTATAGATTCAGTTAAAGAAGATTTAATAGAAATTGCTTCTGATGTTTTAGAAACCTCTACAATATATTCTATAATATCCTTAGAAGGATTACAAGAACAAGAATAAATACAAACATCAAATTATACCTTAATTGATGAATTAACAGATTTCCAAGAAAACATACCACATGAATACTTACTAAATATTGTAAACAAAGATTTATGTGAGCATAATTTCAAACATAAAATGAGAACATATATCACGAAATGTGAATTTTGTCCTTGGTACCCTGCCTTTGATAAAAGATTTAAATGTATAGAATGCATAATGGAAATATGCCATATATGTGCAAAAAACAAATTCAATATAGATTTACCCAGAGAAAATAAACCTGTTTACACAGATAAAAATAAGATAAATGAAGATAGAATTAAAATAGTTGAAGAAAGGAAAAATAATATTGAAATAGAAATAGAAGAAATAGAAGAAAAAATTATAACTTTAGATAAAAAGAAAAATGTTATTCATAACGAATCAACATCATATGAAAATAATAACAATTTAAATAACATTGACAAACCAATACAAATCCACTAATGTGTAATTCAGGAAACCTAAAAGAATTACGCATCCCTACAAAGCTGAATATAAAAGGATTAGAAATACAAATGTTAGCCTTTATAGACACTGGAGCCACTAGTTCAACTATTTGTTCTAGTCTCATACCTTACAAATATGTAACAAAAGCAGATAGACCAAAACAAAGTATCCAATTTGATGGAACCACTAATATTATTATAAATATTGTAAAAAATATAAACATAAGTTTTACCAATACATGTGGAGAATGGTCTCCTTATTACAACATAAAACAATTATGGGTTTTAGAATTAAACCTTAAAGGAATAAAACTAATCCTAGGATTAGATTTCTTATTAAATGACAAAAGGAGTTTTGCATTCAATAAAGATTATATACAAATTTCAAAAAAGACTACACTAACCCCAATACTATCAGAGTATGCACTTGAGAAGCGTGGTGGGATTACAGGAGAACAAAAAGATATATGTGATTGCCCTATACCAGGACAATGCAAAATGAAAAACAACAAACATATACTGACATTTACAGAACTCATACAAGAAATTCCAAAGAATTATGAATATAAAAGAAAAGGATTTATTAAAGATATCCAACTTATAAATCCAAGAGATATAAGTAGATTATTACTAATAACAGATGACATATACCAAATAATTTCGAAATTAGAAAAAATAGAAATTATAGGGGAAAAACCATTAAAATATTGGAATAAAGATCCCATACAATGTAAATTAGATATAATCAATCCAGACTTAACCATAAAAACAGGATCTCCAAAATATGACACTTGGATTATGGAAGAATTCAAGATGCATATAAAAATCCTGACAAACCTAAATATTATTAGAAAAATAGATTCTAGACATAGGACAACAACTTTTATTGTTCAGAAAGAATCTGAAAGGAAACGTGGCCAATCGAGAATGGCCATGAATTATACAAGATTGAACGACAATACCCATGAAGATGGATATTGTATACTAAATAAAGACGTTTTAATAAACAAAATACAAGGATCAAACTGGTTTTCAAAGTTTGACTTAAAATCAGGATTCTGGCAAGTTAAAATGCACTCTGAATCTATACCTTTAACTGCATTTACATGTAGTGAAGGCCACTATGAATGGTTAGTAATGCCATTTGGCTTAAAAAATGCTACACAAATATTCCAAAGAAAAATGGATAATATTTTCCAAAACTGTAATAAATATACCTGTGTATACATAGATGACATTCTTGTTTTTTCCAAAACTAGACAAGAACATATATCACATTTATATACTGTATTAAAACTTATAGAAGCACACAAATTAATTATATCCAGAAAAGATAGAGTTATTAAAAAATAATATAGAATTTTTAGGAGCCAAAATCGGTAAAGGAATCATAGAATTACAACCACATATATATAGAAAAATTCTAGAATTCCTAAACAAATTAGAAAGTTTGAAATAATTACAAGCCTTTTTAGGACTTGTAAATGCAAGACCTTATATAAAAAATCTTTCAAAATATACTGGGCCTCTTTACAACAAGGCAAGCCCAAAGGGTAACGGGGAATTTAACATAGAAGATATAAAACAAATCCAAGAAATAAAGAAATTAGCCCAGAACTTAAAACCTTTAAGTTTACCTTTACAAACAGAATATTTAATAATCGAAACAGATGGATCCTCCTTAGGATGGGGAGGAATATTATTAAGTAAAGATAACAAATACAGAAGTTAATCTACAGAAAAAATATGTAGATATACCTCAGGGACATACAAAGAAAAATGATACATGACATCTTTAGACTATGAGATCTAGCCATAATATACGTTTTAGAAGCCTTTTTATTATTTATAATTTCTCAAAAGGAAATAACAATTAGAACAGATTGTGAATCAATTGTAAAATATACAGACAATAAAAAAGAAAAATGAACCATAAATAACCGATGGTTAAAATTTAAACATGCCATATGAAATTGTGGGACTAACATTAGTTGAGAACACATAAAAAGAAAAAATAATTTCTTACTAGACCAGTTATCAAGATTACTAAAATAAAATCATATATGCCAATTACTAACATTTATTTTGCAGAAATGGAAGAATTAAATCCATCCAAACATTTGAAGGCATATACTACAAACAAATTTCAGACAAAGACAAAAGTCACTGAAGATCAACAAATGATTCTTGACAATATATGGAACATGAAGACTCCTCATGACTCTAATAAACAAAAATTGAGTGTTTTATACACTCTAGTACAAATGTTCACAAATGTGAAAAAACCAAAATCTCTATTATGACCTGTTTACAGGTCCCGATGCTGGTATTTATACCTCATGGGAACAAATAATCGTTAAGATCAAATATCTTTCCCAGATATGGGAAACCATTATATAAAGGCTTCAATACCTTTGAAGCTGCTACAAATGAGTTACAAAAGGTCTTTGGAAAAGATCATATGATTTCTGAAGACATACAAAGTTTACAACAAATTTCCTTGGGAAAACAAAATCACTGAAACTTCTTCTACAAATTTCAGACCACAAACTTCTTTTGCCACTATAACCAAATCCAGTCCCACAAAAATGACAAATCTGGGTAATCCTAAAAATATTTACAAAAATACACCCCTGCCAAGTACAATCCAAAAATCTGTAATTTTGCCCAACTTTCCAGAACAAATGACAAGAGAATTGCATTTTATACAACACTCTGTTGAGCTTTCTCCACAAACTTTCAATAAACTCTGCGAATTCTTCTCACACATCTCCAAAACAAAAAATGAAGGGTTACAAATAAATTGGTATATCTTGAGAAATACAAATATCCCTTGTAAAAAAAGATTTGCTTCTTGTCCAGAAACAATCCATGGCTACTCATGCACAATATCCTATGCAGTTCCACAAATTACTCTCAATCTCACAAAATACAAATACTTGACCCATGAAGATATCATATTTGATCCAAATATGTTGATAAACTATGGACTTGTCAGGAGAATTTATTTTGATGAATGGATTCAAGATGATCTTCCAGAGCCTTTTGGAAGCATAATAGAACAATTAACAAACATGTTAGCAACCGACATATATATGGACTTCATGTCCACTCCACCGCATTTTGGAAAAAATATTTTTGAACCTATAAAACACACTATACACATCAAAGCAAAATTCCTGGATACAGACTATGAAGAAAGGAGGGAAAATAACAATCTAGAAAAAATGGAATATATAAAAATCAAAGAACAAATATATGAAACATACAGGGCCCTTAAAATTGTGGAAGAAGATGAATGAGACAACAAAGGTTCTTACCTATATGCTGAGACCTCCAGAACAAAAATATTTGTCACAAAAACCTTGAGAGACCAGGGAATAAATTATAGAAACTTTGATATATTCCATCCAAAGTCTTCCCTAATAAAAAACTACAAAAAGGAAAAACAAAGGAAGAAAAACAATGAAGATAAAGAAGATGTCGAATCAACCACTATGTCCACCGATGAAAATTGATTTAACAAAAGAATTGCATGGTGTCCTACTTTTCTTCATTGAAATCTCCTTTTGAAGACAAGATGTGACACTAGTGCTTACTTTTTCAAATAAATAAATGTAAAGATATGTGTGATGCTTTTTTAATTTTAGTGGAAGGTATCTTTTACCTTCATTTCCAGACAACTGTCTGTCTCTTTTCTCTTTTTGCTCCATCTATATAAGAGCCTACCTTGTTTGTAATATGCATCGGAAATTAAATATTGCATCCTCATTGTAAAAAACCAACTGAAATATAAGTTCAAGCTTTTCTTTAATGGCATCTTCAACTTTTCTTTTCTTCAACAAACTGATGAGCTAAAAATCTATTCTGGTTAGAGCAAGAAAGAAGAACAAAGCTTATAGGATGTAAGTCTTTTTTATCTCACCTTAAGCCTACTGATTATAAATATCATATCATGATGTCTTAACATGTTATTTTATTTTTTACTTAGAAAAATTACTTAGGGTTTATGTGATTACCTTAAGATATTATTAGCTCATTTATGACTGAAAAAGTACCGTTGAGGCAGAAGCCGTCTAGGGAAAAAAGTAAGTCTAGAGTAACAAGTTGAGGAAAAGAGAGTGAAAATAATTTTATCTTAATTTGAGTTACCCAACAGTAATAATTTTTAGGATAAAAGATAAAATAATAAAGTAAGATTGAAATAATATTTTATTTCGATATCAGTAACTTTATCAAATAAAAAGATCAATTCAACCTAAGCAATGTTTTATCCAAATCTTTCAAAACTCTAACCAGGTTTTTTCTCAACAAGAAAGAAGAATTTACAAAGTTTTATCTATAAAAAAGATTAAGATATGGAAAAATTACAAAAATATCTTAAAGATAAATTTATGACAAACATAATAAATATTATGAAAAACAATACTGAAATTACAGAAAACCAAAAACATGAAATAACAAATATTTTTAAACAAAAATATACTACAGAACTAATAAATATCTTAGACTGTGAAACAGACTTAATAAAAATAATTAATAATTTTAATATATTTAAAGAATCGGGTAGTGTCATTCTGACACCCAGATTTGCTAGAGAATTCCACAAAGAATGGAATAAATATTTAAAAACAAAAAACGAGACAAATATAAGATAAAAGAAATCAATGACTGGGAAACTAAAATGGACATATTTTCAAAAATTGAAAATATAGAGTCCCTACAAAAATATTTAGAAATGAAATTTATGACAAAAATTGTTTTAATACTAAAACAGATAGAATTAAACAGTAACCAACAATATAATATAGTCAAAATATTTAAAGAAAACTATACAAAGAATTTCATAGAATTATCTGATGATCCAAGTCTTAATAAACAAGAGGCAACGGTAAATTTAAAAAATACCTTTTATTTAGTTGAGAGTGTAATAGAAACTCAACTAACATATAGGATGATAGACTTAGCATGTGATGAATATTATAAAATACTAAGACAACAAATACAAGAGGAAAATAACAATTATTTAAATGGATGTAATTTATATGATGATGAAATAAACTCATATAATGAATGCTATTGAGGGAGATTACAGGATGTTGAATACAAAATTAGAAGACTCTGAACAAAAATATAAAGAGAGGTTCCTAATTCCTAATTCAATAATCCACTTACTTCGCCCTTGGGTAAATACCTACAAGTTGCCAGTAAGGTAATTAAAATGGAAAAATACCAAGAATATATAGAAATAATAACTAAAATATTTAAAATATTTAATTTTTATTGCTGGATTCGCTTTTGGAACGAATCTCAAGGCTATTCAGTGTACCAGATCCGAGCAAGCTTGATATACCATCATTTTCCGTCTCTGATACTCAGAATAGACTATCAAAACACACCCGAGATCTTCTACCATCACCAGATGTTTATGGCCCAACTTCAAATCTTTAACGCAACATTTCAGAGTTTTCACCCACATGAAGAAAAAATTCACCTTTTGCTACCTTGAGTAAGAGCTCATCCCAACATAGTAATTCATTCAATGGCCATGGAAAGCTATTTTATGGAGATAGAGCTCCAAGTCCAGGTGCATCTAGGTCATCCCCAGTTTGGCATGGCACAGGAGAAGCAGAGGGTAACATTTTAAGACCAATCATATTAAACTGTCTCAAAAAAAAGTCCTCTACTAAAATAATCATGTGGAAATTCATGTTCAAGCCTTGGAACGTCTGAACATGCATACTTCAAAACTAGAACCCAAATTCAAATAATTGCACCAATCTATATGTTTTATACAAACATTTCTAAAGTTGTAGTGCAATGCAGCAATACATTATATGGTTACAAAACAAAAAACATACTGTACGTATCATTGCACCATGGTCAGTGCACAAGGTGCAAAATATACTCTGATTCAGGATTAGGAATGTTTCAGAATGAACAATTTTGATTTGGTGAATTTTATTACTTGTAAATTTTTGTTTTCTTTTACAGTTGTCATATGCAAAGACTCTAACAATTTTCATGTGCATTATGTCTTAAATCTCTCAAGGAGAAGTTGCCTAATGCAGAAATCGGTCAAGTAAATTTGAATTTGAGTCGTTTAAATTTTGAATTTGAATCATCTGCTCTGGTTGAAAACCTACGACCATTGCTGTCCATAATCAATTGATGACTTCAAGAATGATCTTTCAGCTATATTAATTTCCCAATGAAATTTGATGCATTGAAATAAATGTATGTTTTCTAATAGAATATTATCTTCATTCATTTACTACGTAAAATGTTAACAGCTACTGATCAAAATTTTGAAGATACTATTTGGTAAGATAAAAATGCGCTTTCAAAATAGCGTTTTGTTCTGGCCCAGTTTAGCATTAATGCAAGTGAATAGTACAAGAGAGACTGTTGATAGCATTAATCGAAAATACTATGACATATCACCGACTTCCACGTTTTTTCTAATGAAAAGTATATTTTTTTGTCAGTTATTAAGTCATGTTTTAAGGGAAATTTACATATAAAAGCTTGCATTTAATTTTGCCAAGTTTAGTCATATTTGCATCTTAAATTCCACATGTAATCATATCAATTTCAGTCACATTTTTACTCTAAAAAGGACAGTCCCAGTTGATGTTGAGTTGGTTTTAAAGTATACTAAATGAGAGTGAGAGAATATGAAAATTAATTAACAGATGGTAATTTGTTTACAAAATCTTTGATATACAGGGTTATGGAATGACAGAAGCTGGACCAGTTCTTACAATGTGTTTAGCATTTGCTAAGGAGCCATTTGAGGTGAAATCTGGATCGTGTGGCACAGTTGTTAGGAATCCAGAGTTAAAAAATTTTGACCCTGAAACTGGAATTTCACTGTCCAAAAATCAATCTGGGGAAATTTGTATTAGAGGGAAGCAGATAATGAAAGGTATACTTTGTACACTGCTTATTTTAACCAAATTTTATAAATTTTTTTTTATAAAAATTAACTGAGTCAACTAATTTTAACAAAAAGTAAATAAGTCTTTAAAAGTTAACTAAATTTTACAAAAGTTAGCTATGTTTATAAAAATTAACCAAGTTAACAATGTTTTATAAAAATTAACTAATTTAACTAATTTTTATAAAAATTAAATAAGCTAACCAAGTATTATAAAAACTAAATAAGTTCATGAAAACTAACCATGTTTTATAAAAATTCAATCAATTAACTAAGTTTCTAAATGTAAAGACTCGTATTTTTAACTACTTTAAATTATAGGATTTGATAAAATTATTGAATAAATATGGGTAGAAATAAAATTAATGATTTGTTCATATTGATTTAATGGATAATTAAATTATTTAAAATTTACTACTGGGAAATATTTTGATAATTGAATCTTGATTGAATAAAAATGGCATCGAAAATTGATTTAAATTTTATTTAAATGTGGATGAAGGTTTTTGACTTTTAAAATGGAATATAAAGGTGATCAAATTAAATTATGAAAATTGCTCGTTTTAATTAACGAGTTAAAATAGCCATTTTGGTCACTGTCTCGAATTTCGACGAAACCAGTTCAATCGGATCTGTTATAGTGCATTATTATAGGATTTCAAGTTTCGTAGCGATCAGACTTGTCGTTTGGCTGGACGAGCTTGAAACATGTAGAAATCTATTTCGGAATTCGATAAAATTAATTGATTTTGAAAGCTATCTTTGGCATACGATCGAACTAGGCCTCGAGACTAGCTCTATTGTGTTCAGAATGAGGATAAAACATTATAAACGTTAGGCGGCACGTTTCGTTTGGAGCTCGAGAAATTTCGGACGTCTTAGGCTAGTTATTTTCTAATTTAAATAATATATATAAATCAAAAGCCCTATTCAAACCCATGTTTTTAACTAGCCGTATATCACTCCTTTCCCCCTTTTTCTCTTCGATATGCATCAGGTCGAGATAAACAAAAAAAAATATAAAGTCGATCGATCAAACTAAAAAAGCAAATGCTGCTTGAATTCGCGATCGACCTGGTGCCACTCGATGGAGGCAGGCGATAGGGCAGAACGCGCGTTAGCGCTGGTGGAACACGAGGAGCACGGCGATTTTGAGGGCAGCGACTACGTCGGCTGGGTGGTCGACCTAGGCGCGTGGGAAGGTGACGCTCGGTGGTGGCGCGATGGGTGGCGCAGCGTCGAAGTATGTTCGACGATCTGGAGGACGTGGGGAGGACGGCGGCGGCGACTTGGCTGGGAGAGGCGATCGGAAAAAAAATGAACGAGATGCATTCGCGATCTTCAGTTGGAAGAAGAAGCGAGCTTGGATGTGAAAGGGAAATAGGTATTGAGTTATTAGTTATGTTAATTAAATTTTTTAATTTAGTTAATTAAATTTTTAATTATATCGTCATTAATAAAATCGTAAATCTTCCATACGAGGTTCGATTCGGGCGAGAACAATTACGTTGCGACCGTATCGACGTCGTCTACAGCTTAGAGTCAGATTGGGATTTTATTTGAAGCTGAAATATTTTCAGTTTCAAATAAAAAGGTGAGTGTTTTATACGCTCACGTTTGACTAATATATTTTTATGTTAGTAAAATTTATATCGTGAAGTGAATTGAATTTATTGATTGTTGTTTGATAAATTTAATTGACATTTAAATTGACATCTGAAATAATTGATAGAATTTGAATTGACAGTTAAATTAAATTAGAATTTAATTGCCAATAAAATACCCTATATTGATAACTATGAAACTGTTGTGAATTTTATTGACTGGTTGGATGATTGATTGTGTGGATGCTATTGGTTGATATTTTGGATGTTTATTTATTTTGATATATCCTGTTATCATCCTGTATATTATTTACAGTGTATACAACTGTAAATTGAATTATTTTGAATAAATTAAGAAATATGTTGAAATAATATATATACCTATGACATTTATTTTGGATTGAAATGATATATACCCATCCCTAAATTTAATTGGAACAAATTGGAATAACTGATTCACTTGACCATATGATAGAAAATTATATACAGACATCGAATTGGTTAAATTAAATGATTTTAACATTTTTGTTTTGAAATTTATTTAAATGATTTGATTTTAAGAAATAAAAATCGAATTTATGGAAATCGAACTATTTTCGAACTTGAGCTCGAAGTGTTGAAATTTAAATTTGATAACAAGAATTGTTTAAATAATTGAACTTGAGATTTTGAAGTTATAATCGAAATATGATATGAATTTCAGAAATTGATTTGTTTTAAAAGATTAGACTTTTATTCGATCTTTGAATATTGCTAAGTAAAAGTGTTATAAAACGATATTTCGAAATTGAGCTCGGGAATTGAGTTATATTTGAAGATTTGGATTTTAAATTAGACATTGAAGGTTAATTTGATTTAAGTGTTGAATCGATATTTTGAAAATCGAACTCGAAATTGATATAAATCAAAATGGTTTTAATTTGGAATTGGAATTAAAATTAATTTAGAATTGGAATTGAAATTTGGAAAGCGAACCGGTTTGACTTTGAAACTATTTTTAAATGAATTATTTTAGTAAAAACGATTTAAAATCTACATTCTTTAGATATTATATTCAAATTATTTTAATTTCTCAAACTATTTTACTATATAAACCATTTTTAATACTCAAACTATTTTTTATTAAACTATTTTAACTATTTAACTATTTAAAAACTATTTAAACTATTTTCTAAAAATTCAAACTGGTCAAAAGGGTGGGATGTTTATATTTAAATCTTGGATTTAAATGTGAATTGGGTTAAAGTGAAGTTATAACCTAAATTTTAATTCGAAACAAATTTTGGAGTGAAATCGATATATGGAACTGAATTGACATTTTGAAGTAAAATATGATTTTGAAGCGAATATGATGATTTCGAAATGGATTTGATTTTGTAGCGAATATGATATTTTGATATCAAGTACGAACTGTTTTCGAAATGTAAAAGAACCAACTAGTGTGTAAAATGATGTTTGGTTGTTAAAGAGACCGGGGCCTCTTATTGGCATACTCTCTGTCAATATTGGAACCACTTTGACAACCGTGTATGCGGTGGATGATATCCAGAAAGTAGCGGTTGAATTGGCGAACGTTTACTGGAATGAAGTAAGAGAACGATGATGGATAGTCTTGACATTTGTGTCATAATTAAAATGACTAAAATAGGAGCCTATGTCTGGCCAATGAGTTTAGTTACCTCTAGCGACGTTGATCCCTCGTATTACTATTGTGATTTTGACTCGATGGGTGCACCTTTTTGTTTGGATTGATTGTCGCGGTCGGCCACAGATGGGTTACGACCAGCCAGAAAGGGTAAATTGGTAGAATCCTACCTTGGGCATTACCTCACGTGCTTTGTCATATTTATTCTTATAAGAGCCCATTACGACTTTGGTTTAGTACTGTACCTATATGGGACTCACTGACTACCGACGTTACTGGTTATGTTACATGACCTGCATAGACTACATGCTATAAAAATTTGTTAAGGGGGATAATGTAAAGCTTTAACGCTATTTTGATATTTGTTTTACTGATAGACATTATCTATTATAAAGTACACTATTATATATAAATAGTTTAACGGATCCTTAGGAGATGGAAAATCTCATAACATCTCTTAAGTTATTGCACACACGTTATACACTGGATAGGAGATGTAAAATCTCGTAAACATCTCTAATGCTGTTACACTCATATTTATTGATATTGATTTGACTTACATAAGAGTATTGTAGTCCTAACTCGAGTGTTTTGTCTTTTCATTACGCTCGGGTCAGTCCTGAGTTTTTCAGCGTATGAAGATTATTCTCTGGAGGACAAAGACGAAGATTTGGTATATTACTATTACTATTAATATTCCTACATTACTTTGTCTACTGCATTATTTTATTTATTCCTGGTGTATATATATAACTCTGATAAATGTTGTATAAATTAAAATCAAATGTATGATATAAACAGCTTCATGAACTGTTATTCGATTATTATATTTTGTTGTTCCGCTATGAGATTCTGTGTTTGTTTTCTTCTTCTTTTCTTATTTTATTATTTAACACCATTGATTATCTACGTTTCAGATTGTTTAAGTTGGACATGTGTGGATTATTGTCGATTAAAACCTTCCGAAATGTGGGTCGTCACACTAAAAGTTAACCAAGTTTTACAAATGTTTAACTAAATTTCTAAAAGTTGCACAAGTTTTATTAAAATTAATTAAGTTTTATAAAATTTAAATAAGTTTATAACAATTACCAGTAGCAGCAACAATTCAACCTTCAGATTTCACTGCAAATTTAGCCTAATATGCCAACTCAATTCAATATATATTATGCCGTCAAAGAAAATTATGAAATTTATTGGTCTTATAAAAATTTCCAAGCATTTTATTACCAACTCTACTGTTTTTTGTTTTATTATCAGTGGCTTGTATATCAATATATTTATCACTGTAATTTTGTATGTTATCCAAAAACATATATATTGTTTGTTTATTGTTTTAGGCCATGCAATGTTTTACCACTGGAATTAGGATGAGACTGCAGCAATGATGACTAGGATGCGACAGGCGGATGTAAGGTGGGTGTGACGACCCGCTCTTCACGACCCTCGAAAATCGACACAAAATACTCAACAATATAATATGCCGACGATCGAATGCCGGAAAAGACAGATTGTAGAAGAATAAGAAAGTAGATAGAAGAAGAAAGAACTAAACAAAATCAGAACCTCACAGTCGCAGCGGATAAAATATAATATATAGAACAGATCTTTACACAAATGAAAACTATCTCTGTTTATATACAATACATCATCATCAGAGTCCATCACAATCAACAATATCCAGTCAATCAATCAATACAACAATCACAACAGCGGAATAATACAAGTACGAGAAATACGTCTCGAACTCCAGCTCCTCTCCTGAGCTCCATAGCAACCTATCCTGTAATATACTCGGTCTGACCCGAGCATTATAATAAAATAACACCCGAGTCAGTCTGGAATACCAGCGCATCATAAATACACTCAATTGATTATTAAAGTTTCAAAATTCTTTAAAAACAAAAGCATCTCGTAAGACCGCGCCACAAATAAACATGTCGGGTTTTTACCTTACGATAGCTAAAACACTTTTATATTAAAATCCTCTGATATTATAATAGTGTCTATAGAAAGTAAAATAGAATCTAGCTGAAATGCTTGCATCTCACATTTCAACAATAGTTGGGCACAATCAAAACCGTACAGGCACGTAGGGAGAATGGATTTCCAACGAATGACTAGGCACTGGGGTACCACCTGTCACAGTACGTGGCCTAGATCACAGTACCGAGGAGTACGCCCGCTCCCCTGCAACACAAGGCCGGAATCATCCCTTACTGGATAATTCCAAGTAAAATCACCCCACGGTTGGGATCAGCAACCGCACCACTAAGCCGAAATAAAAGGGACATCTAGACAGGGATGACCTTACTCTCAAGTGGGGGCTACCCACGAAGCCTTGCTGCATATCCCCTGATTTTCAGTCATTCCCGGTTGATGAGGCTTGAGGCTTAGCGTTACCTTTACAGAACATTTCACTTTGAATGCCCATCGTCCACCTGACGATGTCACGAAAGCATTCGTCCATACAAGTCCGTTCCGGGTCCGAACGGAACCGAAGGCACTACTCCTACTACATCCATTTTGGAAATATCCTCAGGATTAGTAGCGACTAGCCCTTGCACTTCACTGCTCCATCTTCGACTCCGAAATCGTTTTCGCGAAACGTACAAACCGGATCGAAGTGGTTTTCGAGTCTCCAGACCTAGAATCCCGGTATACGGAAACTCGATCCCGGTCTCTTCGAAACGATCGCGCATTTGGCCAATATTGATAGTCGGTGATTTAACTATCAATTAATGTTCACAAACATCCATACACATCCATCACACAATAAATAATCTCCATATTATTTATTTTCTTCTAATATCTTTCAAAGAGATATTTTCACATTTTCAAAACTCGTTTGAAAACAATTTTCCAAACTCTTCCTTTACAAGGTAAATCTTTTACCCTTTATTCCCATCGGGAATAACCAAGTATAAAACAATTTGCATTTAAAACAGTTAAAATACTTTATACTGAAATATACTTTAAAATATGAAAATTACTTCTATTTATTTACTAAAAATATAAATTTAAAATGTGTGAAGAAAACTAGTTATTAACACATAAACTTTGATTTAAAGATAAGGGTTTCAGTTTAACTAAATTCAAAATAGCGTTATAAGAAGAAAAATACTAATTTTAACAACTAAAGTTAAAACCAACTTTTAAATAAATCCATTTGTAAAATAATTGCTAATATACTCCCAAATTATTACGGTATTAAAAATTATTAATTTATTTCTTTAAAAATAACGATTTCTTAAAAATACTTTTAAAACGATTTAAAACTTAACCTTAGTTAAATAAAAATCTTTTTATAAACATTTACTTGGTTTTCCCAGGGAAACACTTTCCCGTTTCTAAACATTCCAAAGTACTCTTTCATATAAATCCACTGATTTATTTCAAGTCAATTTATGATTTCAACATAAATTTCCAATTCCATACTTAACTATAACTTCCTCCGAAGTTAAATCACAATTTTCATTTCCGGAAATTCATTTTTAAATATAGTTTAAACATTTTTAAATAAACATTTTGGTGAATTTTCAATGGAAGCCAAATTTCCAATTCACTTAATTAAATTCCAATGAAATACGGCATTTCAAAACATTCTATTTTTCATTTGAACTTGTTAATTTATAGTCGGAAATTCCATTTTAACATATTTTTAATTTCCGGATAACATTAGTCGTTATTAAAATAAACATCGTTATTTTACACAATTTATAATTTCATAAATTTAATCTCCAGAAAACTATACTTTCCATTTACCCATTTCATAAACTTCCCATTATATTCAAAATCCCAATTTGGCCCAATTTACATTTTTCCTTTCAAATCCGATTTCAAATTCTATTCTTTGAAATTCTAAATTTAACAATTCATTTTATTTCGTAAAAACACAATTTATCCATTTATAATTAAATTCTGTGATTATACTTTATACAACAATTTCACAGTACAATTAAACTTCCAGATTTATAAATCACAACATATAAACAGGTATGACTATCAACTATAAATAATTGCTACATTTTGAGGAATCCAGTTGGATCCCTCCAACCTGTTTCTCCCTGCATCACAGATATTAGCACATCGCAATATAAATATCAACCAGACAGATAATAACAATTATATTCAGCCATCCACACAGATATTTAAATATTAACTATTTAAAATGCCTAGCATCCAGATGTGAGTGAGAAAAACTCACTTTGAGTTTCGGCGAGCGTTCGAAATTTAAATTAAACCGAACGATGTCCGATTTAACCCAAATTCCTACTTGCCTGGAATGACTCCCGGACTGCGCCATCACGTAGTATGTCTCTCTGCGATTCTGGCGTTCCCTGTTTCGTTGAAATCTGAGAACGTATGAACGAGTTACGGTTTTATAAAGTTTGAAACGTAATTTAAAAACAATTTCCCTTTATTAATTTAAAACTACCATCTCAGCCCTACATCGCGAAACGAGCCTGCTCCCCTATCTTTCTTCACGCGTGAACGTTCCCTGGAACCAAAGAAACCCAAACACGCGACTTAGGGTTGAAATTTGCGGCCACCACGACGAGCGTAAGCTTGATCGGCGAACACCATTGCATTGCCCTAGTCTCCACGCTCTACCACCAGAAATCGCGCCGAGCTCGGTCAACAAATGGCACCGAAAACTGTGCTCGAACCGACCATGAACGGGCTTCGACAACTCCCTCCACGTGACACTAAAATCCATCTCCACCATTGGATGCTTAGATCACGAGATTCTCTTCACTTTTCCAGTTGAGGGTTTTCGAAATCGTCGCGTGGATTGAACGAAAATGGAGGAAGAAATAAGAAGCGTTTTCGGCCATTCATCCTATTAGTGGCGGCCGATTCCTTGCTAGGGTTTACGAGAATAAACGTTAATATATATATCTATATTTAATAATATTTAATTAATAAAATATCTCAATTTAACCGTTAATGCAAACAACCTCCAAATCTCACGTTCCGACAGTCTATCCTGGGGTTTTTCCACGTTCCGGACACAATGGAACAGGTTTCGTAAGCTGATTTGATCGTATGCGCGAGATATGGAATTAAACGATCAATTTAAAATTAAATCGATTAAATCGATTTCGATGCGTTTCAAGCTGCCACGATCAAACGACAACTCCGATTGCTACGAAAATTGAAATCCGATAATAACTAACTATTACGGATCCAATGGAACTGGTTTCGTCGAATTCCGAGACTGCACCCCGGAAGGCTATTTTACTCGTCTATTATATCAGGCGATTTGTCAAAATTGACGAAAACGCGTAAAATTTCACTTTTAAAATTTTTTTAACTTAAAAATAAATCATATGAAATTTATAAACACATTAAAAATCATTCTAGCTCATTCCAGATCAGAATCTGATTAAATTGCATTTTAATAATATTAAATTCATTTTTAAATTAATATAAAATCCCAAATATTAATTTATCAACTTTAAAATTCATCTAAAATTCATCTAAAATTCCCACCACGCTATTTACAGTCAAATAACTCAAAATAGATTTTTAAAACCATTTTATTACTATTTACATCTAAATTCCCAAATTGTTTCAATCCAATATTTAATTGTTACTCCAAATTGGAATCGAATTATCATATTTTAAAATCTATAACTTGTTTTATAAATTGAACTCGATTCTCTTTGTTCCAAAATTAATTAAAACCCACAGTGAACATTTAAAATGAATTAAATGTTCAAAATTCAATAGCTTAAAAATACGGGATGTTACATTCCTCCCCCCTTATAAAAATTTCGTCCTCGAAATTTGCTAAGGTAGAAAATACTCTCCAACCCATTTACTTCCCAATTTGCTTAGTTAAAAGCTTATATTCACTTTCCAAAACCCTTTAACCCAAACCCAAATCCATTTGCCTTATTTACTCTAAAGCCTTTATTTTAACATTCGCTTTCAAAATAACTTTACTAGTTAATAAAAATTTCCCAAAAAGCCCAAAAATTTTCTAACTCCCAAAATTTCTGAAAATTTTTGGCAGAGTCTCCTTTGCACGGAGGAGCTTCTGCGATATCGCAGGATACACAAATATATATACATCGGCTCACATGGCCGGAAACCAAAATATATCACAATATATATCATTTTCCCAATTATATTTGCGTAGGCGTACCTTATAGCAAATTTTTAAAAGCAAGCGGCTAATATCTCGCATAAACGCGCTCCAACTCTCTCGAACGCCTCCCGCACCTGTACTAAACTCAACAAACTCATCAGTTTCAATGATATGAGCATTTTAATAACATTTCCAACACAAATGCAAGCCAAACATATCCATTTCATAACCAAACCAAGCATAGTTCATAATTTAACAATGTTAACCATACTTTATTAACAATTCAAAGATTTCAATCACATTCGAATTACTTATTCAAGTCTACTTCATTTTATTTCACTTGAATAATCTAAATTCAAGTTCGCTATATACAATCCAAATTTATCTCTTCCAATTCATTTTTATTTACCATATGGTTAACATATGCTTTACAACGTCGATATTTTCTTTTCAATTCCAAATTGATTCTTAATTTAATTCTTACTTTCAATTTGAAGTATTTACACTTCTTTTATGATCTATTTCCATTCTTATGCAAACATTCCTTATTAAAAGGTCAATTCATTCCAATTGATTAAAAATCAATTTCATTTACTCTTTTGAACCAATTCACTTGCATTTATTTACAAATTCTTTGAATTGGGTTCCCATTCATATCAATTTATTCACAAATCAAATTTCAATTGCCTGTTAAACTACTCAATTGCAAATACATGCAAATTTCCATGTCATTCAAGCAAAACAATTGCCACTTAAGCTTATAACCATTTAAAATTAATTTCAACTTAGATTCATATTCATTTTATTCCATTTCGCATGGTTCACAATCCAAGCATGCTTATTCAATCGCTATCTTCAATTCAATTTTTTTTATTCTCACTTCAAGATTAACATTTTAGTTCAAATTATAACATCTCAATAATTAATTAATACATTTACCCAAACATTTCCATTTTATTTGCTAACAAATTTCATTCAAGATTACATTATAAAGCTCGACCACAATTTTAATTCAGTTCGCTTAAGTTCTTTCACAATAGTTTCATTATCTTCTCATATAAATTTTATTTGATTTCCATTTGATTCCCATTAAATCAATTTCCAATTCATTAACAAATTAGAATGCTCTATGTTTATTTATCCCATCCACGTACAAATTTATTTTATTAACAAGAGACCATTTTAGTTATTTCTCTCATTTGAATTTTTATTTACAATTCAAATTCATCATTATTATAGCTAATTCTATTATACCTTCTCACTCTCAGATATTTATTACCAAAATTTCAAATCTCAAATCCTATTCCAGACTGGATTTTACTTACCTTCAAATTTTGACCAAACTATCAAAATTTTATTTACTGTAATACAAATTCCATTTAATTTAGCTTACATTGAATTTATTTCCAAACAATCATTTTGGATTTAGTTGAGTAAACATTTACTTCATTCATCATCACCTCAACTAAATTAAATTTCCATTAAACTCAATTCTTATCCCATTTTAATTCAAGGTTAACTAAATTATATATGCATTTTCAATTCAATTCCTTTCCAGAATTAATTCAAGTTCATCAACGTTTTATTTAGCCCACCTGAATTTAAACCATTTCCTTTACTACTTTAAATAAGAATTTAATTACATTCATTTTTATTCATAACACAACAGAAATTTTAATATTCAGCTTAATTCCATCTTAGTCGAAGTTAAACCAAATTCGATTTAATCTTAATTCCCCATATCCAAGTTCAACTTATTTACTAACTTCAGTCCACTTACCTCTTTTATATTTTATAATTGTTTCACCTTACTTTGCATTCCATTTAAAATTAAGTTCGAATTCACCATTCCATTTATTATTTCCATTTGTGATTATAATTCCATTTTACTTGAGTTAAAATCAAATCTTCCATTCTCAAGTTCTCCAACTTATTTACTTGTAAGTTTATATTGCTCTTTTCAAACCAATCCACATTTTTATAATCACAATGTCAAATTTTAACACTTAATAGCTTAAGAATATGAATTCATTTACACAATCATAAGCATTTACATTTCACCTTTATATCAACTTCCCTTTAATTCCAATTCATTTAGATTTAATTCAATTTCAAATTCTTAATTTTATTTAACTTATCATAAGTTAAATCCAGATATATTCCATTCACCTTCATTTATTCAAAGTAAATTTACATTCCATATATACTCAATTCTTCTTTAAATCAACTTTCCTTTATAAGTTATATAGTTGAATCATTTCAACTTTCACATTTTTTATTTAAAATAGAATTCCCAGAATTCAATTTACCCGGATTTATTTCAAAACCAATTTGAAATAAAAATCAACACATTTCTCTTTTGATATTCAAATCAAATACCAAATTCCAAAACAAACTGCTTTTACCAAACAATTTTCCTTTGAAAATTCCAAAATCACTTGTTTCCCAAACAAGTCCAAACAATGCCATAACCAACTATTTTGGTAGCAATCCATCACTTTAGAAACTCGAAAATGAATTCTAATGATGTGGCCAGCATCATCAGGATTATTTTCCAGCGACTGCAGTGAGTTCAGTGCTTTCCACTTCCAAAATCCACCTCAAAACAATTTTTATTCAAAAATATTTCCCCAAAATATACTCCATTCTTACAAATGCTTTTGAAAACATTTCTAACATTTCCACAAAGTCAAACTCCCAAAACTTTGTTTAATTCCATTTGAAATCCCTTTCAAAATTTCCGGGGTCAAAATTCTAGTTTAAATCAAATTTTAATTTTTACTTTTCTTATTTAAAACATATTCAATCAATTCCATTTGGTTATAAACCATTTTAATATTTTAACTTCTTATTTTCTTATATATATATCATTTCAAATTTTAGATCATGTTTTAATTTCTTATTTGATTATAGAAGAAACAATCAAACAAACATCCAATATATATAATTTAGAAAACTATTTCTTTTTATACCAAAATACAATTTTGGGTAAAATTATTTCATTTACCCACTTTAAAAATAATACTATGTCGGTTTATCTTGTTTAAGAGTTTAGAAACCCCTATCGATACGGTTGTACTTCCCGCACCGACCAGAATTCATAAACACTCAACCGATAAGTCAACACAGTACAAAAACAATTTTATATCCACTAACAAGTACGCTCTCATAGCTATTATTACACTCAACTCATTATAGAGTACTTCTGACTCTATTTAAAATGAGTAATTTTCCCACCAAAGCCTAGGTTGTCGCCAACCTAAGCTCTGATACCAAGTGTGACGACCCGCTCTTCACGACCCTCGAAAATCGACACAAAATACTCAACAGTATAATATGCCGACGATCGAATGCCGGAAAAGACAGATTGTAGAAGAATAAGAAAGTAGATAGAAGAAGAAAGAACTAAACAAAATCAGAACCTCACAGTCGCAGCGGATAAAATATAATATATAGAACAGATCTTTACACAAATGAAAACTATCTCTGTTTATATACAATACATCATCATCAGAGTCCATCACAATCAACAATATCCAGTCAATCAATCAATACAACAATCACAGCAGCGGAATAATACAAGTACGAGAAATACATCTCGAACTCCAGCTCCTCTCCTGAGCTCCATAGCAACCTATCCTGTAATATACTCGGTCTGACCCGAGCATTATAATAAAATAACACCCGAGTCAGTCTGGAATACCAGCGCATCATAAATACACTCAATTGATTATTAAAGTTTCAAAATTCTTTAAAAACAAAAGCATCTCGTAAGACCGCGCCACAAATAAACATGTCGGGTTTTTACCTTACGATAGCTAAAACACTTTTATATTAAAATCCTCTGATATTATAATAGTGTCTATAGAAAGTAAAATAGAATCTAGCTGAAATGCTTGCATCTCACATTTCAACAATAGTTGGGCACAATCAAAACCGTACAGGCACGTAGGGAGAATGGATTTCCAACGAATGACTAGGCACTGGGGTACCACCTGTCACAGTACGTGGCCTAGATCACAGTACCGAGGAGTACGCCCGCTCCCCTGCAACACAAGGCCGGAATCATCCCTTACTGGATAATTCCAAGTAAAATCACCCCACGGTTGGGATCAGCAACCGCACCACTAAGCCGAAATAAAAGGGACATCTAGACAGGGATGACCTTACTCTCAAGTGGGGGCTACCCACGAAGCCTTGCTGCATATCCCCTGATTTTCAGTCATTCCCGGTTGATGAGGCTTGAGGCTTAGCGTTACCTTTACAGAACATTTCACTTTGAATGCCCATCGTCCACCTGACGATGTCACGAAAGCATTCGTCCATACAAGTCCGTTCCGGGTCCGAACGGAACCGAAGGCACTACTCCTACTACATCCATTTTGGAAATATCCTCAGGATTAGTAGCAACTAGCCCTTGCACTTCACTGCTCCATCTTCGACTCCGAAATCGTTTTCGCGAAACGTACAAACCGGATCGAAGTGGTTTTCGAGTCTCCAGACCTAGAATCCCGGTATACGGAAACTCGATCCCGGTCTCTTCGAAACGATCGCGCATTTGGCCAATATTGATAGTCAGTGATTTAACTATCAATTAATGTTCACAAACATCCATACACATCCATCACACAATAAATAATCTCCATATTATTTATTTTCTTCTAATATCTTTCAAAGAGATATTTTCACATTTTCAAAACTCGTTTGAAAACAATTTTCCAAACTCTTCCTTTACAAGGTAAATCTTTTACCCTTTATTCCCATCGGGAATAACCAAGTATAAAACAATTTGCATTTAAAACAGTTAAAATACTTTATACTGAAATATACTTTAAAATATGAAAATTACTTCTATTTATTTACTAAAAATATAAATTTAAAATGTGTGAAGAAAACTAGTTATTAACACATAAACTTTGATTTAAAGATAAGGGTTTCAGTTTAACTAAATTCAAAATAGCGTTATAAGAAGAAAAATACTAATTTTAACAACTAAAGTTAAAACCAACTTTTAAATAAATCCATTTGTAAAATAATTGCTAATATACTCCCAAATTATTACGGTATTAAAAATTATTAATTTATTTCTTTAAAAATAACGATTTCTTAAAAATACTTTTAAAACGATTTAAAACTTAACCTTAGTTAAATAAAAATCTTTTTATAAACATTTACTTGGTTTTCCCAGGGAAACACTTTCCCGTTTCTAAACATTCCAAAGTACTCTTTCATATAAATCCACTGATTTATTTCAAGTCAATTTATGATTTCAACATAAATTTCCAATTCCATACTTAACTATAACTTCCTCCGAAGTTAAATCACAATTTTCATTTCCGGAAATTCATTTTTAAATATAGTTTAAACATTTTTAAATAAACATTTTGGTGAATTTTCAATGGAAGCCAAATTTCCAATTCACTTAATTAAATTCCAATGAAATACGGCATTTCAAAACATTCTATTTTTCATTTGAACTTGTTAATTTATAGTCGGAAATTCCATTTTAACATATTTTTAATTTCCGGATAACATTAGTCGTTATTAAAATAAACATCGTTATTTTACACAATTTATAATTTCATAAATTTAATCTCCAGAAAACTATACTTTCCATTTACCCATTTCATAAACTTCCCATTATATTCAAAATCCCAATTTGGCCCAATTTACATTTTTCCTTTCAAATCCGATTTCAAATTCTATTCTTTGAAATTCTAAATTTAACAATTCATTTTATTTCGTAAAAACACAATTTATCCATTTATAATTAAATTCTGTGATTATACTTTATACAACAATTTCACAGTACAATTAAACTTCCAGATTTATAAATCACAACATATAAACAGGTATGACTATCAACTATAAATAATTGCTACATTTTGAGGAATCCAGTTGGATCCCTCCAACCTGTTTCTCCCTGCATCACAGATATTAGCACATCGCAATATAAATATCAACCAGACAGATAATAACAATTATATTCAGCCATCCACACAGATATTTAAATATTAACTATTTAAAATGCCTAGCATCCAGATGTGAGTGAGAAAAACTCACTTTGAGTTTCGGCGAGCGTTCGAAATTTAAATTAAACCGAACGATGTCCGATTTAACCCAAATTCCTACTTGCCTGGAATGACTCCCGGACTGCGCCATCACGTAGTATGTCTCTCTGCGATTCTGGCGTTCCCTGTTTCGTTGAAATCTGAGAACGTATGAACGAGTTACGGTTTTATAAAGTTTGAAACGTAATTTAAAAACAATTTCCCTTTATTAATTTAAAACTACCATCTCAGCCCTACATCGCGAAACGAGCCTGCTCCCCTATCTTTCTTCACGCGTGAACGTTCCCTGGAACCAAAGAAACCCAAACACGCGACTTAGGGTTGAAATTTGCGGCCACCACGATGAGCGTAAGCTTGATCGGCGAACACCATTGCATTGCCCTAGTCTCCACGCTCTACCACCAGAAATCGCGCCGAGCTCGGTCAACAAATGGCACCGAAAACTGTGCTCGAACCGACCATGAACGGGCTTCGACAACTCCCTCCACGTGACACTAAAATCCATCTCCACCATTGGATGCTTAGATCACGAGATTCTCTTCACTTTTCCAGTTGAGGGTTTTCGAAATCGTCGCGTGGATTGAACGAAAATGGAGGAAGAAATAAGAAGCGTTTTCGGCCATTCATCCTATTAGTGGCGGCCGATTCCTTGCTAGGGTTTACGAGAATAAACGTTAATATATATATCTATATTTAATAATATTTAATTAATAAAATATCTCAATTTAACCGTTAATGCAAACAACCTCCAAATCTCACGTTCCGACAGTCTATCCTGGGGTTTTTCCACGTTCCGGACACAATGGAACATGTTTCGTAAGCTGATTTGATCGTATGCACGAGATATGGAATTAAACGATCAATTTAAAATTAAATCGATTAAATCGATTTCGATGCGTTTCGAGCTGCCACGATCAAACGACAACTCCGATTGCTACGAAAATTGAAATCCGATAATAACTAACTATTACGGATCCAATGGAACTAGTTTCGTCGAATTCCGAGACTGCACCCCGGAAGGCTATTTTACTCGTCTATTAAATCAGGCGATTTGTCAAAATTGACGAAAACGCGTAAAATTTCACTTTTACAATTTTTTTAACTTAAAAATAAATCATATGAAATTTATAAACACATTAAAAATCATTCTAGCTCATTCCAGATCAGAATCTGATTAAATTGCATTTTAATAATATTAAATTCATTTTTAAATTAATATAAAATCCCAAATATTAATTTATCAACTTTAAAATTCATCTAAAATTCATCTAAAATTCCCACCATGCTATTTACAGTCAAATAACTCAAAATAGATTTTTAAAACCATTTTATTACTATTTACGTCTAAGTTCCCAAATTGTTTCAATCCAATATTTAATTGTTACTCCAAATTGGAATCGAATTATCATATTTTAAAATCTATAACTTGTTTTATAAATTGAACTCGATTCTCTTTGTTCCAAAATTAATTAAAAACCCACAGTGAACATTTAAAATGAATTAAATGTTCAAAATTCAATAGCTTAAAAATACGGGATGTTACAGTGGGGATCCACTAGAATGCATGTTATGCCTATGTAGACGCTAATGATTTTGATTCAGAGATTATTTCAAAATTGCTAAAGAATGCAATGTGCAGGTATATTTTTTTAATTTTCTTTCATTTTAATACTTCATCATTTAAAATATTCCATGTGTTGGTTGTTTTGCTTTGTATATATTTTTGTTAAAGAACTTGAACTATAGTTATTCTTTATTTAGATCACTAGTGTACATGAACCAAGGTAGACGTAGCTATGAGATTGTTATAGCATCTACATATTTTAAGCACTTGCATGTGTAATTGGGAATTTGAAACATTGGCATACATTAAATGCGGGTCAATTGAAATGACAATCCTTCATTTTTCATTAAAGGTTGTATCATTCTGTAATGTAGAGTATATGATTATTTTGAAAAGCAATTGAATTATATTTTAGTATTATAACAGTCCTTCAACTAAACAGCAAAATGCAATTCAATTTTGCAACTAAGTTGTAAAACATCAGCTGCAAAACTAACTCAGTTTTGCAAACTGAGTTGCATTTCAGTTTGCAAACTGAGTTGCAATTTGCGACTCAATTTGTTGCAACTCAATTGCAAACTGAGTTGAAATTTGCAACTCAGTTTTTCAAACTGAAATGCAACTCAGTTTGCAAAACTGAGTTGCAAATAACCATCTTTTTAGTCCACCTAAAAACATAACACCCGAAATCAAAAATAAAGAGAAACATAAATTTAACATTTAACTCCTGTTTAATGGTGCATAAACTTACCATTGGGGGTCTGTGCTGCAGGGCACAGATCCAAGCTGGTAGTGCTTTAAAAAAATGCATTATTTGATATATGCCATTTATCCTATGGTTTACTTTCATCATATGGTAAATGAATTTTGATGGATAGCAGTAACAAGGAACGATCTTTATATTGAATCAGTATTTAAATTGGGTTGACAGACCAGGGTTTGAGCGTGTAAATACATTATTTTCTTAATAACATCAAACAATTCAATATTTTATATATGTTACCTTAGGAGTCCTATGCTGCAATAGAGAGAGCAATAAGATCCTTGGCTAGCTTCTACTCAAAAGCTCGCCCTTTTGCAACACTCTCTGAAGAAGCTAGGACAAGTATCCTTGATAACCTAAATGTTGCTGAAGCAAATCCGTAAAGTACTCCTGATATGTAGTCATACATACTCGTTTTTCAAATTACCAGTTTTGGTTTTTGGAGATTTTATGATAACATGTCATTCTAATTGATGTTGTCTCTATACTTTTTGCTGTGTTAACTTGTAAGAAAATTTGGCTAAACCGGGATATAAATTAACTCAGGATTAATTCGCTTTAATGAGACTTTCATCATCGTACCTCTGCAGTGCTCTCAGGTAAGCTTCCATTTTATTGCTGAGTTTTTATTTTACTTTAATCTAGATATCGACAATATTGTGTTCTCGAATCCTGTATATTAACTTTACTTGTGTGATGATTGGTTTTGTTTATTAACATTTTAAAGTTAGAAATTAATGAAGCTTGGAAAGTAAAGGCCAAAGTTGACCATACAGTCCTCTCAAAATAAAAAACTCAAGCAAAGTATGTTGTTATTAAGAGAAATAAATTATTTTATTTTCAAATTGATTTTATATATTTCATTGTAGTTTTGCACCCTAATTATTCCATTTACTTTGCTATATAGGTATACAAAACATTCCTTCGCTATATGGAAGATTGCTAGCTAAAGTTGCTAATAAAAGGTATGTTTTTATGCATTTGAATGTGTACGCTATTATGATATATATTTTGTTATATATGATATAAATTCGATCTTGTTTTGATCGTGTAAATGTATATTGAATTAGGGCGTGCGGGAAAGCACTAACCCGTAAAGGAGGTGTTGTCGAAAATTCATGAAATCCGATAAGTTTATAAAAATCAACAAAGTTTATAATAATTAACTAAGTTAACCAAGTTTTATAAAAATTAAATAATTTTCTAAAAATTAACCAAGTTTTATAAAATTAAATTAATATCTAAATATTAATAAAATTTAAATAAATTTATGAAAATTAACTAAGTATAAAAATTTAACTAAGATAACTAAGTTATATAAAAAATAATTAAAAATAATTTTTTTACTTAATTTATAAAAATTAATTAATTTTTATAAAAGTTAACTACGTTATCAAGTTTTATACAAATTTAACTAGATTAACTAAAAGTTTATAAAAATTAACTACTTATAAAATTTAACTGTTATATAAAAATTAACTAAAATTATTTAACTAATTTATAAACTAAGTCTTATAAATACTCAACTAAGTTAATTAAGTGAGTTTTATAAAAATTAATTAAAGGATATAAATATTAACTAAGTTATATAAAAATTCACTAAGGTAAATGAGTTTTATAAAAATCAACAAAATTTAAATTTTTTAAAACAAATTAACTGAAGTTTATGAAAATTAATTTAGTTTTATAAAAATCATGTTCTCTATTCTGAAATCTTTGTGAACTGAAGCAAACTTTTGTAACCTGTAGTATTGCTGTCAAGGAGAACTAAAGTCGTGTACCCATAATTTATAACTGAGCGCCTGAGACAAGTAGTATTGTTGGCCTGTAGAACTAAAGCTTGTATTATAGCATAAACTAAAGCTAAAAGTAAATTTATTTTGAGTTGTATTGCTGGCACCCGAGACAAGTATATGAAATTGAAGCTAAATTGAATTTAGTAGAACATGGCTATGTCCTAGGTATATGAAATTGAAGCACACCTGAGGGAAGTCATGTTCAACATAGTATACTGAGATGGTGAGCATGCTGAGAGTATGTGCTGCTTTTTGACTGTAGAAGTGTTATATATGTTGAGAGTACTTATACATGCTGAGACTATGTGCTTCTTTTTTATAGTAGAAGTGTAATTCATAAAGTTTCTGTTTGAAATCATGCTGTATAATACTTATACATTTCTACATTTATGACTAACATACGCATGTATGTGCTTCTTTTTGACAAGTGTTGTATAATGCTTTTGAGGTTGCTACTTGATGTCACACTCTTTCTCCTTCAAATCGGTCATGCTTGTATTAATGTATTGACTATCGACATTCATACGTTTTTATTTTTAGTATGTATCGTTTTGGTTAGCTATAGTCGTATGTATTGTTAATTTTTGTCACAAATATTTATATGCTTAATCCTCCATGTATGAAACATTATGGATATATATATTTTGTGGTTTGGCTTATGACTCCATTTGTTTACGTACATTACAATGTGATAAGTGTGGTTTTTTGAATTGTTATAATATATTAGTAGAATTGAAAATTGTAAGCTTGAATGTATATGGCAATAAAAAAATGCAATGGAATTTTTTTTAAGCATTATCTACGTGTAACGACCCGTAAATTTTAACTGTTTTAATAACATAATTAGTTGAAATTTTGTGAAATTTTAAACGATAAAATTTTGAAATATAAATTTGATATTTGAAATGCGTCTAATTAATCATAGCAACTGGTAAATTTCATCAGATAATTTGGAAGTTTATTTTCTAGTGTAATTTTATTCCAATTTATATCAGTTAAAATTGATGATAATAAAATGTTTTCCAAGCCCGAATATTTTTACATAGAAAAATTCTAATCCATCTTCTGACTAAGACGTCATTTTTCATTTTTCCAAATTCGGACTTCTTTAGCTCCGTCGATCTTATTTTTCTGCGTTTTTGCTGCATTTTCCGCTAGTAGAAAATTCGAATTTTTATAATTCAATCATACCACTGATATCTATATGTCGTTTTGATCGTCTCGTCGTGCTAATTCGCGTAGTATATTCGTTTCCGTATTTCGGTGATCGTTACTCGACGAAAACTATGAAACAGATAGCTGTATCGCTTAAGAAATTCCAATTTTGGAATTCTGGACTAAACCCAACAGCCACTGGTATTTATTATTTTTAGAAAATCAATGCATGACTTTTATTTTCACTGATTCCAATGTTGTGCCGGTTCATTTCATTTTTTGGTTCCAATTCAATATTTCCTCTCGGTTGTTTTGTTGAGAATGGAAATATACAATTCATAATTCATGTAGCCTTTATATACGAAAGGCCACATTTTCTTTTGTGCAAATTTCCAAGCTTCCCCTTCCGCCATTGGCCACGACAGACTCGCCCACAGCCCGCGCCACCTTCCTCCTTCACCTTGGCCAAACCGTACTCCACGGCCAGTTCGCCTACACTTCAGCCACCCACACGCCCACTGACCTGGATCTTTCCCAGCCGAAGCCTCCTTCCCAAACATCTACACATATTTCGACAGCCACCCAGATCTATGCCGACCCCAGGCTTCCCACTCACTCCCTTTCTTCCTTCTTGCTCGAGATTCCTCCACCACGCGCACGAGTCATTTTTCCCCACGAGACCCGCCATTTCCATTACCTTCAGCCGCTTTCTCCTCGAGCATTGCCACCCTCCTCTTCATGCACCTGAGATCGCCCTCCTTTCTGCCACGTGATCCACCTCCCACCGACCCAATGAAGCGCCCGAACAAACAACCCAGCAACCGGAGAAGCCGGCCTCCACTTCTACCGCACGTGATTCTTTTTTTCCTAACCTTGCTCACTTGAGATCCATGTCCTTCCCAGAGCCGAACAAACCAAGCATCATTCTATCTTATATATTATGTAAGAATATATATATACTAATTACGTTACAGTTTTAATTTAATTTAGTTTATATATAAGACATTTTATTAGTTGGTATATGTACGGTTATATAATATTATCTTTAGTTGATGTTTGTTTTGTTTACATAGGTCAACACACATATATATCGTTATGAATTATTTAAGGGTTATTTTATAATAAGCATATATAGATATAAGTTTTATATATAAAATTTGTTAATGCAAGATGTTGCTGTTTGTGTAATCTATAAGTGAGTCCTTGGCTTTCGTTTATATATGTGTTCTCCGGTTAGTTATATAAGTTATAAAACAGTAGTATATATGTTTTTGCTAGTTACATTTTGATTGGGTCAGTAGTTTCAAACAAAAATATATATATTAGGGTGAAGCCTGTACACCTTTACATCCATGCGTATTGGTTACACGTTTATAGCTTGCATGTTTCCTTTTCATTACATTTTACTTTTAGGAAGTGTATTATATAAGTTAAGTTCCCATATCTAAGAATAAATGATAAGTTATACATATTCTGTGCACATATACATAAGTTATATAAGTAATGTAAGAATTTGTTGTTTATATATATAATTTTATACAAGTAGTTTATAATATGTTGTTTTGGTTGCTATGAAAAATATAGTCTATATATATATAATTGGCAGCCATTCATGTAAGTTATATATATTATGTTTGCTGTATATATAAGTCTATTTATTATATAGGATTTGTTGATATATTGTTGATCTATAATTTTATTTTATAAAGTGGGTATGTGTTTTAACTTAAATTATAACAGATATATATGTTAGTAGATTGATCTGGAAATTAAAAAAAAAGAAACATAAAGTGTAAAGTTATATATGCCAGTTTACACATATCAAGCTGTTATATATTATAAAGTATGAATGGTTACCTAAGTTTATATACATACACTTTAACGTATCATAGATTTACTAGTTATCATGTAGTATATTGTTTACATATGTTCTGGCTGTTGTTTTATAAAATATGTTTGTGTATATATGCTGCTGTTATATATATATATACATGTGATGCGGTTGTATATCTATATTAGTATTTATTTCAAATTATATTATTATAACAAATGTATATATGTTCGTAGATTTAAAGCTAAGTCAACATATATGTCTATACATATTAAGTTGTTCGCATATATTTTGCTTGCATACATGATGTAGTGTCTGCATTGATACATATTGTTAACATATATATGGTCTTTATATGTATTTGGTGTAGTAGATATATATGCATATAGTTGATAGGATTTGGGGTAATTAGTATATTCGTTTTAAGTTTTGTTTAAAGGAGAATATACATAGATTTTAAATAAGTGTTTAAAATTTAATATTGATTTTTTTTTCTTATAACAATAATAATAATACATATATTTTCTGTATATATCAAACTGATTCTGATTCAGTTCATCAATTCTTGATTATCAGCCTTGTTCGTCCAATTCACGTTAAATCTTGCCTTGCTTTGAGATTCGTGCCTGGATTCGTAGCCCATTTCTTTGTCAAATCTATCTAGCCTCGAAAGGTGAGCAATCACTCACGATTAATGTTCTTATATTTATTAAATTTGATTTCAATTGAAACGACGATTGAAATATGCTGCTGTTAGTTATTTATATTGCTATATCCATGCCATCATCTATATCTATTTACCTGTGACACCTGACACCATTATCTGTTATTTATATTGATATATATATGCCATCATCTGTATCTGTTCACCTGTGACATCTGACACCCTTATCTGTTATTTATACTGATGATATATGCATGTTACCGTTGTTATATTATTATCATATCTGTTATCACTCTACAAGTTCCCTGTTAGTATAGAATTCACTATGGGTTGAAATGATACATACCCGAATGATCTGTAGAATAGGAGAAAATCGTTATGGGTTGAAATGATAAACCCAAGCGATTTTCAATTGAATTGAATTTGAGATTTCGGGTTGAAAAGATATATACCCGAATATAATTTAAATTACAGATTGAAATGATAAATATCTGTATCACTTGACCATAGGATAGAAAATTATATACAGACACCATTGGTCTATATATATAAATATTTTGAAAAATGATTTCTATTGATTTGAAAAGAAATATATGGTTTTAATAAATATTGATTTTAAAGATTTATTAAAGTTGATTTGAATCAATATAAAAATATGTTTTGAGTATTTATGTAAAATTTATATTTTCAAATATAGAGTTTATAATGTTTCAGGTTGAAAGAAATTTGAAATTGATTTGGAATTCTTAATTATTTAATAATTATACTTAAATAAGTTTGCTTTGAAATCTATTAAATTTGAAATCTTAAGATATGTTTTATAACTTGAATTTGATTAAAAAGTGGCTTAAATGAATATTTCAAACTTATATAAATTTAAAAGGGATATTTTGTTTATATAAATTTGTAAATTGAAGTTGTATTTAGATGTTGAAATGATTAAAGAAATATCTTAGAAACTAAATGTAATGAAATTAAATTTAGATATAAATGGAATTATGAAATTTAGTTTTTGAAATATGGAATATTTAAAGCTTTGAAATATATTGAAATTTAATGGTTTATTTTGTGGTTCAAATATGTATTTGAAATTGATAATTTGAAATGGTTTATTGAGAAGCTGAATCGAGTTGAAATTGATGATTTGAGATTTGATTAAATTTTAATTTTGGAATTCGAGTTTATGTGAATTGATTTGTGAAATTTGAGGAAGCTATTTTTATATAAAGTATTTTAAACTATATCTAAAACTATTTATATTTTACTTTATAAATTTTAATATAAATTATTTTAATATAAATCATTTTCAATATAAATTATTTTATTATAAACTATTTTAACTTATAACTCCTTTATATAAACTATTTTATTGTATAAACTATTTTTCTATATATACAAATTTTAATATCTAAACTGTTTAAGAGGAAAGTGTTAGGATTCCAAAATGTTATGATTTCAAAGTGTTATGAATTTCAAGGTTTTGATTTCCAAAGTGTTTTGATTTTAAAAGACTTATGATTTCGAAAGTGATATAACTTTGGAAAGTGATATGATTTTGGAAATAGATTTATTTAAAGTGAAATTGATATCGTATGGATATGGTTTTGAAATGGCAATGATATTTCGGTTTGAAATATAAACTATTTTGAAAGTTTACTAAATGACCATCGGTGTAATTAATACGTAGTTATTAAAGAGACGGGGATCTGATATGGACATACTCTCCGTCGATACTGAAAACCACTTTAATAACTAATATACGCAGAGTGTTGATCCAGAATGAAGTGGATGGTTTGGTGAACGCGTTGACTGAAGAAAGGGAACGATATTGAATGACCCCTGACATGACTAAAACAGGAGCCGCGCCGGGCCATTGAGGTTAGCCACCTCTAGCTGACACACTTCTTCGATACCATATCTATTACTTATGTGATTCGATTTGGGTGCACCCCTTGATTTGGGAGTGTTGTTCGCGGTGATGAGGTAGCTGCTGCCTATGCTCAACATCAGTCCGGATCACACAACTAGTAGTATCCTACTTGGTATCGCCTCATGTACATTGTCATACTGATTATCCTATCCGCGACCACTACGATTTGTTTTGTGTTATACCTATGGGGTACCCTCTGATAACCACTAGTTTACGCTGGGTTTACGGTGCTGTATAGACTATGGCATTATAAAAATGTGTTAAGGGGGATAATGGTAACGCCTTAACGCTATTTTGATACTTTATATTACTGATAGGCATTATCTACTTAGCGTACACTACTACATAGTAGATAGTTTAACGGATCCTTAGAGGATGGTTATCCCAAACATCCTTTGAGTTACTTGTATTTCAGTTGTCATTTCACTTGAGCTGGATTTATTGATATAAGAATGTTAATCCTGACTCGAGTGTTTTGTGTTTTCTTTACGCTCGGGTCAGACTGAGTGTACCAGTATTCGAGACTCACCTTTGGAGTTGGAGCTTCGCTTGGAGATCCAACTATCTATCCAGCTTTCAGATATTCAGTTGATTCCAGTGATGTATTCTGATATTGTATTTGACTATTGTATTTGAGACTTCTGTTGTATCTTGTTTAACTCTATTATATATATAGTAGCTTCATGAACTACTATTCTTTTGTTTCCGCTGCATTATTGTTATATTACTCTGTGTCTGTGATCTGTGTTTATTTTATTTACTGTATATGCTGAGTTTTGCCAATTTAAATTAACCATATATTGTTTTGAATTATTCAAGTTTGACATGTGAATCTGCCTATGCACTTGGCGGGTGCAGCATGATAGGGGGTTCTCGCATTTGGGTTTGGTAGCGAGCGGATGACTCTTACTCCTACATGTCTCTGCGGGGTTGGTGTAGTCGAGAGGCTGGCCGTAAAGGCAGAACACATGTACAGCTGTATGCTATGATGAGCGTTACCCCACTAGCGACGTCCCGTTACAGTTGGTATCAGAGCTCTGGTTTTAGGAAAAACTCAGCATATAGAGTTAATTCAATTACAGAATCACGTTCGTTCGAGCTTGAATTCCTTCTTCTTTGACTTGGTTTCTTTGAATTTTGGAACGTTCCTTCGGTTCCAAAGTCCATTCGTGTCTCCCCTATTCGTGTCTTTTTAAATTCTGGAGTATCCCATAATTCCACTTCGAATGATCTCTATAATAAATCGGCGGTCTTGCCAATATCTGAATAATTTGCAAAGGAGTGAAACTCCTTTACAATAGGCATTGGTTTACCGGAGATTTCTGTATCCTCGGTTTACGATGCTATTATCTTTTGCTATACCCGAATTCTATCTTTGGCGATCGAATGTCGATTTGTCGTAGAATTCTACATCGAATTTATTCTTGGAATCACGGTTGACCCGGTTATTCAACGGTAGTTATTTCATATTCATTATTGATTATATTTATTTTATTATTATTATCATGGTTTATTATTGTTGTTGTTGTTGTTATTATTGCTTTTAAATTGACGTTGTCATTTAGTTTTGGGTTTCATCTTTAGCCGACCCTGACTTGTTTGGGAATAATGGCTTAGCTGATGTTGTATTATATATAGAAAATAATTATTGATTATAGATAAAAATTAGTAATGATAAATTATTTATTAATAATCATTGGTTATAAATTATAAATGAATAATGTTTTTACAACCTTTTATAAAAACTGGTAAATTAAAAAGTTTGTAATATGTATGTATTACAACTAGTAAAAAAAGAGTTGTGAAAATTGGCATTTATTACAACGGGCAAAAGAAAATGGTTGTAATAAGCATCTATTACAATGGTAAAATAGAGATGAAAATTGGTATCTAGTACGACGGACCAAAAACCGTTGTAATAGAACTATATTACAACGAGCCAAAAACCATTGTAATAGAACTATATTACAACAGGCCAAAACCATCGTAATAGAGATAAAAACTAGTATCGATTACAAGGGGCCGAAAATTGTTGTAATAGGACCATATTACAACGGGCAAGCTGACAACGTTGTAATATGTGTAATAGATGATGAAAAGTTGCACCCATTACAATGGGCTTAAGAAAACCATTGTAAAAGTTTTCTATTACAACGGTTGTTTATGGCTCGTTGTAAAACAGGCGTTGTAAAAGGATAGTTTTGTTGTAGTGTTACACAGTCTACCATACAATGCCTTAAATGGTGTCATCCCAATACTCTTCTGGTAATTGTTATTATAAGCAAACTTATCAGAAGCAAGTGATCTTCCCAAGATCCTCCGTAATCAAAGACACATGCTCTCAACAAATCTTCCAATACATGGTTCACCATGTCTGAGCATCTGTCTATGAGTGGTAAGCTGTGCGCAAGTTAAACTTCTTACCCAACGCACCCTGCAAACTTTTCGAGAACTCAATGGTAAACAATGGATCTCTATCGCTAAGGTACTACGCGGTATCCCATGCAGTCTCACTACATTCTTCATATACAGCTTCGCTAAGCTAGCCGCCATCCTTGTCAACTTCACTGGGATAAAGTGGGCACTCTTAGTCAATCTATCGACTATCACCCAGATGTTTTCATTTACCGTTCTCGGTCTAGGTAGTCCTTCTGTAAATCCATGGACATCGAATCCCACTGCCAAGTTGGTACTTCTAAGGGTTGAAGTAAATCGCTTGGCATCTAATGCTCAGCCTTCACTTACTGACAAGTGAAACATCTCTTCATATTCTCCTATATCTCTCTTCATCCCTTCTCAAAAGAAGACTCTCTTTGTATCACAATACATCTTTGTACCATCGGGATGAATAATAAACTTCACTCGATGATTTTCTACCAGGACTTCCTTCTAAAGATCTCATATATTTGAGACACGAAGTCTCCGTTTCTTCCTAAGTCATCCCTTTGAGTCCATCTCAAATCCTTTTAAGTCCTCAACATCCACACTCATCTCCAATCGCCTAATCCTTTCGGCAATCAATGGATCTTCCTTTTGCCTTGCGGCTATTCTTTCTACAAGTGTTGGACGTACCTCCAAACTCGCTTACATACTCGGATCTCAACTCGATCTAGTATTCTGCCTATAATGCACTCCACAAGAGGCTAACATCTCTAGCGTCTTCCATTCCTCAATCATAGCCATTACTCCATTCCGATGCTTCCTACTCAAAGCATCAGCAACCTTGTTCCCTTTTTCTGGCATATATTCTATCTCGAAATCAAATGTTGCTAAGAACTCAACCATCTCTACTGCTTCATATTCAACTCCTTCCGAGAGAATAGATACTTAAGGTATTTTTGGTCCGTATACAACTTGAACCATTCTCCTAACAAGTAATGTCTGCAAATCTTCAATGCAAACACCACCACTATCAACTCTAAATTATTAGTCGGATATCTAACCTCATGCGATCTCAAATTCCTTGATGCAAAAGCTATCACTCGTCCTCTTTGCGTCAACACTACTCCCAAACCTATTTCACAAGCGTTTATATACACTATCTGTAACACCCTAGTGTTGAGAAGTAATTGATTAAAGATAATAATAGTGATTTATTTGAATAAAATGAATTTTTTTAAAAAGATTCATCAACAATAATTTCGATACTTTTATATTTATGAATTTAAAATGATTCTAAGATGGTAAACGTAATTATATATTTTATAACATCTAGTATCATTAGAAAATGTGATTAGAAATATATTTTTAAGGAAAAGAAGTTTTATATTATTTAAATGTATGGTTTGGGAATTATTTAGTAATTGGGATCGATTGAAATGTAATTAAGAAATGATTTAAAATAAAATAAGTTAAAATATAAAGATAATATTTTATAAACTTATATATAAATAAGAAATGAAGATTTGTGTTAGTAATAATTTTTGTAAAGAATTGAATTAATTTCCTGTTGACTAAAATGATACTTATTAAGTGAGCTAAAGATGATATTTTTGATATCATTAACTAAAATTAATAAATTTATAAAAATAAATTCTATAAAAATAACATAATGTTGAGTAAACAATTCAGTGATGTAAATATGATTTTTATTTAAGTTTTGTAGTGATTAAAATAAAAAAGAAAATGTTTTGCAAATGAAGAAAAGAAAATGATGAAATGGGCTTGTAATGGTGTAAGCCCCAAACCTTTGTTCATGAAACTCAAATTGTGTTTACAAGAGAAGTCTAGACCACCATTTTTCTAGAAAATTCACTCATTCATTTTCCAAAGGAATTCACATTTACATCATTATAATTTTCATCTTCATTCTTGTTTTCATGAAAAGCCATAGAAGAAATACAAAATTCTCTTCATCTTTTAATGATTATAAAATCAGATAAAATCCAGTTAATTCTAAATTTAAAATATGTTGCTCTCAACACCAAGCTACACCTATATTCATAAAGAAGTTAAAGTTTTGGTCAAACCGTAGAATTTGATGATTTTCAAAATAGGGCTAATGAACAGAGAGTTAAGCTTCAGAGCTTCTTTTGGCCAAGGTGAGTGTTATATATACCCACAACTATGTTTATATATTTGATTTCATCTTATATACATGTTATTATGTATGGATTTCATATATTAATGAACTTGTGATGGTATTTTTTGGTTGAATTAAAATTATATTGAAGTGTGTATAAAAATTTAAATCAAATCCAAGTGGTAATTTTTTGTGTTTCAGGCATTCAGTCGACTGGGCTATAAATCGGTCGATTGAACCAATATAAATTTCAATTCCAAGAGAAAATCTCAAATTCAATCGACTGTTCTTTTAGTTTAGTTGGCTTGCTTCAGTCGACTGAGAATGTTGTTCAGTCGATTGAACCTGCAACTTTTCTACATTCCTGATTTTTTTTATTTTTTTATATTTTAAATCCTGTTTCTATTTATTTTAAAAGCATGATTGTTTGTGTTTATTAATGTTGTATATTATATTAATATTTTCTGAAGAATACTATAATGTTTTGATATTTATTTAATATATATACCTTTAAAGTGTTATTATAGTTTAATATATTTTCTTTCAATAAACATATTTTATTTATTATAAGTTTAATGTAAATTAGTTCATGGTTAAAGAAAATTATAAAGTAACTTCTAAACGTTATCTAATGATTTTAAATAATCATCAATATGATTTTGTATGGTATTGTGTAAACTGAAATGTAAAAGAATTAATTTGAAGGTAAATTAATTTATTTTAAAATAGAATTCAATTAAATAATTTGGAAATGGTTTCTATAATTGTACATATATCTTATAAAGTGATTTGTAAGTCCTAATACATATATTATTTTAGAAATGAGGTTTTGTAATAATATTTTCTTTTATCCATAAATAATTTTAATGTACTTTTTAATGATTAAGAGGACCAAGTTTTTGTTCTAAATATTAGTTTTAATATTATTTCACTATATTCTTATGATCTTATTTCTTCCCCATTGATTTATAATCGTTATGAATGATTTGCCATTGATATTGATTTGAGTTACATTTTAAAATGATACAGCGATGACATCTTTCTATTGGATTGATTGATACTTATTCTGTATGACAAGAAACCTGAATAAATGATTTAGTGATACCATCTAGTATGGACTTTCGGTAACACTTTTTTCGTTATTCTTTGGACTCGTTATATAGAATAAAGAATTGCAAGTGTGATATGTGAGCACTGAACAAACAGACTAGTAACACGCGATGGTATGGAACGCCATTGTGTTATTTATTCGGTTATTTATTTGCTCATGGATGACACTCAAAACGGGGCATGTTGTATGTCATACTCACTGCATTGAGTGTTTGATAGTCAGTGGTAACTTACATGTAGAGCCGCGTGGCGTCCATTGTATATATTCTATGTGTCTGTCTACCTTTGTCTAGCTCCTTTTATGGCTCGGGAGTAAATCGGATTGGCAAATATCCACCCTAGAGACCTGATCTGGGGTCTTGCCCTAGATTTGCGACACCGTTGTTATATATTATATTGAATGTGCATCATAGTAGATGGCTACCCGTAGCCCCTTTTGTCTCTTAGGCTAGCAAAATGTTACCTATAGGGGCAAAGTAGGGTCGTGATCGTGGCTACGCGTCGACTAGCATTAGTGGATATGTATCACGATCTCCGTTGGGGTAACTAAGGCTGTAGGAACAGATCTGGCTATAGAACACTAGTAGACCTGGGTTCCTAAAGCGGGCATAAGGCCATCAGTCTCCCGTCTGGTTTTGGTTTGTGTGTTATAGATAGGCATATATGAGATGAGATTATACCTGAGACTATGTCCAAAGTGTAGTCAATCTTGTATCCTTCTATGATAGACGACCTACTTATTATTGATTATATCCGGGTATTATTATGAACTAGCTCAAATCTTCCTTATTGATCTTAGTGATTTTATGAAGGTATTTTATAATATGAAATTGAGAGATATTATGGCCAGTACTTTGTCATTGCTTGACTATGCTTAAGGATATCTCATTACTGGTGATATATGGATTTGATGACGATTTCACTATATAGATGATTCACCCATTCGATGTGGATTTAGTAGAATTTGATTTGATGTGTTTATTTGGGTGATGATTCTTTCCTATGTGGATTTGTTGTGAATTTGGTTTTGAGATATTATGAGGTTGTAATGTCATCATTTTTATACTTACCATATTGTCATTGTATGTTGTAAAAACACTTATCATTATAGACATAGTCTGACCCATGTGTTATTTATAATACTCGAGTCAGTCTGAGACATTTCAGGTTCAGGGACGATATGACCGATTTATGGATGTTGGGCATAGATGGATGATAGGATTTCTATGTATACACTCATTGTATGCTATTGCATTGTATTTAGACTCTTGTATCATAGGATCTAGTATACATTTCTCTTATATATTATCGTTGCGTATTGACTCTGTGTTCTTATTGTTATTACTATATATTGTGTATTGTTCTGTTTTAGAGGCACCCATATTTATTGCTTTGTACTTGGACTGTATACATATAGGTGAGTTATTTATTCGTTGTTTAAATACATATCGGTATTGGTCCAAGGGAATATTCATGTGCGTGTCCCATATTTCCTTATTCTCTGTATTACTCGATAGTATTACTTAGTAATACTCTTGAGTAGTATGGGTATAGAGGTGGGGGCGTTACACTATCACATCCTAGTTCCCTTCAGGCACGATCAAAACATGAGCATTTTTTAATAACTTCTTCAACTCCTGAAACGACCCTTCACACTTGTTAGTCCAAACGAACTTCTCATTCTTTTGGGCCAACTTAGACAAGGGGCTGCTGTACACAAGAAATCTTTAATGAATCTACGGTAATAGCCAACCGATCCTCAAGAAACTTCTCATCTCTGTGACCGTCTCTGGCCTCTTCCCACCCTTATAGTTTCTATCTTTGATGGATCCACAGCTAATCCATTCTTCGAAACAACTTCCCTAAGGAACTTTGCTTTCCATTTCTTAAAGTGGCATTTCAAAATTTTCGCCTTCAACTTATGTTGTCTCAACATCTCCAACACTAATCTCAGATGGATCATGATCTCTCTCATCCTTAGAGTATACCAGAATATCATTAATGAAGATCAACACAAACTGATCCAATTAATCATAAAAGATCCGGTTCATAAGATCTACGAAGAACGTTAGGGCATTGGTCAGTCCAAACGACATCACCAACCGCTCATATGAACCGTATCTTGTTTAAAAAGCAGTTAATGGAATATTATCTTCTACTACCTTCAGTTGATGGAATCCCGTTGCCAAATCTAGCTACGAGAATACTCTAGCCCCACTCAACTAGTCAAATAAGTTGTCTATCCTGGGCAAGGGGCAACTATTCTTCACCGTAAAATTATTCATTTTTTGACAGTCAACACACTTCCATAAATTTCCATCCGACTTCTTTACGAATACCATGGATGCTCCCCTGGAAAACTATTTAGTCTGATGAAACTCTCATGCTTAAGTTACTCCAATTGCATCTTCAATTCTTCCATCTCCTTGGACGGCATTCTGCTAGGTAGCTACTAATAGGTTGCGCCCCTAGCATTAAATCTATCCGGAATTTGATTGCCCTTCTTGGTGGTAATCCCAATATAGGTTCGAAAACGTATGCAAATTTTTGTACTACTCGCACCCTACTGATCTCATCCTCCTGAACATCCAAAGCACATAACATCAAGTCTTACTTCTCCCTCATTACGTCCAACGCTATCATAATTCTTTCTCCTCTCCAGGATTCTTTAAGGCCATAATCCTATCCGCGTAATAGATTCTAACGTCATTTCACACCAGCTAATCCATACCCAAAATTACCACATACCCTATGAAGCCAGAAACATATGGGTCGCAAACAAACAAATGTCCACACAAGTTAAATTCAAGGTCAGTGCACCTTAACCCAAGAGTGGCATACCCACTGATTGGATTAAAAACATGCATGGACGTAATCAAACAGGTAGTGTCAAGTCCTAACCTATCAACCAAATCTCTCGAAATGAAAGAGCGTGTAGCAACAGTATCGAACAGAACTCTAACTAATATATCAAAAATCAAAATCATACCTCCAAGCACACCCTTCACTTTCTCCTCCGCAGTTGATCCAGACAAAGGACCTTCCAAAGCATAAACCTTTTCCAGTTTAGTTTCCAGGCAATCGCTCTTCTTATGACATGGCATATTATAGATAAAGCACTTGGCCATGTCCTCCGGCTGGGTACACTTAGTGGACTAGTGCTCCTTCTAGCCATAGTTGAAGCATGTAGCATCAGCTATATTCGACTATTGAGCTCTCCCTTCAGAAGTCCTTTCCCTTTTCTGGTTCTTTCCACACTTGCGATTCTTTCTGCCTTCCTCATACAGATTAAATACTTTTCTTATGCCCTCTCTTAGGCTTAACATCTGCCTTTTTTTCTCCCTAATACAAGTGGTCATACCTTCTCGTCATTTCCATCACCATATCAAACAGAGCCAATAATTAAGCCATCATCTTGTGATTTAGCTACTTCTTTAGCCCTTTAATGATTTTTTCGTTCTTCTTTAGCAGAGTATTGATATGCTCCCTTCCATACTTCGATAAAGCATTAATTCTAGATTTACTCTGCCAAAGTCATCTCTTCCTGCTTCAAGTCAAGTAACTCCCGGCACAAAGTACTTTCTGAGGTTCAAGGATAAACTAAGCCTTGAATCGCACCTTGAACTGCTCCCAAGTTATCTTCTCCTCTAGGACCTCAACAAACACAGCCTCCGACCAGTCTAATGCATCCCCTTGGAGCCGATGAGAAGCCAACCTCCTCTTCGGAGCATTGGTATATCCTAAGTCTTTAGAAAATTTGTTCACATACCTTCAACTAGTTTAACACCTCCAAAGAAAACTCCTTCCCTGTGAAATCCTTTCCACCACATGTAACAACCAGGACTTTAGTAGGCTTGAATTTCGACTAAATCAACTTCCAAGTCCATTAAGGCACAGATCATTGGTTTTGGTAACTGTAATAAACATAAGTATATTAGAGAGCGATCAATATAGCCTCAGAGCGGAATAGAAAAATATAATAGAACATAGATACTGATTGAAGCTACTACCATGGAATCAATAGTATCCTTGGATACTAATTGCCTTGTCAACGCTGAGCATGCAAAAGAAGACTTCTCCATCTATCATTCCCGTCTTGCTCCAGTAACATAATCGTAAAACTCTAAATATGAAAGTTGATCAGAAAATCGCCACCAATGCAATGATACAAGTTTCATAGCCAAATTCCAACTTTTACTGAAAATTCCAATTTTTACCTTAATAACTATTTACTAATTACCGTATTTTTTTAGGGTGTTAAACCACTGCTCTTGAAATCTTTGTTCATTTTAGAAAAGGCTACATCCTTGCTACCTCCTGTCTCGCCTCAATAGCTCTACTACTTGTTGCCTCATCATCTCCGTCATGAACTAGTGGAACAAAGCTTTTACATCCATTCCTCCGTCGGTCGGGGCAGTCATTTGAGTACTGGTTTTAGTGCGAACTTCTGGGGCTGCGTCCCTTCCTTGACCGTTAGTTTGGGTACTTTCAACTCCTCTACTAGTATTCACTCTAGTATTTCCTCTATTCAAACATCGGCTACATAGATCCATTCTTGCCTTCTGCATAAGCAAGGTTCGTAAGAAATGGAAGTAAGTGAGTGAAATCAATCATCAAGGGATAGATATATTATCCTATATATCCATGTCAAAATACAAATACATTATATATATCGTATACCCTTCCCTATGGTGTTTGCTTTCTAGTTACCTAACATATACTTAGCTATGTTTTACTTAGGTGTTTCCCTAACCTATGCTTTGATACGAAGTTGTAACATTCTCCACTTCAAAACTCGAAAATAGATGCCGATGATGCTACAATTATCACCAAAATCATTTTCCAGCGATAAAATGAATTTAGTATATTTTTTTCACAACATAAGTAAATAGAGAAGCTAAATATTTTTTCATTACATCAACTAGAATGACAAGATCCATTACATCCCCAAATCATTTCCACGTAGCAAGTAAATATATAATAAGAAAACTAGAGTAGTGTGTGTCTGACATATGAAGATGCTAACACCACATTTAACCAATTATAAATCATATTTTTACACAACATAAATTTCAAAATATTTTTGTTTAAATAACAATCCTCCTGCTTTTTCTTCAGAGTCTTTATTCATCCTTCGAAAGATAACCGTCTAATCCATAAACTCAGCCTACTCAATGAGTACCCATAAGTTTATGGAATATAATAAAAACACGAATTGGAAAATAAGTCTAGTATGAGTAAAACTTTTACCTTTACCATCCATCGTGAGACCACACCGCTAATTTGGAACAGCCCTACACTTCATCATCACAGCATAGTACATATCAATATATATAATAAACAATATATATCATGGAAAGCAACCATGTGCATATATTCAGTTAATACGTGTTCCCTACACGTGTCATCCAATTATGAACCATGTCAAATACACACACACACATATGTATGTGTGTGTGTATATTAATTCAAGTCAAGCATGCTCTATACTTGTCATCAAAATAAGAATTAAGTCAAATAATCAATCAACATTCATTCATCCATCACCTAATCTCTTGTTTTAGGCTTTCTTTATTAAGTTATCATTAACTTATTTTAGTGATCTCCTCTTTAGGGCTTCCTATCACTAGTTTAAACTTCTGTTCAAACAATGTCACTGGGTGAAAATATTGACTCGTTTCCGCACGGGAACCACACTAACTAGAGTCCCTCGGACTATCCTAAGAGGTTGAATGTAAGAACTCTAAATACATTCTAATAAACATCCCTACTGGATGTCAATAGCCCCACTTAGTTCCTGATCCGCTATCGTTCACGTTGCCGTTTAATATATAACATCCTCCTGGGATGTTTTGGGAATCTACCTTAACTCCTCTATAGAGTTTTATAATATTGTTAGGTTGAACCCTATCATGGCTCGCTGTTACATACCATTGGACTTCAAATTATTAGTCAAGGCGCTCTGGCATCTATTAACTCCATGAGTTTATATACGTTTACGATCATGGTTCAACCCGTTTTCTTATATTTATTAATTATGTACGCTAAATATTCTTTAGATAAAACATTTTTATCATTTTTTTAAATGATACTATGTCATTTATTAGCTTCTCTAAGCTTATATTACTTCAAAAATGAGCTAACACAATTTTAACTTACAACCATTTATTTCATCCCTATGAAATAATTCAGTAGCACTTGGAAACTATCTTCCAAATTGTCCTAAGTATTTGTTATTTTACTTATAAAAGTATATCTTCCCAAGCTGTTACAAGTTGCATTTTTCTTGTTATATATTGGTTACCTCATAGCAATTGCATTTAATTAAAAACATTATCAACGGTCGCGTGCAATCCCAAGCTAACCTGTACTACCGTCGTGCAATCCCAAGCTAACCTATACTACCGTTGTGTTTAATTTTTTACATAGTCATCGTGTTCAATTTCAAAAGAACCATCGTGAAATACGCATATTTAAGCGTTCGTGTTTTGTCACCTTGCGGAGCCATTGCTTGCATTTTAACTGAAGCCTTCGCAGGCATTTTTATAATTTGGTGTCATGTTTTAATTTAAGTCCTTCGTAATCTTTCTTTCCCTTTCGTGCACTGTATTTTCCCTCTTTTTCGTGAATAGGAACCTTGCCAATTTACCGATGTGAGATACTTACTCAAGTCCTTTATATATTAAAATATGTTCATTCATCTAGAAAAATGCTTTTGTGATTTGATGCTTGCCCAAGTACCTATGTGGGTGTTCAATTATTTAGCTTGTACTATTCTTTTTTCTACGACTTCATTGTACAACCATCGTGATATATTTCCTTCATATACTTTACATGCACGTGAATACTTAGTTTCGTGAGTAATAATGTAACGTTGCATGTAGTTTTGTCTCGTTATATCACCTATAGTTTACATATGATATCTATGAAGAATAATTTTGGGGTTTACGCGCCTTTATCTTTTTTTTCTTTCCACGTGCAAATATAGCTTTGCACGCAGAGTCATCAAATACACACACACACATACATATAGAGTTTTGTGTCGTATCCTTAAATTGTGATTTCGTATGCAAAGTTGTTCCATATATTTCATACGTTGCTCATATTGCCCTTAGCTTTTATTGAATGTGAGTTGTCACCTTGAATAAATGCATGTCATTGTATTACTTCTTTTTGTAAATGAAGATGAGCTATATGCCCATACACACACATGTATGTAAATACTTTATGCATATATATATATATATATATTTGTGTGTTATACTATTTTATTTTCCTTAGTTATCATGAACATTTATATTTCATGTTATCTCTTGCAATCCCTTCACGAGTTACCCCCATACAAGCTGTTTGAATAATAATAAAGCCATCATGTAATAAAGCCTTCATACGTTAAAATGCTTGGCTAATATGTGGTGTCCCCTCTTTTATTCTAGCTGTTGTGTATAGATTTTCTTGATCGGACCAATGTAAGTTTAGCCTAGGTTAATATATTTCACTTGATCAAAAATGGTCCATTGACAGTTTTGCAAATAAATTAAAAATTGATTTATTACCCCCTTAAGCAACTTATTTTTACCAAACTCAATTTGTTGTCAATTTCTTATTGGTTAATATCCTTTCACTGTAATTTCTTTCTATCAAATATCAACCATCAAAATTAACCAATTAATTAGTGCTTTCCTTTACTAAATAATTCATATAAAATAAAAAATTGATGAAATAATCCAAAAAATTGACCAAAAATCTCTTTTATCATATTTTACCTCATGTAAAAAATTTAGGACAAAACGATTAATTTTATTATTTTTAATAATTAATTAACTTGAAATTGACCATTTTTACCAAATTATGAAATTCATTAAATATTATTAACTTCAAAATTTGAGAAATTAAAAACACGCCTTTATTTCCTCATTAAGCATATCATAACAAAATTTCATGGATTTTGTATGTAATTAGACCGTGTATTTCCCTAAAAAACATGAACTAAATAAAATTAAATTTTAAACCATATTTAAAAGAATATTCAAACATCCAAACATGTTTAGCATCATCAAAACATTCATATGAAAGCCATATTCGAACCCAATAGGTTAGGAAATATTTTAGAGATTCTCACCTTGATTAATAAAACTTGATTTAATCTTCTTTCCATCTTAAATTTGAAAGCTTGATCTCTTTAGCTTGATATTCTCTTCTTCTTCTTTGGAAAATGTTGAGTTTGCTTAGAGTTCTTAGGAATTTTCTTTTGTGTAAACGAAACGAAATGAAGTTGAAGTGGGATGGAAATAGGGGTTAGGAATATGGGTTAGTGGGTTTGGGCCATACTAACTTATTTTCCTTTAACCAATCTGTTCCATTGAATTTAAATTATTTTCTTTCATTAATCAAGACCAAGAAGGTTACTCAAATTACCCTTGATCCATCCAATTAACTTTTTAGAATGACCCACATTTAGTTAATTAAATTTCCCTTAGGAAATTCTTGTAAGCAAATCACTTTATTAATTTAGTTAATAATGTCTTCATATTATAAATTCAATTCGATCCAATTTAAATTCCATATATGGAATCTCCATAATATGGGGTGTTACAAATCCCAAGAGAGACATATGAAGATGCCCTCTTAGATGATCAGAGTTCTAACTACTTAGAAGGTATAGTACCCATCATTACATACAGTCAGCCAAATAAAAAGCAGTTAAACTATTATATAGTGGAAATATAATCTTTTACATAATAGCTTACCTCATGCATGTCTTTGAAAGCTTATTCGTTTAAACCTTAAAAAACATTACCCTTGGCTTACTCAATTCCAAATTGAGCATCCGAGAGTTTAAGGGGAAATAAAAAACTTTGGATCAGACAAAAGTGTGGTGTGAATAATATTATACCATCTCGAACCAAAATAGATACACGGTGAGACCACGCCGTTGAGTAAAATGGGTTTTCTCCTATTGGTACCATTAAAATCATGTCAAATCTGCAGCTAAAATGATTAGAACATAATCATAATATAATCATACAATAATGGGTAAAATGAATGGTCCTGCATTCATTAAGGTTAAAGGGTTACACATTCCCATAATTAACCAATCCCAAAATAGTCCATGGCATAGTTTTCTCAGGCCCACTAGAAACCTATAGTAGTTTTGTAGGCTGACTAAAAACCTATTGGGCCGACTTGGGAAAAAATATAATCAGATAAATCATAATCTTTCGTCCCACGAGAGGAAATAACCTTAGCTTCTGTCCAATAGAAAAATACAACAGTGACTCTAACTAGTCATCTGTTCCCCAAATCCCCAAGATCATAATGTTGGGTGATATCATATACATATAAGTGAGCCTATCAACAATTCAATATGTGCAATAATATCCTATCAAGATACAAAGATGAACATACAACATATCAGCAATCAATTAAATATATATTCAATATAATAGCCAATTTATACACATTACTTTCCCAAAGTAATGGTTTCCTCTTTAGGAACTCTTTCAAAAATGGGCAAATACACTTTTCTTCTCTTTTGAAATTTTATAAAAATACTTAACAAAATCATCTTTTTGATTAAGTAAATTTTAGCCCCAAAATAGAGTGAAAATCATCCAAGCGTTATAAAATAACTGTCCCCAACTTTTCAAAATCATAGGCTATCACACCTTAAAAATTTATTTACTTTCGCGTGTTAAAATATAGGCCGTTGTGCCTTAAAAATTTACAAACATTCACGTGTTAAAATATAGGCTACCGTGCCTTATATATTTTATAGTCATCACCTGCTAAAAATAAAGATCATCACGTTCAAACCCGCTTGAAATCATCTCGTGAAATTTTGAAGCCATTTCATTATTATTCTTCGCATGCATTTAATATGCCTTCGCATGCAGTTTTGCCACATGACCAGCCTTCATATGCATTCATTTTCTTAGCTATCACCTGCATTTATCCCGCGCATGTAATAATCCTTCGCATGCATTCTGCTATAATTCATTTAGAACTAGTGCGTAACCCGTGCGTTGTACATGATAATGCTGCTAAAAAATAATCTTTAAAAATTAATTATTGTTAAAAATTGAATTTTTTAATTAGTATACGATAAATTTATCGAAATAAAGGAATTTATAATTTAAAGTGACATGCAACACTCATATGTAAGGTAGAGGGTCGCTAACCACGTATTCTTGTCGGAATTATTATCCTAACTCGGTAATAGAAAAAACAATATATATATATATATGTATGTATGTATGTATGCATATATATATATATATATCTGTGTGTGTATATATGTATATAGTTTGCTATTACTATATATGAAATAGTTGATGCTATGTGATACATGTATTTTTTTATATATGGATGAAAAATATGAATTTTCCATTTATATTAATATGAATATTGTATATATATTTTTAAGAATTTATAATGAAATAATAAATGTTACATAATTGCATATATTTAAATATTTTAAATCAATGATCAACTTAACTAATTAAATATATAGAGCTAAGTGTTAGAAAGTAGGAAAAAATGAGAATAGCTTTGTATGTAATTGTAGTTGAGAAGAACATCTTACAATCAACTTATATGCATATGAACTTTATTCATTATTTGAGATTTCAATTAGAAAAACTTTTTTTAACTTTGTAGTTAATCATAAATTTCATATTGCTGTAGGAGTGTCATGTTTACAACTTTGTAACAAATAATGACGTCCACTCTCCCACTTGGGGAGATGGTAGCCCAGCGCATTCTCAAGGTGCAATGAGAACCACTAGGCTAGGCCTGGGCTACCATCTCCCCAAGTGGGAGAGTGGACGTCATTATTTGTTACAATGGTATCGGAGCACAGCAGTCCGTTATCCATCCACCGTTGAGAGCAAGGGGTTTTCGCTGCTCTGTGAAACCAGCCTCACGCATTGTCCCCTATACTATGGCAACCATAGCAACAACCTTTCAGCCTAGCCACACCAGCCACTCAGCAACTTGGATCGGGCAGACCAGAAGGTTGTACATTGTACCCGAAGGTCCAGTACTGGCACGCCGCAATGGCAAATGTGTCACAAACTCTCGAATAGGAACCCGAATAGTGTTAACGTGCGTCCCATACCACACGTGCGTATGCAAAGGAAAAAAAATTATGTAGCATTAATATGAGTTATGCATTGGGTAAATTTTAATGTCATGTTGAAAATGAGGATGTCTACATAACCTAATTTTTATTAGAGTAATCCATACTTCCACACCCATGTTGTAAAATATAAATTTATCCTTCAAAAGTTGTAAAAAAACGAAATTTTGTAACGCAATGTATGATATTTTTTTGAGATAAATGAATTATAAATTAAAAAATATATTATTCTTTACGTTTACATTTTATGTTATGTGATTCTTATATCTTTATATATGAATAAAAATATTAATTTTATCTTTGCTTATATATGAATGTTGTATACATACTTAATTGGTATATTTTAAGATTTATTTAATGAACTAATAAATATTAGTTAATTGACTTTATTTGAACGAATTAAAATAAATATGACATAATTAGTCAAATACATGAATATGAGTAAAAAATATTAGGAGAGAATTGAGAAGGGTTTGTAAGTAACTATGGAAATTTAAAATATAGGCGTCTAAAGCTAAAAATATAATTTTTCAGTGTAATGCATGATAACTTCATTGATATAAACCAATTATAAAATAAATTTGTTATTGTTGTTAGTGTATATAACTTATGCTATGTGATTTACATATCTTTGTATGCAAATGAAAATTTTGTTTTACCAGGTAGTTGATGCTACTATGGTATACTATTGAAATTGTTCATATTTTAGGATTTATATGACGTATCGAATATTCGTTAGCTGAGTTTATCAAATGGTTTAAATTTTGAATTATGTAATTAATATAAATGTATGTGTGTGAATATAAAATATTAGAAGAGAACTAAGAAGACATTTATGAATAATTATAGAAAATTTTAAAATTATGCATTTGATTATAATTTGGCATTAGAAGTTTAGTAGAATAAAAGTGATAAATTATAAAAATTTAAAAGTAAAATATCTAGAGAGAGAATTATGGAGAGTGGAGAAAGCTCCTATAATTAATAAGAGAGCTTGAATTTCTTCTACTTTACTATTATTTAATAGATAGGGAACGTGAGATATTGCCAAGTGTCATCGAGTGTATTTGTCTACTATTTGATTTTGTGTGCAATATATGCTTTCGTGTCCATCATATTATAAAATAATATAATATAATGAATGTGAGCATTTCATTTATAATTTGATATGCTGTCAATGTAAGTTTTTGTGCTTAGTATATACTTTCGTTTCCAATGAATAGTGCTAGCCTCCGCATGGAATCAAGTGTAATTATTCTTCCACCTTCGTGTTTTATTTACTGCTAGCCTTACTATGCCTTGGTCATCGCGACTTATACATGCCTTCACGTACAATATGCAGAAGCAGGGTCATCACCTACAAAATAGGCCTTCACATAGAATATGCATAAGCAGGGGTCATCGCATACAATGCTGGCCTTCGCGAATAAAAAAAGTTATACCTTTGTGCACTTAAAATTATTGTTTGGTGTACTGAAATGTTGATTTCCCGTGTGGTGTCCAATTTTCTATTCTAGCTTTTAGGCATAATTTTTCTTGCCCCAATGTAAAGTTTACCTTGGATGATTAGTGTTACTAGATCAAAAATGGTTCAATGGCAGTTTTGTAAAATATATTACCCCTTTAAACAGCTTCTTTTTACCTAACCCATTTGTGTTCGATTTCTATTGGTAAAATTTATTCTTTTATCCTTTCACTTTTCTTAAAATGTTAACCCTAAAAATTAATACAATTAGTTAATTAATTATTTTTCTCTATAATTAAATAGAGTTTTCCTTCACTAAATAATTCACATAAAATAGGAAATTAATGGGAAAAATCCCAAAAATTTACCAGAATTCAATTTATAATTTTTCACCTTCGGTAAAAATTTCGATCCAAATTAATTATTTTTCATATTTTTAATGATTAAATTCCAAACTTTAACAATTTTCTCACTTAGAAAATTCATAATAAACTGACATAAATTCCAAATATTAAGAAATTTAAAATCCATCTCCATAATAATAATTCGAAAATCATATCAAAATTTTAGATCATTTGGTGATCAAAAACTTAGTTTTCACACTAAAATCCTTTAGGAAAATTCCTAAAAACCATTTAATTGACAACCATTCATCCAGAAACTTATATCCATAATTATTCAATTCAAATGCAAGATATAAACACCCAATAATTCGGATTTACAACAAACCAAATTTTAAAAAACACAAAAACATGAGGTGGATGCATATTATTCACCGTAACCCTTGTTAAAATATTTGGATTTGACTTTATTTCTTTTTCCCTCATCTTTCTTCTTCTTCTTAGTGAAGATGATGATCAACAATGGTCTGCCTCTTCTTTTAGTTTTTGATTTGAGAATGAATTAGAAATGAATGAGGGAAAGAGAATAGTATAGTAAAATGTTGGCTCTTCCTCTTTTACCCTTCTATGTTCATGCTTACTTATTCCTTTAAACTATTCGCTTTATTACATTTACAAAGACCAACACACACTAATTAATTAGTTAGTTTCATAATTACAACTTTTCATTTAATTATCCCATAATTAAATATTTAAATTATACGCTAATATATAAAAATTAAGGGTATTCCAGGCTCCCCTTTTAAAGAATTTCGTCTTCGAAATTGCAACAAGGAAAACAATAAAAACATATAGAAGAAACAATGCTAGTATAATTATAGTCAATTCTGCATACAACAATAGATCATACAATTAAAATAAAATAGGATAAACTTCTCTAATCCTATCTTCTATTTCCTAAGTACAGTCACGTCCATCGGCACTTCACTGAACCTTCACTGACTTGACTGTCTTATTCCTTAACTGCTCCGTATCCCCATCTTATGTTTCCCTAGTATAGTCAAATCGGGCTCCACCACTAAATCTTCCAAAATCATTGGCTCTACAATAGTCTTTGTACCACGCACGTACTTCCTCGGATGAGATACATAAAAAAGGTTATGAACTCCTGCCAAAATTTTTGGTAACTCGATAAGATAAGCATGTTTCCCGATTCGCTCAATGATAGAAAACGAACCAACATATTTAGGTTCCAATTTTCCCATCTTCCTAAATCATGAAACACCCTTCATCAGCGATACCTTTATGAAAAAAATTCTCCAACTAAGAATTCCAAATCATTACACCTTCCGTTTGCGCAACTTTTCTTCCTTGATTGAACTTACTTCATTCTTGCCTAGATTAACTCAATCTTTTTAGTTGTTTCTTTACCATATTCAGACGAAGTATCAGTCTATAACCTATCTCTGACCAACATGCAGGTGATTTGCATGGTCTTCCGTAAAGTGCTTCAAAAGGTGTCATTTTCTTACTAGTCTGATAACTATTATTATAGGAAAACTTGACTAAGTGCAAATGGTCTTCCTATGGCTCTCCAGAGTCCAGTACACAAGCTCTTTACAAATCTTTGAGTACCTTATTAAGCCTTTTCGTTTGCTCATCAGTTTGCGGATGGTAAGTGGTACTCATCTTCAGCTTGGAACCCAATTCATTTTGAAAACTCTTCCAAAATGCACTCGTAAACAAAGGATATACGTCACTTACAATGCTACTCGATATTCCATGAAGTATCATAACATTCTTTACGAATAACTTTACCAAACTAGTTGTCGTCCTTATCAACTTAATATGGATAAAGTGAGCGCTCTTGGTTAGTCTATCAACCACGATACAAATGCTTTCGTTTCCCCTATTCAACCTTGGCAACCTATCTACAAAATCCATAGATATAGTATCACATTTCCATAATGGCACTTCCAAAGGTTGAAGTAGTCTACTTGCCTTCTGATGCTTGGCATTTACTTGTTCACAATTCATACATTGCTTCACCCATAAGCCTACATCTCTTTTCATTCCATCCCAGAAGAAACTCCTCTTTATATCCTAGTACTTCTTTATACCTCCGAGACGAATAGTAAACTTTGATCGATAGCATTCTCTAAGAACTTCCTTTCTCAAATTATTCATATCTTGAACACACAATCGTCCCTCCTTCCTTAACAATCTTCTTTTCTCAAGTGAAAAATCTTTCAAATCATCAATCTCACTTCCTACTTCTAGTCTCTTTATTCAATCGGCTAATATTGGATCATCTTTTTGCCTCATCGCAATTCTTTTGATCAATATTGATTGAACTTCTAGACAAGAAATAATTGTGGCATACTGACTGGAACTGGTCGTTGACCTTATTTTTACCCCATACAAAGCCAATGCCTTAAATCGTTCCATTTGGATAACATCGCTAACACCACATTCTGATGATTCTACTAGTGCATCTTCCACTTTATTTCCTTTCCCCAGCGTATACTCGATCCAAAAGTCATACACTGCTAAAATATCCAGCCATCTTTGCTTCTCATATTCAACTCCTTCCAAGAGAATAAATAGTTCAAGGATTTATGATCCGTAAACAACTCAGATCGTTATCCCTACAAATAGTGTCTCTACACCTTCAGTGCAAAGATCACCGCTGCTAACTCCAAATCATGCATAAGATATCTAACTTTATGTAGTCGAAGCTGACGAGAAGCAAAGGCAATAACTATTCCTCTCTACATCAGTACAGCTCCGAACTCCATCCACATGCATCGGTATACACCACCAAATCTTAGTTCCTATTTGGAACAACTAACACGGGTGTATTGGTCAATAAATGTTTTAGCTTTTGTAATGCTTATTCACATTTATCAGTCCAAACATAATTTACATCCTTCCTTCTTATTTTATCATCGGTGCTGCTGTACCATAGAAATCTTTGATAAATTCTGATAATAGCCAGCCAACCCAAGAGACTTCTAATCTCGGTCACGGTCCCGAGACTTTCCCATTATTAATAGCTTCAATTTTAGACAAATCCATCGACAATCCATTCTCCAAAACTATGTGCCTAAGAAACATCATTTCTCTTTTTCAGAAATGATATTTTGAAAACTTTGCTTTTAGCTAATGCTGCCTCAACGTATCTAGCACTATTCCAAGATGAACTTCATGATCATGTTCACTCTTTTAATATATTAAAATGTCATCTATAACCACCAACAAAAATCTATCTAAATGCTCTTAGAAGATTCGATTCATCAAATCTACAAAGAAAGAAGGTGCGTTGGTCAGTCCGAAGGGCATGACTAACAACTCATACGAACCATCTCAAAATGCTTTTAATGGTATATTGTCCTCCGTCACTCTTAATTGATGAAACCCGTAGCTAAGTCCAACTTTGAGAGCACCTTGGCTCGACTTAATTGATCAAACAAAAAAGTTTTCTAGGAAAAGGATTCCAATTCCTTATCATCTTCCCATTCAACTTTCTATAGTCATTTCACAACCTCAATGACCCATCCAGTTTCTTCACAAATACCGCGGCAGCTCTCCAAGGTGAACTGTTTGATCTAATAAAATTCTTCCCTTCTAAATCCACTAGCTGCACCTTTAACTCCTTCATCTCGATAGGTATCATTTTGCAAGGTGTTCTACTAATAGGTTCAGCTCCAGGTACAAGATCTATTCTAAACTCTATGACATGTTTCGGCGCTAGTCCACATAACAGGCTCAAACAAATCTGCATGCTCTCTTACTACAAAAACCTAATTGATTTCATCCTTAACACCTTCCATGGCCCTTAACATTGCATAGGCACCAAAACTTGGCTCTTCAAATGAGTATACAATTCAATCATGACAATTTGGATGCTATAAGGATATTACTCGATCACAACAAAATACCCTAGCATCATATCTACTCACCCAATCCATACTCAGAATTATCCCAAAACCCAAAAAATCAAATACATACAAATTGCAGACAAACAAATGACCTAACAAGTTAATCTCTACATGGTCACATCTCAATCCAAGAATTGCATAGCCGCCTATCGGATTCGCAGCCCTCAAAGAAGTAATAAGGTTTGTCGGTTCTAGTTCTTACTTATCTACTAAACATTTAGAGACAAAAGAATGTAATGCTCCAGTATCGAACAACACAAAACTAGGAATGCTATGAATAAGAAGTATACCTCCTAAAACAGCCTTTCCTTTCTCCTCTATAGATGGTCTAGAAGGTGCAGGTTCCAAAGCAAAAACTTTTCCCTTCTAAGCTGTGATTGGTTCATGACACTCCCTTTTTAAATGCCTCATCTTTTCATAGTAAAAACACTTCACTCCTTTCTTATCAATGACCTTCTTGCTATCTCCAGAAGGAAAATCACTAGCATAGGGTCCTTTCTTATCACACTTAAAACAAGTAACTCCAGCTTTTCCCTTTTTGGGAGCTCCTTTCTTCTGATCTACCTTCTTACCAAAGAACTTCCGTTCTTACCATAGAAACATTTAGTCTCCCCAAGCTTGTTTTTCTCCAAAAAAGTAAGCAAATACTTGTTTCATAGAGCCATGCCCACAACAACATTAAACAGATCTATGAGATGTGGCAGAGTTTCATTAGTTATCTCCTGCTTCAGTCCTCGGATAAACTTCTCGTTCTTCTTAAGTGGTGTATTAATAATAGCCTTGTTGAATATGCTAGTATATGATTGTTGTTTGATGATAATAAACACATATATATATATATATATTCATTTAAATGTATATGTTATTGTAATATTTTATTTTCACATATATAAATAAATATTTGCTGAATAAAATAATTAACACAGAATTTAAATTCAAACAGATATTTTATTGAAACAAATATTTTATTACAATTTTGAATAGTACAAATTTGAGCACTCACTATATATATACAATTTTCAACTACAACACAATTTGATCGCCATACAATTATCATTTACATTAGCACCTCACTATATTTCACTCATTCACTCGTATTCATCTTCAACTCTATTCCAGATTTAATCTAGCATCTGAGTTATCTACAAAATAAACCCTGACGTAGTAAAATTGAAAAAGAAATAATTTTTGCAGTGTAAAATAAAACATGTCTCTGAAAATATTATTTTCTTTCGTTATTTGGGTTGTTCATCATCATTTATTTTGAATTCATCATACATGAACAACTTGTGACATGCACAGTGTATCACTGTACACGCGACAAGGTCGTGCACACCGATATACAATTGATAAAATGGCAGGGACAGGTGAGCACAAGGTCAAACCCGAGCCGAGGCTAGATTCAACACAGGTGCGATACAAATAACATCACAAAATTGTCGAGTACAAGTTCTCAAGCAACACAGACTCGACATTCAAATGGGTCAACTCGAAAAGCAAATGGTTAGTACATACTCATATACAAAGTGCAGACCAACCATGTGTAACCAGAGCACTTGAAGTTCAATGGCAACCAAACAAGAATGAAGCAAACAGCAATATGCATATGGTCAAGCACAAGACAAGACAAGACAAAAGACAATCTCACCATATCAGTACAACAAAGTTGATAGTGCAAACACGTGGACAAGAACAAGCTCATGAAACAGCATACATAAAAACATTGCGACTGGGAAGTTTAACTCGAAGTAACTCAAGCTACAGACTTCAAGTACAAAGTAACATAATCAACTGGATGCAATGACTAACAGTCTCAACAGTAAATGATTCACATAACAACATACATGAAATAAATACGTATGCATAAGCACATGAACTCAACAAAGCTTCAACCTCACTCAAACCAGATTGGACTCAACCACAACATAGTTGTGGATCATGGAAGAAGTTCAATGTGCAAGCAAACTACTTGACTGCACAGACCAACTCAATGTACACGTGAACCCAGACTAGTCGGAGGAACCATAATGCAACATGTAGACCAAAATTATATGCATGCATACAACTCAACGGTTCAATACATCAGGTGCATTCACAAAGTAACACAGTGTTGAAATAGAGACCAGAGGCACACTGGAATATACAGTGCAACAAAGTGCACAGTGCAGACTAATGAACACACTTCAACCGAAGACACAATGCTATAGAAACCAGAGAACCCAGCACATATGCACTGACAATACTATATCAATACTTCAAGACCATATTCATATGAAACCATGGATAAGACACAATACAATATCAAGTGCACATAATTGTCTGGACTCAATACATATGAACATGTCTCGATGAAATTCAGAGCTCGTATGCAACTCAGACTGCAATGACAAACTGAGGAGCAACATGTATAGATATATATATATGCTACAACATTGAGCAGTCGAGACAGACCACACAACCAAATAAGTCATCACTAACATGAAGTGCAACAAGACTCAAGTACTACTAGAGTCCATCAAGCAACAACAAAGTGTACAGTATGCAAGTGAGGCTACAACTCAGTACAGTTCAAATGAAAATAGGTTAACTTCAAGTGAAAATGAAATGGTACAAGTGGAGCCTCAACAGTGAAGACCAATGAGCAAATCAATCAAGACTCCAAGCATGCAAATACAAGACAATGGTGAACCAAATTGAACCAGACTTGTATACCACACATGTCAGTAAAGAATGAATGCAACAAAACCAAAATTGAACAAGTCGAAGCTCAAAATATTATCACAGTAGAAATCCAAATGGCCGAAGTCAACAGCATAAAGAGCGGAACCAAAGCCAAAGCCAGATGATAACATGTATGAACGAAAAATCAGAAAATCAAATAAGCCGTGGTAATCAAGCAAGGACATCAGGAAAATATACGAATTGAACAAGTCAATATCATCACCATCGATCGATCAAAAATCGAATGGCAGAGCAAAATTAATTGAAGAATTCAACTCAAAAATACGAACATTAATTTAGAGTTTTCAACCCTATAAGCCCAATCTCATCATCGGCTATAAAGGTATTCGAGTTCAAGCAATTATCAAAGCAAGGCATTGGAATAAATCACAAGCAAATAACTCGAATCAAAGTCGAGTATTATCAAATATCGAAAAAGGGAAAAATCGCATACCATTTCAACAATCGAACTCGACTTAATTGAAGCAGCCCTGAACAAATTAATCGATTGAAGAAAGCATGTGAAGCATCAGCAATAAATTCAGCGAAGCAGCGACTTCAACATAGAAGCCCTAAAATTTTGAAAGAGGAACGAAGTACAGAACAAAAGAAAAAGGAACCAGCCGATAATAAACGAAGAGAAGGGGATACTTTTTTATCACTTTATTTATTATTGGGTCGACATCTTTAATTGTTTTTGGGCCTATATTTTTAAACTAGGGTTTTATTGTTTTGAATTGTTTATATTTGTAATTTATTTTTTAAACTTTTGTAAATTCTAGTCCTGTGACTAGGGGACGAACTACGGTGGCGTAGTTCGAGAATTCGCAACTCTGTGGCTGAGTTGTGGCAGGGTTTTGGGCGTAGAGTTAGGTTAGTCGATAGCGGTGTCATGAGTTTACATGTGTAAGCGTCTGACTACTTAATTTCTAGTAGAAACCTTGGGGCAGCACGTAGGCAGGGTTTTGCCGAAGCTGGGTAAATCTGTGTTGTTCTATTTCTGCTTTTATTATTCTGCTATAATCTATGCTGCTATTATTCTGCTATTATCAGTGCTGCAATTATTTTATGTATTTCCGCATTTATTTTTATAATTATTAGTATCACCCTATTCACCCCCTCTCTCGGGTGAAATCGATCCTACAAGTGGTATTAGAGCTAAGTTCAAAAGCCAATTTTTGTTTTAAAAATTTTGATTTTTCAAAAACAAATTATTGTTTTAAAAATTTGTTTTTTTAAATGGCTTCTTTTAATTATGCTTTTGCCGAGGTCGGTCCAGTATTATTCCTCCTATTTTTGATGGAACAGATTTTTTAAATTGGAATTAAATATGGAATTCTATTTAAAATCTGTTAATTTTAAATGTTGGGATATTATTGAAAATGGGTGTGATGTAATAGATGAGAAAAATACTTCGATTAATGCTCTTGCTATGCATATACTATATTCTCATATTAATCAAGATAATTTTAACTTTATCTCTCATTGTGAAAATGCACAGGAAATCAGGAATACTATTGATGCAATATATGGTGCAAAAGTCAACAACGATGAGAAATTCTCCACAATCGACTCGGTTAAAGAAACGTGCTTAACAGAATTGGCAAAAGGCAGTAGTGATGAAGATTCAATAACCGATGAGATAAGTGATTTTCCATTCAATGATTTAGTTCTCTTGTGCTGAAAATTAATTGAAAATAATAAAGCTCATGAGTTGAAAAATAATAAGTTGGAAAGTGAACAAGCTAAACTTCATCAAAAAAATAATGATTTGGAAAATGAGCTTAAAAATAATAAGAAAAATAGAAGTTCTAACTGCAAACGGTGTTTGGACCATGAAAAAGAATTTGCCTTTTTTCATGAAAACTTTCAAAAGTTAGAAAATAAAATTTTAATGCGGGAGAAAAACAAAACTGAGTTGATTTGTGAAAACAACATTTTGCAAAAAGAGTTGGATAGCTTTAAGAACTCAGAAATTTCTAAATGTGTGATTTTTGAAAAGAAATTAAATGAGATCAATGAAAATTTCAAAACTCTTGAAAAAGAAAACATGATTTTGAGCAAATCTAAAATTATTCGATTAAATCAAGAGTTTGAAAAGGAGATTGAAAAAAATCAAGGATTTTGAAAAAATTGAATTTAAAAAACTCAAACTTTTTGAAACTGAGATGCTAGAAATTGAGAATAAAATTAGGGAGCTTTAAAATGAAAATATGCGATTAAAAATGAATAGTTTTGAAAAGAGAGATAGTACCATTAGTTGTTGTTCGAAGCTAATAAATGAAAATAAACTTTTAAAATCCAAAGTTAATAAACTTGAGTTGGTTACTCAGAAATTTTTCACTAGAGATAAATCATTTAATATACTCTTAGAAAATCAACTCTTGGAGAATAAAAGGAACAGATTTGGGTTTGCAAAAGTGTCAAAATATGAACAAACAACTAATAACACCGTTAAGGGGAAAAGTGTGATACCCAAATACGTAAAGTGTGAAAATATTGGACATGGCAAGAATAATTGTCGAAATATATACAAACACAAAACCATTAAACAAATATGGATTCCAAAAGGTACGAATATAAATGGTTTGAAATTTAAACAGATTTGGATTCCCATGGGTACAATTGTAGATGCTAACGATTTGTTATATAGACAAATTTGGGTACCAAAGAGTTCAATAGATTATAATAGTGGTCCTACATCCTTAGTTAGACCACTTGCCTTCTCCAAAATTTAGACACACAAGAGGGCTAAGAAACAACTTTGATGGAGATAGATTTCGAGTTGTTCTAAGTGATTGATAACTAAAATTTAAATGTTCCTTAGCCTATAAAGTTTAGATGGAGATCATCGTATTTTGGATATCACGACATCAAAGGAAAGTGAGGTATGATCTCTCAACTCAATTTTTATTCACATATTTTGATCGACATTGTTGAAGTATTCTTGCCATATCTTGAACATCTCAACTTTGATTTATTATTGAAGTTTTAGAAAGCTAACTAATAATGCTACAATTTTTGTGATTCACATGGAATGACAAGAAAAATTGCTTTGACGAATTTTTCTGAATGTGTGTTTTTGTTCAATTTAGATTACTTTGCTTGTGCTTGATATAAATGGGCGTGCCGAAAAATTTAAGTGTTGAGGAGTACATGTTTTTTTATACCACTATATATCACCATGAATATCTTAAAAGTAAGTGGTATCTAATATCATCTCATTTATATTGATTTTCAACTTGAAGTCATTTCCACAAAACCCCCACGCAGAAAATTCATTTTCACTTATTTTAATTTTTGAAAATGATAATCTTGAGTCAAAAAGGGGAATTCAGATGCAGATTACACTAGTAATCTAGTTGATAGAAAAATTACTAGTGGAACATGATTTATGTCGAGACATTCAGTAGTTGCATCGTTTTCAAAGAAAATATCTGCATATTTTTCACTTCAACTGATTTTAAATTAGTAGACAATTTTTTCTTATAAAACCCCTTCCAGAAAATAGTTTTTGTTGACCTTGTTTCAGATTAGTCATTTTAGAAAATCTGATTTTATAATTATTTTTGAATTTGATCTTAAATGACTACGTTAACTAATCCAGCTCTCTACTGATTATCAAAAAGATAAATAGTGATTGAAAAAGTGATGAGTGTTGATATTATTCATATATTATAACTTTAGATAGTTTATTTAGTAAATTTCCTTAAATATTTAAACAAGATTTATAATAACTTTTGATGGGTAAAAATTCCATGACCATCTCTTTTTCTATCATATTTCTAACGACCATCACTCTTCAAAATCCAATATAGTATGTCAAAATATGGTATTTTTAAAAAGGAAATCAATCATTTTTATTTTATTTTATTTTTAGCAATAAAAACATCCAAAGTATTCACTCTCATTTAAAAGTCCTAACTTTTATGCATGGGTGAATTACTGGGAATTTTTGATTATGTGCTTTCATGCTCATTTAAAAGTCCTCACGGTTATGCATGTATGGAACGCATATCAAAATTGATTATTAAATAGACAAGTTGATTCTAATCCCATTTAAAAGTCCTTACGGTTATGCATGGTTAGAAGATACTTGAATTCATTTTTTATATAAAAATTTGGAATACTACTAATCTCATTTAAAAGTTCTAACGGTTATGCATGGTTAGTAGATATTCAAATTCCTGATATAAATATACCACAAATAGACACACCTATATGGTTTTACATCATCCCTATCATTCTAAAGTGGAATATGCGCCTAACAAAGTATTTATGATTTTTGTTTGGTTTTTTATTGAAATTTAATATTTATACTCGATTGGGTATTAATGTTGTATTAATGTCTATCACTTTATCTCTATTTTTCTAACACTATTGCTTTTGTTGATAACAAAAGGGGGAGAAAAAAGTTAAAATTTTGGCAAATAAAGGTCAAATGTTTTATTTTGTATTTTCTATAGGTTCATTTGCATATTTTTATTTATTTTCATACATATATGAAGGGGGAGCTTTGTTGTAGAGAGAGAGAGCATTCAAATATGGGGAGAAAATTGAATGATCAAATACATTTAATAAATTCAAAATCTTAAATATATGTTTTTATCTTTAAAAGGGGGAGATTGTTGAATATGCTAATATATGATTTTCGTTTGATGATAATAAACATATATATATATATATATATTCATTTAAATGTATTTGTTATAGCACTATTTTATTTTCACATAATTAAATAAATATTTGCTGAATAAAATAATTAACACAGAATTTAAATTCAAACATATATTTTATTCAAACAAATATTGTATTACAATTTTAAATAGTACAAATTTGAGCTCTCGCTATATATATACAATTTTCAACTACAACACAATTTGATCACCATACAATTATCATTTACATTAGTACCTCACTAGATTTCACTCATTCACTCGTATTTATTTTCAACTCTATTCCAGATTGAATCCAACATCTGAGTTATCTGCAAAATAAACACTGACGTAGTAAAATTGAAAAAGAAATAATTTTTGCAGTGTAAAATAAAATGTGTCTTTGAAAATATTATTTGCCTCGGTTATTTGGGTTGTTCGTCATCATTTATTTTGAATTCATCATACACGAACAGCTTGTGACATGCACAGTGTATCACTGTACACACAAGGCCGTGCACACCGATATACACTTGATAAAATTGCAGGGACAGGTGAGCATAAGGTCAAACCCGAGCCGAGGCTGGATTCAACTCAGGTGCGATATAAATAACGTCATAAAATTGTCGAGTACAAGTTCTCAAGCAACACACCCTAGACATTCAAATGGGTCAACTCAAAAAGAAAATGATTAGTACAGACTCATATACAAAGTGCAGACCAACCATGTGCAACCAGAGCACTTGAAGTTCAGTGGAAACCAAACAAGAATGAAGCAAACAACAATATGCATATGGTCAAGCATAAGACAAGACAAAAGACAATCTCACCATATCAGTACAGAAAAGTTGATAGTGCTAACAAGTGGACAAGAACAAGCTCATGAAATAACATACACAAAAACATCGCAACTGGGAAGTTTAACTCAAAGTAACTCAAGCTACAGACTTCAAGTACTAAGCAACATAATCAACTGGATGCAATGACCAATAGCCTCAACAGTAAATGATTCATATGACAGCATACATGAAATAAATACATATGCATAAGCACATGAACTCAACAAAGCTTCAAACTCACTCGAACCAGAATGAACTCAACCACAACATAGTTGTGGATCATGGAAGAAGTTCAATATGCAAGCAAACTACTTGATTGCACAGACCAACTCAATGTACACGTGAACCTAGACTGGTCAGGGAAACCATAATGCAACATGTAGACCAAACTTATATGCATGCATATAACTCAACAGTTCAATACATTAGGTGCAGTCACAAAGTAACACAGTGTTGAAATAGAGACTAGAGGCACACTGGAATATACAGTGCAACAAAGTGCACAGTGCAGACTAATGAACACGCTTCAACTGAAGACACAATTCTACAGAGACCAGAGAACCAAGCACATATGCACTGACAACACTATATCAAGACTTCAAGACCACATTCATATGAAACCATGGACAAGACACAATACAATTTCAAGTGCACAAAATTGTCTGGACTCGATGCATATGAACATGTACTCGATGAAATTCAGAGCTCGTATGCAACTCAGACCGCAATGACAAAGTGAGGAGCAACATGTATATATATATATGCTACAACAATGAGCAGTCGAAACAGACCACACAACCAAATAAGTTATCACTAACATGAAGTGCAACAACACTCAAGTACTACCAGAGTCCATCTAGCAACAACAAAGTGTACAGTATGCAAGTGAGGCTACAACTCAGTATAGTTCAAATGAAAACAGGTTAACTTACAGTGAAAATGAAATGGTACAAGTGGAGCCTTAACAGTAAAGACCAGTGAGCAAATCAATCAAGACTCCAAGCATGTAAATACAAGACAATGGTAAACCAAATTGAACCAAACTTTTATACCACACATGCCAGTAAAGAATGAATGCAACAAAACCAAAATTGAACAAGTCGAAGCTCAAAATATTATCACAGTAGAAATCATTTCAAATGGCCGAAGTCAACAGCATAAAGAGCGGAAGCAAATCCAAAGCCAGAGATAACACGTATGAACAAAAAATCAGAAAATCAAATAAGCCGTGGTAATCAAGCAAGGACATCAGGAAAATATACGAATTGAACAAGTCAATATCATCACCATCGGTCGATCAAAAATCGAACGACAGAGCAAAATTAATTGAAGAATTCAACTCAAAAATACGAACGTTAATTTAGGGTTTTCAACCCTATAAAGCCCAATTTCATCATCGGCTACAAAGGTATTCGAGTTCAAGTAATTATCAAAACAAGGCATTGGAATAAATCACAAGCCAATAAAAATGCAGTTAATTATGTCTCTCCTAGAAGTTGGTTAGCTACCTCTCATTTTGTTCTAGGATTTTTTCTATTTATGGGTCATTTGTGGCATGCGGGAAGGGCCCGTGCAGTTGCAGCAGGATTTGAAAAGGAATCGATCGCGATTTGGAACCTGTTCTTTTTTTGACCCCACTTAGTTAAGATTTTTTTCTTTATATCTATTGTTTTTTTCTGTTCTGGCTCGGCTATCAAAGTCGAGTATTATCAAATATCAAAAAAGGGAAAAATCGCATACCATTTCAATAATCGAACTCGAATTAATTGTAGCAGCCATGAACAAATTAATCGATCGAAGAAAGCATTTAAAGCATCGGTAATAAATTCAACGAAGTGGTGACTTCAACACAGAAGCCCTAAAATTTTGAAAGAGGAACGAAGTACAGAATAATAACAAAAGGAACCGGCCGATAATAAACGAAGAGAAGGGGATACTTTTTTATCACTTTATTTATTGTTAGGCCGGCATCTTTAATTGTTTTTGGGCCTATATTTTTAAACTAGGGTTTTATTGTTTTAAATTGTTTTTATTTGTAATTTATTTTTTAAACTTTTGTAAATTCTAGTCGTGTGACTAGGGGACGAATACGATGGTGTAGTTCGAGAATTCGCAACTCAATGGTTGAGTTGTGGCAGGGTTTTGAGCGTAGAGTTAGGTTAGTCGATAGCAGGTGTCGCGAGTTTACGTGTGTAAGCGTCTGACAACATAATTTCTAGTAGAAACCTTGGGGGCAGCACGTAGGCAGGGTTTTGCCGAAGCTGAGTAAATCTGTGTTGTTGTATTTCTACTTTTATTATTCTGCTATTATCTGTGCTGCTATTATTCTGCTATTATCAGTTCTGCCATTATTTTATATATTTCCACATTAATTTTTATAATTATTAGTATCACCCTATTTACCCCCTTCTAGGGTGAAATCGATCCTACAAGCCTGCCTATGCTTAGACAGCTCATCAAACATTGTCGCATACTCAAACACTGACATTTCACCCTACTCTAACTCTGAGGCTTTCTAAACAGCATTAACTTGGTTGCTTTAGAAAGAAATTTCTCCTCAAATCTTTTCCTAAAGTTAGCCCAAGTTAACCATGATCTCTTGTGTGGGTCCCTCTATTTCTCCACTTCATATTTCTAAAGTTTTGCGCATAGTTGACTTCACGTTTATGAGATATTGACCGATCATCGTTGAGTCGAATTGTTGGGCTGATACGATCTGGTCCCTTGATACGACTCGATCACTTTCCTAAGCGAAGGAATTATGATTTGATCCCTTGCCTAGAGGAAGTAGTTTGCCCATAACTTGAGCAAACAAACTCCAACGACTTGAAATTTGAAATGTAGCCTCATTGAGCCTTCCTTGTAACTCCATATCTATCTCACCCAGTTTGGAACAAAAATTGAGGATAGGTACCAAGCCCCTAGGGAAGGGATATGCATGGATCCCTTGTCCGGGGAAGGCACTAATCCATACTTAGAATATTTTAAAGGGTCTATCTCTTGGTCTCGCTTGATCGTTTCTTCATACCATTGTCTGTGCTTGATCTCTGAGCCTAATAATCATCTCTCCAGGCTTCCTCCCATGATAATCACGAAATCCATTTGGCCAAATCCATAATATATTGCCTTGCCCAAAAGGCGGTATAACATGTACTTATTCCAAAATTCTATTTTGGTTTATTTCAGCTTCACTTATATTTTCACATGCATTATTATATAAGTTCAATTTATTTATTACTATTTATAATTTAATTAACTTATATAATATTCATATGTATATTATTAGTTAAATAATATCTAATTAATTTTAATTTTATTAATTATATCATATGTAATTAATTTAATTTATTAATTTAATTTGCAATCTAATTATATTTTGTTTAAAATTCTAAATTTTTTTTATCCTAAATAATTTAAGGTTATTATTTAACCACAACATTTATGGTATTATATACGTATATCAATATACAAGTATACATTATATTAATTAACATTTAATTACTTTATTTAATTAAAATAATTTTGATTAAATATTTTTAGTAAATTCAAATTTTTTATTTTTTAATTTACCTTAAACAATTTAAGATATATATATTGAATTATAACATTTATAGCTATATATATACATATAATAATATATGCTCACCAAAATTAATTATTTGTTTAATTAATCCAAATAATTATAAATTAAATAATTTTTGAAAATATTAAATTTAATTTGAAAATAATTATGAAAATTATATTATAGCTTTTATAAAGTATATTCTATATTTCAAAATTGAATTTTTTAACTTCAAAATATATTTTAAAATTTCAAATTGAATTTTAAAAATTAGCCCAAGGCCTAAGCCGAAATTAATTTCAAATTGAATTTAAAATTAAAATTTAATTATTTTATATTTTAAAATTTGGGCCTTTACAATTTTGCTATCCTTTTGGACCTACCCAACCCAACTGGGTTAGGCAGGTTGCACGGGAGGGGAAAATACTTGATTATTGAAACCCAAGCCTAAACACTACTTTTTGGACACCTAGTCAGATAGGTAAGCTTTAGTTAGTTGGCCCTAAAGTTGCTTATTAAACTACATAGACTAGTTAAGCTCTGATACTATTATTGGTACCGCTCTTGGATCATCGCTAGCCGAGACCAAACTCCTTCAGGGTGAACTAAAAAGATCCATCAAACGAAAGTTTTATGTGTAACCTCTTGACACATACATAACTCATTAACTCTTTAACTTAGTCCATGTTGGGGTAAGAGCCAATGCTTCATCACAAATCATAGTTCAAGAACCCTTTTCATCCACTTACTCTAATACCATTATTGGGATCAGGTTGGTTTGCTGATAGTGAAATGGATATATTTCAAAACTTTTTCCCTACTTGGATCATGGTGAGCCTATGAATCTAATGGGTTGCACTAGATCTAATTTAGTTAATTTAACTATAATCCAATTTTATTTAATTTTCTAATGTAATTAATTATTTAATTAAAATTATTTTGTATAATACTTATGAGTATATTATTATATATTAATTTGTGTGTAATATGCATATGCAACATAATAATGTGGACGTAGTTGATGTATACATATATAAATGTTTGGATTAGCATCTACGACGTATACATTCGTTATTCATATGCACATTGTCTATTTTAAAGTATTATTTAAAAATTTATATAAACATATAAATAAATTTTGAAATTGATTTTTATTAGATAAAAATATTTTTTAATATATTTGACCAAGTCGGTAGAATTTTATTTTAAAATTAATATCTAAGATATCTAATTTACTTACTAAAATTATTTAAATTTCAAATTTAGATTTATAGAATATAAAATAAAATAGTTTTTAATTACCAATATATATATATATTATAAAATAGTTCCGATGATGAAATAATTGTTTTTAATATCTAAAATTGAATAATAATTTAAAAAATATATTTGCTATGATAAAATATATATTAAAAATATATGTATTTTATATATATTTCTTTTCGGCAATGGCAATTTAAAAAAACAAAACCATTTTATGAAATATTCATATATTTAGACACTTATATATGAATTAACATATACATTAATTTGAATCATTAAATATAATAACATTATACACACACACGGAGGTTCGACACCATTTTTTTTATTAAATTTGAAACCTATATTATATATAATTAATTATATAAAAACAATGAAAAAACATATTACATTTATATAAAATGAATTTAAATTAGAAACACTAATTTTTAATATTCCAAAATAATATGTTATTTATAAACGATTAATAATTATCATGGTCGAACATTGCAATTTTGTTATTTGGATTTAAATTTAAACTAAAATATTTATTAACATAAAAGATCAATGTTATTTAGTTATAGATAAAAAAGGAAACAACTAATACGCTTATGAAACCATTGTATTTGCTATCTACTACATAATAAGTATGATATAAAAAACAAGATTTATACCTTGAGGATGTTGCCCTTGAGGATGTTGCCTTTGAACACATGTTGATTGATGTGATCTTCTATATTCATCTTGAATAGATCTCCTAGATGTTGCAATGGCCTAGAGTACCACGATTTGTATTTGATTTGATGTATTTAGGATTAAAGTATTTTCAAATATGAAGGGAGAAGATAATCTTACGGTCAAGGATATAATGAAGCAAGCAAGTGAGAGTTCAAAGAATGAGGAGCAGCCTTGTTTAAATAGAGAGAGGGCGAAGAAAAGTTCTCTTCCTTTTACTACTTCTTTGTTTACCAATTCCATATCAGCTCCAGAGTTCAAAATCAACCTCTCACATCTTCTCCCCTAGGTTGGCCATCATATAGGCCCATATAGGCTAACGAGACATTAAATTAGTTTAGTATATAATGTCATTTAAATCAAACTTAAGTGCTTATCGATATGCATTTATATAACATTTATATATGCATCCAATTAATTATTGGTTGGGTCCCATAAAATTAATGAAAATACCCAATATATAAAAAAAGTAATTAATTAATATTTCATAAATAATAATTAATTTATAACAATTTATAAATGAATTAAATCATGGGTCATTTCGAAAGAATCACCAATATGGTTATGCGAATCATAAGTATAAATTCAGTTAGCAATTAATGCCATACAATTCGAATACTAACGTTCACAAATCACCTTAGCTAGTGCATGCTAGTTTGACCAAATTTATCGCTTATACATTTTTATCAGTAAAATCCAACTTTACAGTTTAATCTGTACCTTTTAGTAACGATTATTTACAACAGTTCTCTTTGTCAACACTATATCACATTAGGACTTGTGGAATTTGGTTTTAATCAAAATTCCAATATCATTAATATTTAACTTGGTTAGTCAATAAGCAAAGTCCTTGGTTCGATAATAACATTCATTATTAACCATACTACTCTGCTCAGAGATTTTGATTTTGAGTTAACTATAGTTGATCAGGATACTAACCTCATACAACCAAGGAGATTAATTCTCTATCGAATAATGTTTCACTTCCAATACTTCAACTTAGATCCAACTATAATCACTCGGTGGCCGTCATGCCATGCCATGATTTAACTATTACAAAAGTAGAGTGCTCACATTGAAGCTCAATGATATTTTCAAGTCAAGAGAACTGTGTATTATCGTCACTTTGAGATTTCATGTTTAGCCTAGTTGTTATTAACTAATAGTATACTCTTGGATGAATCATTCCACAGTTATCCAATAATTATTAGTACGTGATATCTTGGTGCCTCCAATGACCATGAGCAATAACCGCATAACTTTTGAAAAGCGTTAAGTACTCTGGTCTCAATAGATGTATCAATATCCTTTCTTGAAACATCTTGACCAAGAATATTTAAAATAATATGTTATTTTATATTTTGATAATTTTCTCATGATTGCAACTTCTTTTAATTATTATCACATAACATACCGTCTATATATTTTCTATTTTAATGTGCGTTAAATTAATTTATTTAATAAATTATATTAACAAGACTTATTAGAGAATGATATATGTAAAAATTACATAATTGCCCCTAGGACATACCGCTAACTTTCTTTAGTTCAATTTCACTAAAATAACATCTATTCCCAAAAATAAAATCTAGAGGAACTTACATACTTTAGGCATATATCCTTAATATAGCGCACCATTAAAATAATCAATAAAGTTATAGTAAATAGACTGAAAAAGTAAAATAGACAATTTAATCGATAAATCACAAATGAAATGTATACAAGGTAGATACATAATGGATCACTGCACAAAAATTCATCAACTATTACCAAAATACAAAATCACATATGCACTCCTTAAATTTGATTTCGCTAAATCCCATGATATGATTGATTGATTCGATTGACTGATTCGACTGTTAGATATTTAACAAGCTAGGGGTTATTAATACATGGATTTTTTAGATCAGTCTAATCCTTGAAACTAGCAAATCCTCCATCCTAGTCAATGATGTTAAAGGCAACAAAATTCAATCCAAACATGCTCTTTGCTAGGTAAACAATTTTATTTTTCTAAGTATGAGGCTACAAAGAAATTGTTTGATCCAAAAGAAAGGGGAATGTTGTGCAAGATCATGTGCTCAATATGATTAGTCACATTGCTAGATTTGTTGAGTTCAAAAATACTTAGACTAAGAGCTACAAATTGGCCTAATTCTAAGATCAATAACATGTGAGTTTGATTCGTTCACATTGATGGACTCACATAAGTATAATGTAGTTTCAAAGCAACTTTTGAGAAGGATTCCAATTCAGTGTCTGTAGTGAAGGATTCCTCTTCTTCTAAATATTAGACCTCTAAGAAAAGAAAGTAAAAGTCTAAGGGTGGTAGTAATAAAGACATAATTGAGAAAAAAGAGATAGGTGAAATTCACTATTTCTCTAAGAATGGACACTAGAAATAAAATTATCCATATTATTTAAAGATGCTAAAAAATGAGGAATCAGCCTCCTTTCCGAAATAAGCTTAGAAGTAGAATATCCATGAAAGGAGGTTTGTTTGTACTTTGCAATTAAAATTGCTATTATGGCTATTGAAGCAGTGCAGTAGTACCATAAAATGCTTGATAATTAAAACATTTGAATTTTGACTAATTACTATTATGTACCTAAATTTATTTATGAAATAATATAAATTTTGTGTTTGAGCTAAAGAGGATATAATTTTATTTCAATAAGAATATTACGAATATTTAATGTTGGAATAAATATATTTTGGTACCTTTAAATAATTGTGTTTATGTTCGAATTAATAATAAAGTTTTAATTATTAAAAATATGAAACAATATAACTTAAATGATAATTACTTTTGGCACTGTAGACTAGGCTATATTAATGGGACACAGTTGCATAAGTTAAGAAATGAAAGTTATCTTCCTTCATTTGATTTTAAATCATAGATGGTTATGAATCGTGTCTCATAGAGAAAATGATGAAGAACCCTTTTAGTGAGAGAAATTGAAGAGCTAACAAACTCATTCAATCCAATATTTGTGGCAGCGAAAGGCGGATCCACTTACTTTGTCACATTCATAGATAATTTCTCTAAATATGGATATACTTAATTATTATAACACAAAAAATGTCCATGAGAAATTTACAAAATATAATATTAAGGTAGAAACCAAACATGCAAAAGAATGAAAACACTTTGATTGGATCAGGAGGGCAAGTATGTTTGATATAAAATCTAAGAGTACTTAAAAGGTAGCAGGATTCTCCCTCAAGTATCTCCGCCTTATACTCTACAACATAGTAATGCTTCAAAAATAAGAAATCATACTTTGTTAAACATTATTTGATCTATGATGACTAAGGTTGTGTTACATACTTCATTTGGGGATTTGCATTGATAAGTGTAACGTGTACGTTGAAAACGATACCATCCAAAGTTGTGCATTCGACCCCATACGAGATACAGATTAGGAAGAAACTGCATCTTAAATATGTTACGATATAGGGATAATTACCCTAGAGAATTCAAGACTAGGTCAGTTTTGTGTAAGCTCATGGGTTACCTAAAAATTCCTTCGAGTACCCATTTTATCGTACTAAGAAATAATAAAAAGTTATTATTTCAAGACATGCCACCATCTTAGATAAGGAATTTATCCATTGAGAAATTAGTGGATATATGATAATTTTTATAATATAGAAGTCTTTAACATGGAAACCGATGAAGTAGATGATAACAGTACAATTATATCCCGAGAGACATAACCTATTAGAAGGTACAATAAGAATGTTGTGTATTGAAAAGGAATTATGGGTACGGATAGTAAAGAATCTATCTTATGGCTTAATTATGAAGTACAACATGAATTCTATGTACAATAAAAAAGTTTGGACCGTGAAAGATGTACAAGAAGGAAAGATACTCATCGTCTGCAAGTGGATATTTATAAAGAATATTAGTGCTAATGAAAACATAAATACTTAAAAATCAAGGTTGATGGATTTTTTTTCAAAATCAAATGGTTGATCATGACAAAAACTCTTTGCCAATCTCCATGTTTAACCCCATTCAGATTCTACTTGCAGTAACCCCATGGTATGCCTATGAAATATCATAAATGAAGGTTCAAAAGTTTCCTCTAAATAGTGATTTAGAAAAGACTATTTATACACTGTAACTAAAAAGGTTATTGAAATCAATGGGAGTGGTAATAAAGCTTGTATACTCATAAGATCAATTTATGATCTTAAATAAGCATCTAGAAGTTGGGAAAGGAGTTTGAGAAGGTAATCAAACAGCTTGATTTCAATCGAAATAAAGAGGAAGCATGTTTCTATAAGCAGGAAGAGAAAGGTAATGTAATATTTGTAATATTATATGCATGTGACTTGCTACTAGTTTTCGGTTGTGCACCCATTGACACCAAAAATGGATCAACACCCAAAGAAACATTGTAGGAAACCTGTAACACCTAGATCTAGTAGATATAGTAAAATAACTAAAAAAGAAAAGCAGGACGTAAGATTTTTATAGTGGTTTGGCAACCTCTGGCCAACGTCTACTTTATAGTGTTAATTATTGTTGATTACAGTGAATATAAGTCACTAGTACAAGGGTTTGACAAGTACTACTACTTAGAATTGCCAACAGTAACTCTTTAGGTGACTATTGAATGAGGAAGATAGGAGATAATGAAGAAGCAAAGTGAAGATTAGCCAAGATCCTTCTTTAGTTGTAGTGGGGTTGATATTTATATAGAAACATGCGTGCAGGTGTAGGAGCCCGCTTGCATTGAAGTCCATATAAAAGCCCAATGATGTACAAATGATCACGTGGGGCTTAAAGGCCATAAAGACATCTTCGTACCGAGAGAAGGCTCTCTATACCAACAAGAATTGACTTATGCAAAGTCAACTTTTTTACTTCCCTTACTCTTCTATCTCCTATTCGATGAGTTTCAAGCTTTCTTCCATAGATTTTGAGTTGATTTTGGTGAACTTGAAAATACTTAGATTATCCTGCTTTCTATGCTTTCTTCTCATCAATCTTGAGAACCGCTAGCCTATTCCTTGATAAATTCACTTGACCATGAGAGTTTGGAGTAGAGTAGAAAGTATATAGAGTTTGTAGTGCCAAAGTGGGAGGGAAAACCTACTAGTATCGATAGGAAACCTCTCGGTACCGACTTTTTTTCCTCGCTCTTAAGTTGGTGATTTTTCTTGAGTTCGCTTCTCTACTTCTTCTAAGTGCGTTCCCAAGTTCTTGAGTCATTTCGTCTTCACCTTGGCCTTCTTCTTTTGATTGAATTATGCCTCGTTAAAAACTTGGTTAACACTTACCCCCAAGCGTATGCCTTCATTGAAAAAAAAGTGTGCTCTGGATTGAAACAAGTTCTGGATTGGTATTTCTTGAATTCCAGGTGATTACTCAAGTATTGCTTCGAAACACTGCTTTCATTTGCTAGATATTCCGTCAACTGCTTTGCACGATTAGAATTCCATTCTTTATGCTAAGGATCAGATCTATGCTCAAGAGATCAAAACTATGCCCTGGACAAGTACTCCTTCTATTCGTTGTGCATCCTACTTGATGTCGAGGTGAGAAAACCATTGTACCGAGAGCATCGTATCGATACTAAGATGATTGGTCTTCCCCGAATTATTTACTTAAGTCATTTAGGACTTAGAGAAATTTCACACTTTCATTTCTTTCGTACCTTGTTCCATGACCCAAGATGTTTACACCGACTTCTTTTCAGTCCTCCCAGATTTCATCTTGCCGCCTAGCATTCATCAATGCCACACAGCTAATTACTACCATCATTTAATGAGCACCACCATCAAGTCACCGCCTTGCTCCAAATCGCCACAAAGCGAATTTAGGTCTGAGAACTCCAAGCTCCAACCACTGATCCAAGTTCTTGACCATTCGAGGTTGGCGATAGGTGATTATCAAAGCGATAGTGATGATGGGGGTATAGCCAATTTGTAGTTGAGAGGAAATGGTTGAATTTTTGGTTGCGCTCGATTTATGGTGAACTAGGGTTTTACCATGGTCAGGAGTGCGCCATTTCAGAGACAAGTTAGACTCTATAACTTCGGTTATCTCTTGTCAAAACCTGGCTTAGCCTTTGTGTAACTACCCCTATCTAGAGGCCCAAAGCTAAGTGCTACAGATGCTGCAGTCATCCATAGTATCAACTTCCGGCTACTAAATACGGCTATGTTAAAGGTATCCATCATATTAGAAGCATTTGAATATGAAACAAAATCACAGATTTCAAAAAACATCTTTTCACATTACATTTTCCAAGACACATGTTTCACATTCAAATTACATAATCCCATAATCGTTTCCCAAGTTCAGATAAAATATAATTATTACATAAATACACCAAAAGTGACATATGATGATGCCCCCTTGGTTGACCAGAGTACTATATAGACATAACTATCTTAAATACAACATAGTGGAAAAACAAAACAAAACAGCAACTCCTAAATAGCTATCCGTCAGCTACCTACTCATCTCCGGAAGCTTTATTCGTTAACCTACTAAAACCTGTAAAACCTCAACCCTCAGCCAACTCAAATCAATTTTGAGCACCCGAGAGTTTAAGGGGAAAAACATAAACTTCGAGTCAGACATAAAGTCTGGTGTGAACAATACTATACATCTCGGATATTTGATATTAAATGAGACCACACCACTTAGCGGAACGGGTTTACCCTCACTAATATCCTTTTAAAACGTATCTTTTGCAAATTATAGTCCTACAATAAAAACTGGTTAAAACTGTAAAGCATTATCATATAACCATACATATTAGTTAATAAATGGACTATCTGTCTGAACACTATAGTTTTTTTTGGCTTACTACTAACCTTTTGCTGACTTAGGCCAACCAGAAAATATAATCAAAATAATCTAACATCTGTTAGACACACCTCTCCTGGACGGTCTTTCCTTAACTATCTGTTAAATACTTCTCTTCTGGACGGTCTGTCCCTAACTTAACATCTCCCAGAGTCACCTGATCCTAATGGTTTTCCAGGCTCACCAATAACCTATCTATATACAAACATATATCCCCTTCTATGTGTAATCATAATTTTAGTCTTACCTATGACAAAGCCCTACACACTGGAATTTTGGACTAAATTAGCTGGGGCTAATAGCTAATGTACAGGGCGCGACCCTATACCAGTCCCATTTGGTATTCTAATATCCGAGTCATTTTACTTAGGGAAACCTTTCCATAAATTTTCCTTGTAAACATTTTCAAACTGATTTAAAACCTTTAAATCTAACTAACACAAGGAAAATACATATACTCTATGCTTTACTCAAAATCATCTTGCCTTGTTATATATATACTTTACGCAAACCTTAGTTGATGAAAACATTTAAACCTTTGAAAGTACCCCTTTCAAATCCATTGAAAGCACCTCTTTCGAAACCAAGTAAAACCCTTTATTTCACCTAGGTCGCAAGGGAAAAACATTCCTTTCTAAACCATTCTCAAAACCTTTCGAAACATTTGAAAAACCTTTCCTTCGATAGTTATAAAACCTTACATATGTTATCTCAAAACACTTTAAAATTGCCTTTCGAAACCATTGGACAAACTTTCCTTTTAGCCCTTTCGAAACAGTTAGAAAAATACCCTTTCGAACCTTTCGAAACCATTGGGGAACCACACCTTAGAAACCTTTCTTTAAAACCTTTCGAAAGCATTAAAACCTTCATAAACAACAACCTTTCGAAAGCACTTGGGTTCAATTTAAAATATGTGGAAAAACTCCTTTCGAAATCATTTGGGTCATACTTCAACAGAGAAAAAGGGTCATTAAAACCATTTAAGTCGAAAGCCTATCTTTCGAAAGCACTCCTAACCAAAGAAGCGATGGGGTAGAAACCACCCTTCCGAAAGCATTGGAGAAGTGGCCAATTTTAAAAACAAAGTATGCCTTCCGAAACCATTGACTTCGAAAGGTGGGAAAAGTGGCAGCTAGGGGTTTCAACCCCTTCGATTCTTAAAACAAAAGAGGGCAATCCATTCGAAACCATTCCTTTGAAATCATTTGACCAGGTCGAAAGCCAAACCAGTCGAAAGCTAACTCTTCGAAAGCAAAGTAGACGCTACTTCATTTTAAAATAAAGGCATGCTTTGACCACTTCGGAACCTCACGTTTCGATCCTATACCTTCCGCCTTTATCCAATTCGCTATGTACCTAATGTATTGATAACATGCGCATTGGTTTCGAAAGCAATAGTGGCGAAACCTCTAGGCCAAAACCCCTGGTACCGAAAGTGGCGGAACATGCTAAAACCATGTAAATTTTGTTTTTAACTTAAAAGAGAAACACTTTTCGACTAACCTGCTCTGTTTATCAAATTTTCAGTGGTTGCTAAATTTCTTTTTCAAAAGTGCTGCCAAGATTTCAGTAATAAAAATTAATTTTATTTTACAAAATACCCCTTCTCCTTTTATAAATTTATAAAACATAAAAGTCCCTTGCCTTAAATAATTTTATATATTCATCAAAATATTAGGAAAATTCTACAAAAATTATAGAAAATCCATTTCTTTTTTAATATGTTTTCTAACATATATAAATTTTAGACCCAAATTATTTATAATTTAACCGTAAATTATTTATAACCCAATAAATCATTTTCTTCACTAGAAAATTAATATAAAATCCCCATTAATCCTAAAAATAATGAAAATTCATACCCATCTCTAAAATATCATTTTCGATCTATATCTAAAATCGCAAGGTATTTGGATGTCATTAATTTGGTTTTTCACATCAAAACATATCATAAAATCTATACGAATAGGTGTAAATCAGCAACAAGCATATATAAACATTTTGTCCTTCAAAATCATGGCTAAACTATGCAAGATAAATCAGATTTAACCTCAAAACCGAAAAAATTTAAGAAATAAGAGATGTAGTCATTATTCACCTTAGCTTTGTGATTTTGGGTGTGAGATTTGATCTTGATTAAGTGATTTGATTATTCTCTTGAATCCTAGCTTTTATCTTCTTCCTCTTGCTTATAGTGGCCGGCCTTAGAAATGTTTTTGCTTGAGAAAATATGAAATGAACGTGTGCTTTGATTTCCTAAGGGTTTAAGGTATAAGTTTACTATATTTCACATTTTGCCCTCCATTATTTCCCAACATTTATTTCCATTTTAGTTCTTTAGTTCATTATACATGTAGGCACGGCTACCCCTTATTAATCACAAATCTCAATCCCCTAATCGTTATATTACATTATTTAATTTAATTTAGCTAATTAAATACCCTAAATATTATTACTAAAAATATGGGGTGTTACAATCTCCCCTCCTTAAAGAATTTCATGCTCGAAATTACAATAAGGTACACAACAAATCAATCAAAAAGGTAAAACATACCATCAAACAAATCAGGATAAGCGTCTCTAATCCTGCTCTCAGTTTCCCAAGTACAGTCCCTATCATCGTCACTCCACTGGACCTTCACTAATCTGACTGTCTTGTTCCTCAACTTCTTCTCATCTCTCGCGACTATCTAGATAGGCTTCCTAACTATAGTCAAGTCTGGTTCCATAACTAAATCCTCTAACACAATCAGTGTTATAGTTGTATCTGGATCCTTAACACACTTTCTCAGATGAGAGACATGGAAAACATCGTGGACTCCTGCCAAACTACTCGGTAACTCTACTCTATATGTGAGTTTCTCGATCCTCTCAACAATAGGAAAAGGTTCTATGAATCTCGGTGCTAACTTCCCTGTCTTCTCGAACATAATAACACCTTTCATCGGCGTTACTTTGACGAAAACATGATCTCCAACAGAGAACTCTAAATCTTTCCATTTTCTATCTACATAGCTCTTCTGCCTAGATTGAGCTTCCTTCATTCTTTCCCTTATCAGCTCAATCTTCTTTGCTGCTTCTCTTACTAAATTGGGACCAAGGACTAATCTCTCTCCGATCTCTAACCAACATGTAGGAGATTTGCATGGTCTTCCATACAAAGCTTCAAACCGTGCCATCCCTATGTTAGTCTGATAAAAACTCGACTAGGTGTAGGTGGTCTTCCCATGATCCCCCGAAGTCTAATACACAAGCTCTTAACAAGTCTTCCAGGATCTTGTTAACTCTTTCTGTTTGCCCATCTGTCTGCGAAAGTAAGCGGTACTCATCTTGAGCTTGGTTCCTAAACTTTCCTGTAGGCTCTTCCAAAACTCTCTAGTGAATAAGGAATTTCTATCACTGACAATACTACTAGGAATTCCTTGAAGTCTAACTACATTCTTCATAAATAACTTAGCCAATACAGGTGCCGTCCTATTTGACTTAACGGGAATAAAATGGGCACTCTTGGTCAATCTGTCCACTATGACCCATATACTTTCCTATCCTCTATTAGATCTCAGCAACCCGTCTATGAAATCCATAGAAATCGAATCTCACTTCCATACCGGAATATCTAATGGTTGAAGCAACGCACTTGGCTTTTGATGCTCGGCTTTCACCCGTTGACAGTTCAAACACTGTTTCACCCATAGGCCTACATCCCTCTTCATTCCTTCCCAGAAGAAACTTCTCTTCATATCCCAATACATCTTCATTCCTCCTGCATGAATAGTGAACTTCAAACGATGACATTCCTCCGAAACTTCCTTCCTTATGTCTCCCACATTTGGAACACATAATCTACCCTTCTTTCTCAACCACCCACTTTGGTCGAGATTGAAATCCTTTAGGTCATTTCTCTCCTTTCCATCTCTTAACTTTCTGATCCTTTCAGTTAACACTGGATCCTCTTCTTGTTTAGAAGCAATCTTCTCAATCAATACCGGTCGGACTTCTAAACAAGATAACATAGCAGATTCTCCACTACACTCTGGAAGTTAACAACGCTACCAAGTCTTTCCATTCTAGTACCATAGCCAACACTGCATTCTGATGCTTCCTACTAAGCGCATATGCAACCTTGTTGCCTTTCCTTGGTGTGTACTCAATTCCAAAATCATAAGCAGGGATAAACTCTAACCATCTCTGCTGTCTCATGTTCAGCTCCTTCTGAGAGAACAAATACTTCAACAACTTATGATCCATATTGTTAGCACCAAAATTGGTCACTAACCTCGTAGAGAAAGATTGTGTAGAGATATAAGTGATGAAGATAAATTAAACAGAGAAGACAATGCTAATTTAAATGCAGAAAGTACGAACACCAAATTTATAGTGGTTCAACGTAATTGCCTACGTCCACTTTGAGATTAAACTTTTATTGATCTTCCTTATTGTTGATTACAAATACAATTCGTGAATCAAATGCTTGAATGAAGTTGTTAAGTAGAGAAGATGAGTCTCAAAAATGGCAGAGTCTCCCCGGTGTTCTCTCCAAAAAAGGATCCTCTTCACTGTGACCCTGCCCCTCTATTTATAGACAAAGATGGGCTGGACTTCTCGAGTGGGCTTGGTAGCCGAATGCTCTAGCCCAGGTGTAGTGTTCGCTGCATGCCGAACCAGGTATGCCGAACGCTTTGATGCCGAACGGTCCCTTCCATGCCGAACAGTCCTCTCTGTGCTGGATGGTTCGTTCGATTGTGTGGGAGGTGCAGGATGGTTGCAGCTGAAGCCGATCGCAACTCTATCCGAAGCTTTTGGTCGAATGATGCATGCTGGCCGAACGATAGTGTCATGTTGAATAGTAATGTACACCTAACGTCTCCTGGATGCCGAGTATGCCAGTTGCTGAGTACTCCTGTTGCTGAGTTCTGCTTTATGCCGAACACTACTGTCGCCGAGTATTCCTATCGCCGAGTTCTATTGATGTCGAACGCTAGCTGACGCTGAGCATTGGTTGACGCCGAGTGCCAGTTGACGCCGAGTATTTTTGTATGCCGAGTACTACTGATGCCGAGCACTATGCCGAACGCCGAGCACTACTTGACGCCGAGTCTTCTGGATGCCGAGCACTACGGATGCCGAGCACTATGGATGCCGAGTACTTCTCCGAGTACTAGTTGCCTGGTCAAATCTCCAGGAAACACTTGCCCCCCAAAGTGTATCGCGTGGCCGAACGTGATGCGCTTTGAATCTAGTTCAACTTTCCTTGGTGGTGCCTTCTCGAGAATGCCTATGATGGAGGTGTGTGACGAGCGTGGCCTGGACGCCGAACTATACGTTCGAAGCCGAACAATCCTCATGTGTCGAACGTTACTTTGCTCTGATGCCGAACACTCTGGCATTGACCGGTTCTACCGGGTATAGCCCCTTCGACTTCCACCTCCCTTCTCTATAAAACCAGGCCTTTTCCTTCTTCTCCCCTTTACTTTTTTACTTCTGCCGTTCCTCGAAGATTTTCAATTCTATTCAGTCGTCCAGATTTAAAGCTTAACTACTCCATCCCAATCTCCAATCTGCAAACTAGGTACCTTTTCTCGTACGATAGTAGTAGATTTCAAACGAGATGGCCGAGTGTGTCACATAGAAGGCCTTTGAGTAGGTTGTCTCTATCGCGTCATTATTGCCGAACGATGAGGCGAGGGGGAATGATTAGGAGTATGTCCACCTATGGTCTTAGTTTCTTCGTGTCGAACTGTGGCTAAAGGGAAGAGGAAAGAATGAAGGAGATGGAGGAGGTAAGGGTGTTGTTTGGCGTAGCGCTGCTCTGGCGTATGTCGTCATGCGCCGGATGGAGGAATGGAAGGCTGCCGAATACTCCCTTGGCCGAACAATGACTTCAGCCAAACGAAGCTTTTAGCCGAACAATGACTTAGCCGAACAATGCCTTTAGCCGAACAATGACTTAGCCGAACAAATCTTTTAACTGGACAATGACTTAGCCGAAAAATGCCTTTAGCCGAACAATGACTTAGCCGAACAAAGCTTTTAACTGGACAATGACTTAGCCGAACAAGGCCTTTAGCCGAACACTTGACATGCCGAACAAACATACATGTTGACCTGCACTTAGGCCGAACAATACAATTGCCGAACACCATTTAAATGCCGAACAGTATAAATGTCAAACTACACTTAGGCCGGTCACTTTATAAATTATATGTTTTCTGAATCTGGAACTGTAATCACCACCAGGCGGGCTCTTTGAGACGGTCAGCAATGACGGTCTTCGAAGGCGACGATTCGAAGCTCATTCTTATATCTTTGAAATCTTTAGATTCTTATTGCTTGTACACAATTGCTTGCACTAGTTCACACACCACGTGGGGGGGGGGAGGGAAACTCGTGTTGTTAATTCTAACGTCCAACGTTTTTTAAGTATAGTTTTCTCAAGCACTTAGCCAGGTTCGTTATTTATTGAGGATGTCAAGAAAGTCTAGCTCCGCTACTATATCCGACAGGCCTGGGCAGTCATCAAGGCCAGAAGCTGCTGATACTTCTAATCCGTCGACTTCTCCTGCTCACAACTTAGCACCTGATGCCCTGGAGGAAACAATTCTTCTAGACAATCCAATCGATTCACAAGCTTCGAAGATCAACGAAGTCGCTCTCCGACGGATATGCTCCATTCATGGGATCCCTTTCGCCGACGTGTTGGTCCCTTCGCGACACGATCGTCCTCATCTGCCCCCAGTCGGGTATACCGCCTGTAACAAGTTCATGTGTTGGATGGGTAGCGTGCCTCCGTTCAATTTATTTCTCCGTGATGTATTGCAGTATGTTGACATAGCTCCGTCGCAGCTGCACCCGAACGGCCATGCGTTTCTATACGGGACCTACTTACTTTTCATGGCCGTCTTCTCCAGACCTCCAACCGCCGGTGATATCAGATACATCTATATGATCAAGAGACGGAAAGACAGTCCTTCCTTTATGTTCCTCGAGCCGTACCACAAATGCCAAATCTTGACAGGGGCATGCAGTAAATTCGCCCTGTACAAACAGGAATGGTTCTATGTGCGCTGCCCTCCTGGTTTCGCGAGGAGATGGGTTGAAGGCAGTAAGTCTCTCTGCTGAGTCACTATTCGTATTTAACCGGAGCCATGTTTTTCCTAACTCTTTGTTTCATCTTTTCAGGTATCAACCCGCGTCCGGAAGGCTGAGGATATTCTGAGGCTGTCGAATCCATTAGAGCTCTTCCTGCCGAGGATCGAGACATCCGAGCTATCATTTCAAATGAATCACTGTCGGGGTTTGGCTTGCTAGCCCCTGGTCGTCGGATTAGCCTTCCAGAAGGTGTCACCATTCCCAAACCTCCGTCCGATAAAGGGAAAAAACAGGCCGGATCATCGTCGTGCCGCATCCCCGATACACATGAAGAAGGTGAGCGTAAAGAAGACGAAGATTTTGGGACTCAGGACGAGAACGTGGGTCCCACTTGGAATCCGGCAATCGAAGTTCAAGATATTGAGATGTCATCCTCCCCTTCGAAGGGAAAGAAGAAGTTAAAATATAAAGTGCAGAAGGAGAAAGTGGGTGGCACTTCAAAAGTCATGCCAATCCCGCCTGAGAAAGAGGCTTCCTCGCAGCACCTGGAAAGTTCCCTGAGGGGCCTGTCGAACCTGTCTATTCCCGATGATATTATTAATTACGGGTTTGATGATCCTGAAGCCCTCAAGTTTTCTTCGCCCGCTAAAGGCAACGCGGGAGTTCAACTCCCGACCCAAGGAGACAATACTCCAATTAGCAAAGACAAAAGAACTGGTCCGTCGGGGGAGACACTGGGACACACACGCACATACGCATTCCATCATACACTTTAAGTTTTTTCTTATCTCATGGATTTTTCTTAACTCGTTGTTATCTCCATTCTTTGCATGTGATATGGGGCGTTCTCACGGACTCGATCGCCTTCATGGCTCTTCCATATTTCATCACTCTGGACAGGACTCTGGTTCAGGCAGACGTAGGGGCAGAGACGATTATGAAGATAGAGACAATCGTCCCCGTGAATCGTCTCACCGCAAGAAGGCGTATTCTCAATCTTCGCAGTCCCGTGATCCTCTTCCTCCAACTATGCCGGATAAAGAGAAAACTTCACAGAAGGGTTACCAATCTGATGCTCCTCTAGAACAACACTCCAGTTCATCGAGTACAAGGCAAGTTCGAGAGCAACAAAAAAGAGCGGAACTTTCAAAGCCTCCTCCTCCTACTCCTGCGGTGGACCCAACTGTTGCGGAAAAGATGGTCGATCTTAAGGCCAAGTTTCCAAAAATTTGCTTCGACGGTCTGAAATTCCTCCCGGCCATTCATCATATTCCCGGGCATGTGAAGCACAGTGCCATTGCCTGCAATAACGACGTCTATGTTCAACATGATGCATTTGTGCACTTGGCGGAGAAGATCTCAGAGGTATCCGTTGAGCGTCAACATGAGATTGATCGCTTGAAACTGGAGGCTGGCTGCGACAAAAACATCATCGAGCACCAAGACGTAGAGCTCGCTTCGTATAAGTCGAAGCTGGAAGCCGTTGAACAAAGTGCAAAAGATACTGCTGAGGCAGTTACTCATTTAGAGGCGACTCACAAAAAAGAGCTTGACGAAGCAGTCCAGCGCAGCGGTGCCCTCGCCCTAGAGGAAGACTCTGTCCAAAAAGAGAGGGATGCGCTCGTCGTGCAAGTCAGAGAGCTAAAAGAATTACTCTCCAAGGAGAAGGAGGACAAGGTAGCTGCTCAAGAAGAATCACAACGATACTATGATGAAATCGTTGCTACTCGTCTCCTGAAAATGAAGCTCGATGACGAACTTGCTGGGGTTGAGAAAATGAAGGATGAGGCCCGTGAGGAGGGCAAAAGAGAGGCTGCGGAGGAGATTGATTCTCGCCTCGAGGCGGCCGCAGAAGCCTGTAGGGAAGAGGTCAAATGCATGTTTGACTCGTTGATTGCTGAATAAGGAGCCCGCGTCCTCATGCATCGCGACTTAACATTCTTGGGCGACCACTATCTCGAATCCCTAGCTGAGGCTTGGGAAACTTTGATAAGGATCAGGAAGATCGAGTTGGGCTCCGAAGAGGTTGATGAGGAGGCCTTGGTGAAGGAGTTCCTTAGGGGGAATGAGCCATCGGGTTTATCCGCGGCATTGGCACTTTACAGCAAAGGCTCTCCCCTTCCGAAAGAGAAAAATGATGAAGTTGGCCCATCTGGGGCCAATATTGCTGCTCCTCACATTGCTGCCCCTCCCGCTGCTCAATCGGCCGGTCGGCCGACACTTGATCCATTCGAGCAGCATGCTGGTTATGACCCCGAAGATCCCGGGCTCGGCGCTCATGTGCTATCCCCTATCCTGGAGGGTGAAACCCCACGCGCCACCGATAGCCAACCGAAACCTGGTAGGAAATTCTTCTTTCTCTAGAAGTTGAAAGATCCCGCCTTTTTCCAGCAGTGGCTACTCGTTCTAACGCTCATCCCTTATGTTTTCATGTAGGTTGTTCTAACGTCGAGCCAACTCCGAGGAGCGATGACGCCAAGGAGGAGGCAGAGAAAACTAGCGATGTTGTCCACGCGGGAGTGATTCCTGGTCCCGATGCTCAAGTGATTGGGGCGCTAGATGACGATAAGCTTGACACTTCATCACCCGCCGAAAGAAGTGACGAAATTGAAATCACTGGCACCTCTGAGCATACTTCACAGATGAGCATGAAGGACCGCCTCGCCGAAGAGGAGAAGAAAAAGGCCGAGGTCAAAGTTGAACCTGGAATCCTGTAACTTACCGACCCACGGAACAGACCTTTGAAAATCATTCTCCCATGCAGGTCCAAACCACTAGACGTTCCGTCTCCTACTCCTGACTCCGCTTCTTTAGCAAGTAAGAAATCCAAGAAAAAGCATGAGGGAGAGGAGTCATCAGACAAGACAAAGGAAGACAAGAAGAAGAAATCGAAGAAATAATCGATACACTCGTTCAACGAGCTTCTTGCTTAAGTCTTGTAGCTGCTTTTATCTTTTATAGCTTGTAGTTTGTATAGTCAGGTCTGAGTTTTATAGGAGTGATCATGTAATCCCATTTTGAACTTATCGAATAAAGTTTAGTTTCTTTTTGTTTGAATGATTCTCTTGTCTTTCTTTGGTTTGCTGACTAACTGTAGCCATAACTCAAGTTCTTATGAGTTGCATTATCGCCCGGTCCATTCTCGTGTTGTTCAAACATTTCTGGACATGGCGTACTTCTCGTCCCACATCTCTCGAATACTTGGACTTTTTGCTGACTCTGTGCTCCGGGGACTTGGAGACTTGAAACCGTTTATACTCTAGTCCGCGCTCCAGGGACTCAGAGTACTCCGCTCCGCACTCTGGGATTCGGAGATTCGTATTCGTTTATACTCTAGTCCGCGCTTCGGGGACTTAGAGTACTCCGCTCCGCACTTTGGGGATTCAGAGGTTCGTATTCGTTTATACTCTAGTCCGCGCTCTGGGGACTTAGAGTACTCCGCACCGCACTCTGGGATTCGGAGATTTGAAATCGTTTATACTCTAGTCTGCGCTCTGGGGACTTAGAGTACTCCGCTCCGCACTCTGGGGATTCGGAGATTGAAATCGTTTATACTCTAGTCCGCGCTCTGGGGACTTAGAGTACTCTGCTCCGCACTCTGGGGATTCGGAGATTTGAAATCGTTTATACTCTAGTCCGCACTCTGGGGACTTAGAGTACTCCGCTCCGCACTCTGGGGATTCGGAGATTTGAAATCGTTTATACTCTAGTCCGCGCTCTGGGGAATTAGAGTACTCCACTCCGCACTCTGGGGATTCGGAGATTTGAAATCGTTTATACTCTAGTCCGCGCTCTGGGGACTTAGAGTACTCCGCTCCGCACTCTGGGGATTCGGAGATTTGAAATCGTTTATACTCTAGTCCGCACTCTAGGGACTTAGAGTACTTCGCTCCGCACTCTGGGGATTCAGAGATTTGAAATCGTTTATACTCTAGTCCACGCTCTGGGGACTTAGAGTACTCCGCTCCGCACTCTGGGGATTCAGAGATTTGAAATCGTTTATACTCTAGTCCGCGCTCTGGGGACTTAGAGTACTCCGCTCCGCACTCTGGGGATTCAGAGATTTGAAATCGTTTATACTCTAGTCCACGCTCTGGGGACTTAGAGTACTCCGCTCCGCACTCTGGGGATTCGGAGATTTGAAATCGTTTATACTCTAGTCCGCGCTCTGGGGACTTAGAGTACTCCGCTCCGCACTCTGGGGATTCAGAGATTTGAAATCGTTTATACTCTAGTCCGTGCTCTGGGGACTTAGAGTACTCCGCTCCGCACTCTGGGGATTCGGAGATTTGAAATCGTTTATACTCTAGTCCGCGCTCCGGGGACATAGAGTACTCCGCTCCGCACTCTGGGGATTCGGAGATTTGAAATCGTTTACACGAGTCCGTACGTCGTACAAGATAATGTAGTTCGTCATTCAATTACGAGATATAGAAACGTTAGTGATTCATGGAAGGTACGGGTTCAAGCCTTTATTAATGAAAATCAACTAAACTGCTCGATTACAACTTTTAAAAAGAAACTAAGTTATTACTGAATGGAAACATGCGGAAAATAACAATGCCTAAAACAAGAAAGGAAACATGCTAAATGTAATAGTGCCGCAGATGTTCACTGTTCCATGCTCGGGGGAGTGTCGTGCCATCAACGGTCGCTAGCTTGAATGTTCCCTCTCCAAGCTTCCGTTCAATGGCGTACGGACCTTCCCAGCTGGGATTCATACGTGATGGTACCGGGAAAACTTGTTTCAGAATGAGATCACCCACATCAAAGATCCTTGGGCGGACTCTGCCGTCGTAGTAGCGCTTGACTCGGTGCCTATGCGCTGTCGCCCTTAATTCGGCTTCTTCATGCTTTTCATCGATGCAGTCCAGTGATTCCTACAAGAGATTCTGGTTCGTATTGGGATCATAGTATGTCACTCGGTGTGATGGAACTTCAAGTTCCACGGGTATAACGGCTTCGGAGCCGTATGCCAAGGCGAATGGAGTGTGGCCGGTCGCGGACTTGTGGGTAGTTCTATATGCCCATACTGCTGTCGGGAGTTCATCTACCCACTTGCCTCCAACCTTCTCCAGACGTTTCTTCAGTATGGACTTGATTATTTTGTTGACGGCCTCGACTTGCCCGTTAGCTTTCGGGTGTGCCACGGCGGCGAACTTCTTCTCGATGCCATACTTTAAACAGAACTCTCTGAACTCTCTGCTTTCAAATTGCGTCCCGTTGTCCGTAATGATGGTGCGTGGAAGGCCAAAGCGGCATATAATGTTTCGTACAATGAAGTTAATGACCTTGTTAGAGGTGATTGTGGCCAAAGGTTCTGCCTCAGCCCATTTTGTGAAATAGTCGACTGCAACTATCGCATATTTCACGCCACCTTTGGATATAGGCAAAGAGCCGATTATGTCGATTCCTCAGATCGCAAATGGCCAGGGACTAATCATTTGTGTGAGTTCCGTTGATGGAGCCCTCGGGATTTTCGCATATCTTTGACACTTGTCGCATTTTCTTGCGTAGTCCGCGGCGTCCCGGTTTATGGTGGGCCAGTAATATCCATAGCGGAGGATCTTCTTTGTTAGCGTTTGCCCCCCAGTATGGTCGCCACATTCCCCTTCGTGAACCTCTCTTAAGACCCGCTTTGTCTCATCATGAGCGATGCATCGTAATAATGGGACTGAGAATCCTTTTCGATACATTGACCCATCCTGCATTACGTATCGCGCGGCCTTTCGAAGGACCTGCCGTCTTTTGCTCCTTTTTTCGGGTAAAGCCCCGGTCGTCAGGTACAGTTTGAATGGGGTTATCCACGATTCCTTCTCGATTTTCGTTTCCAACACGCGATCGACTTTAATCTCGTCTATGCTCGGGGCATGCAAGACTTCAACGGGATACAATCCCATTTGCTGCGCATCGCCGGTACTCGCAAACTTAGCCAACAAGTCGGCTTCTTTGTTCTGTTCGCGCGGGACGTGTGAAATGTCATAACGCTCAAGACTCGAGAGTAGTTCTTGGACCTGAACAAGGTACGGAGCGAGCTTTCGTCCCTTTGCTTGGTAGTCTCCCCGTACTTGGTAAACTACCAACTGTGAGTCACAAAAGATTTCGACTGATTCGATCCCGAGTTCCCTGATGAGCTTCAAGCCAGCGATCAGTGCTTCATATTCTGCTTCGTTATTTGTAGCCGGGAAATCAAGCTTCAGGGCATAACAGATTGATCGGTTTTCCGGAGTTATAAGAACTATGCCCGCACCGGAGCAACGGTCGTTTGATGCACCGTCAGTGTATAATTTCCATCGAACGGGGGGAATGATGTCGTGATCATCCGGTTTGACGGGTATGGTAAACTCAGCGATGAAATCTGCTAACGCTTTCCCTCGGATGGCTCTCCGTGGTAAGTAAGCGATATCGAATTGGCTCAACTCGATGTTCCATTTTAGCAATCTTCCAGAAGTTTCCGGCCGTTGGAGTAACTGCCTCAGGGGTTGATCGGTATAAACACCGATTGAATGTGCTTGAAAGTATGGGCGTAGCTTGCGTGATGCAATCACCAAGCAATAAGCCAATTTCTCGATTTTAGGGTAATTCCTTTCTGCCCCTGTTAAACGCTTGCTAACATAATACACCGGCTTTTGGACTCGATCCTCCTCACGAACCAAAGCCGCACTTATCGCATATGGGGATACAGCCAAGTATACGTACAACATCTCGTGGTCAACTGGTTTTGATAGCATTGGTGGACTCTCCAGATGCCTCACCAGATTCCGGAACGCTTCCTCACAACTAGACGTCCATTCAAAATTTCTCTTCCCTTTCTTTATTATATCAAAGAATGGGATGCACTTGTTAGTTGCCCTGGATATAAATCGACTTAGCGCAGCTACTTTTCCATTCAAGCTCTGTACTTGTTTTATAGTCCTGGACGCTTGCACATCTCGAATAGCTTGGATCTTTTCTGGGTTGGCTTCGATTCCCCAAGAATTGACGATGAATCCCAAAAACTTCCCTGATGCAACGCCGAAGGAACAATTCAGAGGGTTGATCTTCATCGCATAAAACCTGAGTATGTCGAACATTTCAGCCAAGTCTCGAATGTGGTCGTTTGACCGTCGTGACTTCACGAGCATGTCATCCACATAGACTTCCATCGTTCTACCCAGCTGGTCCTTGAACATTCGATTCACTAAACGCTAGTAAGTTGCTCCTGCATTCTTCAATCCAAAGGGCATCACTACATAGCAATACAGTCCGACATTTGTATGAAGCTGGTGTGTTCTTTGTCCGAAATATGCATCGGGATTTGGTTGTACCCTGAGTATGCATCCATGAATGACAGCAGCTCGTGTCCTGCGGTGGAGTCGACCAACTGATCGATCCTAGGCAACGGGAAACTATCCTTAGGGCATGCTTTGTTCAAGTCGGAATAATCTACGCAAGTCCTCCATTTCCCATTCGCCTTTTTTACCAGCACGGGGTTGGATACCCATTCAGGGTAGAGGGCGTCGCGGACGAACCCATTTGCTTTGAGTTTGTCCACCTCCTCTCCGAGAGCGGCGGACCTCTCCGGATCCATTCCTCTCCTTTTTTGTTTAACTGGAACGTATTTCGGGTCTATGTTCAACATATGACTCGTGATGGCGGGGGAAATCCCACACATATCAGAATGCGTCCAGGCGAAAACATCAAGATTCGCCCGGAGGAAGTCGCTAAGGTCTTCAGTCATCGCGGGGCCGAGCTATGATCCGATCTTTAGTATTCGTGAAGGGTCGTCACGGCTAATTGAAATGTCAATCGTTAATTCAGCCGGTGCCGCCTTCTCTTCCCTGGGTTTCTCATCGTCGTCTCTCGGATCTATATCTCCGAAGATCCGAGAACTATGCCCGAGCCAGGGCTCGGGCACTACTTGTCAATTATCCGCATTAAGGATGCGGACGAGATTGTCCGCAACCTTTCCCTTCTCCCTCCGATGGGCCTCTCGGAGCTCAGCCACGTAACAGGAACGACCAGCTGCTTGGTCGCCATGAACAATACCTATTCCTTTGTCAGTCGGGAACTTCAAAGTTAAACACCACGGGGCTAACGCTGCCCTAAACTCAGCCAAGGCCGGCAGGCCTAAGAAAACGTTATATGGAGAATCCACATCCAAAACTACAAAGGGTAGAATTCGCACTCTCCGACACTCGCCTTGTCCCAGTTCAACTGGTAACTCGACATATCCCACTGCATCGGTTGCAGCGCCGTTAAAGCCGTGAATACGAGCTTTGGATGGTTTCAAGTCTTTTGTTTCCATTCTCATTTGGTCGTAAGCCTTCTTGAAGATTATGTTGACAGAACTCCCGCAATCAATCAGAATTCTTTTTACATATGCTGGTCCGATCGTTGCAGATATGACCATCGGGTCGATGGTCGGAGCCTCTACCTGATCAGCGTCTCTGTTTCTGAACACAATATCGTCTGTCATTACGTGCTGCTGCTTAGCAGGGGTCCCGTCCTCCACGTTCGAACAATACTCAAAATCGGCATGCTTCAGGGAACTTGCATATCGCTCCATCTCCTGCCAATTCTTATCTGCGGGGTGAGGTCCGCCGATAATTGTATTTATGACTAGTCTACCTACGGTTCGGGCAGGCTCCTCGGGATGACGCGGAGCTGGTGCACGACCTGGGTTGGACGTTCCCTGTCCTCCTTCCTGTGGATCCTTCACAAATTCCTGCAACTTCTTTTGCCTGATCAACTTCTCAATAGCGTCGTGCAGGTGTCTGCACTCCTCCGTATTATGCCCATAAGTCTCATGGAAGCGACAATATTTCCCAGTCCGCTTTTGTTCCTCGGTCGATTCTTTCGGACGTGGCTTTCTGTATTGAAAAGTATTGCAGGTGGATAGGTAGATGTTCTCAAGTGGCGCGTTCAGCGGAGTATACTCGCTGTAGCTTGGAATTCTCAACTTCCACTTCCCCGCTTCTCTCTTCTTCCCTTGATTTCTTTCTCCGGACTCCTTAGGCTGCCCAGGCTTGTTCTGGACGTTGACTTGGACCTTTCCCGAGCTGTCTCCAGACTGCTTCACATCAATGTTGCTTTTCGTAGATTCTTGGACAGGTCCTGATGCCTTATCTCGTCGTACCCACCTAGCTTCCTCTCTTCTTATGAACTGGTGTGCCTTTGAGTAGAAGCGCTCTAGCGTAGTCGGAGGTTTTCCTGCCAACCAGTCTCCGAACTCAGAATCTGGATCCACACCTCTCATTACAGCCATCAGAATTGCATGGTCATTGGGGTTACTGACTTCAGTTGCTGCAACATGGAATCTCTGTAAATATTCCTTCAATGACTCCCCGAGATTTTGGATTACACTTGACAGAGACATTACGTCCTTTGGGCATGTAGTGTGTATCCTGAACTGCTCAATAAACTTCCTTGCCAACTCTTCGAAATTTGATACGGACCGCGGAGGAAGTCGGGTGAACCACATAGTAGCGATCCCAGAGAGAGTAATCGGAAAGCATCTACACTTGATGGCATCATTTGCTCTAGCTGAATCCATCATCCATTCGTACCTCATGACATGCTGTCTGGGGTCAGTCTTCCCTTCATACGCAGGGATAGTAGGCATACTAAACTTCCTGGGGTACGCCGCTTGCAACACAACATCCGTGAATGGAGTATGACTTCTTGACACTCCCCAATCATCATTCGATAAGCCCTGATTTTCCTTCATCAATTGCTTGATCATGGCTGTCAGATTTGGTGTCTGTATGGAAGGCGGGAGGTTAAGGTCTGTTCTACGCGCCTGTCCATGCTGATGCCTCCTCTCCTGGCGATCTGCCAATCGTGCGTCTTGAGGTTCGACATCGTTAGCGTTTTGATGGCCTGGGCCTCCATCCTCCGTTTACATTCCGGTCCTGAAGTTTCCAGCTCTTGCTTGGTTACGGTCTCCAACTGTTTGAACATCAGCTTCTGTTCGTGCAGCTTCAGTCTTACGTCGTCTTTGCCTGGGAGGTTCATCAGAGGAAGTTGAGCTGTCAGATTAAGAGTAAGGAGCGGGATTGCCCCCAGCATTCTGTTGCTGCTGTTGAGTGAGTTGTGCCATCAGGTTGGCGTTAGCTTGCATCTGCTCTCCTAGTTGTCTCCTGCTTTCCCTAAGTTCTCTCATCAAGTCATTGAACTCTACTCTGGTGACAACTGGAGTCTATTCTTGAGTGGCAATTCCTGCACTCGGAATCGCTGGTTGATTGCTAGGTCCTGCTTGTTGCACGCTAGCAGTCTCGTGGGCATCCGCATTATGAGAAGCTGACCTGGTACGTGGTCTTGCCATTGTAGAGTTATTGGTATGAACTCTGAGTAGAATCAACGGATGTCCTATCAGTGAGTCGGATCTTCTTTGGGGGATTTGTTCAATCCAGTAGCTTCAAAGCAGATCCTTGAGGCCTGAGAATTCGATTCTCAGTGAAAGCACCAAAGTGCTAGCACCAAAATTGGTCACTAACCTCATAGAGAAAGATTGTGTAGAGATATAAGTGATGAAGATAAATTAAACAGAGAAGACAATGCTAATTCAAATGCAGAAAGTAAGAACACCAAATTTATAGTGGTTCAGCGTAATTGCCTACGTCCACTTTGAGATTAAACTTTTATTGATCTTCCTTATTGTTGATTACAAATACAATTCGTGAATCAAATGCTTGAATGAAGTTGTTAAGTAGAGAAGATGAGTCTCAAAAATGGCAGAGTCTCCCCGGTATTCTCTCCAAAAAAGGATCCTCTTCACTGTGACCCTGCCCCTCTATTTATAGACAAAGATGGGCTGGACTTCCCGAGTGGGCTTGGTAGCCGAACGCTCTAGCCCAGGTGTAGTGTTCGCTGCATGCCGAACCAGGTATGCCGAACGCTTTGATGCCGAACGGTCCCTTCCATGCCGAACAGTCCTCTCTGTGCTGGATGGTTCGTTCGATTGTGTGGGAGGTGCAGGATGGTTGCAGCTGAAGCCGATCGCAACTCTATCCGAAGCTTTTGGTCGAATGATGCATGCTGGCCGAACGATAGTGTCATGTTGAATAGTAATGTACACCGAACGTCTCCTGGATGCCGAGTATGCCCGTTGCCGAGTACTCCTGCTGCTGAGTTCTGCTTTATGCCGAACACTCCTGTCGCCGAGTATTCCTATCGCCGAGTTCTATTGATGCCGAACGCTAGCTGACGCTGAGCATTGGTTGACGCTGAGTGCCAGTTGACGCCGAGTAGTTTTGTATGCCGAGTACTACTGATGCCGAGCACTACGCCGAACGCCGAACACTACTTGATGCCGAGTCTTCTGGATGCCGAGCACTACGGATGCCGTGCACTATGGATGCCGAGTACTTCTCCGAGTACTAGTTGCCTGGTCAAATCTCCAGGAAACACATATAAAGCTCAAATCTCTCTCCCAAAAGGTAATGTCTCTAGACCTTTAAAGCAAAAATCACTGCAGCTAAATCCAAGTCATGAGTCGGGTATCTAACCTCATGCGGTCTAAGCTGTCTAGAAGCATAGGTAATCACTTTGCCTTTCTGCATTACGACTGCTCCTAATCCAGTTCCACACACATCTGTATAAACTACCAAATCTTGATCCCCCTACAGAACAAGTAATACAGGTGCATGGGTTAATAAGTGTTTCAAGCTCTAGAATGCTTCCTCACACTTATCAGTCCACACAAACTTCATATCCTTTCGCGTTAGCTTGGTCATCGGCGCTGGTATTCGCGAAAAATCCTTTATAAACCTCCAATAATATCCAGCAATCCAAGAAAAGTTCTTATCTTAGTCAATTTGTTTGGTCTCTTCCAACTATTCACTGCTTTAATCTTAGTTGGATCTACTGACAATCCCCCTTCTGAAACTACATGACCAAGAAACTTCACCTCTTTCTTCCAGAAATGACACTTCGAAAACTTCGCCTTCAGCTGACGTTCTCTCAAAGTCTCAAGAACCACTCTAAGTTGAACTTCATGCTCTTTCTCATCCTTGGAGTATATCAAAATATCATCTATGAACGCCAACATGAATCTGTCCAAGTGCTCTCTGAAAATTCGAATCATCAAATCCACAAAGAATGCCAGCATATTAGTTAGTCCGAATGGCATAACTAACCATTCGTACGAACCATATCGAGTCCTAAATGCCGTCAAAGGTATACTATCCTCTGCCACCCTAAGCTGATGAAAACCCGTTGCCAAATCAAACTGAGAGAATACCTTGGCTCCACTCAACTGATCGAACAAATCGTCAATTCTGGGCAATGGATATCGATTCTTTATTGTCCTCTCATTCAACTTATGATAACCGATGCATAGCCTCAACGATCCGTCCGGCTTCTTAGCAAACACTGCGGCTACTCCTTAAGGTGAACTACTCGGTCCAATAAAACTCTTAACCTCCAAATCCACCAACTACACCTTCAAATCCCTCATCTCTGTAGGTGTCATCCGGCTTGGCGGTCTACTTACCGTTTCTACACTAGGCACCAAATATCGGAAACTCAATGGCTCGTTTCGGTGGCAATCCTACTACCGGCTCAAAGACATCTGTGAATTCTCTAACAACGAAAACTCGATTCAACTCGTCTTCTAACTCTATAACACCCAGCAAAGCATTCACCTCTAAGCTAGGGCTTTCTACGGTATATACAATCTGATCACTGTAATCAGGGTGTCTAAGTGATATTTTACTATCATGGCAAAATATCCTAGCATCATACTTACTTAACCAATCCATACCCAATATAATTCCAAACACTACAAAGTCAAACACATGCAAACAACAAACAATGGTATGAACTAACAAATCAAACTCTAAGTGGTCACACTTCATCCCAAGTGTCACATACCCTCCTATCGAATTTGCAACCCTTAAGCATGTAACTAAATATGAGGGTTCTAGGGTAATCTTATCTACCAAACATCGAGACATAAAAGAAGGCGATGCACAAGTATCAAACAGAACGCTAACATACATACCATGAATCTGAAGCGCACCTCCCAAAACTGCCTTTCCTTTCTCCTGCACTATTGGCTTCGAAATAGCAGGCTCCAATGCATACAGTTGCCCTTCCCATCCTTAGCGGGCTCCTTGCATTGATTCTTATAATGGCCAATCTAATCACAATTGAAGCACCTGATATTCTTCTTCCTGATCACTTCCTTAGCCTTTCCACTATGACACTCATTAGCAAAATGCCGCTTCTTGTCGCACTTAAAACAAACCACTTCAGTCTTCCGTTTCTTCGCCGCTCCACCTTTCTGAGCACCCTTCTTGTGAAAGAATTTCCTCTTCTGACCTTGCCCAACCTGGACCTCCTTCACCTTACTATTCTCTAGACAAGCAAGCATCTCCTCGTGTCTTAAAACCATCTTTACAACTACATCACAAGGGTCTCTGATATGAGGTAATGTAGCCCTTGCCAACTCAGGCTTGAACCCCCTTATGAACTTCTCATTCCTCTTCATCACTGTATCAATAGTGGCATAACCATATCAAGCCAACTCTTCAAACCTGCTAGCATACTCCAAAACAGACATTTCTCCTTGCTCTATTTCAGCAAACTTTCTAATCAAAACAGACTGCGCCATCACCGACATGAACCTCTCATGGAACCTCCTCTTAAACTCTGCCCTTATCATTGTCTCCTCATCCACACCAGCTGTTACACTATTCCACCAAAATAAAGCCGATCCTTGAACCTGTCTAGAAGCAAGCCTCCTCTTCTGCTCATCATTGAGCCTCAAGTCAGCAAAAATCCTTTCACAGTGTAGCAACCAGTTCTCCACCTCGATAACATCCTCAGTTCCAATAAATAGCGTCCTTCCAATTTTAGCATAATCTCCACTCAACTTAGCATAATCGTTGACAACTGGAGCTTCCTGAACTCCTACTCCTGCATTCCCTCCAACAACTCCAGCAGCAATCCCAGCTTGCATCATGTTCACAAAAAGCTGAACACGGCTCCCATATCCACTTGTGGGACTCCAGCACCAACATTCTCACCTTGAGCCTGACCTTGAGTCCTCCTCATATTGGGTCGGGCATTTCCATTGGTGGTGGTGCTATCCCCTCCTAGGTTAACTCTGCCACTTCTTGCATCCATATATATATTCAAGCCTCGTGAGATACAGAAGAATAGCCTAAGAGAGATAGGAGAATAGAGATATAGCGTATACTTATATATATATATATATATATAGCAAATACAAGTACGTTACTATAGCTTTATCCCATACCCCGATCTTAATTCTAATTCCTTAGGATTATTTTTTCAAAATTCTTTTTTAGTTTAAAGTTTTCCATAAACCTATGCTCTGATACCAAGTTGTAACATCCCCTATCTAGAGGCCCAAAGCTAAGCGCTACAGATGCTGCAGTCATCCATAGTATTAACTTCTAGTGACTAAATATGACTATGTTAAAGGTATCCATCATATCAGAAACTTTTGAATATGAAACAAAATCACAGATTTCAAAAAACATCTTTTCACATTACATTTTCTAAAACACATGTTTCACATTCAAATTACATAATTCCATAATCCTATGTTCAGATAAAATATAATTATTACATAAGTACGCTAAGAGCGACATATGTTGATACCCCCTTGGTTGATCAGAGTACTATATAGACATAACTGTCTTAAATACAACTTAGCGGAAAAAAAAACCAGCAACTCCTAAATATCCATCCGTCAGCCACATGCTCGTCTTTGGAAGCTTTATTCGTCAACCTACTAAAACCTGTAAAACATCAACCCCCAGCCAACTCAAATCAATTTTGAGGACCCAAGAGTTTAAGGGGAAAACTTAAACTTTGAGTCAGACATAAAGCTTGGTTTGAATAATACTATATATCTTGGATATTTGATATTAAGTGAGACCACGCCGCTTAGCGGAACGGGTTTCCCCTCACTAATATCCTTTTAAAACGTATCCTTTTCAAATTATAATCCTGCAACCAAAACTGGTTAAAATTGTAAAGCATTATCATATAACCATACATATCAGGTAACAAATGGACTATCTGTCCGAACACTGTAGTTTTATTTGGCTTACTACTAACCTTTGGCTAACTTGGGCCTACCAGAAAATATAATCAAAATAATCTAACATCTGTTAGATACACCTCTCCTAGATGGTCTGTCCTTAACTATTTGTTAAATACTTCTCTTCTAGGTGGTCTGTCCCTAAATTAACATCTCCCAGTGTCACCTGATCCTAAGGTTTTTGCGGGCACACAAATAACCTATCTGTATAAAAACGTATACCCCTTTCTATGAGTAATCATAATTTTAGTCTTACTTGTGACAAAGCCCTACGCACTGGAATTTTGGACTAAATTAGCTGGGGCTAATAGCTAATGTATAGGGCGCGACCCTATACCAGTCCCATCTGGTATTCTAATATCTAAGTCATTTTACTTAGGGAAACCTTCCCATAAATATTCCTTGAAAACCTTTTCAAACTGATTTAAAACCTTTAAATCTAACTCACACAAGGAAAATACATATACTTTATGCTTTACTCAAAATCACCTTTCCATTTTTGATATATACTTTTCCCAAACCTTAGTTGATGATAACATTAAAACCTTTTAAAGTACCCCTTTTGAATCTATTGAAAGCACCTCTTTCGAAACCAAGTAAAACCCTTTATTTCACCTAAGTCGAAAGGCCAAAACCTTCCTTTCGAAACCATTCTCAAAACCATTTGAAACCCTTGAAAAACCTTTCCTTCGAAAGCTATATAATCTTAGACATCTTATCTCAAAACACTTTAAAACTACCTTTCAAAACCATTGGAAAAACCTTCCTTTTAGCCCTTTCAAAACAGTTAGAAAAATACCCTTTCGAACCTTTCGAAACCATTGGGGAACCACCCCTTAGAAGCCTTTCTTTAAAACCTTTCGAAAGCATCAAAGCCTTCATAAACAACAACCTTTCGAAAGCACTTGGGTTCAATTTAAAACATGTGGAAAAACTCCTTTCGAAATCATTTGGGATATAATTCAACAGAGAAAAAGGGTCATTAAAACCATTTAACTCGAAAGCCTATCTTTCGAAAGCATTTCTAAGCAAAGAATTAATGGTGTCGAAACCACCCTTCTAAAAGCATTGGAGAAGTGGCCAATTTCAAAAAGAAAATATACCTTTCGAAACCATTGACTTCGAAAGGTAGGAAAAGCGGTAGCTAGGGGTTTCGACCCCTTCGATTCTTAAAACAAAAGAGCACAACACATTCGAAACCATTCCTTTGAAATCATTTGACCAGGTCGGAAGCCAACCCAGTGGAAAGCTAACTCTTTGAAAGCAAAGCAGGCGCTACTTCATTTTAAAACAAAGGCATGCTTTGACCCCTTCGGAACCTTACGTTTCAATCCTATACCTTTCGCCTCTATGCAATTCGCTACATACCAAATGTATTGATACCACGCGCATTAGTTTCGAAAGCAATAGTGGCAAAACGTCTAGGTTGGAACCGCTGGTTCCGAAAGTGGTGGAACATGCTAAAGCGTGTAAATTTTGTTTTTAACTTAAAAGAGAAATACTTTTCGACTAACCTGCTTTGTTTATCAAATTTTCATTGGTTGCTAAATTTCTTTTTCAAAAGTGCTGCCAAGATTCCAAAAATAAACAATAATTTTATTTTACAAAATACCCCTTCTCCTTTTATAAATATATAAAACATTTAAGTCTCAAACCTTAAATAATTTTATATATTCATCAAAATACTTAGGAAAATTCTACAATAATTCCCAAAAATCCTTTTTAATATGTTTTCTAACACATATAATTTTTAGACCCAAATTGTTTATAATTTAACCGTAAATTATTTACAACCCAATAAATCATTTTCTTCACTAGAAAATTAATAAAAATCCCCATTAATCCTGAAAATTATGAAAATTGAAACCCTTCTAAAATATCATTTCTGATCAATATCTAAAATCGCAAGGTATTTGGATGTCATTAATTAGGGTTTTCACATCAAAACATATCATAAAATCTATATGAATAAGTATAAATCATCAACAAGCATATATAAACATTTTATCCTTCAAAATCATGGCAAAACTATGCAAGATAAATTAGATTTAACCTCAAAACCGAAAACATTTAAGAAATAAGAGATAAAGTCATTATTCACCTTTGCTTTTTAAATTTAGGTGTGAGATTTGATCTTGATTAAGTGATTTGATTCTTCTCTTGAATCGTAGCTTTTATCTGCTTTCTCTTGTTAATGGTGGCCGGCCTTACAAATGCTTGAGAAAATATGAAATGAACGCGTGTGCTGATTTCCTAAGGGTTCAGGGTATAAGTTATACGATATTTTCCATTTTGCCCTACCTTAATTCCCAACACTTATTTCCATTTTAGTTCTTTAGTTCATTGTACATGTAAGCATGGCTACCCCTTATTAATCACAAATCTCAATCCCCTAATCATTATATTACACTTTTTTTTTAAATTTAGCTAATTAAATACCCTAAATAATTTTACTAAAAATATTGGGTATAGCCAATTTGTAGTTGAGAGGAAATAGTTGAATTTTTGGTTGCGCTCGATTTATGGTGAACTAGGGTTTTACCATGGTCAGGCGCACGCCATTTCGGAGAAAAGTTTGACTCTGTGACTTCGGCTGTTTCTTGTCAAAACCTGGCTTAGCCTTTGTCATCGCATGAATTCTAGTATGACGGTTTATTTCGAGAATGGTCATGTTAGATGAATCCATCGCATTGCTTTTCCATGTTGCCGCACTTCCAGTGTTCCTGAAAACAAAAGCTTCCGCATCACTTCGGACAGCGGCTCCATTATCGATTATTCATCGATAATGGGTAAGTTGCGATATATAATTCCATTTCATGATGCAGCTCATTTTTCTAGCACGAGTGAAATATCTAGACAAGACAGTCCATTCGTGGTGTACATGACACTGGACTCACACTACATATATTAACCCCTTTCACTTGCTCCAATCAACGCTCAGAATCCAGTTGGTCAACAAAAGTCGACATCCTTTGGATTCCAGTGTTGGTCGCATAGGCTTATTATTCAAAATAAAACATACCTGACCATGTTGACCTCCAAGTTTTATTCTTTGGAATGTATCGTCGATCACCTCGATTCAAATCCTATAAGTGCACGTCCACTCCTCCTAAAGCTGGATCTTCTACAGCTTAGGCTTCGCCAACTATTCCCGCCGAACCGTACCGTCCTCTTACATTTGAACCTCAAGGCTTGATGAGTCCAATAGAGCCGGTAGTGAATCATCCACCCCCTTTGAATGAGCTTTTGGGCTTAAGAATACTGACCGATCCAACGGAACAAGTGCCAACAATTCTAATGGCCAGAAAGCTGCAAAACACCTGTTATCGGCATGGAATTCCTGAAGATGACATTCTTCTCTCCACGAGGGCCGAGTTCGCACACAAGCCCTTAAAAGATACACATCATGCAACCAATACATTTTCTTGAGTGGTGTCATCCCGTAATTCAATCCTTTCCTTCTAATGGTTCTCTAGGAACTTGGGATGGATTCGACCCGAATTCATCTAAATGGATGCGCCCCTTTGAGTTCTCTTTACATCATCTTCATGAATTAGTTTAACCGGGCTCCAAATTTTCACGAGTTAACTTACCTACTCAACTTCGAGAACAGGAAAGAATCTCCATCATATATGACAATTGAAGCTTGGTGCCGATGTAAGATCGTTGAAAAGCTTCACATTAAATGCTCATAAGTCAAAAAACGAGTATTTTTTCGTACGGTGCCCCTATGGCATTAATAGAGTATGGCTTTCAGGAAGTAAGCTTCCTTTCTTATGTCCCTTCCATACTTGGATTTCTTTAACTCAAGTTATGAATTTTTTGTTTACTTTCTTATAGGCATTCCGGCTCGAGACAACCACGAGGAGCACGAGACTACACTAAAGGGTCTTTGAGAAGTTAGATTCCAACAATGCACCATCACAGTCTTTCTTACGAATGAAAACTTATGGCAATGTAGTTTATTGAGCCCTGGTAGATTTATTCTATTCTGACTCATTTGATCCTAGCGGTTCTAGAGCCACTACACGTTCTTCCATCCCTACTCGCAGCTTCGGCGATAATCTTCTTAGGGATGTCGTTGGCTAATCTGGCATGGTGCACTCATATGAGCCTGCTTTAGAGAGTCTAAGGAGCCCATTGGCGATGGTATCCCTAGCAATATGGATGGAGACGTTAGGATGTCCTCAGTCCCTAAAAAGATAAGAGGGCCTGAAGGAGAGAGGCAAAAGAGCTTATGGTTGAAGAGGAAGGAGAGGGCCCCGGTGATAGAGATAGTGACTATCATGCTAGTAAAGAAGAAGATGGTGAATCGTTCGGTGAGACACCCTATATGAGTCCTGATCTTCCTAGCTCGTTCCGTCAGGAGCACAATGCCCTAGAAGCTCTCAAAATGGCTGAAGGCCAAACTATATTGCCATCGGTAGAGATTTCACCTCGATCCTTCATTTTTGGCGACATCTTCGTTGGTTTAAGTGACATCGGCAAGATCAACTTTTCTATTCCAGACATTGTAGATGAAACAGGCTTTGGCTTCCCCTTTCTCCAGGAATAAGTATAAATGAAGGTAGAGAAACTCCATGTTTACGCCTATGCGAACACAGTCTGTAGAGTAATCAGGGGGTCGTCGGCACAATTCACTTCAGTAGAATCATGGCCACACATTCTTGCATTGAATCTTGCCCCGAAACTCCAGCACTAACATTGTTTTCTTTCTTGTTTCAGGTTCCATGGGTCATGGCTATTAGAAGAAGCTCTCCAACAATGCTAGTGCATATAGAGGCCAGACTCCTGATCCCAATCCGCCTCATTTCTATGAAACTGATGAGGAGAGGTGATGGAGAAAGGATCGTGAAGGTGATGATGCTTGCAAAGCTAACAGAGAAAATGATAAGGAGGGAGGGAAGGTAGGAGAGAAAGATGAGAGAGGCTGAGAGAGAGTTATCCCATGATGATACCAAACGCTCAAGAGAATCCCTTGAGCGTCGCGAGCCTTCTTCTATCAATGTTCTGCCACACACAAGCTCAAAATTCTTTAGTACAACAACTTCCAACCTCGCAATCCTTTATTGCGGCTATTCCCCCTTACTCTAAAGCCATACCTCTAGGCTGCATTCCCTCACCTCTTCTTATGCGACATCATGTTCGATCAGGACATCTCAAACACCCCAAGGGAGGTGGTGGAGCAAGACTTACGTAGTGTTAAAAAGCACGTCGATGTGCGGTTTTGATGGAAGAAGCCGTGTGTTGCCTTCTCTGAAGTGAATAAGATCAACTACACCAACATTTTCTCCTTCGAGTCTAAGAAGGGTGACTTTGTGTGAACAATTAAGAGTCGAGAGGAAGTCCCATTCAAGGTCATAAGAGTGAGGACTCAACGCTTAAAGGAAAAGCCCGTGCTAGCGAATTGATTGAAAAGATGAAACGTGCCCAAGTCAACGTTGAGATTGTCTTTAGAGACCATCTAAGAGCTGCCATTGCTGAAAGTATAGAATTCAAGAAGCAGGCTGACGAGAAGGCTAAGGCTTTTACATAAAATGATGAGATCATTCAGGATCGAGATCAAATCATCGCAAAATAAGCTGGTGAACTTGTTAGGCATCGTGAGGAGAATACAAAATAAGCGAATAGAAGAAGAAACTCAACGAGGAAATGAAGCTGTTGTCTTTTGCAAAATTCGCTAATGATCTTCAGCTTGCACTTTCCTAACAAGAGCTTAAAGAGCTTTAGGAAGAGAGGTCAAGAACTAGCAACGAGCTCATGCCAATATGTTGAACTTTTATACCAATGTAGTTATGTACAAAAATCTAAGATGGCTGGGGATGACTATCCATAGACCCTCATTGGCATTTGGAAAGAAGTACTATGTAGGGCTGCACGAGTAGGAGACAGTCGCTCTAAGGAAGAGCTAAGGGATGTGTACCTCCATGCCGAGGACATAAAATTTCTTTCTGTTGGAAGGACCCTCCTTGTTGAAGAGGCCGCTAGCTGCTACTAAAACTCCCGCAAGCTCGAGGTCTTTGAGTCGGTACAAAGTGTCCACTTCATGATCCAGAGAGCCGATGGTGATTATTCCTAGATTTTGAGGAGTTAGCTCCGAAACCGCTTGTGTGATTCCAATTTATACAGTGATTTCTTATCATGAGCCCTACATTCCCCTTTTCGTGGGCCAAACGGAGGATCATATAACGTAGAAAGGGGAATTTGAAGTCGAACTGGGAAAGAAGCCCAGACTTAGGTATTTCTCTTGTCTTTCAAGTGTTCGAGAAGCTTCAATTCTCTTTGGATTCCATATCTAAACTTTATTATTCTATTTGTCAACTTATAGGTCAACCACATCTGTCTTCTCCGCCTTCGGCTACACAGGGCTTTGGGATTGCAGTCATCTTTACTATGTCTACTACCATCTTTGCGAGGCTTACCATTATTGTTCCTACTTCTAGGTCTGGTCCAGGACCCGACTCTAAGAAGGTTGCTGCCCTGAAGAACTTGGAGGACATTTCAGTGTCCTAGAAAGAAGACACGATGATAAACAGTGCTTCAAACTCGACCGATCATGAGACCATAGCTGCAAGACTGAGGGCCGATATGGAGAAAATAAAAGTGAAGCAAGAGCCTGGAGTAACCAAGCCCACTCTATCCAAGCTGGCAAACTTGTGACATAAGGTTTCTGCATTGAAGATCAAGCTATCGAAGCATACTGATGACCATGCCGACAAATCTGGGAAGCGCAGTTCTACTGCTAGAGAAGAGTCCACTCATTCTAAAGGCAAGACTCCCATTAGAAGGGTACTTAAGGATGAAAATAAAAGGCACAAGAGTCGTTCCTTCGGTAGTAAAGGTCGCAGAAAAGGATAGAAATGAAAAGTGCATGAGGGCGATAGGTGGGCAATCTGTCTTTTGTATTAGTCATGCCTGAGTATGTATTTTCTGTTCTTTTGTTTTGGACAGGCTGAGTTTGTGCGAGTATGACCCCTGCTGTTTGATGTACATAAAACGATTGGTAATGAAGGATTAATTTTGTTTTGTAACTCTCTTCAGTTTACTTGTCTTCATTTTATGTACTATGCATGTTCGCATACAACTACCTGTATATATAATATAACTATTTGATCTGCAATTTTTTGTATATTAAATACTTTGTATTTTTTTGTAATGCTTATTTACTACAACTCCATGCATGCAAATAATATTCCTATCATTGCTTTATTTATATCTTGTTGATAACCTCTATTTGTAGATGCCAAACTGTCATATATAGCATAACATAATTGTTATTTAACCGACTCTAGGGTAATTCCTATTTGAGCTTTGAACTTAGTCCGGATCCTTTCGATCGGTTATTTCCATATGTATCTCTGTTCACGGGATTTATTATTTAAAATTCCATACTTCAGGCATATACGAAGGATTAAATATTGCTAGCAATTCGTATGATTGCCCTCGGTCGAGTTCTCAATCCTACTCCAGGATCGAGTTAGTCCGATAATTCCAAATTTTGATTCTTCACAACTATTCTCGCTATCCTCAACCGTGCGTGTACTGCTTGGTCTCTAGCATCGTCGTAGAAAACTCATTTGCATGATAGTTCATATCTTTGAGAACTAGTGACTTTCTTGTTTAGCTCCAAACATTGTGTGTTCAATACTGCTAATCTCTAGGTTGCAACTGAATTCTTCCAATTTGACATCCTCAGCTAATGTCATTGTAGATATGTGTATCGTAGAGATGCATCGTTGTCATCTTTTATCATAACAAATTCTCCCAAGTTCAGTATTAAGAATCCAGGAACTGCATACCAGTGACCTTCTTAGAAGAATTTCTCCCTGACATTGCCTATCTTTGGACGAGGTTGAATGTAGGTAAGTTCGGGTCGATTTTCACCGTTGACTTGGTGGTTTAGAACCTTTTAGACATCACGTATCTTCGGGCAACATCAGTTCTCAAAAGGTCGTGGGTCGATTTTCCCAGTGGTTTAGAACCTTCCTAACGTAGCTATCTCCGAATAACATCAGTTCTCAGAAGGTTGTGGGCCGATTTTCCCTTTAAACTAACGGGTATGATCTTTCTGGTGTCGTCTATCTCTGAGCAACACCGGTTCTTAGAAGGTCGTGGGTCGATTTTCCCCATCGACCTGGTGATTTTGACCTTCCTAGTGTCGCCTATCTCTGGGAAACACCGGTTTTCAGAAGGTTCCCTGTTAATCTGGCAGTTTTGACCTTCCCAGTGTCGCCTATGTAACACCCTTAATTTTTGATAACATTATTTAGGATATTTAATTAGATAAGTTAAATAGAATAATGTAAATGTTAAGTGATAAGGGGATTGAGATTTGAATAAATATATGTTTAGGCTGTGCTCAATTAATTAACTAAATGGGCTAAAGAATGGATTTTAGGTTAGTTAATTTACACAAGGGTATATTGGGAATTTTCCGCACATAACCCCCTTACCCTTATATATCCTCGTTCCTACCATTTCATTTCCCATTCACGTCATTTTAAAAACAAAACGCAAATGTTAAGCGGGGCGCCAACCATAATCAAAGAGAAGAGGAATCAAAGTAAAGCTAAGGATTCAAGCTTAGGGGAAATTAATCTCAATCCAATCTCCTTATCTTAATCAAGGTGAATAATAATTCATTCCATCTCTATTTTGTTTCATAATCATATGTTTTCGGATTTAAGGGTAAATTCGTTTTTATGATGATTTGGATGATGATATGCTCGTATCACAATTTGTTTGATTTAAACAAGAATGTTTAAATAAGATTATAGGTGGTTTTAGGGAAAAACCGATTTATTTTGATATTTAAATGCCATGGAAATTTTTTTATGTTGTATAAAATATGATTTTGGAGTTGGGTTTTAATTTCGATAATTTTCCAAGCTATGGAAAGAATACTATGAATTTTCAAAGGAAAATATGGTTAATTGAGTTTATAAATTTATTTCAAAAATTATATTGAGAATTTGGGTCTAAAATTTTGATTTGTTAGATAATATGATTAAAGTGAATTTCTGGAATTTTTGGAGATTTTTCCTAAAATATTTGCTAACCAAATTAAATTATTTTAGAAGACGGACTTCTTTGCAATATTGGTTTTGCTTAATAGAAGGGCTTATTTGCTAACTTAACCATGGTTTAGATCTAAAATTAGCGGCAATTATTTTAGTAAAGAATTTGAAAAGTTAAGGCAACCAATCATAAGTTTACACATGGCAGGTTAGTTAGAAAGTGTTTGCTTTGTTAGTATTAAATCAGGTTTACCCAGAAAAGTTGGTTCCGCCTTCTTCAGAAGTACCTTTCGACTCAGCGCTTCCGCCTTCAATCAGGTCTAAAGCCAAAACGAATATACAAGGTATCACTTAGATGGTACGCAGTGGATTGGAGAGTGGCGGAAGGCTTGGTCTCGAAAGCATTGCTTTCCATGGGGTCAATGCCTTTGTTTGTTTTAAAAAAAGAAGCGCCTGCCTTTGTTTTATTAAAGCTTCGAAGGAGTCGAAGCATATGTTTTCGAAAGAGGTTTTCTAATAGCTTTCGAAGAGGTTGCCACTGTATGTTTTAAAAGTAAGAGCTTTTGAATGGGTTTCTTTACTTATAAAATAATGCTTTCAAAAAAAGGGGTTCCGACCTAGTCGAAGCCCTATTGTCGTTCTTTAACCTTTCGAGGGTGTTGAAGTCATCAATGCTTTCGAAAGGTAGTGCTTGTTTTAAAGATGTTTTAAGCCACTTCCTAAATGCTTTCGAAAGGGTCTAAGGGTTGAGAAGGCAATGACGTCGAAATGGGGTTTCGTTGCTATCCTTCAGTGTTTTGTTTAAATGGCTTGAGGGTTCCAAAAGGGATTATGCCCATGCCATCAAGTTTTCCCCAATATTACTATATGATAAAGGATGGTTTTGAATGAGATACTTTCGTTTATATTCAGTTTGACCCAAATAATATTTTAAGTATAAACTCAATGGTTTCGATAGGTAGACTTTCAATGATTTCCGAAGGGATACTTCAAAAGGTTTCGAAAGGGGTACTTCCAACTGTTTCATAGCTTTGCTTCTAAGTGTTATTAAGCAATACCTTAAAGGGTTCGAAAGAGATGTTTTAAGGTGTTTCGAAAGGCAGGGGCCTAATGTTTTGAAAATAAATTAATATGCTTTTGAAGGAGGATATCCAGTGAAGTCAAAAGCAAGGTTTTGAAGGTTTTGACAGCCTTTGCTTTCAAAGCAAATAACCCAATCTCATTAAAAAGGAATACCATGGCATAATTAAATAAAGTGTTTTGAAAAAGAGTTTTTGAAGAAGTTTTCTTTGATTAAAGGGTTAAAAGGGATTAACCAAGTTATTGTGTTTGCTTCTTCATATATGGATATATTCACATTGTAATGGACCCATAACTGTATTTTGGAGAAGGACAGAATAACCAGCTAGGTTGACACGGTAGTGAATATAAATTAAGTTAATTCCTGAATGAATAGAATTGCATCCAAGAGGTCAGGAAGACCAGAATATAGGATGCTAAAATATTAAAGGAAATATTGGCAGGGGCTAATAGGTTCATAGGAAGCCCATGAAAACTGTGTATAGGAAAAGATATTGGCAGAGGCCAATAGGTTCATAGTTAGCCCATGAAAACTATGTATAAAGGAAGATGTTAGAAAGACTGGTTCATAGTAAGCCCATGAAAACTATGATTTGATACTGGCAGGGGCCCAATAGGTTTGTAGTTATCCCATGAAAACTATATCTGGGCTAAGATATTGACAGATGTCTATAGGTTCCTTGTTAGCCCATGAAAACTAGGATAAGATGGGAAGATATTGGAGTTACCAATATGTTCCTTGTCAACCCATGAAAACTAGGATAAGAGTAAAGATATTGGAGTTACCAATAGGTTTATAGTGATCCCATGAAAACTATGTAATTGGACAGGGAGTCCTTAATCATTTTATCGGTTATTAGTCAGCCCATGAAAACTATTTGGTTAATAGTAATCCTATAAACTATAATTGAGACAGATAGTCAAATGAATGGGGAAGGGTAATCCAGAATCGATTCACTTGTTTAGCATATCATCATATCATAATGTTTTGAATTGTTTTAGCCATTGTGGATGTAGGAGCATAGTATATGGTTTTATAAAGGTTTTAAGATACTAGTGAGGGGAAAACCCGTTCCGCTAAGCGGCATGGTCTCACTAGATATCTATATGATTTGAGATGGTAGAATATTATTCATACCAGGTTTTATATCTGACTCGAAGTTTATGTTTTCCTCTTAAACTCTCGGGTACTCAATTGATTTTGAGTAGTTTGAGAGTTGAGGTTTTTAGTTACCTCATTAGACGAATAAAGCTTCCGGAGACATGCAGAAGGCATGATAGATATCTAGAATCCTCTTTATTTGATTCCGCCGTGTTGTTTGTAATGGAAAAGTTGTTAAATTACCTGTATATACTTTGATCATCCAATGGAGCATCTTCATATGTCGCTCTTGGCGTATGTTGTAATAAATATATATTTTCTCTGAACGTGGTTAACGATTGTGGGATTATGTAATGAATTGGAAATGTTTTGAAATGGAATGTGATCTTGTTCGGTGTTTTAATTATTTTTCCATATTCATGTATTTCTGTGTATCAATGAAACTAACACCGCCGTATTTGGTTGCCGAGGATTAATAACTATGGCTGACTACAGCATCCATAGCCATTAGTTTTAGGTCTCCAAGTAAGGGGAAGTTACAAATTGGTATCAGAGCATAGGTTTATGAAACTTTAAAAGGGAATTAAACCTAAAAGTTTTTTTGAAACATAATCCAATGAATCAGAAATATGATCGATGTTTGGGATAACGCTATAGCAACGTACTTGTTTTTGATATATATACATATTTATATAAGTATGTATTCCCCTCTTTCTTAAACCGTTCTTCTGTATCTTACTAAGGCTCATATGTGGATTTACGAGAAAGAAGATATGGAAGCAGGAACCGAAAGAGGAAATCTCGATGGAGGAAGCACCATAACTAATGGAAATGCTTAACCTAATACCTGTAGGAACCTAGTCGACAGGCTAATGCTAACCAAAATGCTGAAGCCTATGTGGGTGCTGAGAATCCACCAGTAGATATGGGGGCAATGTATCAGTTCTTCGTCAATATAATGCAAGCAGGAGTTATTCTTGGAGTTGCCGAGAATATTGGAGGAGCTAATCATGTAGCTCTAGTTAGGAATAACTATGCTAAGTTGAGCAGAGACTACACCAGTCTGGGTGGAAAGCGTTTATGGGAAGGAAGATGCTATTGAAGTAGAGAATTGGTTGTTGCATTGTGAGCGTATCTTTGCTAATTTGGGTTTACATGATGAGCAGAAGAGAAGGTTGGCCTCTAGGCAGTTGCAGGGGTCAGCACTTTATTGGTGGAACAGTGTTGCTGCCTGAGTTATGGAGGAAGAGTTGACATGGGCTGAGTTTAGAAGGAGATTTGAATAGAATTTTTATCTAAAGTTGCTAAGTTTGTGTTGATGAGGAAGTTTATGGATCTAGTTCAGGGAGAGATGTCGGTTATCGAGTATGCTACTAAGTTTGATGATCTATCCCGATATGGGTATGCTACCATAGACACTGACATCAGAAGGAATGAGAGGTTCATTCGGGGTTTGAGACCTGAGCTTGCTAGGGTGACCATGACATATATCCTTGAGCCTTGTAATGTGGTTGTGGAGATGGGAATCCTCCATGAAGAGATGCTTGCTGTTTGTGCTAGAGAGAAGCCAGTTGAAACCCAGGTTTCTCAGGGAAAGAAGAGGAAGTTCTTTAAGAAGAAGGGAGCCCAGAAGGGAGATGCTGCCAAGAAGGAAAAGGCTGATTTACTTTGCTACAAGTGTGACAAGAAGGGTCACTATGCAAATGAGTGCCAGACAGAAAAGGGAAAGAAGGCTGCAGATAAGAAGAATGTGAAATGCTTCAACTGTGATCAACTTGGGCATTATAAGAACTAGTGTCCAGAGCCAGTCAGGGCGGACAAGGGAAAGGTCTTTGTTGTTGGATCATCTGCTAGGCCAACTGCAGCTGAAAAAGGAAAGACTATGATGGAAGGTACGTTTTTGATTCAGAGTATACCAGTTAGGATACTATTTGATACCGGTGCATCACATTCATTTATATCCCAGTGTTTGGTTGATAGGTTTTGCTTAGAACCCACATACCTTATTACTTCCTTAAGGGTGTGAATCCAATAAAAGGGTATGCAACTTTGGGGATGAGATGTGACCAGTTAGAACTTGATTTGTTAGGTCATAAGTTTGCATGCAGTCCGTATGTTTTTGATTTCGTAGATTTCAGAATCATTTTGGGTATGTACTGGTTGAGGAAGTATGAGGCAAGGATATTTTGCCAGGATGGGGAGGTATCACTAAGACACCCTAATAGTCATAACTGAATTATATTCTCAGTGGAGAATTCTGATTGGAGTAGTTGTGCTTTGTTAAGTGCAATGAATGTGGGAGAAGAGATAAGTCTGGTTCGAGTAGCAAAAGAGTTTGCAGATGTCTTTGAGCCGATCACATGACTACCACCAAAACGAGCTATTGAGTTTCGGACAAATCTCGTGCCAAGAGCTGAACCTGTGAGTAGACCACTTAGCAGGATGACACTGATTTAGATGAGGGAATTGAAGGTGTAGCTAGTGGATCTAGAAGAAAGAAACTTTATTAGACTAAGCAGTACGCCTTGGGAAGCGACCGCACTGTTCGTGAAGAAACCGGATGGGTCGTTAGTGATGTGTATCGACTATCGCAAGCTGAACGAGAGGACAATAAAGAATAAGTATCCTTTGCCAAGAATTAATGATCTATTTGATCAGTTGAGTGGAGCCAGAGTGTTTACCCAGTTGGATTTGGCGATGGGTTTCCATCAGTTAAGAGTGGCAGAGGACATCATTCCTTTGACAGCATTTCAGACTAGATACGGTTCGTATGAGTGGTTTGTAATGCCATTCGTGTTAATGAATGCACCTTCTTTTTTCGTGGATTTGATGTATCGAGTCTTCCGAGAGTATTTGGACAGATTCATGTTGGTGTTTATAGATGACATTTTGGTATACTCTAAGGATGAGAGAGAGCATGAAAATCATCTTAGAGTTGTGCTTGAGACGCTGAGGCAGAATCAGCTAAAGGCGAAGTTTTCCAAGTGTCATTTTTGGAAGATAGAGGTTAAGTTTCTTGGTCACATGATTTCAGAGAAGGGTTTGTTAGTCGATCCAAATAAGATTGAAGCTGTTAATAATTAGAAGAGATTAGAGACTTTGAATGAGATTAGAAGTTTTCTTGGACTTGCTGGCTATTACCGGAGATTCATCAAAGATTTCTCGCGGATAACAATGCCTTTGACTAAGCTAACCAGGATGGAGGTGAAGTTTGTTTGGTCTGACAAATGTAAGGAAGCATTCCTTAAGTTAAAGCATTTGTTGACCAATGCATCTGTGTTAGTGGTTCCAGATGGAAACCAAGGGTTAGTGGTGTATACCGATGCATGTGGAAATAGATTGGAAGCTGTGTTGATGCAGAAAGTTAAAGTGATTGCCTACGACACACGACAATTTAGACTGCATGAAGTAAGATACCATACACATGATTTGGAGTTGGCTACAGTGATCTTTGCATTGAAGATTTGGAGGCATTATCTCTTAGGGGAGATATTTGAGCTATACACAGATCATAAGGCTTTAAGATACTTATTCTCTCAGAAGGGGTTGAATATGAGACAACATAGGCGGCTGGAGTTTTTGGCTGCTTATGATTTTGGTGAATATACACTAGGGAAAGGTAATAAAGTAGTGGATGCTCTTAGCAGAAGACACCAAAATGTGGTGTTAGCTGAATTGAAGGGTCTAGAAGCTTTGGCCAGTTGTGGTGTGCAGTTAAGATCGACTGATAGATCTAATCAGAGTACCGCCATGTTATCCTGTTTAGAAGTTCGACCAGTGTTGATCGAGAGAATTGCTTCTAAGCAGAAGGAGGATCCAATATTAGCCAAGAAGATCAAAAGGCTTGAGGTTGGAACTGAGATTGATGATCTGAAAGATTTTTGTCTTGACCAGAGAGGATTGTTGAGAAAGAAGGGGCAATTATGTGTTCCAGATGTTGAGAACTTGAGGAAAGAAGTTCTTGGAGAATGTCATCGATCCAAGTTTACGACTCATCCTGGAGGGACCAAAATGTATCAAGATATGAAGAGGAGCTTTTATTGGGAAGGTATGAAGAAGGATGTTGGCTTGTGTGTTAGACGGTGTGCAAATTGTCAACAAGTGAAAGCCGAACATCAGAAGCTGAGTGGGTTGCTTCAGTCTCTAGAGATTCCAGTTTGGAAATGGGATTTAATATCCATGGATTTTATAGACGTGTTGCCACGGTCAAATAGAGGAAATAAAAGTATATGGGTTATAGTGGACTACTTGACCAAGAGTTCCCATTTCATTCCAGTAAAGTCAACTAGGACGGCACCTATTTTAGCTAAGTTGTTCATAAAGAACATAGTTAGACTACATGGAGTTCCTAGTAGCATAATCAATGACCGAGATGCTTTGTTCACTAGTGAATTCTGAAAGAGTCTACAAGATGTGTTAGGCACTAAGCTCAAGATGAGTACTGCATATCACCCTCAGACCGATAGGCAGACTGAGAAAGTCAATAAGGTACTCGAGGATTTGTTGAAAGCTTGTGTATTGGACTTTGGTGGATCTTCGGAAGATCACCTACATTTTGTTGAGTTTTCCTATAATAATAGTTATCAAACTAGTATAGGAATGGAGCCTTTTGAAGCTTTGTATGAAAGGCCATGCAAATCACCAGCATGTTGATTGGAGACTGGAGACAATTGGTATTAGGTCCAAATTTGGTTAGGGAGGCGTAAGAGAAGATTGAGTTGATCCGAGAAAGGATGAAGGAAGCTCAATCCAGACAGAAGAGTTACGCAGATAAAAGGTGTAAAGACCTAGAGTTCCCAGTTGGAGACAGGGTTTCATTAAGGTATCACCGATGAATGGTGTGGTACGGTTTGGGAAGTCGAGGAAACTGGAACTGAGATATGTTGGTCCATTCCAGATTATAGACAGGATTGGAAAGCTCACATACAGAGTAGAGTTGCCGAGCAGTATGGGAGGTATGTATTTTATGTGTCTCATCTACGCAAGTATGTGCATGATCCAGAGACTACTATTCCTCCAATAGGGTTAGAAGATTTAGTAGTAGAGCCTAATTTGACTTTTGTTAGACAACCAGTTTGGGTTGTAGCGAGAGATGAGAAAAGATTGAGGAACAAGACAATGAAGTTGGTGAAAGTTCAGTGGAGCGACAACGAGAAGGACTGTACTTGGGAGACAGAGGACATGATTTGAGATACTTATCCTGATCTGCTTTGAGAGTATGTCTACATTAGATTTATATAGATAATTCCTAGTCAGGTAGACTAGAATGGTTGTTAGGAGTCGTTATAGATGATTACTATGTTTAGTAATTAATCCTTACTGAATTTCAAGGACGAAATTCTTTAAGGAGGGGAGCCTATAACACTCCTAATTTTTGATAATATTATTCATGAGATTTAATTAGATAAATTAAATAGAATAATGTAAATGTTAAGTGATAAAAGGGATTGAGATTTGAATAAATATAAGTTTAGGCCGTGCTCAATTAATTAACTAAATGGGCTAAAGAATGGTATTTAGGTTAATTAATTTACATAAGGGTATATTTGGAATTTGCCGCACATAACCCCCTTACACATATATATCCTCGTTCCTACCATTTCATTTTCCATTCAAATCATTTTAAAAACAAAACACAAATGTCAAAGGGGGAGCCGGCCATAACCAAAGAGAAGAGGAATCAAAGTAAAGCTAGGGATTCAAGCTTTGGGGAAATTAATCTCAATCCAATTTCCTTACCTTAATCAAGGTGAATAATAACTCATTCCATCTCTATTTTGTTTCATAATCATATGTTTTAGGATTTAAGGATAAATTCGTTTTTATGATGATTTGGATGATGATATGCTTGAATCACAATTTGTTTGATTTAACCAAGAATGTTTAAATAAGATTATAGGCGGTTTTAGGGCAAAACCAATTTATGTTGATGTTTAAATGCCATGGAAAAAATTTATGTTGTATAAAATATGATTTTGGAGTTGGGTTTTAATTTCGATAATTTTCCAAGCTATGGAAAGATTACTATGAATTTTCAAAGGAAATATGGTTAATTGGTTTTCTAAATTTATTACAGAAATTATATTGAGAATTCGGGTTGGAAATTTTGATATGTTAGATAACAGTATTAAAGTGAATTTCTGGAATATTTGGGGATTTTTCATAAGAGATTTGCTAAGCAAATTAAATTATTTTAGAAGGGGGACTTCTTTGCAGTATTGGTTTTGCATAATAGAAGGACTTATTTGCTAACTTAACCATAGTTTAGATCTGAAATTAGCGACAGCTATTTTAGTAAAGAATTTGAAAAGTTAAGGCAACCAATCATAAGTTTACACGTGGCAGGTTAGTTAGAAAGTGTTTGATTTAATTAGTATTGAATCAGGTTTACCCAGAAAAGTTGGTTTCACCTTCTATAGAAGTACCTTTCAACTCAGAGCTTCCACATTCAATCAAGTCTAAAGCCGAAACCAATAAACAAGGTATCACTAGATGGTGCACAGTGGATTGGAGAGAGGCGGAAGGCTTGGTGTCGAAAGCATTGCTTCCGATTGGGTCGATGCCTTTGTTTGTTTTAAAAAGAGAAGCGCATGCCTTTGTTTTATTAAAGCCTTCGAAGGAGTTGAAGCATATGTTTTAGAAAGAGGTTTTCTAATAGCTTTCGAAGGGGTTGCAACTTTATGTTTTAAAAGTAAGAGCTTTCGAATGGGTTTCTTTACTTATAAAATAATGCTTTCGAAAGAAGGGTTTCCGACCTAGTCAAAGCCCTACTGTCGTTCTTTAACCTTTCAAGGGTGTTGAAGTCATCAATGCTTTCGAAAGGTAGTGCTTGTTTTATAGATGTTTTAAGCCACTTCCTAAATGCTTTCGAAAAGGTCCAAGGGTTTCGAAGGAAATGGCGTCGATAGGGGGTTTCGATGCTATCTTTCAGTATTTTGTTTAAATGGTTTGAGGCTTTTGAAACGGATGGTGCGGACGCCATCAAGTTTTCCCCAATATTACTATATGATAAAGGTTTCGAAAGAGGAACTTTCGTTTATATTCACTTTGAGCTAAATAATATTTTAAGTATAAAACCAATGGTTTCGAAAGGGGGACTTTTAATGATTTTGGAAGGGATACTTCCAAAGGTTTTAAAAGAGGTACTTTCAATGGTTTCAAAGCTATGCTTCTAAGTGTTACTAAGCAATACCTTAATACATTTGAAAGGGTTCGAAAGAGATGTTTTAAAGTGTTTCGAAAGGTCGGGCCTAATGTTTTGAAAATAAATTTATATGCTTTTGAAGGAGGATATCCAGTGAAGTCGAAAGCAAGGTTTTGAAGGTTTTGACAACCTTAGCTTTCAAATAAAATAACCCAATCTCATTAAAAAGGAATACCATGGTATAATTAAATAAAGTGTTTTGAAAAAGAGTTTTTGAAGAAGTTTTCTTTGATTAAAGGGTTAAAAGGGATTAACCAAGTTATTTTCTTTGCTTCTTCATATATGTATATATTCACATTGTAATGGACCCATAACTGTATTTTGGGGAAGGGCAGAATAACCAGCTAGGTTGACCCAGTAGTGAATATAAATTAAGTTAACTCCTGAATGAATAGAATTGCATCCAGGAGGTCAGGAAGACCAAAATATAGGATGCTAAAATATTAAAGGAAAAGGTATTAGGCAGGGCCTAATAGGTTCATAGGAAGCCCATGAAAACTGTATAGGAAAAGATATTGGCAGAGGCCAATAGGTTCATAGTTAGTCCATGAAAACTATGTATAAAGGAAGATGTCAGAAAGTCTGGTTCATAGTAAGCTCATGAAAACTATGATTTGATAATGGTAGGGGCCAGTAGGTTTGTAGTTAGCCCATGAAAACTATATCTAGGCTAAGATATTGACAGATGTCAATAGGTTCCTTGTTAGCCCATGAAAACTAGGATAAGAAGGGAAGATATTGGAGTTACCAATAGGTTCCTTGTCCACCCATGAAAACTAGGATAAGAGTAAAGATATTGGAGTTACCAATAGGTTCATAGTGATCCCATGAAAACTATGTAATTGGACAGGGAGTCCTTAATCATTTTATCGGTTATCAGTCAACCCATGAAAACTATTAGGTTAATAGTAATCCTATAAACTATAATTGAGACAGATAGTCAATGAATGGGGAAGGGTAATCCAGAATCGATTCACTTGTTTAGCATATCATCATATCATAATGTTTTGAATTGTTTTAGCCATTGTGGATGTAGGAGCATAGTATATGGTTTTATAAAGGTTTTAAGATACTAGTGAGGGGAAAACCCGTTCCGCTAAGCGGCATGGTCTCACTAGATATCTAAATGATTTGAGATGGTAGAATATTATTCATACCAGGCTTTATGTCTGACTCGAAGTTTATATTTTCCTCTTAAACTCTCGGATACTCAATTGATTTTGAGTAGTTTGAGAGTTGAGGTTTTCAGGTACCTCATTAGACGAATAAAGCTTCCGAGACGTGCAAGAGACATGATAGATATCTAGACTGCTCTTTTATTTGATTCCGCTGTGTTGTTTGTAATGGCAAAGTTGTTAAATTGTATGTATATACTCTGATCATCCAAGGAGGCATCTTCATATGTCGCTCTTAGCGTATATTGTAATAAATATTTTTTTTCTCTAAATGTGGTTAACGATTGTAGGATTATGTAATGAATTGGAAATGTTTTGAAATGGAATATGATCTTGTTTGGTGTTTTCATTTTTTTCCCATATTTATGTGTATCTGTGTATCAATGAAACTAAGACCGCCGTATTTGGTCATCGAGGAATAATAACTATGGATGACTACAACATCCGTAGCCATTAATTTCGGGCCTCCAAGGAGAGGGATGTTACAGCCTATCTCTAGGCAACACCAGCTCTTAGAAGATTGTGGGTCGATTTTCCAATTGACCCGGCGGATTTTACCTTCCCGGTGTTGTCTATCTCCAGGTAACACCGGTTCTTAGAAGGATGTAGGTCAATTTTTCCCATCGATCTAGCGGTTTTGACCTTCCTGTAGCCGACTATCTCTAGGCAACACCAGTTGTCAAATGGTTGTGGGTCGATTTTCCCCATCGACCCGAAGATTTTGACCTTTCCAGTGTCACCAATCTTTGGGCAACACCAGTTCGTAGAAGGTTGTGAGTCCATTTTCCCCATCGACCCAGCAGGTTTGACCTTCTCGGTGTCGCTTGTAACGACCCGTAATTTCGCAACTTCGAAAATGAGGTATTTTATTTAGTTTAAATTTAAAAAGGTTTAAAACTTAAATAAATATGTTATATATAACAAATAATAATGGAGAAATTGTTTATTCTTATAGTTAATAATTTAAAAGGTATAAATTTGGATTTTAGAACAAATCATCAAAACTTAAATTTTGTTAAAAATAAATAAAGGCTTAAATAAATAGATTTAAATATTTATTTTAAAAGTTAAATCTTATTAAAAACAACTAATAAAGATAATACAAGTATATTAAAAGATTTAAAAATATGTTAATAATCGTTTTACAAAAATATCCAAATTTTGTCGTATTTTGTCAGTTTTACATACACTGTAAAATTAGAGATTTTGACGTCATTTAAATATGATTTTAAAATATGAATAGACATGTTTTAATTTATTTAAAAGAAGTAAAAATTTCATTTTTAAGTTTGGTTTACTTGAATATATAGTTTATCAAAAACGTTAAATTTTGACTGTAAAATTTGTCAACAAAAACACTGTTTTCAACCAAAACAAGTTGTCGTTAAGTTATTGCAACATGTTATGTTTTCTAACACATATATACAACTTTTAAAACTTTTAAATACTTATACATTTAGCATATAAGACAAAAAAGTTATATTACGAAAGTAAATAAAATAAAACATAAAAGAAAGGTGTAAAAGCATGATTTGATAAAAGAGTGTTTAAGTAACCTTAAGGAACAACATCATTACACTTATATCCATCACCATAAATGCACAAGTCCTTTCTTGCATGGAAAAGGAGCAAAATGGTTTTTTAGTAATTTGGGAAGCAAGAAAAGAGGCAAACATCATTTCTTAAGGACAAATTCACATCCTAACATCATATCACATTTAATACACTTCTTATCATGCCTTGGAAAGAGTTTTAAAAATGATTTAAAAGTCAAAAAAGTAGATAAGGGTATTTAAGTCATTTTCCTTTCAAAACTCAAGTATGAATAAGCATGCATACCTTCCATTCTTTCACACTTCATTCCTTACTTCCTTCTTCACTTCTTCTTCTTCATCTTCACATCCATGGCTTCCATCTCTATTTTCTAAAAAAAAGAAAAAAAAAGAAAAAAAAGAGAAGGAAAGGAAATGGAAAAATTCGAGATGCTTGGAAATAGCACGTTAGTTCGAGAGGCGCATATCTTACATAAAAGATCGACAGAGTGGAAATGAAGGTGAGAAAATTCTCACCGCTTTTTAAAGATCGTATTTTGATTTTGTTGTAATAATCATCTTATTACATATGCAAGTATACACCCCTTTGAAATGTTGTTATGGATGTTTGGATATGTTTGTGTTATGTTTGAATAGTTGCAAGTGTTTATGGTTGTGATTATTTATCATATTAGCTTGTGTATGGACCGTAATTATGGTAGTGATAGATGTTAACTCGACTATGCTCATTTTGATTAAGTAATCCCTTTGTTAAATAACACCCAATTTTTAGTGATATGATATATTTGGAAATTTTATAAGTCTCTTTTCATTAAAGTTAAATTGAAATTAAAGTAAAATGGAATTTGAAATTAGAAGTGAAATTGGATTTTAAATGGAAAGTTAAATTGAAATCGAAATTGAGATGAATAGTGAAATTGAAATCGATTTTGAAAATTGAAAGTGAGATTAAGGTTGACATTTAAATTAGAATTGAAATTAGAATTTAACTCTAAATTCTAATCAAGTTTAATTTGAAGTTAGAACTAAAATTGAATTGAAATTGGATATTAAAATTTAATATTAAAATAATAGGAATAAAATAACATTATAATACGGAAATAGTGAAAATACATTTTTAAAAGTGAAAATATTGATTTAAAATGATTTTTTAATGGTTTTATAAGTAATAAAATTTAATTTGAATAGATTATTTCAAGTATTAAAAAATAAGTTAAAACTAGGCGCATCGCGCAACGGTAGTTCGCGATTTCGCACTGAAAAGTTCAAATGAGTGTATAGAGTGGAATATAGCTCGGAATTCTTCGAGATAAGAAAATTCCGGACTATTATATCCATATCTTCTAAACGAAGAAAAAAATCAAAATTTCGTTAACTAGATTTTAAAATAGTCCAAATCAATTTTCTAGAAAAAATTGCGCTATTAAGCGACCATAGCAGGAAATCAGTTTAAATAAATATTTTTAATTATGGAAAAATATGGAATAAATTTGATAAATCTATTTAAATATTTTAGAAGAGATTTGAAGTGGAAAATATGGATTTTCAAATATTAAAAAGTTGTTTAAATCAAATAAGCTTATATAGCACTTTCCACAGCACTTTTATTCTGCTAATTCTATAACTTTTGGAATATAAGTTTAAATGTAATGATTTTGCCTAGAATCAATTATGAATGTTTTTAAAAGGAAAATTAAGCGGTTAAAATATAATTTGGAATTTTTATAATCAATTCCAAAATAAAATTGATAATTGAGTATGCGGAAAAGACTAGTACATTTATCCCGCCTGTGAGATCTGGGAAGATAAAACAAGGTGTTTAACTAAGGTTAGGGATGCATCAACTAGTGCCCTGAACTTACCTGGCCTATGTTTTCTTTTCTTATGTGAGGGGTGGAACAGATCGAAAGGAAAGCCTGGATGCTCTAAAACATTATACTAAGTTTTTCTAAAATAAAAGAAGATTAGTATTATCCAAAATTAAGCAATCTCCAAAATGAATAAAGTGCAAATTGGATTGCATAGAGATAATCTTCTTATACTAGGTGTTAAATTCCGAAGAGGAAACTCGTCCTATTTATGGAATTTAAAAGGTGATCTCACCGTTATTCCGCCCATAGCACTTGTTAAATCTAGAAACTAATATTGAGTAAAATTAGAATGATTTCTATGATCCTATTTAAAGAATAATGTTTGCTAAGATAGATTTTAGGGTTTATAGTAAACGATGTCTTAAATAACATTGTTTTTGACCAGCCAAAAGGTTAAGAAATTTGGATCGAGAGTTAAGTGAGGAAATTTGAAATATTATCCAAAGCAAAACAATTAAAGTGAAAAGGGACTTAATAAATCCTGTATACTCATATTCACTTTTTATCGATAATTTGATTTTGAATGAACCGGGGTCGGATTTGGGTGATTCTATCCGAAAACCACTTCGAACCAATTTACGTGTTCAAAGAATGAAGATGTTTTGAAGGCGGAGATATTGAGACGAATAACAACGACGGACTACTTGTTGATTAATCGGGGATAAACTCCCGATTCACTATATTGTAGTAGTGATCTCTTTGTTATGAAAAATCTCTAAACCACAAGGACTTCTCGCCTAGTAATGGCCGAGGAAAGTACCTTCGGTTTCGTTCAGTCCCAGAACGAACTTATGATGCCCTACCTCTATACTCACACTAACCAATGAAACTACTGGGTAATGCCGTCAATTAGTACGAAGAATAAGGTTGTTGAGGAGCGACCATCTGTGTAATTGCTTTGGGCGAGTACTGATATGTCAGATAGTATGCCATGCGTTTCATTTCAAGAGGAAATCTGACATATCAAATACAAACTCAAAGCTACTACACAGTGGCCATGTGGCCTTCGGAAACAAATATAGAGTAAGCATAACATAAATCAGTCATAGATATTAATATCACAAAGGCGGAAACATATATGAATATAACACATAGAAGTGTACATCAAAGTAGTGGTCATACAAGATCCACTACATCACAAAAGAATAGGTACAAGTGCTAGACAAAAGAATATGTATACATCTAGGAGTCTCTATCTCGAATGTATAAAAACAAAAACTACTAAGCTAAAGTAGTTAGCCAAAAGTCAAAAACTAGTCCCTGCTAAGAAGTCAAGTGGAAGCACCTGAAACACCCCGGTCTGACCCGAGTATTTTTTAAGAAGAAAAATAATAAATGGATCAGTCTAGCTATAAATATCATACAAGATGATATAGGATAAGAGATATGACAAAAATATATGATAACAATAATGTCATACTGTGACAAGTATACATTTGATAACAACAGAAATCATACAATATCTCAAATCTCCTCATACACCAAAAAGAATATCATATTCTTTAGCTTATTCACTGAACCTCAAATATTGACAAAACATATCAATGTAAATCACAAAAATTGGTGAAACACAAATTCTAGAAATCAATAATTAGAAATCCAGAAAACACAAAGGGGGGAGGCCTATCACAAACGGGAGCATGAAAACTCACCAACACGTGTATCACTAACGGAACACTATTCCATGGTCGTTAACCATCAAATTTGACCCGAGGCTCCAAAAACGGCCCGAAGACCATGGGTCGCTACCCCACCAATTTGAATCGAAGATCCACAAACGGAGTTTAGTCCCCCGCATAAACAAAGAGACATCGCACATCGCTAGTCTAAATCACAAAATGATCATCATTGATCGATAATTGTAAATTACACTAAGCTAGTAAATAAATGAGTTAGGCTTCATGTCCCATAACCACTAGCTTACCTTAAATAATTACGAACAAATTGTAGACTTCCACTCGAAAAGAAGTGTAAATTACACTAAGCTAGTAAATAAATGAGTTAGGCTTCATGTCCCATAACCACCGGCTTAACTTAAGTATTTACGAACAAATTATAGATTTCCATTCGAAGATTGTCATGCTATTTCAATCGAACAAGTCCAAAAATTAACCGATGAAGTAAACGCAAGCATTTCATACCACTTGTTTTGTTAAGTCGTTTAATTAGATTTCTCATACGAATGAGGTAAAGGTTTGTATTTACTAATAGATTGGAAAACGGATTTAAAAACGAGCTTTGTATTAAAAGTAATGTTGAAATAATTTTTGTGAAAGAGTTTGAGTATTTACTACTAATATAAAAACCTTTGTATTTTAAAGTGACAAAATACAGAAATGATTGTAAAAACAATCTATCACCAAAATGCACATTCGATGACATGAATTAATATCATAAAAATCGATATCAAATCCATCAAATGGATTGTGACGCCCCACCTCTATACTCACGCTAACCAAGGACACTACGAAGTAATGCCGTCAACTAGCGCGAAGAATAAGGCTGTTGATGAGCGACCATCTGGGTAATTGCTTTGTGCGAGGACCGATATGTCAGATAATATAACTTGCATTTCAATTCAAGAGGAAATCCGACATACCGATTCAAACTCAAAGCTACCACACAGTGGCTATGTGAACCTCGGAAACAAATATAGAAATAAACATAACACAAATCAGTCACAGATATTCATATCACAAAGGCAGAATCAGATATGAATATATCACATAAAAGTGTACATCAAAGTAGTGGTCAAACAAAATCCACTACATCACAAAAGAATAGATAAAAGTGTTAGACAAAAGAATAATTATACATCAAGGAGTCTCCATCTCAAATGTATAATAACAAAAATTACTAATCTAAAGTAGTTAGCCAAAAATCAGATGATAATCCCTGATAAGAAGTCAAGTAGGAGCACCTGTAATATCTCGGTCTGACCCGAGTATTATTTAAGAAGAAAAAATAAACAGATCAGTCTAGTTATAAATATCAAATAAAATGAGATAGGATAAGAGATATGACCAAAAACGTATGATAACAAAAATGCCATACTGTGTCAAGTATACATCAAATAACAACAAAAATCATACAATATCTCAAATCATCTCAAACATCAAAAAGAATGTCATATTCTTTAAATTATTCACCAAAACACAAATATTGATAAAACTTATCAATGCCAATCCACGAAAATGGGTGAAACACAAATTCTAGAAATCACAACCAGAAATCCAGAAATCACAAAAGGGGGAGGCCTATCACAAACGGGAGCATGAAAACTCACAAACACGTGTATCACAAACGGAATGCTATTCCATAGTCGCTAACCATCAATTTTGAGCCGAAGCTCCACAAACGGCCCGAAGACCACGGGTCGCTACCCCGCCAAATTTGAACTGAAGTTCCACAAACGGGGTTTTTAGACCCTACACAAACAAATAGACATCGCACATCGCTAGTCTAAATCACAAAATGATCATCATCGATCAATAAAAGTGTGAATTACACTAAGCTAGTAAATAAATGAGTTTAGCTTCATGTCCCATAACCACTAGCTTAACTTAAATATTTACGAACAGATTGTAGATTTCCACTCGAAAATTGTCACAAGAGTTCAATTGAACAAGTCCATGAATTAACCGACGAAGTAAACGCAAGCGCTTCATACCACTTGTTTTACTAAGCCGTTTAATTAGATTTCTCATACGAATGAGGTAAAGGTTTGTATATACTAATAGATTGGAAAAAGGTTTTAAAACGAGCTTTGTATTTAAAAGTATTGTTGAAATCGTTTTGATGAAAGAGTTTGAGTATTTACTACTAGTATAGAAATCTTTGTAATTAGAAGTGACAAATCAAAAAAATGATTGTAGAAACAATCAATCACCAAAATCCACATTCGAAGAAATTAATTAAATCCAAAGAAATCGATACCAAATCCGTCAAAATGGATATTCCCAAAAATCCAAAGAAAGAAGTCATCAAAGTCGATAATAAGTGATAACAACTACCCGGATCGACAAAAATCTATTAAAATAGGAAATCCACACAAAACTGCCTTAATATGCAAAAATGAATCTTTCCAAACGTCTGGTTTGGAATCCAGACGTCTGGATTTGTTTTCTAAAAAAAATAGTTCAGAAAGCCACCCAGACGTCTGGAGTAGTCAAAACAGACGTCCGAGTCATGGCCAAACGTCTGGTTTAGAATCCAGGCGCCTAGTTTCGTTCTCTGGAAATTATCCAGGGAACCCCCTGACGTCTGAAAACTTCAAGTCATACGTCTGAGACTCATCCAGACGTCTGATCTTGAATTTTAGACGTCTGGAATTAGTTTCTGGCATTTTTTTATAATCTGCGTGCATACATTTTTCTCTCTAGGTCCAAACCAGACGTCTGGACTTGGTCACCAGACGTCTGGTCACCTGGTCTGGGCAACATTTTGCCTAGGCCAAAGTGGCTAAAACGCATCGGGAGCGATCGGACGAGCAACGGCGACTAAGGATTTACGCCAAGCGACAACCCGACCTTATAGGCTCTTCGATACACCTCGAATATCAATGTCCAAACATCCATAGTAGGATTTTCATAAAATTGGACCAAAACACCAAAATTTGGAAAATTTACCAAATCAATTCAAATCCTTGTGTAAATGAATATGCACAAGTGTTAGGAATTCATACCTAACAACAATGATAGCTATAGACGTAGATGTGAGTTAAAGAACTCACCTTTAAACTCAAAAACAATGAATGAGAAGCTTTTAAAACAAGGCAAGAACGATTCCTCTTCAACACACCTCTAGAATCTTCAATCTATTATCAAAGGTGAAGTTTTTCCTAAATTAGGGTTAGGAATTTCTGAGAATTGAAGAGAGATTGAGATGGAGAAGAAGAAGATGATGCTTACCTTAGCTTCTCTTTGATTTCTAGAGTTGGAATTTGAATTTCCTAGTAAACTAGGTTTAGGAATTTTAAGTTCCTTTCCCTCCCACCTTTTCTGTTTTAGCTAGAGAGTGTTAGGAAATGAAAGTGAATAAAGGAAGTTGAGTGGAGTTAGGGTATTCAGTTGGGTTAATGGGCTGAAACCCAAATCCAAAGCCCAAAAATAGAAAATAGCAAAATTCACTCAACTCCAAACATATCGATGTTTATACTCAAAAAAGTTGTAAACGCCATTTTGGACTCAATGGAAGTGGTCTCGAGTCCTAATTCGGCTGTTTACAAAAAGTAGCTTTTCGGACTTTAATCCGACTAACGATGCTATATTTAAATAAAACATTTAAATATACAATCTTAAAATATACGGGTTGTTAAAGACTTCCCTCCTTAAAGAAATTGCGTCCTCGCAATAATTAAGAGGAAGAAATAAAAATAACAACCATAAAAGCATATCAACACAAAAGAAGAAATTTTGAAATGAGAAGTTCACCTTTAAAGAGCACGAGAGAGTAAGTCTGAATGTGTTCGCTCGATGAATTTTCTGGATTCCGAAGAGCAATCATTAGGATTTGAGGACCATTGAACTTTCACAAGAGGAACATCTTTATTTCGAAAGCGTTTAACCTCCGAAGCAATGATTCGAATAGGATGTTGAAAATAAGTCAAATTAGGCGAAACTTCAATTTCTTCAATAACACTGGGCTCAAGAACAGAATCGGAATCTCGAAGGCATTTCCGTAATTGAGAGATGTGGAATACGTCATGAATAGCAGAAAACTGAGCCGGTAATAAAAGGCGATAAGCCATGGAACCAATGCGTTCGGTGATGGGAAATGGACCAATATATCGAGGTGCTAGTTTTCCCGATCGACTGAAACGCACAACACCCTTCATAGGTGAAACACGAATGAACACCAAATCTCCCACAGAAAATTCTAATTTCCTTCTTCGGTTATCGGCATAGGATTTTTGTCTACTTTGAGCTTCTTTCATCCTATGACAAATAAGGTCAATCTTCTCTATGGCATCACGAATAAAATCTGGACCTAAAACCAGCTTCTCACCGGCTTCAAGCCAACATGAAGGAGGTCGGCATGGCCTTCCCTATAGTGCCTCGAAAGGTGCCATACCAATACTAGATTGGAAGCTATTATTATAGGAAAAATCAACAAGAGAAATATGATCTTCCCAACTTCCACCAAAATCAAGAACACATGCACGAAGAAGATCTTCAAGAGTTTGATTCACACGCTCGGTTTTTCCATCGGACTGAGGATGATAAGCGGTGCTAAAATTAAGCTTCGTTCCCAAAGCTTTTTGAAGACCTTTCCAAAATCCGCTAGTAAACAATGGATCACAATCGCTAACAATAGAAGTAGGAACAACATGCAATCTAACAATTTCCTTAACAAAGAGTTTGGCCAAAATAGGTCCGGTTGGACCGAACGGGAAGAAAATTGGCGGATTTTGTAAGTCTATCTACTATCACCCATAGGCTATCATGGCCTGAACGAGAACGGGGAAGACCGTCAATAAAGTCCATGGAAATTTGATCCCACTTCCATATTGGAATTTCCAATGGTTGCAATAACCCACCGGGCCTTTGATGCTCGGCCTTAACGAGTTGGCAAGTCATGCAACGCTTAACAAAATTAGCAATATCAGATTTCATCCCATCCTAATAATAAAGTCGCTTCATATCCACGTACATTTTACTACTATCGGGATGAATGGTAAATTTAGAACGATGAGAATCTTCTAAAATGTCTTTACAAAGATCAATAATATTTGGCACAATAAGTCTATCAAATTTTCGAATACCGCCACGAGCATCAATATCAAAGGCTTTCAAATCTTCAATATCAATTTTATCCCTACAACTTTGGCTAAGAAGAACAAATTCGGGATCATGCTTTTGAGCTTCAAGAATGCGGTCTAAAAGAGAAGGATGAGGCTCAAGGCTACATAAAATAAGAGGTGAACATGAATTGGATTCACGATCTCGAATCTCACAAGTGGATAATGTCTCGAGATCATTCCATTTGGATATCATCATGGAAACAACTGCTTGTTGCTTACGACTAAGGGCATCGACAACCAGATTTCCCTTTCCGAGAGTATAGAGAATATCAAGATCATAAGATGCAATGAACTCGAGCTAACATTGTTGACGCAAATTAAGTTCCTTTTGAGAAAATAAATACTTCAAAGATTTATGATTGGTGTAGAGAACAAATTTCTCTCCCAAAAGATAATGATGCCAAATTCTAAGGGCGAAAATAATAGCCGCGAGCTCTAAATCATGAGTGGCATATCTAGTCTCGGTAGGCTTTAATTGCCTAGAAGCATAAGCGATAACGCGTTCCCTTTGCATGAGAACGACACCCAAACCAACACGACTAGCATCGGTACAAACAATAAAATCTTGGTTCCCATCGGGAATCACAAGAATAAGAGCATCGGAAAGGAGTTCTTTTAGTTTCTGAAAAGCAACTTCACATTTGCCTGACCAAATGTACTTAACTCCCTTCTTTGTCAAATTAGTAAGAGGTATGGAAATTTTAGAAAAGTCTTTTATGAACCAACAGTAATAGCCCGCCAATCCAAGGAAGATACAAATTTCCGTCAAACTCTCCGGTCTCTTCCAATTTTGAATCGCTTCAATCTTTGAAGGATCCACGGAAATTCCGGATTCAGAAATAATATGCCTAAAAATTTCACACGAGATTGCCAAAAGTGGCATTTAGAAAATTTTGCTTTCAATTGGTTGCGCCTAAGAGTTTCCAACACAATCCGAAGGTGATTTTCATGCTCCTCCTCGGCTGTGCAGTTAAAGCGCTCGACAGATTCAAAGCGGTGGAGGTGCAAAAATTCATAGCGGGGATACAGCGAGGATATAGCGGGATATAGCGGATGGCTCTAAAATAGCATATAAAACTCGTACTTAATGTTTTTACAAATATATAAAGGGTAAGTAAATGAAAAATAATTATTCAATTGAATTATAATTAATACATAAATAATTTTAAATAAAAACATGTGCGAATATACTTTAAATAAACGTAAAACTGTTATATAACATAATTGAATTTAGTAGAATATTAGAGTATTTTCATTTCTGAAAATATATTAAAAATTGAATCAAATAAATTAATTTCATAATTTTTATAATGTGTAAATGCAATTTTTCAATTCATTTTATTAAAGAAGATATAGCGGAAATAGTGGAATATAGCGGGAATAATGGGATATAGCGGAAATAGCGGGGCTTAAAGCGGAAAGGCTATATTTTGGGGCTATATGGAAAAATCGTAGCGGTAAAAATCCGCTATGAGGTATAGCGGGGTTATAGCGGGGTAATAGCGGGGCATTAACTACACAGCTCCTCGGTTTTAGAATAAACAAGAATATCATCGATAAAGATGAGAACAAATCGATCGAGGAAGTCTTTGAAAACTCGATTCATAAGGTCAACGAAATAAGCTAGAGCATTAGTCATACCAAATGGCATAACAAGCCATTCATAAGATCCATAACGAGTACGGAACGATGTCAAAGGAATGCTATCCTCTGCAATACGGAGCTGATGAAACCGGTTGCTAAGTCTAACTATGAAAATACTGTAGCACCACTAAGTTGATCAAATAAATCATCAATCCGAGGTAAGGGATATTTATTCTTGATGGTGAGATCATTAAGCTTGCAGTAGTCAATGCAAAGCCTAAGTGTACCATTAGATTTCTTCACAAAAATAGCTGAAGCTCCCCATGGAGAGGAACTAGATTGAATAAATTGCTTCGCTTTTAATTTGGATAATTGTTTATGCATCTCCTCATTTTCCTTATTGGACATACGATAAGGAGGACGAGTAATAGGTAGAGCTCCAGGGATTAGATTAATTATGAACTCAATTGCTCGCTTAGGTGGTAATCCTAAAACAGGCTCAAATATGTCGGGAAATTCACGAACAATGTGAATGAGAGAAATAACATCTTCCTCATCATCATTTTCGTCATCATGAGGATTTAGAGAGTACAAGGATGCTTTCGAATCGGAATCTGAATCTTTAAGAACAAGAGAAATCTGCTTAACAGACTAAGGATGTCGAAGATATATAGTCCTCTCAGGACACAGGATATGAGCTTTATGACGATTAAGCCAATCCATTCCCAAAATCATTCTGAAACCAAGGTAACACATAACATGCAAATCGACTCGGAAAGCATAATCACATAAAACAATTTCGACATCTTTACAAAGTAAATTGAGTGTTGCGGATCCACCAACTGGATTCGCAATTCTTAATGAAGTCATCAAGCCAATAACATTCAAAGATAAAGCATCAACAAGTTCTTTTGATATAAAAGAGTGAGATGCACCCGTATCAAAAAGAACTCGAATAGGAAAATCATGAAATATAATAATGCCATCAAGGATAGAATGAGAAATACCTTGACCACGAGAAGAGTTAGTAGGGGCTTGCACAACATTTAGCTTGCCTTCCTTTTTGCTTTGAAGTATGGGACATGAAGATATGGTATGACCCGAACTTCTGCAATAGCGGCAAGTAAGAGACTTCAGACACTTGTTCGCATAATGGTCCTTAGAACCACAATTGTAACATTCTCCAAGACTAGAGGTAGGAGTTTTTGCTACCGAAGTTGCTTGCTTCCCTTGCTTGTTGGAATTAGGCTTGAATTTAAAAGGCCTCTTCTTGTTGATGTTTTGTTTGACTTCAACATCACTTTCTTTATCGGCCTCTTCGATTCGAAGAGCGATATCAACAAGCTGATCAAAATAAACTTCTAGTTTCAGAAGTGATGGCTTTTTGAGGTTCTTATTCAACCCGTAGACAAATCTCTGATTTTTCTTCAATGGGGTATTAATATACCCGACCCCATATTTAGATAGAGATTCGAAAGATGCGACGTAATCCGTCACAGAAGATTCACCTTGAACAAGGTCAATGAAGCGTCGGGCTAAAGATACCTTTTCAGCTTCCGACACAAATTTCAACTCGAATCTTTCCCGGAATTGCTCCCAAGTAAGATCCGCTTCACTAATTTCAGAGATCAAAAGTTCGTACCAGTCTAATGCTCTTTCTTGGAGCATGCTAGAAGCCACTTGGACTCGATGCAGGTCAATAAGATTCATGCGGGAAAAGATGCGATCGCATGTTCTAAGCCAAGCTTGGACTTCTATAATGCTCTCGGAACCCTTGAAAGGCTTTCCACCCTAGTTGGTGTAATCACTGCACAAGCGTGCAAACCCAGATTTAGGGTGAGTAGGCTGTGGAATGGGTCTGATAGCTTGAGCATTTTTCACAAGATCCAGAAGTTACTGAGCAGACATAAATACTCCATCCTGAGGAATAGCACTCGATTGACCGGCGCTGGAACGGCCTGGTCTAACCATTTCTCTTCTTTAAGAAAGAAAGAAAGAAGAGGAAAAAGGTTATTCTCAAAATGAATATCAAACAAACTTGATTGATAAAAACAAGGCATCATAAAAAAAGAAATAGGATAGAACAGTACGAAGACTCGAATTAAATCCTATGACACGATTCCTAAGAAAGACTTAGGACAATGATCCTTGCCAGATTATTCTACATTGTCCCGAAGTTTGGCTTTGATACCAAGCTGTGACGCCCCACCTCTATACTCATGCTAGCCAAGGACACTACGGAGTAATGCCGTCAACTAGCGCGAAGAATAAGGCTGTTGAGGAGCGACCATCGGAAACAAATATAGAAATAAACATAACACAAATGAGTCACAGATATTCATATCACAAAGGCGGAATCAGATATGAATATATCACATAAAAGTGTACATCAAAGTAGTGGTCAAACAAGATCCACTACATCAAAAAAGAAGAGATACAAGTGCTAGAAAAAAGAATAATTATACATCAAGGAATCTCCATCTCAAATGTATAATAACAAAAACTACTAATCTAAAGTAGTTAGCCAAAAATCAGATGATAATCCCTGATAAGAAGTCAAGAAGAAGCACCTGTAATATCTCGGTCTGACCCGAGTATTATTTAAGAAGAAAATAATAAGCGGATCAGTCTAGCTATAAATATCAGATAAAATGAGATAGGATAAGAGATATGACCAAAAACGTATGATAACAAAAATGCCATACTGTGTCAAGTATACATCAAATAACAACAAAAATCATACAATATCTCAAATCATCTCAAACATCAAAAACAATTTCATATTCTTTAAATTATTCACCAAAACACAAATATTGACAAAACATATCAATGCCAATCCACGAAAATTGGTGAAACGCAAATTCTAGTAATCACAACCAGAAATCCAGAAATCATAAAAGGGGGAGGCCTACCACAAACGGGAGCATGAAAACTCACCAACACGTGCATCACAAACGGAACGCTATTCCATGGTTGCTAACCATCAATTTTGAGCCGTAGCTCCACAAACGGCCCGAAGACCACGGGTCGCTACCCCGCCAAATTTGAACGGATGTTCCACAAACGGGGCTTTTAGTCCCTACACAAACAAATACACATCGCACATCGCTAGTCTAAATCACAAAATGATTATCATCGATCAATAAAAGTGTGAATTACACTAAGCTAGTAAATAAATGAGTTTAGCTTCATGTCCCATAACCACTAGCTTAACTTAAATATTTACGAACAGATTGTAGATTTCCTCTCGAAAATTATCACAAGAGTTCAATCGAACAAGTCCAAGAATTAACCGACGAAGTAAACACAAGCGTTTCATACCACTTGTTTTACTAAGCCGTTTAATTAGATTTCTCATACGAATGAGGTAAAGGTTTGTATATACTAATAGATTGGAAAAAGGTTTTAAAACGAGCTTTGCATTTAAAAGTAGTATTGAAATCGTTTTGATGAAAGAGTTTGAGTATTTACTACTAGTATAGAAACCTTTGTATTTAGAAGTGACAAATTACAAAAATGATTGTAGGAACAATCAATCACCAAAATCCACATTCGAAGACGTGAATTAAATCCAAAGAAATCGATACCAAATCCATCAAAATGGATATTCCCAAAAATCCAAAGAAAGAAGTCATCAAAGTCGATAATAAGTGATAACAACTATCCAGATCGACAAAAATCGATTAAAATAGGAAATCCGCAAAAAACAGCCTTAACAGGCAAAAATGAATGTTTCTAGACGTCTGGTTTGGAATCCAGACGTCTAGATTTGTTTTCTAAAAAAATAGTTTAGAAAGCCACTCAGACGTCTGGAATAGCTAAAACGGACGTTCGAGCCATGGCCAGACGTCTGGTTTAGAATCCAAGCGTCTGGTTTCGTTCTCTGGAAATTATCCAGGGAACCCAAGACGTCTGAAAACTTCCAGTCAGACGTCTGAGACTCATCCAGACATCTGATCTTGAATTTCTGACGTCTGGAATTAGTTTCTGGCATTTTCTTATAATCTGCGTGCATATATTTTTCTCTCCAGGTCCAATCCAGACGTCTAGACTTGGTCACCAGAAGTCTAGTCACCTAGTCTAGGCAACATTTTGCCTAGGCCAAAGTGGCCAAAACGTATCGAGAGCGATCGGACAAGCAACGGCGACTAAGGATTTACGCCAAGCGACAACCCGGCCTTATAGGCTCTTCGATACACCCCGAATATCGATGTCCAAACATCCATAGTAGGATTTTCATAAAATTGGACCAAAACACCAAAATTTGGAAAATTCACCAAATCAATTCAAATCAAAAGCAAATGAATATGCACAAGTGTTAGGAATTCATACCTAACAACAATGATAGCTATAGACGTAGATGTGAGTTAAAGAACTCACCTTTAAACTCAAAAACAATGAATGAGAAGCTTTTAAAACAAGGCAAGAACGATTCCTCTTCAACACACCTCTAGAATCTTCAATCTATTATCAAAGGTGAAGTTTTTCCTAAATTAGGGTTAGGAATTTCTGAGAATTAAAGTGAGATTGAGATGGAGAAGAAGAAGAGAATGCTTACCTTAGCTTCTCTTTGATTTCTAGAGCTTGAATTTGAATTTCCTAGTAAACTAGGTTTAGGAATTTTCATTTCCTTTCCCTCCCAGCATTTCTGGTTTAGCTAGAGAGTGTTAGGAAATGAAAGTGAATAAAGGAAGTTGAGTGGAGTTAGGCTATTCAGTTGGGTTAATGGGCTGAAACCCAAACCAAAAGGCCAAAAATAGAAAACAGCAAAATTCACTCAACTCCAAACATATCGATGTTTATACTCAAAAAAGTTGTAAACGCCATTTTGGACTCAATGGAAGTGGTCTCGAGTCCCAATTCGACTGTTTACAAAAAGTAGCTTTTCGAACTTTAATCCGACTAACGATGCTATATTTAAGTAAAACATTTAAATATACAATCGTAAAATATGCGGGTTGTTACATGGATATTCCTAGAAATCCATAAAAGAAGTAATCAAAGTCGATAATAAGTGGCAACAATTATCCGGAACAACAAAAATCGATAAAAATTGGAAATCTACTCAAAAAACTACCAAAATAGGCAAAATTGAACAGTTCTAGACATCTGGTAGGTTTAGCCAGACATTTGGCCCTGGGTTCTGGAAGTATATCTACTTTTTCTCCTTTTTCTTTTTAATTCCAGAAACCTTCCAGACGTCTGGTTGGGTTTAACCAGATGTCTGGATTTTGGCTCTGCCATTTTTTTCTACATTTGTCGTTTTCTCTTTTTTTCAGAGACCCCTACCAGATGTCTGGATTTTTCAACCAGACATCTGGATTTTTCTGCTAGGCTAAAACTTGCCTAGCCCAAAGAAGGCAAATCCAAACCGGAAGCGATCGAACGAGTGATGGATGCTAAGGGTTTATGCCAAGCGACAACCCAGCCCTATAGGCTCTTCGATACACCACCAATAACATGTCCAAACATCCAAGATAGGATCTTTAAAGATTTTGACTTCAAAATACCAAAATTGGAAAATTCACCAAACCAATTCAAATCAAAAGCAATTGAACATGAAATAGATGTTAGGAATTCATACCTAACAACAATGAAAGCTATAGACATAGGTGTGAGTTCAAGAACTCACCTTTAAACCCAAAAACAAGAAATGAGAATCTCTAAATAAAGCAAGATCGATTTCTGTTCAACAACACCTTAAGAATCTTCAATCTATTATCAAACGAAAAGAATTTCTGAAGTTAGGTTATAGGAATTTCTAAAAATTGAAGAGGGATTGAGATGGAGAAGATGAAGAGGATGCTTACCTAAGCTTCTCTTTGATTTATAACTTGAAGTTGAATTTCCTAAGATAATTAGGGCTTAGGAATTTCTAATCTCTTTTCTTTTCCCATATTTTTCTAGGGCTTGAGTGTTAGGAATTTAGAAATTGGAATGAATGAATGAAGAGTAGAGGAGTTAGGGTATTTGGTAGAGAAGTTTGGGTTCTCTTATTGGGTTAGTGGGCTAGAACCAAACCCAAAGCCCAAACAAAATAACAAAATCCTAATCAACTCCAAACATATCGATGTTTATACTAAAAAAAGTTGTAAATGTCGTTTTGAACTCAATGGAAGTGGTCTCGAGTCCGGATTCGACTGTTTAGAAAAAGTAACATTTCAGACTTTAAATTCAACAAACGATGCTATATTCAAATAAAACATTTAAATATATAATCGTAAAATATGCGGGTTGTTACAGACTCCCCTCCTTAAAGAAATTGCGTCCTCCCAATACTTAAGAAGAAAATAAAGAGTAACAACCACTCTAAGGCATAACAGCACAAAAGAAAATTTTGAAGTGAGAAGTTCACCTTAAGGAGCACGAGAGAGTAAGTCCGGATGTGTTCGCTCGATGAATTCTTTGGATTCCCAAGAGCAATCCTTTGGATTTGAGGACCATTGAACTTTCATAAGCGGAACATCTTTATTACGAAGCCGTTTAACCTCCGTAGCAATGATACAAATAGGATGTTGCTCATAAGTTAAATTAGGTGAAACTTCAATTTCTTCAATAACACTGGGCTCAAGAATAGAATCAGAATCTCTAAGGCATTTTCGTAGTTGAGAAACATGGAATACGTCATGAATAGCAGAAAATTGAGCCGGTAATGAAATGTGATAAGCCGCGGAACCAATGCATTCGGTGATAGGAAATGGGCCAATATATCGAGGTGCTAACTTTCCCGATCGACTGAAACGCACAACACCCTTAATAGGTGAAACATGAATGAATACCAAATCTCCTATAGAAAATTCCAAATTCCTTCTTCGGTTATCGGCATAGGATTTTTGTCTACTTTGAGCTTCTTTCATCCTATGACGAATAAGGTCAATCTTTTCTGTGGCATCACGAATAAAATCTTGACCTAAAACTAGCTTCTCACCGGCTTCAAGCCAACATGAAGGAGATCGGCATGACCTTCCGTAGAGTGCCTCAAAAGGTGCCATACCAATACTAGGTTGGAAGCTATTATTATAAGAAAACTCAACAAGAGAAATGTGATCTTCCCAACTTCCACCAAAATGAAGAACACAAGCACAATGGAGATCTTCTAGAGTTTGATTCACACGCTCCGTTTGTCGATCAGACCGAGGATGATAAACGGTGCTAAAATTAAGCTTCGTTCCTAAAGCTTTTTGAAGACCCTTCCAAAATCCACATGTAAATAATGGATCACGATCGCTAACAATAGAAGTAGGAACTCCATGCAATTTAACAATTTCTTTAACATAGAGTTTGGCCAAAAGAGTTACGGTCGGATTGGACCAAACGGGAATAACATGGGCGGATTTTGTAAGTCTATCTTCAATCACCCATAGACTGTCATGACCCGAACGAGAAAGGAGAAGACCATCAATAAAGTCCATGGAAATTTGATCCCACCTCCAAACTGGAATGTCCAAAGGTTGCAATAATCCACCAGGCCTTTGATGCTCGGCCCTTACGAGTTGGCAAGTCATACAACGCTTAATAAAGTTAGCAATATCAGATTTTATTCCATCCCAATAATAAAGTCGGTTCATGTCTGCGTACATTTTACTACTACCGGGATGAATGGTAAATTTAGAACGATGAGAATCTTCTAAAATGGCTTTATGAAGATCACTAATATTTGGCACAATCTGTCTACCAAAATTTTCGAATACCACCACGAGCATTGATTTCAAAGCCTTTCAGACTATCAATATTATTATTATCCCTACAACTTTGACTAAGATGAGCCAATTCGGGATCTTGCTTTTGAGCTTCAAGAATGCGGGCTAAAAGAGATGGATGAGCCTCAAGGCTACATAAAACAAGAGATGAACACGAATTGGATTCACGATCTTGAATCTCGCAAGTGGACAAAGTGTCAAGATCATTCCATTCGGATATCATCATGGAAACAACCGCTTTTTGCTTTTGGCTAAGGGCATCGACAACACGATTTCCCTTTCCAAAAATATAAAGAATATCAAGATCATAAGATGCAAGGAATTCGAGCCAACATTGTTGACGCAAATTAACTTCCTTTAGAGAGAACAAATACTATAAAGATTTATGATTGGTGTAGAGAACAAATTTCTCTCCCAAAAGATAATGATGCCAAATTCTAAGGGCGAAAATAATGACCGCGAGCTCTAAATCATGAGTGGCATATCTAGTCTCGGCATGCTTCAATTGCCTAGACGCATATGCGATAACACGTTCCCTTTTGAATGAGAACGACACCCAAACCAATATGACTAGCATCGGTACAAACAATGAAGTCTTGGTTTCCTTCGGGAATCACAAGAATATGAGTATCGGAAAGGAGTTCTTTTAATTTTTGAAAAGCAGCTTTTATGCTAAATCATTTATTTCATGATCCTCTTTCTCGAAAAGCTAAGACATTCAAAATTATGACTAACTTTATGTAATCATCTTTTTTTAAAACAAATTTACTTATTACAAGTCAATTTAATGTGTCTGACTGTCTCATCATAGTGTTTAGGAGACTCCTATCGATAACGTTGATCAGGCGCATCGACCAGAATTCTTAAAGCACTCAATAGGCAATACAACACAAAATCATCTACTATATGATAAACATGTCCCTTAAAAATTTTACGAATATTCTTTGCTTGTTTTAAGAACAAAATCCAATTATTCTTATAAATATATCTTATTAGAAAGATTTGCAATTTTAAGTTGCCATTTTCACCCATAATCAATGAATACAAGGACAGACTCATCGAGATATTCATAGAATACTCGATTCATATGATGGATGAAATAAGCTGGAGGGTTCATCAAACCGAATGACATAACGAACCACTCATAAGAATCATAACGAGTGCCGAATGCGGTAAGGGAAACGCTATACTCCGCAACTCGTAGCTGATGAAAACCGGTGGCAAGGTCGAGCTGAGAAAAGATCTTAGCACCTCTAAATTGATCGAACATATCATCGATCCTGGGAAATGGATACTTATTTTTAATGGTCAGCTCGTTAAGCTTGCGGTAATTGATGTAAAGCCTAAGAGTACCAACAGATTTCTTTACAAAGATAGCTGAAGCTCACTATTGAGAGGAACAAGAATGAATAAACTGTTTTGCTTCCAATTTGGATAATTGTTTACGCATCTCCACATTTTCCTTATTGGACGTACGATAAGGAGGACGAGTAATAGGAAGAACTCCAGGGATTAAATTAATTATGAACTCAATTGCTCGCTTAGATGGTAATCCTAAGACAGGCTCAAAGATATCGGGAAAATCACGAACTACTTGAATAAGGCAAATAACATCTTCCTCATTATGTGGGTTTAAGGAATAAAATGATGCCACCGAATTGGAATTGAAATCATTAAAAACAATAAAAATCTGCTTAACAGATTGAGGATGTCAAAGATGGATAGTCCTTTCGAGATATAGGATATGGGCTTCATAACGATTAAGCGAATCCATTTCCAAAATCATTTCGAAACCTAAGTAACGCATAACATGCAAATCGGCACGGAAAGCACAATCACATAAAATAATCTCGACATCTTTACAAAGTAAACTAAGTGTTGCGGATCCACCAACCGGATTCGCAATTCTTAGTGAAGTCATCAAACCCATCACATTTAAAGACAAAGTATCAACAAGTTCCTTTGATATAAAAGAGTGGGATGCACCCGTATCAAAAAGAACTCGAATAGGATGTTCACGAAACATAATAATGCCATCAAGGACAGAATGAGAAATACCTTGACCAAGAGGAGTGTTACTAGGGGCTTGCACAACATTCAACTTACCCTCTTTCTTGCTTTGAAGTTTGGAACATGAAGATAAAAGATGACCCAAACTTTTGCAATAGCGACAAGTAAGGGGCTTCAGACACTTATTTGCATAGTAGTCCTTAGAACTACAATTGTAGCATACTCCACGATTAGGGATTGGAGTCTTTGCTACTGAAGTTGCTTGCTTCACTTTCTTGTTGGGATTAGGGCTTTTGAACTTAATATGCCTCTTCTTGGAAACCCCAATATCACCATCACTTCCTCTATCGGCCTCGTCAAGCTGAAGAGTGATATCTACAAACTGGTCGAAAGGCACTTCTAATTTCAGAGGTAAAACCTTTTTAGGGTTCTTATTCAAAGCACAGATAAACCTTTGATTCTTTACAAGATCCAAAAGTTGTTGGACAGACATGAATACGTCGTCCAAAGGAGGAGCATTGGATTAACCAGCGCTAGGACTGCCAGGTCTAACCATCTCTTCTTCTTTAAGAAAGAAAGAAAGAACGAAGAGGAAAAAGGTTATTCTCAGAATGAATATCAAACAAACTTGATTGATAAAACAAGGCATCATAAAAGAAAATAGGATAGAACGGGTCTTAAAACTCGAAATAAATCTTAAGGAACGATTCCTAAGAGAGACTTAGGACAATGATCCTTGTCATAATATTCTATATTGTTTCGAAGTTTGGCTCTGATACCAAGCTGTGACGCCCCACCTCTATACTCACACTAACCAAGGACACTACCGGGTAATGCCGTCAATTAGTACGAAGAATAAGGCTGTTGAGGAGCGACCATCAGTGTACTTGCTTTGGGCGAGTACTGATATGTCAGATAGTATGTCATGCATTTCATTTTAAGAGGAAATCTGACATATCAAATACAAACTCAATGCTACTACACAGTGGCTATGTGGCCTTCGGAAACAAATATAGAATAAGCATAACATAAATCAATCACACATATTCATATCACAAAGGCGGAAACAGATATGAATATAACACTTAGAAGTGTACATCAAAGTAGTGGTCATACAAGATCCACTACATCACAAAAGAATAGGTACAAGTGCTAGACAAAAGAATATGTATACATCATGGAGTCTCTATCTCGAATGTATAAAAACAAAAACTACTAAGCTAAAGTAGTTAGCCAAAAGTCAGAAACTAGTCCCTGCTAAGAAGTCAAGTGGAAGCACCTGAAACACCCCGGTCTGACCCGAGTATTATTTAAGAAGAAAATTAATAAACGGATCAGTCTAGCTATAAATATAATACAAGATGAGATAGGATAAGAGATATGACAAAAATATATGATAACAATAATGTCATACTGTGACAAGTATACATTTGATAACAACAGAAATCATACAATATCTCAAATCTCCTCATACACCAAAAAGAATATCATATTCTTTAGCTTATTCAACGAACCTCAAATATTGACAAAACATATCAATGAAAATCACAAAAATTGGTGAAACACAAATTCTATAAATCAATAATTAGAAATCCAGAAAACACAAAGTGGGAGGCCTATCACAAACGGGAGCATGAAAACTCACCAACACGTGTATCACAATCGAAACGCTATTCCATGGTCGCTAACCATCAAATTTGAGCCGAGGCTCCACAAACGGCCCAAAGACCATGGGTCGCTACCCCACCAATTTGACCCGAAGCTCCATAAATGGGGTTTAGTCCCCCACGCAAACAAAGAGACATCGCACATCGCTAGTCTAAATCACAAAATGATCATCATTGATCGATAAGTGTAAATTACAATAAGCTAGTAAATAAATGAGTTAGGCTTCTTGTCCCATAACCACTAGCTTACATTAAATATTTACGAACAAATTGTAGACTTCCACTCGAAAATAAGTGTAAATTACACTAAGCTAGTAAATAAATGAGTTAGGCTTCATGTCCTATAATCACTGGCTTAACATAAATATTTAGGAACAAATTGTAGATTTCCACTCGAAGGTTGTCACGAGATTTCAATCGACCAAGTCCAAGAATTAATCGATGAAGTAAACGCAAGCATTTCATACCACTTGTTTTGCTAAGTCGTTTAATTAGATTTCTCATACGAAAGAGGTAAAGGTTTGTATGTACTAATAGATTGGAAAACGGATTAAAAAACGAGCTTTGTATTAAAAGTAATGTTGAAATCATTTTTGTGAAAGAATTTGAGTATTTACTACTAGTATAAAAACCTTTGTATTTTAAAGTGACAAAATACAGAAATGCTTGCAAAAAACAATCTATCATCAAAATCCACATTCGACGACGTGAATTAAAATCATAAAAATCGTTATCAAATCCATCAAATGGATATTCTCAGAAATCCATAAAAGAAGTCATCAAAGTCGATAATAAGTGACAACAACTATCCGGAACAACAAAAATCGATAAAAATCGGAAATCTACTCAAAAAACAGCCAAAATAGGCAAAATTGAACAGTTGCAGTCGTCTGGTAGGTTTAGCCAGACGTCTGGCCCTGGGTTCTGGAAGTATATCTATTTTTTCTCATTTTTATTTTTAATTCCAGAAACCTTCCAGACGTCTGGTTGGGTTTAACCAGACGTTTGGATTTTGGCTCTGTCATTTTTTTTCTGCATTTGTCATTTTCTCTCTTTTTCAAAGACCCCTACCAGATGTCTGGATTTTCCAACCAGACATCTGGATTTTTCTGCTATGCAAAAATTTGCCTAGCCCAAAGAGGGCAAATCCAAACTGGAAGTGATCGAACGAGTGATGGATGCTAGGGATTTATGCCAAGCGATAACCCAGCCCTATAGGCTCTTCGATACACCACCAATAACATGTCCAAACATCCAAGATAGGATCTTTAAAGATTTTGACTTCAAAATACCAAAATTGGAAATTTCACCAAACTAATTCAAATCAAAAGCAATTGATCATGAAATAGATGTTAGGAATTCATACCTAACAACAACGAAAGGTATAGACATAGATGTGAGTTCAGGAACTCACCTTAAAATCAAAAACAAGAAATGAGAAGCTCTAAAACAAAGCAAGATCGATTTCTCTATAATAACACCTCAAGATTCTTCAATCTATTATCAAATGAAAGTTATTGGAATTTCTGAAAATTGAAGAGAGATTGAGATGGAGAAGATGAAGAGGATGCTTACCTAAGCTTCTCTTTGATTTATTACTTGAAGTTGAATTTCCTAAGAGAATTAGGGCTTACGAATTTCTATTCTCTTTTCTTTTCCCCCATTTTCTAGGGCTTGAGTGTTAGGAATTTCGAAAGTGAAATGAATGAATGAAGAGTAGAGGATTTAAGGTATTTGGTAGAGAAGTTTGGGTTCTCTTATTGGGTTAGTGGGCTAGAACCAAACCCAAAGCCCAAACAAAATACCAAAATCCTAATCAACTCCAAAAATATCGATGTTTATACTCAAAAAAGTTGTAAACATCATTTTGAACTCAATGGAAGTGGTCTCGAGTCCGGATTCGACTGTTTACAAAAGGTAACATTTCAGACTTTAAATTCAACAAACGATGTTATATTTAAATAAAACATTTAAATATATAATCGTAAAATATGCGGGTTGTTACAGAACTTGTATGGATGAGTGTCTAACCTTGCATTCTAAATCACAATGAGTGGTATCTATAAATGTATATCAGTTGGTGGCAGAGAAGTCACCTTCTCTTAGCTTAACACCCTTTCCCGAGACATACGAGCTCAGGAAGTTATACATTTGTAGAAATCAGTCGTGTGAATGTGGAATGGCAATGTGGCATTCAAAGTGAAAGAAGATGTGCTATGTGAAAAGGTAATCGTTGCCTCAAGCCTCATCAACCGGAAATGACCGAAACAGGGTTAGATGCGGTAAGGCTAAGTGGGTCATTCCCAATTAGGGTATGATCATCCCATTCTAGATATATTTCTTCCCGCTATGACGTTCGGGATGTAAATTAATATGATTTGTATGCTTGGGCGCCTGGTTAAAGGTCGGTAACGACCGGGGATGACATATTCAGTACTACCTAGTTATAGAAGTAGGTCGGTCTTGTGTTGGTAGGGGAGCTTTGTGATGGTTCCTCGGGACATCCATCTAGAGGTGTACCCATCGTAAGGTAGTCCCTTCACCTGGTCATTTGTATGGAAATCCATTCTCCAATTAGAACCTACGGTTTTTTTGTAGAGCGTAGCATGCTGCAATTTAATAATGGTAACAATTTTGGTTAAGATTAATAAGTTTATTTGCAAATGTTTTCAAAGATATGTCATTAAAAATAATATCAAATGTTTTGATATAAAAGTGTTTTAGTTATCATAAGGTAAAAACCCATCCGTGTTTATATGTGGACGTGGTCTTATGAGATACTCTTTCTTTCAACAGATTTTATTCAAGACTAATATATGACACTGTTATTTATTATTTGAGTTTTTCTCATACTGGTTTATCAAGCCTGATCCGGGTATTTTCAATACTCGGGTCAGATTCGAGTAGTTTCAGGTTTTGTCGAAGACAGTTGCAGTTTCCAAAGAAGAGCTGGAGATATTCATCTACATATGGATGTATTCTATTATCCTCTGTTGTTGTTTTTGTTTGATGTTTGTCAGCAATTGTAAGGACAAATGTTTATAACTGTCCAAGCTGAATTTGGGTTAGACTCTGATATATATTTAAAAGTTTTCTGCTGTAAAGATATTTGTTCAATACTATATATTGTTCCATTCGAGTGAGATTCTGTTCTGTCTATTTTTCTTTCTACCCTTAATGATCCGTCTTTTCATGCAATTTGAGTTAGACATGTGTGGTTTATTGTCGATTCAAAGGGTACGGAAAAATGGGCCGTTACATTTGGTATCATAGCTGTAGGTTAAGCAAGAACCTTGGCTTTGGTTGGGTAAAGACTCATCAGAGATAGGATTAGTAATATCCTAGGATGAGTAACTCATTAGAGATAGGGTTAGTAACACCCTAGAATGAGTTATGATAGTATTATATATACGAGCGCAAATTTGTTAATTTTATAAAAATGGTTTTGTTTTAAAGAAGTTGGTAAATGAAATAATTTTACCTTGGATTTATATTTTAAATATTAAAGGGGATATTATTATTTCGTGTTAGAAATTAAGGATTGGTTGTAATTTGGCATAGTAAAACTAAAATATGAATATTTTGTGATTAGAGTTGTGATTAGAATATAGAGTCAATTAGTTGAAAGCTAGAATTTAGAACTTTGACTATATACTCCTAGACGTTTGGTTATTGAGAAATTATGATTTAATGGTCATCAAGATTGACGGATTTAAAAGCTAAGTACAAATATCTTGTGAAGTAAAATTCACGATTTGACTATAAGATATTTGATGATAATATTGAAGTTAGAAGTAATTAGAGAAAGTAAAAAGAAATGCACACTTAGAAAAAATTCTTATCAACAAGATAGAAAAAGATAAACCTAAGTTGAGACTTTTGGTAAATATAATATAAAAGGGTAAGGTCTCTAACGTATAAAGGAGATAAGATAATTTGAAATTTAGCCCCTTTGATTAGATTAAAATCAATGAAGTTTAGGAATAAGAGATATAAGAAATATCATCCTAATATAAAACTTTGAATTAGTGATACATTTAGGGTAACATTTGTAATTCAAAATGAAGTAAGATTGGAAGTGGATAAGTTAGAAAAAAGGGAAGTTTTGAATAATATGGTTAGTAGGTTAATAGTTGGATGAAAATGTTTAAATAAACAGTACCATGTGAATTAAGTTTCACAATTTGACTATAAGGTATTTGATGGATTTAAGGTTAATTTTTTTTAGAAAATGGGTAGGTAAATAAGTTAAGTAGATAATCATAGAATTAGTAAGAAAAAGATGTACACTTAGTAAAGTTGTCTTATTAATATATAGATAAGATAAATAATATTAGTTAAATTAAGACCTTAGATAAATAAAACTAAGGATTAAGTTTTATAACTTATTAATTTGAGATAATAGTATAATTCCACATTACTTAAACACCCCAATTGAAGTAATAACGGTTTGAGGTTTTGGGATATGTATATATACTTTTAGGAAGTAAAGGTATATTATACAAGTTTAAGTCATATTTGTATGCTTAAGTAATAACGGATTTAGTAAAAAGTAAATGGTTATGAAATAAACTTGGATTAATAGAAATTTTAAAGAAATATATTAGGTAAAAATGAATGTGAATAAATACGTAAGTTATACGTAGATCATTTTGGCATATGAAATTTTGATCTAAGAATTAAGTGCAAAACTTTGAGGTGTTTACACCAACCCGAGAAAGGATATATCACTCGATTCTTGACGGTGAACGTTGATAAGGGTTTGTGATTATGTACTCAAGTTTTCTATCATAGTTGAGAGCTATGCAAGGAAATCAATGGTTTGTAATCAAGAAGTTGATCAAAGTCCGCACTAGAAAATCAGGGGATTGATACTACTTCGTAAGTAAAGTTGTGGATTCAAATAATAGATCAAATTAAATATCACATATAGTATGGTGTTTTGGGTCTGTCTACATAGTAGTTGGATAGTTATCTTAAATTGTAGGCATTAAGATATAGGGGTTAGACTTATGTTTTAGTATGTGTGTATATATATACCTTAGGTGTAGTACATGCTCGGGTCATGGGATGGGTTATGCGGATGAATTCATTTATGTTGATATAGTATCAGTGTGGTTGTTTTTGGGTGTATAGTCTTGTTTGGTTGTTGTATATATTATCTTAAGTGTGCAGTCGCACTAGGATGGGTATGATAGAAGTCCGACTTGATGTATGTATAAATAACCTTAAGTACGTGATAAGTACTCAGGATAGTGTGAGGAATATCTGTACGTTTAGTATAATTTGTTCTAGAGTTGTTACGGCATCGACCTTCTTTTTGTATATGCATTTTTCTATCATTAGTATAAATAAGTCAAAATGTTTGAGGATACGAGTATGAGATAGATTCCTTTATTTAACTTTCATTTCGAGGTCGAAATGCTTTAAGTAGGGGAGAATGTAACGACCCGTAATTTCGCTAATTCGAAAATGAGGTATTTTATTTATTTTAAATTTAAAAAGGTTTAAAACTTAAATAAATATGTTATACATAATAAATAATAATGGAGAAATTGTTTATTCTTATATTTAATAATTTAAAAAGTATAAATATTGATTTTAGAACAAATCAGCAAAAGTTTAAGTTTTGTTAAAAATAAATAAAGCCTTAAATAAATAGAATAAATATTTATTTGAAAAGTTAAATCTTATTAAAAACACCTAATAAAGATAATAAAAGTATTGTTAGCACCAAAATTGGTCACTAACCTCGTAGAGAAAGATTGTGTTGAGATATAAGTGATGAAGATAAATTAAACAAGGAAGAAAATGCTAATTTAAATGCAGAAAGTAAGAACACCAGATTTATAGTGGTTCAGCGTAATTGCCTACGTCCACCTTGAGGTTAAACTTTATTGATCTTCTTAATGATTGATTACAAATACAATTCTTAGATCAAGTGCTTGAATGTAGTTGCTTAGTAAAGAAGATGAGTCCCAAAAATGGCAGAGTCTCCCCAGTGTTCCCGAAAAAAGGTCCCTTTTCACTGTGCCCCTGGCCCTCTATTTATAGACAAAGATGGGTTGGACTTCCCAGGTGGGCTCGGCAGCCAAACACTCTGGCCCAAATACTGTGGTCGCCGTATGCCGAACGATATAGGCCGAACACAATGATGCCGAACCACCCTTTCTATGCCGAAGGATATGCTTGCCGCGTGGGAAGAGTGGAACGAATGTCAGTCGAAGCCGAACGTGCCTCTGGCCGAACGAAGCGCTTGTTCGAACGCTGTCTCTGGCTGAACGTTGGTGCTGGCCGAACGATAGCTTTAACCAAACAATGCTTCAGATCGGACGATGTCCCTGGCCGAACGATGGCTCCGGCCGAACGTTTGCCTTTAGCTGGGCGATGTCTCTGGCCGAACGATGGTTCTGGTCGAACGATAGCTTTTGATGAACAATACAGCCATGCCGAGTAGTCGTACACGCCGAGTGCCTTCTGATGCCGAATGCTCCTAGATGCCGAGTGCTCCTGGATGCCGAGCACTACTAGATGCCGAGTACTCCCGGATGCCGAGTGCTCCTGGACGCCGAGCACTACTAGATGCCGAGTACTCCCGGATGCCGAGTGCTCCCTGATGCCGAGCACTACTAGATGCCGAGTACTCCCGGATGCCGAGCACTACTAGATGCCGAGTACTCCTGGAAGCCGAGTACTACCCAATGCCGAGCACTCAGTTGCCTGGTCAAATCTCCAGGAAACACTTGCCCCCCAAAGTGTATTACGTGACTGAATCGTGATACGCTTTGATTCGTGTGACCTTCATGTTCCGTTTCAAATCCTTGACTAACTTCAAATGGAGATGCCTTTCTGAGAATTCTAGTGGTTTAGGTGTGTGCCGAGCATGTTCTAAATGCCGAACAAGACATTCATAACCGAACGATCCTTCAGTGCCGGACATCATTATACGCCGATGTCGAACGACGTGTCTTTGATCGGTTCCACCGGATGTAGCCTTTTCGACTTCTTCTGTTTTCCCTATAAAAGCCAGCACCTCCATCCTTCTTTCCCTTTTCGCACTTCTAACACTTCTGCCTTGCACCTGCCGAAGCTACCAGCCAACATACAATTCGCTGATTCTTCCCAAGTCTTCACCTTTCCAACTAGGTACCGACCCTTTCACCTAAATGTAGTCTTTACGCTCGAACTCCCTTAATTGATGGGATGAATCGAGCCTTGACTAAAGTGTCTAAAAAGTTGCCAGAGTCACGCGACGAGGGTGGAAGGAAGAGTGAATAGAGATGGGTTTTCTAGGAAGTCATTGGTAGACGTACTGTGGTTCGGCATAAGTATTTTATGCCGAACCAGATTGGAGGAAGGAGAAACATGGAGGAAGTAGGAGATGATTAGGGGCATCGAGTGGTATGGTCTGGTATGACTTGCCGAATGATTTGCCCTCGTGGTTCGGTGTGGATGGAGGAAGAGATGAGGCCACTGTTAAGGACAGCGTGCTGATGGTCGTCTCAACCGAACAGTCACAAACGCCGTACCATACTTAGGCTAAAACATGCCAAACAAAATGAGGCCGAACACGACTTACATGCCGACCAACAATTTAGCCGGACCAAAATTTAACTGAACAAAGACTTAGCCGAACAATGACTTGGCCGAACAATGACTTGGCCGAACAAAGACTTAGCCGAACAAAGACTTAGCCGAACAATGACTTGGCCGAACAAAGACTTAGCCAAACAAAGACTTAGCCGAACAAAGACTTAGCCGACTAGTCGCAAATGCTGAACACTTATTAACTATATCTACTCGTATAGCAAAACAAGAAACATGGCCTAAGCATTCTAGCATATGTGAAGCTGACCCGGATTACTAACTTCCTAGCTTCAGTAAACATAAATCTGAACTTATATTATCATACGTTTTCTGGATCTGGAATTGCAATCACCAAAATGCAGGCTTCTGGGGACGGTCAGCGATGACGGTCTTCAAAGGCGATGACTTGACGCTCAGTTTTATATCAACAACTTTGCGACCTTCAAACTTTCAGTGCTTTTACACGATTGCTTGCACTAGCTCACACACCACATGGGGGGAATATTCGTGTTGTTAATTCTAACGTTGAACATTTTTCAAGTATAGTTTTCACAGGTACTTAGACAGATTCATTATTTATTGGGGATGTCTAAGAAGTCTAGCTCCGCCACTATATCTGATAGGCCTGGGCAGTCATCAAGGCAAGAAACTGCTGATACTTCAAATCCGTCGACTTCCCCTACCCATAACTTAGCACCCGATGCCCTGGAGGCAACAATTCTTTTAGACAATCCGATCGAGTCACAAGCTTCGAAGATCAATGAAGCCGCACTTCGACGAATATGTTCCATCCATGGGATTCCTTTCGCCGATGTGTTAGTCCCATCGCGTCATGATCGTCCTCACCTGCCCCCAGTCGGATATACCACCTGCAACAAGTTTATGTGTTGGATGGGCAGCGTGCCTCTATTCAATTTATTTCTTCGGGACGTGCTGCAGTACATAGACATCGCCCCGTCGCAACTGCATCCAAATGGTCACGCATTTATATACGGGACCTACCTACTCTTCATGGCCGTCTTCTCTAGGCCTCCAACTTCTGGCGACATCAGATACGTTTACATGATCAAGAAACGGAAAGATAGCCCCTCCTTCATGTTCCTCGAGCCGTACCACAAATGCCAAATCTTGACAGGAGCATGTAGCAAATTTGCCCTATACAAACAGGAATGGTTCTATGTGCGTTGCCCTCCTGGTTTCGCGAGGAGATGGGTCGAAGGCAGTAAGTCTCTTTGCTGGGTCATCACTCGTGTTCAATTGGAGTTATGCTTTTCCTAACTTATCGTTTCATCTTTTCAGGTATTAACCCGCGTCCGGAGGGCCGAGGATATACTGAGGCCATTGAAGCCATTAGAGCTCTTCCTACCGAGGAACGAGACATCCGAACCATCATTTCAAATGAATCATTGTCAAGGTTCGGCTTGCTAGCCCCTGGTCATCGGATCAGCCTTCTGGAGGGCATTTCCATTCCCAAGCCGACATCCGGTAAAGGGAAAAAACAAACTGGGTCGTCGTCACGCCACACTCCCGATGCGCATGAAGAGGGTGAGTACAAGGATGATGAAGCTCCTGAGACTCAAGGCGAGAATGTGGGTCCCGCTTGGAATCCGGCGGTCGAAGTTCACGACATTGAGACGTCATCCTCCCCTTCGAAGGGAAAGAAGAAGTTAAAATACAAGATACGGAAGGAGAAAGTTGGCGGAACCTCAAAAGTTACGCTCATCCCGCTAGAGAAAGAGGCTTCCTCACAACATATGGAAAGTTCTCTAAGGGGTCTGTCGAATCTTTCCATCCCTGACGATATACTTAATTATGGATTTGACGATCCTGAAGCTCTCAAGTTTTCTTTGCCTGCTAGAGGCAATGCGGGAGTTCAACTCCCAGCCCAGGGAGACAATACTCCGATCAGTAAAGATAAAAGAACCGGTCCGTCGCGGGGAACACTAGGACACACACGCACATACGCATTCCATCATACACTTCAAGTTTTTTCTTATTTCCCGGATTTTTCTTAACCCGTGGTTATCTTTATTCTTTGTAGGTGATATGGGGCGCTCTCACGGACTCGATCGGCTTCACGGCTCTTCCATATTTCATCATCCCGGACGGGACTCAGGTTCGGGCAGGCGCAGGGACAGAGATGATTACGAAGATAGAGACAACCGTCCCCGCGATTCGTCTTATCGTAAGAAGGCATATTCCCAATCTTCACAGTCCTGTGATCCTCTTCCTCCAACTAAGTCGGATAGAAAGAAGTATTCACAGAAGGGGTCCCAACCCGATGCTTCTCGAGAACAACACTCCGGTTCGTCGAGTACAAGGCAAATTCGGGAACAACGAAAAAGAATAGAACTTCCAAGGCCTCCTCCCCCTACTCCCGCGGTTGACCCAACTGTAGCAGAAAAGATGGTCGATCTTAAGGCCAAATTTCCAAAAATTTGCTTGGATGGTCTGAAATTTCTCCCAGCTATTCATCATATCCCTGGGCACGTGAAGCAGAGTGCCATTGCCTGTAACAACGACGTCTATGTTCAACATGATGCGTTTGTACACTTGGTTGAAAAGATCTCGGAGGTGTCTGTTGAGCGACAATATGAGATTGATCGTCTGAAATTGGAGGCTGGCTGTGACAAGAACATCATCAAGCATCAAGACGAAGAGCTCGCTTCGTATAAGTCGAAGCTAGAAGCCGCTAAGCAAAGTGCAAAAGATACTGCTGAGGCAGTCACTCGTTTAGAGATGGCTCACAAGAAGGAACTTGATGAAGCGGTCCAGCGTAGCGGTGCCCTGGCCCTAGAAAAAGATTCTATCCAAAAAGAAAGGGACGCGCTTGCCATACAAGTCAGAGAGTTGAAAGAATTACTCTCCAAGGAGAAAGAGGACAAAGTAGCTGCTCAAGAAGAGTCACAACGATATTGTGATGAAATCGTTGCTACTCGGCTCCTGAAGACGAAGCTCGATGACGAACTTGCTGGGGTTGAAAAAATGAAGGACGAAGCCCGTGAGGAGGGCAAAAAAAAGCTGCGGAGGAGATTGACTCTCGCCTCGAGGCGGCCGCAGAAGCCGGTAGGGAAGAGGTCAAGTGTATGTTTGACCTGTTGATTGTTGAGTGTGGCGCCCGCGTCCTTATGCATCGCGACCTGACATTCTTGGGTGAGGGCTATCTCGAATCCCTAGCCGAGGCCTGGGAAACTTTAGTGAAGATCAGGAAAATCGAGTCGGGCTCTGAGAAGGTTGATGAGGATGCCCTGGTGAAGGAGTTTCTTAGAGGGAACGAACCAACGGATTTATCCGCAGCTTTGGTGCTTTATAGCAAAGGCTCTCCCCTACCAGAAGAGAAAAATGACGAAGCTGGCCCATTTGGGGCTAAGACTACGGCTCCTTATATTGCTGCTCCTCCCGCTGCTCAACCGGCCGGTCGGCCGACACTTGACCCATTCGAGCAGCATGCCGGCTACGATCCTGAAGATCCTGGGCTCGGCGCTCATGTGCTATCTCCTATTCTGGAGGGTGAAACCCCACGCACAACCGATAGCCAACCAGAACCCGATAGGAAACTCTTCTTTTTTAGAAGTTGAAAGATCTGTCATTTTCCAGCAGTGGTTATTCGTTCTAATGTTCATTCTTTATGTTTCCACGTAGGCTGCTCTGATCCCGAGCCAACTCCGAGGAGCGATGACGCCAAGGAGGAGGCAGAGAAAATAAGCGATGTTGCTCGCGCGGGAGTAACTCCTGGCCCTGACACTCAAGTGATCGGGGCGCTAGATGATGACAAGCTTGACACTTCATCTCCTGCCGAAGGGAGTGATGAAATCGAAATCACTGGCGCCTCTGAACATACCTCAGAGATGAGCATGAAAGAACGCCTCTCCGAAGAGGAGAAGAAAAAAGTCGAGGTCAAAGTTGAGCCTGAAATACTGGAACTTACCGACCCACGGAACAGACCTTTGAAAATCATTCTCCCGGGCAGGTCTAAACCACTGGATGTTCCTTCTCCTACTCCTGACTCCGCTTCTTTAGCAAGCAAAAAATCCAAGAAAAAGCATGAGGGAGAGGAGTCATCGGAAAAAACAAAAGAAGGCAAGAAGAAGAAACCGAAGAACTAATTGCTATACTCGTTCAACGAGTTTTTTGCTTAAGTCTTGTAATTACTTGTATCTTTTGTCTCCGTAGTTTGTGTAGTCTTGATTCCAAGTTTTAGAGGGATAACTGTGTAACCTCATTTTGGATTGTTGAATAAAGTTCAGTTACTTAGTCGTTTGAACGATTCTTTTACTTTTTTAGCTTTCTGAGTAACTGCGGTCAAAACTCAAGCACTTATGAGTTGTATATTTCTTGTTCATTCTCGCATTGTTCGAACATTCTTCGGAGTGGCACACTTCTTGTTCTACATTTCTTGAGTACTTAGAATTTTTTCTAAATTCGTGGTTCAGGGACTTAGAGTACTCCGGTCCGCGCTCTGGGGATTCGGAGACTTGAAATCGTTTACACTCTAGTTCGCGCTCCGGGGACTTAGAGTACTCCGGTCCGTGCTCTGGGCATTCGGAGATTTGAAATCGTTTATACTCTAGTCCACGCTCTGGGGACTTAGAGTACTCCGGTCCGCGCTCTGGGGATTCGGAGATTTGAAATCGTTTATACTCTAGTCCGCCCTCCGGGGACTTAGAGTACTCCGGTCCGCGCTCTGGGGATTCGGAGATTTGAAATCGTTTATACTCTAGTCCACGCTCCGGGGACTTAGAGTACTCCGGTCCGCGCTATGGGGATTTGGAGATTTGAAATCGTTTATACTCTAGTCCGCGCTCCGGGGACTTAGAGTACTCCGGTCCGCGCTCTGGGGATTCGGAGATATGAAATCTTTTATACTCTAGTCCGCGCTCCGGGGACTTAGAGTACTCCGGTCCGCGCTCTGGGGATTCGGAGATTTGAAATCGTTTATACTCTAGTCCGCGCTCCGGGGACTTAGAGTACTCCGGTCCGCACTCTGGGGATTCGGAGATTTGAAATCATTTATACTCTAGTCCGCGCTTCGGGGACTTAGAGTATTCCGGTCCGCGCTTTGGGGATTCGGAGATTTGAAATCATTTATACTCTAGTCCGCGCTCCGGGGACTTAGAGTACTCCGGTCCGCGCTTTGGGGATTCGGAGATTTGAAATCGTTTATACTCTAGTCCGCGCTCCGGGGACTTAGAGTACTCCGGTCCGCGCTCTGGGGATTCGGAGATATGAAATCGTTTATACTCTAGTCCGCGCTCCGGGGACATAGAGTACTCCGGTCCGCGCTCTGGGGATTCGGAGATATGAAATCATTTATACTCTAGTCCGTGCTCCGGGGACTTAGAGTACTCCGGTCCGCGCTCTAGGGATTTGGAGATCTGAAATTGTTTATACTCTAGTCCGCGCTCCGGGAACATAGAGTACTCCGGTCCGCGCTCTGGGGATTTGGAGATTTGAAATTGTTTATACTCTAGTCTGAGATCCGGGGACTTAGAGTACTCTGGTCCGCGCTCTGGGGATTCGGAGATTTGAAATCGTTTATACTCTAGTCCGCGCTCCGGGGACTTAGAGTACTCCGGTCCGCGCTCTGGGGATTCGGAGATTTGAAATCGTTTATACTCTAGTCCGTGCTCTGGGGACTTAGAGTACTCCGGTCTGCGCTCTGGGGATTCGGATATTTGAAATCGTTTATACTCTAGTCCGCGCTCCGGGGACTTAGAGTACTCCGGTCCGCGCTCTGGGGATTTAGAGATTTGAAATCGTTTATACTCTAGTCCGCGCTCCGGGGACTTAGAGTACTCCGGTCCGCGCTCTGGGGATTCAGTGATTTGAAATCGTTTATACTCTAGTCCGCGCTCTGGGGACTTAGAGTACTCCGGTCCACGCTCTGGGGATTCAGAGATTTGAAATCGTTTATACTCTAGTCCGCGCTCCGGGGACTTAGAGTACTCCAGTCCGCGCTCTGGGGATTCGGAGATTTGAAATCGATTATACTCTAGTCCGTGCTCCGGGGACTTAGAGTACTCCGGTCCGCGCTCTGGGGATTTGGAGATCTGAAATTGTTTATACTCTAGTCCGCGCTCCGGGGACTTAGAGTACTCCGGTCCGCGTTCTGGGGATTTGGAGATTTGAAATTGTTTATACTCTAGTCCGCGCTCCGGGGACTTAGAGTACTCCGGTCCGCGCTCTGGGGATTCGGAGATTTGAGATCGTTTATACTCTAGTCCGCGCTCCGGGGACTTAGAGTACTCCGGTCCGCGCTCTAGGGATTTTGAGATTTGAAATTGTTTATACTCTAGTCTGCGCTCCGGGGACTTAGAGTACTCTGGTCCTCGCTCTGGGGATTCGGAGATTGAAATCGTTTATACGAGTCTGCACATCATACAGAACAATGTAGCTCTAGTAATTCATCACCCGATTATGAGATATAGAAACGTTAGTAATTCATGAAAAACACAGCTTCAAGCCTTTATTAATGGAAAACAACTAAACCGCCTGATTACATGGCTGAAAGGAAACTAAGTTATGACTGATTGAAAACATACAGGAAATAATTGTGCCTAAAACAGGAAAGAAACAAACTAAATGTAATAATGTCGCAAATGTTCACTGTTCCACGCTCGGGGGAGTGTCGCGCCATCAACGGTTGCTAGCTTGAATGTTCCTTCTCCAAGCTTCCGTTCAATGACATACGGACCTTCCCAGCTAGGATTCATACGTGATGGTACCGGGAAGACTCGTTTCAGAACGAGATCACCCACATCAAAAGTCCTGGGGCGGACTCTGCCGTCGTAGTAACGCTTGACTCGGTGCCTATACGCTGCCACCTTTAATTCAGCGTCTTCACGTTTTTCATCGATGTAGTCCAGCGATTCCAACAAGAGGTCCTGGTTCGTCTTGGGATCATAGTATGTCACTCGGTGTGATGGAACTTCAAGTTCCACGGGTATAACGGCTTCCGAGCCATATGCCAAGGCAAATGGAGTGTGGCCGGTCGCAGACTTATGGGTAGTTCTATAAGCCCATAATGTTGTCGGGAGTTCATCTACCCACTTGCCTCCGACCTTCTCCAGACGCTTCTTCAGTATGGACTTGATTATTTTGTTAACGGCCTCGAGTTGCCCGTTAGCTTTTGGGTGTGCAATGGCGGCAAACTTCTTCTCGATGCAATACTTTAAACAGAAATCTTTGAACTCTCTGCTTTCAAATTGCGTCCCGTTATCCGTAATGATGGTGCGAGGAAGGCCAAAGCGGCATATAATGCTTCGTACAACGAAGTTAATGACCTTCTTAGAGGTGATTGTGGCCAAGGGTTCTGCCTCAGCCCATTTTGTGAAATAGTCGATTGCAACTATCGCGTACTTCGCACCACCTTTGGATATAGGCAAAGAGTCGATTATGTCGATTCTCCAGATTGCAAATGGCCAGGGACTAACCATTTGTGTGAGTTCCGTTGATGGAGTCCTCGGGATTTTCGCATATCTTTGACACTTGTCACATTTCCTTGCATAGTCTGCGGCGTCCCGATTTATGGTCGGCCAGTAATATCCATAGCGGAGGATCTTTTTTGCTAGCGTTTGCCCCCTAGTATGGTCACCACATTCCCCTTCGTGAACCTCTTTCAAGACCCGCTTCGTCTCATCATGAGCGATGCACCGTAATAAGGGGACTGAGAATCCTTTTCGATATATTAATCCGTCCTGCATCACGTATCGCGCGGCCTTTCGAAGGACCTGTCGTCTTTCGCTCCTTTTTTCTAGTAAAGTTCCGGTCGTCAGGTACAGTTTGAATGGGGTTATCCACGACTCCTTCTCGATTTCCGTTTCCAACACACGATCAACTTTCATCTCGTCTATGCTCGGGGCATGTAAGGCCTCAACGGGATACAATCCCATTTGCTGCGCATCGCCCGTGCTTGCAAACTTAGCCAACGAGTCGGCTTCTTTATTATGTTCGCGCGGGACATGCGAAATATCATAACGCTCAAGATTCGATAGTAGTTCTTGAACCAGAACAAGGTACGGAGCGAGCTTCTGTCCCTTTGCTTGGTAATCTCCCCACACTTGGTAAACCACCAACTGTGAGTCACAAAAGATTTCAACTGATTTGATCCCGAGTTCTCCGATGAGCTTCAAGCCAGCAATCAGTGCTTCATATTCTGCTTCGTTATTTTTAGCTGGGAAATCGAGCTTCAAAGCGTAACAAATTGATCGATTTTCCGGAGTTACAAGAACTATACCCGCGCCGGAGCAACGGTCGTTTGATGCTCCATTAGTGTATAATTTCCATCGAATGGGGGGAATGACGTTGTGATCATATGGTTCGACGGGTATGGTAAACTCAGCGATGAAATCTGCTAATGCTTGCCCTTGTATGGCTCTTCGTGGTAAGTAGGCGATATCGAACTGGCTCAACTCGATGTTCCATTTTAACAATCTTCTAGAAGTTTCTGGTCGTTGGAGTACCTGCCGTAGGGGTTGACTGGTATAAACACTGATGGAGTGCGCTTGAAAGTATGGGCGCAGCTTACGTGATGCAATCACCAAGCAATAGGCCAATTTATCGATTTTAGGGTAATTTCTTTCTGCCCCCGTCAAACGCTTGCTAACGTAATACACCGGCTTTTGGATTCGGTCCTCCTCGCGAACCAAAGCCGCACTTATAGCATGTGGGGATACGGCCAAGTACAAGTACAGCATCTCATGGTCCACTGGTTTCGACAGCACTAGTGGACTCTCCAGATGTCTCACCAGATCCCGGAATGTTTCCTCACAATCGGATGTCCACTCGAAATTCCTCTTCCCTTTCTTTATTGTATCAAAGAAAGGGATGCACTTGTCTGTTGCCCTGGATATGAATCGACTCAGTGCAGCTACTTTTCCATTCAGGCTCTATACCTGTTTTATAGTCTTGGGCACTTGCACATCTCGAATAGCTTGAATCTTTTCTGGGTTAGCTTCAATTCCCCTAGAATTGACGATGAACCCCAAAAACTTCCCCGACGCAACGCCGAAGGAACACTTCAGAGGGTTGATCTTCATCCCATAATACCTGAGTATGTCGAACATTTCAGCCAAGTCTCGAATGTGGTCGTTTGACCGTCGTGACTTCACGAGCATGTCATCCACATAGACTTCCATCGTCCTACCAAGCCGGTCTTTGAACATTCGATTCAACAAACGCTGATAAGTCGCTCCTGCGTTTTTCAGTCCAAAGGGCATTACTACATAGCAATATAGCCCGACATTTGTAACGAAGCTGGTGTGTTCTTGGTCCGGAATATGCATCGGGATTTGATTGTAACCCGAGTACGCATCCATGAATGATAACAGCTCATGTCCTGCAGTGAAGTCGACCAACTGATCAATCTTAGGCAATGGGAAACTGTCCTTGGGGCATGCTTTGTTCAGGTCAGAATAATCTACGCAAGTTCTCCATTTCCCATTCGCCTTTTTCACCAGCACAGGATTCGATACCCATTCGTGGTAGAGGGCGTCGCGGACGAACCCATTGGCTTTGAGTTTGTCCACTTCCTCTCGGAGAGCAGCGGACCTCTCTGGGTCCATTCCTCTCCTCTTTTGTTTAACTGGGACGTATTTCGGGTCTATGTTCAACATATGACTCGTAATGGCGGGAGAAATCCCGCACATATCAGAATGCATCTAGGCGAAAACATCAAGATTTGCCCGGAGGAAATCACTAAGGTCTTTAGTCATTGCGGGGCCGAGTTGTGATCCGATCTTCAGTACTCGCGATGGATCGTCTCGGCTGACTGAAATGTCAATTGTTAATTCAGCCGGCACTGCCTTTTCTTCCCTAGGTTTCTCATCGTCATCTCTCGGATCTATGTCTCTGAAGATCCGAGAATTATGCCCGAGCCAGGGCTCGGGCACTACTTGTCAATCATCATTATTAAGGATGCGGACCGGAATGTCCGCAACCTTTCCTTTCTCCCTCCGATGGGCTTCTTTGAGCTCTGCCACATAACATGCACGACCGGTCGCCTGGTCGCCATGAACAACTCCTACTCCTTTGTCAGTTGGGAATTTTAAAGTCAGGCACCATGGGGCTAATGCTGCTCTAAACTCAGCCAGGGCCGGTCGGCCCAGGAATACATTATACGGAGAATCCACATCCAAAACTACGAAGGGTAGGATTCGCACCCTGCGACGTTTGCCTTGTCCCAGTTCAACTGGTAACTCAACATATCCTACAGCATCGGTCGTTGCACCATTAAAACCGTGTATACGAGCTTTGGACGGTTTCAAGTCCTTTGTTTCCATTTTCATCTGGTCATAAGCCTTCTTGAAGATGATGTTGACAGAACTTCCATAATCAATCAGAATTCTCTTCACATAAGCCGGTCCGATCGTCGCGGATATGACCATCGGGTCGATGGTTGGAGCCTCTACCTGGTCAGCATCTCTGTTTCTGAACACTATATCGTCTGTCATTACGCGCTGCTGCTTAGCAGGGGTCCCATCCTCCACGTTCGAACAACACTCAAAATCTGCATGCTTTAGGGAACTTGCATGCCGCTCCATCTCTTGCCAATTCTTATCAGCGGGGTGAGGTTTGCCGATGATTGTGTTTATGACTAGTCTACCCATAGTTCGGGCAGGCTCCTCGGGATGACGCAGAGCTGGTGCACGACCTGGGTTGGATGTTCCCTGTCCTCCCTCCTGTGGATCCTTCACAAACTCTTGTAACTTCTTCTGCCTGATCAACTTCTCTATGGCATCGTGTAGGTGTCGGCAGTCTTCCGTATTGTGCCCGTAGGTCTCATGGAAGCGGCAGTATTTTCCAGTTCGTTTCTGTTCCTCGGTAGACTCTTTTGGACGTGGCTTTTTGTACTGAAAGGTATTGCAGGTTGAGAGGTAAATATTCTCAAGAAACGCGTTCAGCGGGGTATACTCGTTGTAGCTCGGAATTCTCGGCTTCCACTTCCCTGCTTCTCTCTTCTTCCCTTGATTTCTTCCTCCGAATTCCTTAGGCTGCCCGGGCTTGTTCTGGACATTAACTTGGACTTTTCCTGAGTTGTCTCCGGACTGCTTCACAACGATGTTGCTCTTTATGGATTCCTGAACAGGTCCTGGGGCCTTATCTCGCCTTACCCACCTAGCTTCCTCTCGTCTTATGAACTGGTGTGCCTTTGAATAAAAACGCTCTAGCGTAGTTGGAGGTTTTCCTGCCAACCAGTCTCCAAATTCAGAATCTGGATCCACACCTCTCATTACAGCCATTAGAATTGCATGATCATTAGGATTACTGACTTCAGTTGCCGCAACATGGAATCTTTATAAATATTCCTTCAATGACTCCCCAGGATTCTTGATTACGCTGGACAGAGACATTACGTCCTTTGGACAAGTAGTGTGTATCCTGAACTGCTCAATTAACTTCTTTGCCAACTCCTCGAAATTGGAAATGGACCGCGGAGGAAGTCGGGTGAACCACATAGTAGCGATCCCAGATAGAGTAATTGGAAAGCATCTACACTTGGTTGCATCGTTTGCTCTAGTTGAATCCATCATCCATTCATACCTCATGACATGCTGTATGGGGTCAGTCTTTCCCTCATACGCAGGGATAGTCGGCATACTAAACTTTCTGGGGTACGCCGCCTGCAGCACAACATCTATGAACGGAGTATGACTCCTTGATACTCCCCAATCTTCATTTGATAAGCCCTGATTTTCTTTCATCAATTGCCTGACCATGGCTGTCAGATCTGGTGTCTGTATGGAAGGTGGGAGGTTAGAGTCTGTTCTACGCGATCGTCCATGCTGATGCCTCCTCTCCTGGTGATCTGCCAAACGTGCATCTTGAGGTTCAACATCGTTAGTGTTTTGATGGTCTGGGCCTCCAGCCTCCATCCGCACTCCGGTTCCGATGTTTCCAGCTCTTGCTTGGTCACGGTCTCTAGTTGTTTGAACATCAGCACCTTCCGGCGCAGCTTCAGTCTTACGGCGTCTGCGCCTGGGAGGTTCATCAGACGAAGTTGAGCTGTCAGATGAGGAATAAGGAGCCGGATTGCTCCCAGCATTCTGTTGCTGCTGTTGAGTGAGTTGTGCCATCAGGTTGGCGTTAGCTTGCATCTGCTCTCCTAGTTGTCTCCTGCTTTCCCTGTGTTCTCTCATCAAGTCGTTGAACTCTATTCTGGTGACAACTGGAGTCTGGTCCTGGGCGGCAATTCCTACACCCGGATTCGCTGGCTAATTGCTAGGTCCTGCTTGTTGTACGCTAGCAGTCTCATGGGCATCCGCATTATGAGAAGCTGACCTGGTATGTGGTCTTGCCATTGTAGTCATTGGTAGGAACTTTGAGTAGAATCAACGGATGTCCTATCAATAAGTCGGATCTTCTTTGGGGGATTTGTTCAATCCAGTAGCTTCAAAGCAGATCCTTAAGGTCTGAGAATTCAATTCTCAGTGAAAGCACTAAAGTGTTAGCACCAAAATTGGTCACTAACCTCGTAGAGAAAGATTGTGTAGAGATATAAGTGATGAAGATAAATTAAACAAGGAAGAAAATGCTAATTTAAATGCAGAAAGTAAGAACACCAGATTTACAGTGGTTCAGCGTAATTGCCTACGTCCACTTTGAGGTTAAACTTTATTGATCTTCTTAATGATTGATTACAAATACAATTCGTAGATCAAGTGCTTGAATGTAGTTGCTAAGTAAAGAAGATGAGTCCCAAAAATGGCAGAGTCTCCCCAGTGTTCCCGAAAAAAGGTCCATTTTCACTGTGCCCCTGCCCCTCTATTTATAGACAAAGATGGGTTGGACTTCCCAGGTGGGCTCGGCAACCGAACACTCTGGCCCAAATACAGTGGTCGCCGTATGCCGAACGATATAGGCCGAACGAAATGATGCCGAACCACCCTCTCTATGCCGAACGATATGCTTGCTACGTAGGAAGAGTGGAACGAATGTCAGTCGAAGCCGAACGTGCCTCTGGCCGAACAAAACGCTTGTTCGAACGCTGTCTCTGGCCGAACGTTGGTGCTGGCCGAACGATAGCTTTAACCAAACAATGCTTCTGACCGGACGATGTCCCTGGCCGAACGATGGCTCCGGCCGAATGTTTGCCTTTAGCTGGGCGATGTCTCTGGCCGAACGATGGTTCTGGTCGAACGATAGCTTTTGACGAACAATACAGCCATGCCGAGTAGTCGTACACGCCGAACGCCTTCTGATGCCGAATGCTCCTGGATGCCGAGTGCTCCTGGATGTCGAGCACTACTAGATGCCGAGTACTCCCGGATGCCGAGTGCTCCCTAATGCCGAGCACTACTAGATGCCGAGTACTCCCGGATGCCGAGTGCTCCTGGATGCAAAGCACTACTAGATGCCGAGTACTCCCGGATGCCGAGCACTACTAGATGCCGAGTACTCCTGGAAGCCGAGTACTACCCAATGCCGAGCACTCAGTTGCCTGGTCAAATCTCCAGGAAACAAGTATATTAAAAGATTTAAAAATATGTTAATAATCGTTTTACAAAATCCAAATTTTGTCGCATTTTGTCGGTTTTACATACACTGTAAAAATAGAGATTTTGATATTATTTAAATATGATTTTAAAATATGAATAGACATGTTTTAATTTACTTAAAAGAAGTAAAAAGTTCATTTTTAAGTTTAGTTTACTTGAATATATAGTTTATCAAAAATGTTAAATTTTGACTGTAAAATTTGTCAACAAAAACATCGTTTTCAACCAAAACAAGTTGTCTTTAAATTGTTGCAACATGATATGTTTTCTAACACATATATACAACTTTACAAACTTTTAAACACTTATACATTTAGCATATAAGTCAAAAATGTTATATTAGGAAAGTAAATAAAATAAAACATAAAATAAAGGTGTAAAAGCATGATTTGACAAAAGAGTGTTTAAGTAAGCTTAAGGAACAACATCATTACACTTATATCCATCACCATAAATACACAAGTCCTTTCTTGCATGGAAAAGGAACAAATGGGTTTTTTAGTAATTTGGAAAGTAAGAGAAAGAGGCAAACATCATTTCTTAAGGACAAATTCACATCCTAACATCATATCACATTTAATACACTTCTTATCATGCCTTGGAAAGTGTTTAAAAATGGTTTAAAAGTGAAAAAAGTAGATAAGGGTATTTAAGTCATTTGCCTTTCAAAACTCAAGTATAAATAAGCATGCATACCTTCCATTCTGTCACACTTCATTCCTTACTTCCTTCTTCACTTTCTTCTTCTTCTTCATCTTCATATCCATGGCTTCCGTCTCTATTTTCTAAAAAAAGAAAAAGAAAGGAAAAAAAGAGAAGGAAAGGAAACGATAAAATTCGAGATGCTTGGAAATAGCATGTTAGTTTGGGAGGGGCATAGCTTACATAAAAGATTAACGGAGTGGAAATGAAGGTGAGAAAATTCTCACCGCTTTTAAAAGATCGTATTTTGATTTTGTTATAATAATCATCTTATTACATATGTAAGTATACACCCCTTTGAAATGTTGTTATGGATGTTTGGATATGTGTGTGTTATGTTTAAATAGTTGCAAGTGTTTATGGTTGTGATTATTTATCAGATTAGCTTGTGTATGGACCGTAATTATGTTGGTGATAGATGTTAACTCGACTATGCTCATTTTGATTAAGTAATTCCTTTGTTAAATAAGACCTAATTTTTTAGTGATATGATATATTTGGAAATTTTATAAGTCTCTTTTCAGTAAAGTTAAATTGAAATTAAAGTAAAATGGAATTTGAAATTAGAAGTGAAATTGGATTTGAAATGGAAAGTTAAATTGAAATTGAATGAATAGTGAAATTGAAATCGATTTGAAAATTGAAGTGAGATTAAGATTGAAATTTAAATTAGAATTGAAATTAGATTTGAAATCTAAGTTTTAATTGAGTTTAATTTGAAGTTAGAATTAAAATTGAATTAAAATTGGATTTTAAAATTTAATATTAAAATAATAGAAATAAAATAATATTATAATATGGAAATAGTGAAAATACATTTTTAAAAGTGAAAATATTGATTTAAAATGATTTGTAATGGTTTTATAAGTAATAAAATTTAATTTGAATAGATTATTTCAAGTATTGAAAAACAAGTTAAAATTAGGCGCGTCGCGCAATGGTTGTTCGCGATTTCGCACCGAAAAGTTTAAATGAGTGTATAGAGTAAAAATATAGCTCGGAATTCTTTGAGATAAGAAAATTCCGGACTATTATATCCATATCTTCTAAACGAAGAAAGAAAATAAAATTTTCGTTTATTAGATTTTGAAATAGGTCCAAATCAATTTTCTAAAAAAAATCGCGCTAGTGCAGTTAAGTGACCATAACAGAAAATCTGTTTAAATGAACGTTTTTAATTATGGAAAAATATGAAATAAATTTGATAAATATATTTAAATAGTTTAGAAGAGATTTGAAGTGGAAAATATGAATTTTCAAATATTAAAAAGTTATTTAAATCAAATAAGCGTATATAGCACTTTTCCGTAGCACTTTTATGCTGCTAATTCTATAACTTTTGGAATATAAGTTTAAATGTAATGATTTTGCCTAGAATCAATTATGAATGTTTTTGAAAGAAAAATTAAGCGTCTAAAATATAATTTAGAATTTTTATAATCAATTCCAAAATAAAATTGATAATTGAGTATGCGGAAAAGACTAGTACATTTGTCCCGCCTATGGGATCTGGGAAGATAAAACAAGGTGTTTAACTACGATTATGGATGGAGCAACTAGTTCCCTGAGCTTACTTGGCCTATGTTTTCTTTTCTTAGGCGAGGGTGGAAAAGATTGAAAGGAAAGCCGAGATGCTCTAAAATATTATACTAAGTTTTTCCAAAATAAAAGAAGATTAGTATTATCCAAAATTAAGCAATCTCTAAAATGAATAAACTACAAATTGGATTGCATAGAGATAATCTTCTTATACTTGGTGTTAAATTCCAAAGAGGGCATTCGTGGAATTTAAAAGGTGATCTCACCGTTATTCCGCCCATAGCACTTGTTGAATCCGGAAATTAATATTGAGTAAAATTAGAATGATTTCTATGTTCCTATTTACTGAATAATGTTTGCTAAGATCGATTTTAGGGTTTATAGTAAATGATGTCTTAAATAACATTGTTTTTGACCCGCCAAAAAGTTAAGAAATTTGGATCAAGAGTTAAGTGAGGAAATTTGAAATAATATCCAAAGAAAAAGAATTAAAGTGAAAAGAGACTTGATAAATCCTGTATACTCATATTCACTTTTTATCGATAACTGGATTTCGAAGGAACCGGGGTCGGATTTGGGTGATTCCTATCCGAAAACCACTTCAAACCAATTTACATGTTCGAAGAATGAAGGTGTTTTGAAGACGAAGATATTATGACGAATAATAACGAGGGACTAGTTGATTAATTGGGGATAAACTTCTGATTCACTATATTGTAGCAGTGGTCTCAGTACTACCTAGTTATAGAGGTATGTCGGTCTTGTGTTGGTAGAGGAGCTTTGTGATGGTTCCTCGGGACATCCATCTAGAGGTGTACCCATCGGAAGGTAGTCCCTTCACCTGGTCATTTGTATGGAAATCCATTCTCCAATAAGGACCTACGGTTTTGTTTGTAGAGCCTAGTAAGCTGGAATTTAATAATGGTAACAATTTTGGCTAAGATTAATAAGTTTATTACAAATATTTTCAAAGATATGCATTAAAAATAATATCAAATGTTTTGATATAAAAGTGTTTTAGTTATCATAAGGTAAAAACCCGTCCGTGTTTATGTGTGGGCGTGGTCTTATGAGATACTCGTTCTTTCAAAGGATTTTATTCAAGGCTGGTATATGACACTGTCATTTATTATTTGAGTTTTTCTCATGCTGGTTTATCGGGCCTGATCTGGGTATTGTCAATACTCGGGTCAGATTCGAGTTGTTTTAGGTTTAGTCAAAGGCGGTTGTAGTTTCCAAAGAAGAGCTGGAGATATTCATCTACGTATGGATGTATTCTATTATCCGCTGTTGTTGTTTTTGTTTGATATTTGTTAGCAATTGTAAGGACAGATGTTTATAACTGTCCAAGCTGAATTTAGGTTAGACTGATATACATATAAAAGTTTTCTACTGTAAAGAAATTTGTTCAATATTATATATTATTCCATTCGTGTGGGATTTTGTTCTGTCTATTTTTCATCCTACCCTCAATGATCCGTCTTTTCGTGCAATTTGAGTTAGATGTGTGGTTTATTGTCGATTCAAAGGGTATGGAAAAATGGGCCATTGCATCGCCTATCTCCAAGCAATACCAGTTCTTAGAAGGTTGTGGGGCTATTTTCCTCATCGATCCGATGGTTTTGACCTTCTCGGAGTCACCTATCTCCGGGCAACACTGTTTCTAAGAAGGTCGGAGCTGCAAGTCATGCGGCATAAGAGTATTGCTTATAAGACAATGGTTTCATTGGTTCAAGAAGCTAAATTTATTCATAAGTAGAAGAAATGGAAAGTCCTGCCTATTTACAGTGCCCCCAGAATCTTCAGATGGCTTATTTGTGAGAAACAAAATAAAGAAAGCTAGATGTAGTAGTGCCTAAGCAGGTCACTGTTCCATGCACGCAAGATAGGGACTCATCAATGGTTGCTAGCTTGAACGTAGCATCTCCAAGCTTCAGGTCAATTGCATAGGGTCCTTCCCAACTCGAACCAAGTGCCTCCATATTTGGGAGAACTCGTTTCAGAATGAGATCTCTTATGTCAAAAGTATGGTTGCAGACCTTGGGGTTGAAGTGTTGTGCTACTCTTTTTTGGTGAGCAGTAACCCTTAATTCATATTCCTCCCGCTTCACGTCGACAAGGTTGAGGAACTCAAGCAATAGATCCTCATTTTCTCTCTGGTTAAAGTGTCTCCTACGATGAGATGAGACCGGACTTCCAATTCCACTGTGATCATAGCTTTTGAACCGTAAACCAAGGTAAACGGCGAGCGTCCAGTCGCCGATTTGTATTGCCCTATAAGCCCATAATGCTAGTGGAAGCTCATCAACCTAATTTCCTTTAGCTCTAGTCGACTTCTTTTTCAATGTGGATTTGATGATTTTGTTTACTGCTTCCACTTGCCCGTTTTCCTAAAAGTGTTCCATTACGGAGAAGCTTTTCTTAATTCTGTAAAGTTTGCAGAAGTCCTTGAACTCTACACTCTCAAACCGAGTTCCGTTGTCGGTATTGATCTTCTGAGGCACTCCAAACCTACAAATAATATTCTTTGTAACAAAATTGATTACATTTTTTGTTGTAACCGTGGCAAGCAGTTCCGCTTCAGCCTATTTCGTGAAGTAATCCACTACAACGATAGCATATTTGGCTTCCCCTTTCGCTATTGGTAGTACACCGATGAGGTCAATTCCCCAAATCACAAACGATCACTGGTTGACCATATGCATAAGATCTGAAGATGGAAATCTCGAAATCTTTGCAAATATCTAACATCGGTCGTACTGTTTGGTGTAATCGGTAGCATCCCGGTATGCTATCGGCTAGAAAAATTCATATCGAATCACTTTCCTTGCTAGAGTTTGCCCTTACCCCTGTGATCACCACAGCTGCCTTCATGGACTTCCATGAGGATCTTCCTAGCTTCATCCTTGGTTACACACCAGAGCACGGGCGTAGAGAATCCTCTCATGTATGGTACTCCATTTTGCATCACTAATCATGGAACTTTTCGAAGGAGTACCTTTCATTCCTTTCTACCTCTTGGGATAGTACCATTGATCAAGTAGCCTTTGATTGAAGTCATCCATGACTCCTCTTCTGTAGTATCCAAAATCCAGTCAGCATTATTCTGATTGATACTAGGAGTCGTCAAAAATTCTACCAGAACCAATCCCATTAACTATGCTTCCCTAGAGCTGGTCAACTTAGCTAGTGACTCAGCTTTCATGTTTTCCTCTCTGGGGATATGCATTATTGTATAATTTTCCATGTCCTCAAGCAATTCCAGTGCTTTTGACGAGTAAGGGGCTAATCTCACACCCTTGGCCTGGTATTCCATCCTGATCTGGAAAACCACCAGTTGGGAATCACTAAATATGTACAACGTCTGTATCCCTAGTTCCTTTGTTATTTTCAACCTTGTTGTCAATGCCTCGTACTCAGCTTCATTATTAATTATAGGGAATTCTAGTTTTAGTGCATAGCAAATTGATCATCCATTTGGCGTTTCAAACACTACTCCTGCCCCCGAGCTAAATTCATTTGACGCACCATCAACAAATAACTTCTAATGAGAAGCTACAACCCCAACATCTTCCACCTCTTCCTCACCATCCCATACGGTAAATTCAACGATGAAATCTGCCAACGCCTATCCATTTATCTCTCTCCTTGGATGGTAAGTGATGTTGTACTAACTCAGCTCGATATTCCATTTAGCAACCTCCTTGAGGTTTCGGGTCAGTATAACACCTATTTCAATGGCTAGTCTGTCAGCACTTTGATCGGATGAGCCTGAAAAAATGGTCGTAACTTCCTTGATGCAATCATCAAGAAGTAAGTGAGTTTCTCTAAATTTGGGTAGTTCTTTTCAGCTCCAGTGAACCACTTGCTGATGTAATACACCGATCTCTAAATCCTTGCCTCCTCGTGCATTAATGTTGCACTTAGTGTGTGAGCAGACACTGCTAGATAGACGAATAAATCCTCCTTGTCCAGTGGTTCGTTTAAGACCGATGGCGTTTCCATATGCCCCAATAACCCCTTAAATGCATTCTACAATCCTGAATCCATTCAAAGTTCTTTTTACCATTCTTGAGGGCATCGAAGAAAGATATGCACTTATTCGTCGTCTCTGAGACGATCGGACTCAAAGTAGCGATCTTTCCATTCAAACTCTAAAGCTGCTTTTTCGTAGTTGGGGAAATTACATTTCTCAAGGCGTTTATCTGCTCCGGATTAGCCTCGATGCCCTGCTCATTGACAATAAATCCCTAAACCTTTCTCGACGCCACTCCGAACGAGCATTTTAACGGATTTAGCTTCATCCAGTATTTTCGTAGAACTTCAACTATTTCTAAAAGGTCATCCAAATGATTCCGCCATACTCGTAACTTCACAAGCATGTTGTCTACGTAAACTTCCATAGTCCACTCGATTTGGTCCTTAAACATAGAATTTACCAATCTCTGGTATGTAGCTCTAGCGTTCTTCAAACTGAACAACATTACATGATAGCAGTATAATCCCAAATCCATGATGAAGCCGGTGTTCTTCTAATCCAGCATATGCATCGGTTTTTGTTTTATCCCGAATAACCATCCATTAACGAGAGCAACTCATGTCCTGCTGTTCCTTCCACCAGTTGGTCAACCCCAGGCAAAGGAAGGTTTTCCTTCGGACATGCCTTATTCAAATCCAAATAGTCGACACACATTCGCCATTTTCCATTTGACTTCTTAACCAACACGGGATTATATACCCGATCGAGATATAAAGCATCATGGATAAAGCCATTTACCAACAAGTTATCCACTTCTTCCTTCAACACAGCAGATCGCTTCGGACCCAAAATGCCACTTTTTTTGCTTTACTGGTGGGAACATTAGATCGATACTCGGTGCATGACATGCTATCTCTAGTGATTTCCTATACATTTCTGAATGTGTCCAAGCAAATACATCCAAATTTCCTCGTAGCAAAATCACCAATTCCTTTCGTAATCCAATTCCAAGTTGAGAACCAATCTTCAGTACTCGAGTCAGGTCATCCATACCAACAGGGACATTCACTGTAAGCTCTGTTGGTGCTGCTCGCACTTCCCCTAACTTTATCTAGGGATCCATAGTCTTGTCGAATCGGCTATAGCCCTCGAGCCAGGGGTTGTACCGTAAATGTTGTTCTTGCGGTTCCTGATTATGGAGAGTCTTCCCCATATTTTTTCGTTTCTCCCAAAGTTTAGCTTCTCATAGTTCTGCAACATAGCATTCCCTTGCTGCACTTTGGTCCCCTTCCACCACTCCAATTCGATTCTCCATTGGGAACTTAATCAATAAACAACATGGAGCCAAAGCAATCTTGAAATCAGCTAGGGCCGGTCGGCTCAAGAAAGCATTGTATACTGAGTACCCATCGATAATAACAAATGTCTGAATGTGCACCACCTTACATTCTCCTTCACCAAGCTCTATAGACAAGTCAATTTGTAACATCCCCCTACTTGGAGGCCCAAAAATAATAGCTATAGATGCTATAGTAATCCACAGTTATTAATCCTTGGAGACCAAATACGGGGACATTAGATACATTGATACACAGAAACACAAGAATATGGAGAAAATTTAAGCAACAAAAAAAAATTCCACATTCTATTTCAAAATATTCCAAATTGATTACATAATCCGAATTCGCATACCATGTTCAGATAACATATAATTATTACAAAATATGCCAAGAGAGATATGTAGATGCCCCCTTGGTAGATCAGAGTATATAGATAGGCAAGAAAACAATTTGCCTTCACAAACATAACACACAGCGGAAATAAAAGAACTCTAATAACAAGCTTGCCTCCTACACGTCCTCGGAAGCTTTATTCGTCCAAAAGAACACCTGGAAACCTTAACTCTCAAACTACTCAAAATCAATTGAGTACCTAAGAGTTTAAGGGGAAAACAAAAACTTCGAGTCAGACATAAAGCCTGGTATGAATAATAACCATTTAGATATCTACTGAGACCATATCGCTTTGTGGAATGGGTTTTCCCCTCACTAGTATCCTAAAACATTTATAAAACCATATACTGTGCTCCTGCATCCATAATGGTTAAAACATAGTTTTTCAAAAACTTTATGATGATATGCAAAACAAGTAAAGCAAATCTGGATTACCCATCCCCATTCATTCTGACTATCTGTCTCAATTATAGTTTCTGGGATTACTATTAACCTGTTAATTGTTTATGGACCATCTGTCCAATATCATAGTTTTCATGAAATCACTAAGAACCTATTGGTAACTCCAATATATTATCTCTTATCCTAGTTTTCATGGGCTAACTAGGAACCTATTGACCCACCGTCAATATCTTAATCCAAATATAGTTTTCATGGGCTAACTACAAACCTACTGGCCCCTGCCAGTATCAAATCATAGTTTTCATGGGCTGACTATGAGCCTATTGGCCCCTGCCAATATCATACAGTTTTCATGGGCTTAGTGTAAACCTTTTGGCCCCTGCCAATATCTTTAATTAAGATTTTGATATTTGTTAAGTTATATTCACTACTGGGTCAACCTAGCTGGTTATTATGCCCTTTCCCCAAAATATAGTTATGGGTTAAAAACAATGTGAATAACATTTCCAAAAAATCTTTATTTCTCTACTTGTAAGTATGTTTCCAAGTTCTTGAGTCGTTTCATCTTTGTCGTGGCCTTCTACTTTTGGTTGAATTCTGTTTGGTTAAAAAAACCCAGTTAACAGCACCCATGTTATAATTAGTTAGGAAGTTGTAGTCTAATCAATTCTAAATGAAGTATTTAAGCAAGGAAGCCGCTGGTTCAGCATACTATGAAATACTGGGTTTAGTCAATAGTCTAACTTTCATAGTGGACTCTATCCTTCTACATCGTAAAATTTTCAATTACAAATACTTTTTTCATTTTAAAATAACAACCAGCACACAAATTCATTTATAAAATTTAGCTTTTAAGGCATAGGGATAATGACCCATGGTTTCGCAACAACATTTTCTATGTCCTTCGCTCGCCAAAATTTGTCTCCCATAAATTGAACACTTTTAGGACTTACTTTTAATATCTAATAAATTTTCTAAATTATTTTATAAACTTCCAGCATTATTTGCATTAGTTAGGTGTTTACGTGAGATTTCCTTGCTTACATGGTTTTGTAATTGTTATAGCGGTCAACCCAGAAAACCAATTTCAAAAGCAACATCTATTAAATATCATACATATTTTATACAACAGAAACAATTAATGCTTACAACCAAAAACCTAAAAGGAATAATTGCTAGAAGCTGCCCTTCAACATTAACTAACATAAATGATGTTCTAGCTCTATCACTCCTTACTTAAATTAAATGGTCATTTCCAACATGCCATTTTACCATAACCCACATATCTTAACTTTCTTTTATGGAATCCGGCAACTAAGGTCTATCCATTGCTTCCATCATCGCACCTAATTATGGAATAAACTATGCATCGCCACACTGTAGTAGGTAAGAAATATAAACTATGCCCATTTAGAATAACTCATGGGCAAATTGGCTTAGTGGAATAACTTTTCAACTATCTATCTTACCTTCCTTACTTTTGAGTCTGCCAACGTCGTATATGTGTGTTTGTCATCTCATCATCCACTGTTACCATCTTCTTTTAATCCAAATCTTTTGATAGTATTCTAAAATTTTGGTATCTATTTTCTTCATCCTTGATCTTTCATGTGAGCAATCTACAACTCGCAGAAGTGTACCTTGATCCATTCACCATTCCTTTGCAGGTTCTTCTTATGGCTTGCACACATGTCTAATAAAACATTCCTACGTCCTCAAAAATCTTCCTTATATCCATTGGGGTTTCACTATTGTTGTTCTATTAACATTCATCACTATTTTATTCATAGCCATAACTTTTATCCCGTCTTACCTAGGCAATCATCCCTACCTATTCCATATTAAAATTTTAGTTTGGTTTTTTCCAATTTTACCAAAATTAAAACTTCACAATTATAAAGTACTTAATCCCAAAAAATTTATCTTTAAAAATAAAAACTTGGAAACTGTTTATTAAATTCAAAAATAACTTGGTGTCTTAACCTTTAAAGCTATAATTTAGGATTTTTGAATTAAGCTTATTCCTCAAGTCCAAAATAAAATGTTAGACACTTAAGTTGGAAAGTTCCTTTCCATTTAAAACAATTTTCCAATAACAAGGATTTTTACTTCTTAAAATTGGGATTTTTAACTCAAACTATTTATTATGTTTTGCTTTTAAAAACTCAAGTCTTATACCAAACCATTTCTTTAAAAAATACACTTTCAATGTTTTCAAAACATCTTGTAAATAATAATAACTAAAGTAGACAAGGACACTTCCGTCCTATTATTTTTCTATTACTTATTCTATCTCCACAACCAATCATTGGCGGAGTCTCTAATAGCATGCGACGAGGACTTTTTTTATAAATATACCTGCAATCAATGCGCACAACTATGGAAAATATCCATTTTCCTCTGTTTTTCCTTAAATTTACTATATTGCTTTTAATTCGATTACTATAATTATTTTTAATATGATCTCCTGACATTATTTCAAACTACTAACATTATTTTATTCAAATTCCTAATATTCTTCCTATTTATATTTTATAATGTTACTACTATTCAACTTTCCTCTATTAAACTGCTCTTATTTAAATTGCTTTTATTTATATAGTGTTTCCTGGAGATTTGACCAGACAACTAGTACTCGGCTTCCAGTGGAACACAGCGTCATAGAATGTTCGGCATATCGTAGTGCTCGGCATATAAGACTACTCGGCGTCAACTAGCACTCGACATCAACTAATGCTCGGCGTCAGCTAGCGCTCGGCATCAATAGAACTCGGCAACAGGAGTGTAGTAGAACTCGGCGACAGGTGCACTCGGCAACAGGAGTGTTCGGCATAATGTAGAACTCGGCAGCGGGAGCACTCAGCATCCAACAGGAGTACTCGGCAATGGGAGTACTCGGCATCCAACAGGAGTACTCGGCATCCGGGAAATGAGAGCACTCGGCATCCAACAGGAGTACTCGGCAACGGAAGTACTCGGCATCCGGGAGACTTTCGGTGTACATAACCATTCAACATGACACTATCGTTCGGTCAGGGAGCATTGTTCGGTCAAGAGCTTCGAACAGGGATACGTTCGGCTTCAACTGCAACCATCCTGCACTCCCCACACATCAGACGTACCATTTGGCTTAGAAAGGACCGTTCGGCATTATGACGTTCGGCATGCCTGGTTCGGCAAGCAGCAAACACTGTACTCGGGCTAGAGTGTTCGGCCACCAAGCCCACTTGGAGGTCCAGCCCATATTTGCCTATAAATAGAGGGGCAGGGTCACAGTGAAGTGGGATCCTTTTTTTTTGGGAGAGACCACTGGGGATACTGCCATTTTTTAGACTCATCTTCTCTACTTAAAAACTTCATTCAAGCATTTTATTCACGAATTGTATTTGTAATCATCTATTAAGAAGATCAATAAAGTTTAACCTCAAAGTGGACGTAGGCAATTACGTTGAACCACTATAAATTTGGTGTTCTTACTTTCTGCATTTAAAGTAGCATTCTCTTCTCTGTTTAATTTGCTTTCATCACTTATATCTCTACACAATCTTTCTCTAAGAGGTTAGTGACCAATTTTGGTGCTAACACTTTGGTGCTTTCACTGAGAATTGAATTCTCAGACCTCAAGGATCTGCTTTGAAGCTACTGGATTGAACAAAACCCCCAAAGAAGATCCGACTCACTGATAGGACATCCGTTGATTCTACTCAGAGTTCATACCAATAACTCTACAATGGCAGGACCACGTACCAGGTCAGCTTCTCATAATGCGGATGCCCGTGAGACTGCAAGCGTGCAACAAGCAGGACCTAGCAATCAACCAACAATTCCGGATGTAGGAATTGCTGCTCAGGACCAAGCTCCGGTTGTCACCAGGATAGAGTTCAACGACTTGATGAGAGAACTCAGAGAAAGCAGGAGACAACTAGGAGAGCAGATGCAAGCTAACGCCAACCTGATGGCACAGCTAACTCAACAGCAGCAACAGAATGCTGGGGGCAATCCCGCTCCTTATTCCTCATCTGACAGCTCTACTTCCTCTGATGAACCTCCCAGGCGCAGACGCCGCAAGACTGAAGCTGCACGAGCAGAAGCTGCTGTTCAAACAGTTGGAGACCGTGACCAAGCAAGAGTTGGAAACTTCAGGACCGGAGTACAAATGGAGGATGAAGGCCCAGATCATCAAAACGCTAATGATGTCGAACCTCAAGATGCACGATTGGCAGATCGCCAGGAGAGGAGGCATCAGCACGGACAGTCGCATAGAACAAACTCTAACCTCCCACCTTCCATACATACACCAGATCTGACAGCCATGATCAGGCAATTGATGAAAGAGAATCAGGGCTTATCAAATGACGATTGGGGAGTATCAAGAAGTCATACTCCGTTCACAAATGTTGTGTTGCAGGCGGCGTACCCCAGAAAGTTTAGTATGCCTACTATCCCTGCGTATGAGGGAAAGACTGACCCCAGACAGCATTTCATGAGGTACGAATGGATGATGGATTCAGCCAGAGCAAATGATGCTACCAAGTGTAGATGCTTTCCGATTACTCTATCTGGGATAGCTACTATGTGGTTAACCCGACTCCCTCCGCGGTCCGTATCAAATTTCGATGAATTGGCAAAGAAGTTCATTGAGCAGTTCAGGATACACACCACACGTCCAAAGGACGTAATGTCTCTGTCAAGTGTAATCCAAAATCCTGGGGAGTCATTGAAGGAATATTTACAAAAGTTCCATGTTGTGGCAATTGAAGTCAGTAATCCCAATGATCATGCAATTCTAATGGCGGTAATGAGAGGCGTGGATCCAGATTCTGAGTTTGGAGACTGGCTGGCAGGAAAACCTCCGACTACGCTAGAGCGTTTCTACTCAAAGGCACACCAGTTCATAAGAAGAGAGGAAGCTAGGTGGGTACGACGAGATAAGGCACCAGGACCTGTCCAAGAGTCTATGAAGAGCAACATTGTTGTGAAGCAGTCCGGAGACAGCTCGGGAAAGGTCCATGTCAATGTCCAGAACAAGCCTGGGCAGCCTAAGGAGTCTGGAGGAAGAAATCAAGGGAAGAAGAGAGAAGCGGGGAAGTGGAAGTCGAGAATTCCAAGCTACAGCGAGTATACTCCGCTGAACGCGCCGCTTAAGAACATCTACCTATCCACCTGCAATACTTTTCAGTACAGAAAGCCACGTCCAAAAGAATCAACTGAGGAACAGAAGCGGACGGTGAAATATTGTCGCTTCCATGAGACTTATGGGCACAATACGGAAGAGTGCAGACACCTGCATGACGCTATCGAGAAGTTAATCAGGCAAAAGAAGTTGCAAGAATTTGTGAAGGATCCACAGGAAGGAGGACAGGGAACGTCCAACCCAGGCCGTGCGTCATCCCGAGGAACCTGCCCGAACCGTAGGTAGACTAGTCATAAATACAATTATCGATGGACCTCACCCCGCAGATAAGAATTGGCAGGAGATGGAGCGATATGCAAGTTCCCTGAAGCATGCAGATTTTGAGTGCTGTTCGAACGTGGAGGATGGGACCCCTGCTAAGCAGCAGCGCGTAATGACAGACGATATAGTGTTCAGAAATAGAGACGCTGATCAAGTAGAGGCTCCGACCATCGACCCGATGGTCATATCTGCGACGATCGGACCAACATATGTAAAAAGAATTCTGATTGATTGCGGAAGTTCAGTCAGCATCATCTTCAAGAAGTCTTATGACCAAATGAAACTGGAGACCAAGGACTTGAAACCGTCCAAGGCTCGTATACACGGTTTTAACGGTGCAACGACCGATGCCGTGGGTTATGTTGAGTTACCAGTTGAACTGGGACAAGGTGAGCGTCGGAGGGTGCGAATTCTACCCTTCGTAGTTCTGGATGTGGATTCTCCATATAACGTTTTCTTGGGCCGGCCGGCCCTGGCTGAGTTTAGGGCAGCGTTAGCCCCGTGGTGTTTAACTTTGAAGTTCCCAACTGACAAAGGAGTAGGTATTGTTCATGGCGACTAAGCAGCTGGTCGTTCCTGTTATGTGGCTGAGCTCCGAGAGGCCCATCGGAGGGAGAAGGGAAAGGTTGCGGACAATCCCGTCCGCATCCTTAATGCGGATAATTGACAAGTAGTGCCCGAGCCCTGGCTCGGGCATAGTTCTCGGATCTTCAGAGATATAGATCCGAGAGACGACGATGAGAAACCCAGGGAAGAGAAGGCAGCGCCGGCTGAATTAACGATTGACATTTCAGTTAGCCGTGACGACCCTTCGCGAATACTGAAGATCGGATCACAGCTTGGCCCCGCGATGACTGAAGACCTTAGCGACTTCCTCCGGGCGAATCTTGATGTTTTCGCCTGGACGCATTCTGATATGTGTGGGATTTCTCCCGCCACCACGAGTCATATGTTGAACATAGACCCGAAATATGTCCCGGTTAAACAAAAAAGGAGAGGAATGGACCTGGAGAGGTCCGCTGCTCTCAGAGAGGAGGTAGACAAACTCAAAGCAAATGGGTTCGTCTGCGACGCCCTCTACCCTGAATGGGTATCCAACCCCGTGCTGGTAAAAAAGGCGAATGGGAAAAGGAGGACTTGCGTAGATTATTCCGACTTGAACAAAGCATACCCAAAGGACAGTTTCCCGTTGCCAAGGATCGATCAGTTGGTCGATTCCACCGCAGGACACGAGCTGTTATCATTCATGGATGCGTACTCAGGGTACAACCAAATCCCGATGTATATTCCAGACCAAGAACACACCAGCTTCGTTACAAATGTCGGACTATATTGCTATGTAGTGATGCCCTTTGGATTGAAGAACGTAGGGGCGACTTACCAGCGTTTAGTGAATCGAATGTTCAAAGACCAACTGGGTAGAACGATGGAAGTCTATGTGGATGACATGCTTGTGAAGTCACGACGGTCAAACGACCACATTCGAGACTTGGCTGAAATGTTCGACATACTCAGGTATTATGGGATGAAGATCAACCATCTGAAGTGTTCCTTCGGCATTGCATCGGGGAAATTTTTGGGATTCATCGTCAATGCTAGAGGAATTGAAGCTAACCCAGAAAAGATCCAAGCTATTCGAGATGTGCAAGCGCCCAGGACTATAAATCAAGTACAGAGCTTGAATGGAAAAGTAGCTGCGCTAAGTCCACTACGCCATAGATGGCCTACTGCAACGAAATTACAAGGTGTTGCTAGCTATAATGTAACGATAGGTATGCTGATTTTTGTCTATTACAACACTCGCTTCAAGGTGTTAGCATAGGTATCAACAAGATGTTGCAGTAGCTATAGATGTATTCAAATTTAAAAATTAATAAAATTAGCAATCCGCGTGAATACGATCCAACGGTCTACATTTAATCTGGTTGTTAAAATGGATCACCACTGCAATTTGCCCCAAAATTTCGTTTTACCACCTGAACTAGTTTAGAGTAGATCCCCTTTTCTCGTATGTGATAATGGCTGCTCCTATCTTGTTCCTCTTTTGCTCTGAAATTAGGGCTTTGGCCTCGTGTTCGCTCCTATGAGATTAGCTAGGGCTTCGGCCTTGTCTTCGCTCCTGTGAGATTAGCTAGGGCTTCGGCCTTGTCTTCGCTCCTGTGAGATTAGCTAGGGCTTCGGCCTTGTGCGATTAGGGCTTCGTCTAATATCGAAGGACCCGATTGATTGTCGATCGATTACAATTGCTGTTCTTCTGATTTGCTTTGGCAATCGATCGTCTCCTTGCTTCGAATACAGCTCCTTCGATTTTGCTTGAGTTCAACTGTGTATTCGGGTATGTAATTTGTTGCTTTTACTTTACTGTATTGCTTGCTTGAACTCGATACTATCTGCCGATGATGTTAATGTGTTTATATAGGGTTCGAACCCCTAGATTTACGTTCGTATATATCTGTTGACATCGGTCATTTAATTGATTGTTCATCGTGACTTTGCCTTTGACATTTAACTAGACTTCGGCAACTTGATTTGAATTGGTTGAACTTGCTACTGTTCGTGGTTGACTTTGGCTATGTCTGTTCATCCTGTAGCTTGAACTTGTAATATATCTTCTGGTTGACATCCTGTAGCTTGAACTTGTAATATATTTCACTTGAGTTTTTGTAGTCAAGTTGCTTCACCATACTGTTTCCATTGGTGCCACACACACACTTGTGTACCTTTCTCTTTGTGCTTCACTTGTTCACTGAAACTGTTGTATCACTTATGTTTTCCATTATCATGTATATATATATGCATTCATGTATGTATATATGTGTTTGTTGTTGCACTTGAACATGTATATATGCACTGGTCCTTTGAGCTTGTTTGCACTGCCTATATATATACATGCTGTTTCACACATGTATATATGTATGGTTGCTTTCATATGGTAGCTGGACTTGCTCGAGTTCATATTTCTTATATTATCTGACTTCGGCCATTTTTGAAATTGCTGCAGCTCATTCACTTGACACTTCTGTTGGTCTGTATTTTTGAATATGGTTGGAGTTTTGGTTTAATTGTGAGTTTGAGTTCTTTTGTTGAGCTCTGTCCACTGTTGTTTTATGTTTGGCATACAAGTCTGGTATAGTTTGCTCTGACCAATTCATTGAGCATGCTGTTTATTTCTGTAGCATGCTTCTGTTTCATTTTTGTTCTTGTGCATTGTCAACTGCTTGGACCAAATTGTCACCCAAATAACTGAGGCAAATAATATTTTCAAAATTACATTTTATTTTATACTGCAAAAATATTTCCTTTTCAATTTTACTGCGTCAGTGTGTATTTTTGCAGATTGCTCAGATGTTGGATTCAAACTGAAATGGAGTTGAAGACAGGTTTCAAAGAAGGCTCGATCTTCCGAAATCGGATGAATCGGGCGGTGCCGGGACTGCGGTGCCCCGGACCCCCGCCGGCGCTGCGCCCGGACCCGCTTCTCGGCTCGCCTTCGGCTCGGCACTCGGCTCGCCTTCGGCTCGGCACTCGGCTCGCCTTCGGCTCGGCACTCGGCTCGCCTTCGGCTCGGCACTCAGCTCGTCATATATTTGTCAGTGTCGGTGTCTGTATAAATTGAAACTGCATATGTAATGAGTGAACTGAGTGATGTAGTGAGGAATATCTGTATATGTGAATATCAGTGTTATTTATCATTGAATTGTAAAATAGTGGAGTCGGGAATTTGTACTATTTTAAATGTTGAAATAAAATATTTATTTAAATAAATTACTGTTTGAATATCAAATTCTGTGCAATAGCATTTTATTAAATAAATATTTATTTCTATTAAAAAATCAAATATGCTCTACATTGTGGGCCCCACAAATTCAGAAAATTAATATCTATAGCAACATTTTTGAATGTTGCTACATGCACCTATGGATGTTGCTATAGACCCAAATAGGATTCTATTGCAACAATATTTCTTATGTTGCCTTAGATAGTCAAAATGTTGCCTTTGAGGTCTGCGGCAACGCGGCAAAATGCAACACCGAGAAAGTGTTGCCTTTGCCCTTTTTCAGCCTTCAGCAACATTTTTTGGCACATCCTGCATCACTTCTTTGGTGTTGCAGTATGCAATCTATGGCGTAGTGGTCGATTTATATCCAGGGCAACCGACAAGTGCGTCCCATTCTTTGATATAATAAAGAAAGGGAAGAGAAATTTCGAATGGACGTCTAGTTGTGAGGAAGCATTCAATCTGGTGAGGCATCTGGAGAGTCCACCAATGCTGTCAAAACCAGTTGACCACGAGATGTTATACGTATACATGGCTGTATCCCCACATGCGATAAGTGCGGCATTAGTTCGTAAGGAGGATCGAGTCTAGAAGCCGGTGTATTATGTTAGCAAGCGTTTAACGGGGGCGGAGAGAAATTACCCTAAAATCGAGAAATTGGCTTATTGCTTGGTGATTGCATCACGTAAGCTGCGCCCATACTTTCAAGCACACTCAATCAGCGTTTATACCGATCAACCCCTGAGGCAGGTACTCCAACGGCCAGAAACTTCTAGAAGATTGCTAAAATGGAACATCGAATTGAGCCAATTCGATATCGCCTACTTACCACGAAGAGCCATCCAAGGGCAAGCATTAGCAGATTTCATCGCTGAGTTTACCATTCCCGTCGAACCGGATAATCACGATGTCATTCCCCCCGTTCGATGGAAATTGTACACTGATGGTGCATCAAACGACCGTTGCTCCGGCGCGGGCATAGTTCTTATAACTCCGGAAAACCGATCAATCTGTTATGCCTTGAAGCTTGATTTCCCGACCACAAATAACGAAGCAGAATATGAAGCACTGATCGCTGGCTTGAAGCTCATCGGGGAACTCAGGATCAAATCAGTTGAAATCTTTTGTGACTCACAATTGGTGGTTTACCAAGTGCGGGGAGACTACCAAGCAAAGGGATGAAAGCTTGCTCCGTACCTTGTTCGGGTCCAACAACTACTATCAAATCTTGAGCGTTATGACATTTCGCATGTCCCGCACGAACTGAACAAAGAAGCCGACTTATTGGCTAAGTTTGCGAGTACCGGCGATGCACAACAAATGTGATTGTATCCCGTTGAAGTCTTGCATGCCCCGAGCATAGACGAGATGAAAGTCGATTGCGTGTTGGAAACAAAAATCGAGAAGGAATCGTGGATAACCCCATTCAAACTGTACCTGACGACCGGGACTTTACCAGAAAAAAGAAGCGAAAGACGGCAGGTCCTTCGAAAGGCCGCGTGATACGTAATGCAGGATGGATCAATGTATCGAAAAGGATTCTCAGTCCCATTATTACGATGCATCGCTCATGATGAGACAAAGCAGGTCTTAAGAGAGGTTCATGAAGGGGAATGTGGCGACCATACCGGAGGGCAAACGCTAGCAAAAAAGATCTTCCGCTATGGATATTACTGGCCAACCGTAAACCGGGACGCCGCAGACTATGCAAGAAAGTGTGACAAGTGTCAAAGATATGCGAAAATACCGAGGACTCCAGCAACGGAACTCACACAAATGGTTAGTCCCTGGCCATTTGCAATCTGGGGAATCGACATAATCGGCTCTTTGCCTATATCCAGAGGTGGCGCGAGATACGCGATAGTTGCAGTCGACTATTTCACAAAATGGGCGGAGGCAGAACCTTTGGCCACAATCACCTCTAAGAAGTTCATTAACTACATGGTACGAAACATTATATGCCGCTTTGGCCTTCCTTGCACCATCATTACGGACAACGGGACGCAATTTGAAAGTAGAGAGTTCAAAGAGTTCTGTTTAAAGTACGGCATCGAGAAAAAGTTCGCCGCCGTTGCACACCCAAAAGCTAACGGACAAGTCGAGGCCGTTAACAAAATAATCAAGTCCATACTGAAGAAGCGTCTGGAGAAGGTTGGAGACAAGTGGGTAGATGAACTCCCGACAGCATTATGGGCATATAGAACTACCCACAAGTCCGCGACCGGCCACACTCCATTCGCCTTGGCATACGGCTCCGAAGCCTATATACCCGTGGAACTTGAAGTTCCATCACACCGAGTGACATACTATGATCCCAAGACGAGCCAGAATCTCTTGTTGGAATCACTGGACTGCATCGATGAAAAGCATGAAGAAGCCGAATTAAGGGCGGCAACGCATAGGCACCGAGTCAAGCGCTACTACGACGGCAGAGTCCGCCCAAGGATCTTTGATGTGGGTAATCTCATTCTAAAACGAGTTTTCCCGATACCATCACGTATGAATCCCAGCTAGGAAGGTCCGTACGCCATTGAACGGAAGCTTGGAGAGGGAACATTCAAGCTAGCGACCGTTGATGGCACGACACTCCCCCGAGCATGGAACAGTGAACATCTGCGGCACTATTACATTTAGCGTGTTTTCTTTCTTGTTTTAGGCACTTTTATTTCCTACATGTTTCCGTTCAGTTATAACTTAGTTTCTTTTTAAAGTTGTAATCGAGCAGTTTAGTTGATTTTCATTAATAAAGGCTTGAAGCCGTATTTTCCACAGATCACTAATGTTTCTATACCCCATGACCGGATGACGAATTACATTATCCTATATGGAGTACGGACTCGTTTAAACGATTTCAAATCTCCGAATCCCCAGAGCGCGGATTGGAATACTCTAAGTCCCCGGAGCACGGACTAGAGTATAAATGATTTCAAATCTCCGAATCCCCAGAGCGCGGATTGGAGTACTCCAAGTCCCCGGAGCGCGGACTAGAGTATAAACGATTTCAAATCTCTGAATCCCCAGAGCGTGGATCGGAGTACTCTAAGTCCCCGGAGAACGGACTAGAGTATAAACGATTTCAAATCTCCGAATCCCCAGAGCGCGGATCGGAGTACTCTAAGTCCCTGGAGTGCGGACGAGAGTATAAACGATTTCAAATCTCTGAATCCCCAGAGCGCGGATCGGAGTACTCCAAGTCCCCGGAGCGCGGACTAGAGTATAAACGATTTCAAATCTCCGAATCCCCAGAGCGCGGATCGGAGTACTCTTAAGTCCCCGGAGCGCGGACTAGAGTATAAACGATTTCGAATCTCCGAATCCCCAGAGCGCGGATCGGAGTACTCCAAGTCCCCGGAGCGCGGACTAGAGTATAAACGATATCGAATCTCCGAATCCCCAGAGCACGGATCGGAGTACTCTAATTCCCCGGAGCACGGACTAGAGTATAAACGATCTCAAATCTCCGAATCCCCAGAGCGCGGATCGGAGTACTCTAAGTCCCCGGAGCGCGGACTAGAGTATAAACGATTGAAAATCTTCGAGTCCCCAGAGCGCGGATCGCAGTACCTTAAGTCCCTAGAATGCGGACTAGAGTATAAACGATGCGAACCTCCGAATCCCCTGAACGCGGATCAACTTACTCTAAATCCCCGGAGCGCAGATTTAGAAAAAAGTCCAAGTACTCGAGAGATGTAGAACAAGAAATATGCCACGTCCGGAGATGTTTGAACAACACGAAAATGGACTGGGAGATAATGCGACTATAGTTAATCATCAAACAAAAGAAAAGCAAGAGAATCATTCAAACAAAAAAGAAACTAAACTTCATTCAAATAGTTCAAAATGGGGTTACACAGTTACTCCTACAAAACTCAGAGTTGAGAACTTATCTATACAAGCTACAGGACTTAAGCAAGAAGCTCGTTGAACGAGTGTATTAATTATTTCTTCGGTTTCTTCTTCTTGTCTTCCTTTGTTTTTTCCGACAACTCCTCTCCTTCACGCTTTTTCTTGGATTTCTTGCTTGCTAAAGAAGCGGAGTCAGGAGTAGGAGACGGAACATCTAGTGGTTTGGACCTACCCGAGAGAATGATTTTCAAAGGTCTGTTCCGCGGGTCGGTAAGTTCCAGGATTCCATGTTCAACTTTGACCTCGGCCTTTTTCTTCTCCTCTGCGGCGAGGCGGTCCTTCATGCTCATCTGTGAAGTATGCTCAGAGGCGCCAGTGATTTCAATTTCATCACTACCTTCGGCAGGAGATGAAGTGTCAAGCTTATCATCATCTAGCACCCCAATCACTTGAGCATCGGGACCAGGAATTACTCCCGCATGGACAACGTCGCTAGTTTTCTCTGCTTCCTCCTTGGCATCATCGCTCCTTGGAGTCGGCTCGGCATCAGAACAGCCTACATGAAAACTATACTCAAAAGACGTTGAACGTTAGAATTAACAACACGAACTTTCCCCCCACGTGATGTGTGAACTCGTGCAAGCAATCGTGTACAAGCAATAAAAAGATATAAAAATGAGCTGCGAATCGTCGTCTTCGAAGACAGTCATCGCTGACCGTCTCGAAAATCCCACCAGGTGGTGATTACAGTTCCAGATATATAATTTATGAAGTGGTCGGCCTAAGTGTAGTTTGACATTTATACTGTTCGGCATTTAAATGGTGTTCGGCAATTGTATTGTACGGTCTAGGCTTCGTTCGGCATTGAGAATGTTCAGCCTAAGTATAGGTCGGCATGTATGTTTGTTCGGCTAAGTCATTGTTCGGCTAAAAGCTTTGTTCGGTTGAAGTCATTATTCGACCTAAGGATTGTTCGGCAATTGTATTGTTCGGTTTAGGGTTTGTTCGGCCACCAAGCCCACTTGAGAATGTCCGGCCTAAGTATAGGTCGGCATGTATCTTTGTTTGGCTAAAGTCAATGTTCGGCTAAAAGCTTTGTTCGGCTGAAGTCATTGTTCTGCTAAAGCGGTGTTCGGCTAAAGTCATTGTTCGACCTAAGGAGTGTTCGGCTAAATTCAATGTTCGGCTAAAAGCTTCGTTCGGCTAAGTTATAGTTTGGCATTTTAATGAGTGCTCGGCCTGGGTTTGATCGGCCAAGGTAGTGCTCGGCAGCCTTCCATTCCACCATCCGGCGCATGACGACATACGCCGGAGCAGCGCTATGCCAAACAACACCCTTACCTCCTCCAACACCTCCATTCTTTCTTCTTCCCTTCAGCTTCAGTTCGACGCGAAGGAACTAAGCACATACTCATCGTTCGGCAGTAGAGACGCAAGAAAGACGACCTACTCGAAAACTTTCTACGCGACACACTCGGCCATCTCGTTTGAAACCTACTTGAATCGTACGAGGAAAAATACCAAAGTTTGCAGGTCGGAGATGGGGATGGTGTAGTTAAGTTTTAAATTCGGACGACTGAATAGAATTACAAGTCTTCGAAGAATGGCAGAAGTAAAAAAGTAAAAGGGAGAAGAAGGAAAAGACCTGGTTTTATAGGGAAGGGAAGTGGAAGTTGAAGGGGCTATACCCGGTGGAACCGGTCAAAGCCAGAGTGTTCGGCATCGGAAGGCACTGTCGTTCGGCATGAGGAGTGTTCGGTTTCGACTTCTTTGTTCGGCATCTGTACCACGCTCGTCATACACCTCCACCACTGATAGTCTCAAGAAAGCGTCTCCAAAGAGAGTTAACCTAGATTCGAAGCGAAGTACGGGGGATATGCAATTCAAAGCGTATCATGATTCAGCCTCGTAATACGCTTTGGGGGGCAAGTGTTTCCTGGAGATTTGACCAGGCAACTAGTACTCGGCTTCCAGTGGAACACAGCGTCATAGAATGTTCGGCATATCGTAGTACTCGGCATACAAGACTACTCGGCGTCAACTAGCACTCGACATCAACTAATGCTCGGCGTCAGCTAGCGCTCGGCATCAATAGAACTCGGCAACAAGAGTGTAGTAGAACTCGACGACAGGTGCACTCGGCAACAGGAGTGTTCGGCATAATGTAGAACTCGGCAGCAGGAGCACTCGGCATCCAACAGGAGTACTCGGCAACGGGAGTACTCGGCATCCAACAGGAGTACTCGGCATCCGGGAAACGAGAGCACTCGGCATCCAATAGGAGTACTCGGCAACGGAAGTACTCGGCATCCGGGAGACGTTCGATGTACATAACCATTCAACATGACACTATCGTTCGGTCAGGGAGCATTGTTCGGTCAAGAGCTTCGAACAGGGATACGTTCGGCTTCAACTGCAACCATCCTGCACTCCCCACACATCAGACATACCATTCGGCTTAGAAAGGACCGTTCGGCATGGGGAGGACCGTTCGACATTATGACGTTCGGCATGCCTGGTTCGGCAAGCAGCAAACACTGTACTCGGGCTAAAGTGTTCGGCCACCACGCCCACTTGGAGGTCCAGCCCATATTTGCCTATAAATAGAGGGGCAGGGTCATAGTGAAGAGGGGTCCTTTTTTTTGGGGAGAGAACACTGGGGAGACTCTGCCATTTTTGAGACTCATCTTCTCTACTTAACAACTTCATTCAAGCATTTGATTCACGAATTGTATTTGTAATCATCTATTAAGAAGATCAATAAAGTTTAACCTCAAAGTGGACGTAGGCAATTACGCTGAACCACTATAAATTTGGTGTTCTTACTTTCTGCATTTAAAGTAGCATTCTCTTCTCTGTTTAATTTGCTTTCATCACTTATATCTCTACACAATCTTTCTCTAAGAGGTTAGTGACCAATTTTGATGCTAACATATAGCTTTCCTCCCACTTGACCGTCTTCTTTATTGAACCATTGAAGTACATTTTCCCGTTGCTTTATTTTTGGGTTCTAATCTTCTTTCCTTGTTCTAATTACCCATTTGAAACCGGTACCACTTCCTATCATTCACTCCTAAAACAAATCTTACAACTTAAAAATTTTCATCTTAGAAAAATCAACGAGCTATATACACTCTACTCTTTTTTTCAAAAGAATTAACTTTTTATTAAAAGTCCATTTACTTAAATTTTCAATTTAACTAATTTTAATTTTTACTAGGACTTTTTATATAAATAAAATGTAGATATTTTATTTTTTCAAAAATTTAATACTTACATACTTTTCAAAAATTTGGTTTCTCTACTTTCAAGTAAATCCTTTGAAAAGCATTTGAAATACTATTTCATTTTCAAACTTTTAAATAAGTCCCTTGAAAATCATTTCAAATATATTATTTATATATTTTCTCAAATCATTTTATATTAATTTTTTTATGTGGGGTCGGACTCAAAGTGGTTTTACTTGTCCCTTCCTTCGGACTTTTCTTCTTTTCCGTTTACTTACCGACTTATCCTTTCCCGGTATATTAAAATCCAACTATCGTTTTAGAGTGATTACTAGACACCTACCTTCAAAAAGTAATTTAATTCTTAAAACTGGATATCTGCAAAATAGATTCTTACTTTTCCATTTATCTAGACCTACTGTACATCATCAACCGACAATCCTATGGGGATCTACAACCATAAAGCAATTTGCGCTCTACAAGGGAGTCAACTACCCTCCAGCTTCAGGGACCCTTCTATATGTTGCACTCATGCTCTTTTTAAGTTAATGCCTTCCAATACGATCTATTTTTCATGGGGTAATCGGGAAAGGTGTAGATGGAGAGTCGCCCCGGCCTTTATGTGAGCAAGAAACTAGGCAAAGTAGCTTAATGGGGGATTATTAGGCCGATCCGCAAGTAATGGGTACATAGATGCAATATTCACACAACTGAAGTTGGCCAAAGAACTTGCAAGGTCGATTTGATCCTCTCAGATCTTAGAGGCCCCTCATGGAAGGGTCTACCAACCACTAGTGGAAGCACCAACAACCATCTACAATTAATCAAAAGTCACCCCTAACCTATTTAAGAAATTATTCTAACTTGGGCTAGAGGCAAATAGAACCCTATGACAATATGGGAAACCGACCGACCCAGTCCTACTTACAAGTCCACACTGATTTTCTCCCATGCTTAATCAAATGAAGCTAGTTCACCAATGATGTCATCTAAACCTCAGGTCTTTTGTACTTTATAGTACTGGCATTTGGCGACTATCGTTGATGGCACAACGATGATCATCAAACGTCAAAGACTAAAAAAGACCAACTAGAATGTTCATTAAAGAAGGGTTTTTTCTACGACAATAGGTGGAAACTCCTAAAAGTGCATTATCACAACATACGAACTAAGAGAAAATCAATAGCAGAAAATCATTGGTATCATTCCCAAAAAAGGTTTTGAAAAAGGTGATATTTAGACAAAAACCATAACATGAAAAATGCATGGATCAAAGTCAAGAAAGAATTACTTATTGATGGTTCAGTCAAAAATTGAAAGAAAGAATCGAGTTTAAAATGGAAAATAAGAAGCTTCGATGGTTTTTTAATGGAAAAATATCTTCAAAATCCCATTAAAAGTTGAAATAGAGAAGGGGAAAAGGATATATACAAAGAAAGAAGTAATGTGGACCGATGGATTCACCACATATGAGAAAATCTGAACCGTTAAGGTATATTTGATGTGCCTGTCAAATCCTTATGTCAAAAAAGTGATTTTCCCTTGTAGAGTCTGGTAAAACGAACCGTCTCCACTAGATGTTTAATGATGCATGTTATATCATTTAATGCAACGTTAAATGCATAAATGATAAGCATGTCCCCGTGCATGGGCACAATCTTAGAGGGCAAAATGTTAATCGTATTTCTCACAAATAAAGAAGTAAGCTGGCTCATTTGCAAATCTATAGTTTCCTTGGCCCACGTATCACAATAGTCCAGCTCTTGACCCAACCCAACACAGATAGTAATGATCGGCTCATAGGTCTCACCCATATGAAGCATGGCCCAACCTCTTTGCCTCACCTATCGTCCCAGCCCAACCAGGCCCACCCATGAAATTGTTTGATGTGATTTTTTGTTTGATGACAACAAACATATATCAATATATCAATGTGTTTGCAGATTGTACTATACACGTATAGGAATAAATATTCATATTGAATAATAATACTATTGCACAGAATTTATATAATTCAATCGGTATTTTTATTCAAAATAATTTTTATTTCAACACTTAAACAATACAAAGTTTTCAGCTCTCTCTATATACATACACCGTTTTCATACATTTCATATTTACATTTCTTTCTCACTACAACACTCAACACTAAGTTATTTCACTCTGTCTGCACATCTGCATCTATCTGCATTGTCCAGCTCCAGTGCTTGTCCTAACTTCTGTGTACCTGTATAATTAGCAACTACAGCAGTAATCTGAAAATAAACAAATTTGAATTTGCGAAAATATAAATTTGTTTTTATTGGTGCCTTAGATATATGGGTTATTGTCATCATTTTTCGTGTATATCTGTGCATATCAGTATTCTTATCAGGGACAGGTAATTATGAGTGGCTGCAATACACACATGTACATTTATACACGTGTGCACTGCCTCGCCAACTTGTGTGCACAGTCAACAAAAGCAATCATGCACAACATAGATTCAGCTGGATATGCAACCTGACAATGCTCAAGTCTGGACAAAATGGCATCATATGTTCATGAGCAAACAAGAATACAATTACAAAACTCAACTCAACATAGATGCATATGCACAAGTCAAGTGATACACCAGTAATACCAGTGGAATGAACAAGAGCAGCCTCTACATGAAGGTCTGAAATAAATGAAACCAGAGGCAACTGACAACAAATAATACAACAACAAACCAGACTACAAGATGAACAAACAAAGACCAAAAGTACAAAATTGCCAAGCAAGTATACCTCAATGAACTCGATCAAAACAGAGTTGTACATGTACTCGAGACAACATGGAAGTAGTGCACACTGCATGTAATAGTTCCAAACTACCAGTGTGAAAACAGTGGTGCAATATACATATGTATAAGGGCATGTATCAAGACCACACTACAAAAAGCAACCCAACACAATGCAGAGAAACCCAGAACCACATGTCCAGACTAAACAAAGTGCACCAGTACAAAATCAGTGTACAGTTTGAACAAAAGCAAAACAGTGGTGGCAACATGTAACTGAAGACTAACCAAGTTCATAATTCAAACTGCAATGAATCAGTGTTCACAAATGCAACTGTATGCAAAAAGTCTCAAAGCAAATGCAAATTCAAGTATAATATAAACCAAAGCATACATGAAGCAATGATCAGAAACTACTCCAGTCGAAGATCTACCAAATGCAAATGCAGACTCAAGTTGAAACAGTGGAAGCAGAGTGCAAAACAGCAGGTCGAGAAGTGCTCAGAGATGAACACGAAAATGGACAGAGTCGAAGTACACAAGGGATTTAAACACAAAATGACCAAAGCAACCAAAGTCAGAGATGTCATCAGAAGTCAATATTAAACAAGTCGATGTTGAAATTAATACTCAATGCAAATGCACAAATACAAGAAGATACGAATTAACCAAGTCAGAAATATCGCAAATTACAAATTCAAAATCAATGCCGTGGAAACCAAGTTAATCAAAGAATATGATGAACAGGTCAGAGATGTGGTGTACGATTCAAACTCAATACCGTGATAACCAAGTTACAAAACCATGTCAACCATATATACGTGAATTGAACAAGTCAGGAATAATCACAAGTATCCAAGCAACATCAATCGGCCAAGAAAAATTCAAACGAATTCGTACGAACAAAAATATAAGGATCGAATCCTATATAAAAGCCCAATCATCACTGGAAATAAAATCATCGAATTCAAGTGTTCAATCCAGTAAACTAAAGGCATAAATTACATACCGAAGTCAGGAGTCGAATTTGATCATCAAGGAGCGGTCGAAACCAAGCCACAAAGAGACGTCGATCGACAGAGCAACGAAGATACAATCGATCGTAAGCAATCATGCGAAATCATCTACTCAATCGATACATTAATCCGTCCTGCATCACGTATCGCGCGGCCTTTCGAAGGACCTGTCGTCTTTCGCTCCTTTTTTCTAGTAAAGTTCCGGTCGTCAGATACAGTTTGAATGGGGTTATCCAAGACTCCTTCTCGATTTCCGTTTCCAACACACGATCAACTTTCATCTCGTCTATGCTCGGGGCATGTAAGGCCTCAACGGGATACAATCCCATTTGCTGCGCATCGCCCGTGCTTGCAAACTTAGCCAACGAGTCGGCTTCTTTATTCTATTCGCGCGGGACATGCGAAATATCATAACGCTCAAGATTCAATAGTAGTTCTTGAACCAGAACAAGGTACGGAGCAAGCTTCTGTCCCTTTGCTTGGTAATCTCCCCACACTTGGTAAACCACCAACTGTGAGTCATAAAAGATTTCAACTGATTTGATCCCGAGTTCTCCGATGAGCTTCAAGCCAGCAATCAGTGCTTCATATTCTGCTTCGTTATTTGTAGCTGGGAAATCGAGCTTCAAAGCGTAACCAATTGATCGATTTTCCGGAGTTACAAGAACTACACCCGCACCGGAGCAACGGTCGTTTGATGCTCCATCAGTGTATAATTTCCATCGAACGGGGGGAATGACGTCGTGATCATCTGGTTCGACGGGTATGGTAAACTCGGCGATGAAATCTGCTAATGCTTGCCCTTGTATGGCTCTTTGTGGTAAGTAGGCGATATCGAACTGGCTCAACTCGATGTTCCATTTTAACAATCTTCTAGAAGTTTCTGGTCGTTGGAGTACCTGCCGTAGGGGTTGACTGGTATAAACACTGATGGAGTGCGCTTGAAAGTATGGGCGCAGCTTACGTGATGCAATCACCAAGCAATAGGCCAATTTCTCGATTTTAGGGTAATTTCTTTCTGCCCCCGTCAAACGCTTGCTAATGTAATACACCGGCTTTTGGATTCGGTCCTCCTCGCGAACCAGAGCCGCACTTATAGCATGTGGGGATACGGCTAAGTACAAGTACAGCATCTCATGGTCCACTGGTTTCGACAGCACTGGTGGACTCTCCAGATGTCTCACCAGATCCCGGAATGCTTCCTCACAATCGGATGTCCACTCGAAATTCCTCTTCCCTTTCTTTATTGTATCAAAGAAAGGGATGCACTTGTCTGTTGCCCTGGATATGAATCGACTCAGCGCAGCTACTTTTCCATTCAGGCTCTGTACCTGTTTTATAGTCTTGGGCACTTGCACATCTCGAATAGCTTGAATCTTTTCTGGGTTAGCTTCAATTCCCCTATCATTGACGATGAACCCCAAAAACATCCCCGATGCAACGCCGAAGGAACACTTCAGAGGGTTGATCTTCATCCCATAATACCTGAGTATGTCGAACATTTCAGCCAAGTCTTGAATGTGGTCGTTTGACCGTCGTGACTTCACGAGAATGTCATCCACATAGACTTCCATCGTCCTACCAAGCTGGTCTTTGAACATTCGATTCACCAAACGTTGATAAGTCGCTCCTGCGTTTTTCAGTCCGAAGGGCATTACTACATAGCAATATAGCCCGACATCTGTAACGAAGCTGGTGTGTTCTTGGTCCGGAATATGCATCAGGATTTGATTGTAACCCGAGTACGCATCCATGAATGATAACAGCTCATGTCCTGCAGTGAAGTCGACCAACTGATCAATCCTAGGCAACGGGAAACTGTCCTTGAGGCATGCTTTGTTCAGGTCCAATAATCTACGCAAGTTCTCCATTTCCCATTCGCCTTTTTCACCAGCATGGGATTCGATACCCATTCGGGGTAGAGGGCGTCGCAGACGAACCCATTGGCTTTGAGTTTGTCCACTTCCTCTCGGAGAGCAGCGGACCTCTCTGGGTCCATTCCTCTCCTCTTTTGTTTAACTGGGACGTATTTCGGGTCTATGTTCAACATATGACTAGTAATGGCGGGAGAAATCCCGCACACATCAGAATGCATCCAGGCGAAAACATCAAGATTTGCCTGGAGGAAATCACTAAGGTCTTCAGTCATTGTGGGGCCGAGTTGTGATCCGATCTTCAGTACTCGCGATGGATCGTCTCGGCTGACTGAAATGTCAATTGTTAATTCAGTCGGCGCTGCCTTTTCTTCCCTGGGTTTCTCATCGTCATCTCTCGGATCTATGTCTCTGAAGATCCGAGAATTATGCCCGAGCTAGGGCTCGGGCACTACTTGTCAATCATCATTATTAAGGATGCGGACCGGAATGTCCGCAACCTTTCCTTTCTCCCTCCGATGGGCTTCTTTGAGCTCTGCCACATAACATGCACGACCGGTCGCCTGGTCGCCATGAACAACTCCTACTCCTTTGTCAGTTGGGAATTTTAAAGTCAGGCACCATGGGGCTAATGCTGCTCTAAACTAAGCCAGGGCCGATCGGCCCAGGAATACATTATATGGAGAATCCACATCCAAAACTACGAAGGGTAGGATTCGCACCCTGTGACGTTCGCCTTGTCCCAGTTCAACTGGTAACTCAACATATCCTACAGCATCGGTCGCTGCACCATTAAAACCGTGTATACGAGCTTTGGACGGTTTCAAGTCCTTTGTTTCCATTTTCATCTGGTCATAAGCCTTCTTGAAGATGATGTTGACAGAACTTCCACAATCAATCAGAATTCTCTTCACATAAGCCGGTCCGATCGTCGCAGATATATCGTCTGTCATCATCTCTGTTTCTGAACACTATATCGTCTGTCATTACGCACTGCTTAGCAGGGGTCCCATCCTCCACGTTCGAACAACACTCAAAATCTGCATGCTTTAGGGAACTTGCATACCGCTCCATCTCTTGCCAATTCTTATCGGCGGGGTGAGGTCCGCCGATGATTGTGTTTATGACTAGTCTACCCATAGTTCGAGCAGGCTCCTCGGGATGACGCGGAGCTGGTGCACGACCTAGGTTGGATGTTCCCTGTCCTCTCTCTTGTGGATCCTTCACAAACTCTTGTAACTTCTTCTGCCTGATCAACTTCTCTATGGCATCGTGTAGGTGTAGGCAGTCTTCCGTATTGTGCCCGTAGGTCTCATGGAAGCGGCAGTATTTTCCAAGCCGTTTCTGTTCCTCAGTAGACTCTTTAGGACGTGGCTTTTTGTACTGAAAGGTATTGCAGGTTGAGAGGTAAATATTCTCAAGAGACGCGTTCAGCAGGGTATACTCATTGTAGCTCGGAATTCTCGTCTTCCACTTCCCTGCTTCTCTCTTCTTCCCTTGATTTCTTCCTCCGGATTCCTTAGGCTGCCCGGGCTTGTTCTGGACATTAACTTAGACTTTTCCTGAGTTGTCTCCGGACTGCTTCACAACGATGTTGCTCTTTATGGATTCCTGAACAGGTCCCGGGGCCTTATCTCGCCTTACCACCTGGCTTCCTCTCGTCTTATGAACTGGTGTGCCTTTGAATAAAAACGCTCTAGCGTAGTTGGAGGTTTTCCTGCCAACCAGTCTCCAAATTCAGAATCTGGATCCACACCTCTCATTACAGCCATTAGAATTGCATGATCATTGGGATTACTGACTTCAGTTGCCGCAACATGGAATCTTTGTAAATATTCCTTCAATGACTCCCCTGGATTCTGGATTACGCTTGACAGAGACATTACGTCCTTTGGACAAGTAGTGTGTATCCTGAACTGCTCAATAAACTTCTTTGCCAACTCCTCGAAATTGGATACGGACCGCGGAGGAAGTCGGGTGAACCACATAGTAGCGATCCCAGATAGAGTAATTGGAAAGCATATACACTTGGTTGCATCGTTTGCTCTAGCTGAATCTATCATCCATTCATACCTCATGACATGCTGTCCGGGGTCAGTCTTTCCCTCATATGCAGGGATAGTCGGCATACTAAATTTCTAGGGTACGCCGGCTGCAGCACAACATCTGTGAACGGAGTATGACTCCTTGATACTCCCCAATCGTCATTTGATAAGCCCTGATTTTCTTTCATCAATTGCCTGACCATGGCTGTCAGATCTGGTGTCTGTATGGAAGGTGGGAGGTTAGAGTCTGTTCTACGCGATCGTCCATGCTGATGCCTCCTCTCCTGGTGATCTGCCAAACGTGCATCTTGAGGTTCAACATCGTTAGTGTTTTGATGGTCTGGGCCTCCAGCCTCCATCCGCACACCGGTTCTGAAGTTTCCAGCTCTTGCTTGGTCACAGTCTCCAGCTGTTTGAACAGCAGCACCTGCCTGCGCAGCTTCAGTCTTACGGCATCTGCGCTTGGGAGGTTCATCAGAGGAAGTTGAGCTGTCAGATGAGGAATAAGGAGCGGGATTGCCCCCAGCATTCTGTTGCTGCTGTTGAGTGAGTTGTGCCATCAGGTTGGCGTTAGCTTGCATCTGCTCTCCTAGTTGTCTCCTACTTTCCCTGAGTTCTCTCATCAAGTCGTTGAACTCTATTCTGGTGACAACTGGAGTCTGGTCCTGGGCGGCAATTCCTACACCCGGATTCGCTGGCTGATTGCTAGGTCCTGCTTGATGTACGCTAGCAGTCTCATGGGCATCCGCATTATGAGAAGCTGACCTGGTATGTGGTCTTGCCATTGTAGAGTCATTGGTAGGAACTCTGAGTAGAATCAACGGATGTCCTATCAATAAGTCGGATCTTCTTTCGGGGATTTGTTCAATCCAGTAGCTTCAAAGCAGATCCTTAAGGTCTGAGAATTCAATTCTCAGTGAAAGCACTAAAGTGTTAGCACCAAAATTGGTCACTAACCTCGTAGAGAAAGATTGTGTAGAGATATAAGTGATGAAGATAAATTAAACAAGGAAGAAAATGCTAATTTAAATGCAGAAAGTAAGAACACCAGATTTATAGTGGTTCAGCGTAATTGCCTACGTCCACTTTGAGGTTAAACTTTATTGATCTTCTTAATGATTGATTACAAATACAATTCGTAGATCAAGTGCTTGAATGTAGTTGCTAAGTAAAGAAGATGAGTCCAAAAATGGCAGAGTCTCCCCAGTGTTCCCGAAAAAAGGTCCCTTTTCACTGTGCCCCTGCCCCTCTATTTATAGACAAAGATGGGTTGGACTTCCCAGGTGGGCTCGGCAGCCGAACACTCTGGCCCAAATACAGTGGTCGCCGTATGCCGAACGATATAGGCCAAACACAATGATGTCGAACCACCCTCTCTATGCCGAACGATATGCTTGCTGCGTGGGAAGAGTGAAACGAATGTCAATCGAAGTCGAACGTGCCTCTGGCCGAACGAAGCGCTTGTTCGAACGCTGTCTCTGGCCGAACGTTGGTGCTGGCCGAACGATAGCTTTAACCAAACAATGCTTCTGACCGGACGATGTCCCTGGCCGAACGATGGCTCCGGCCGAACGTTTTCCTTTAGCTGGGCGATGTCTCTGGCCGAACGATGGTTCTGGTCGAACGATAGCTTTTGACGAACAATACAGCCATGCCGAGTAGTCGTACACGCCGAACGCCTTCTGATGCCGAATGCTCCTGGATGCCGAGTGCTCCTGGATGTCGAGCATTACTAGATGCCGAGTACTCCCGGATGCCGAGTGCTCCCTGATGCCAAGCACTACTAGATGCCGAGTACTCCCGGATGCCGAGTTCTCCTAGATGCCGAGCACTACTAGATGTCGAGTACTCCCGAATGCCGAGCACTACTAGATGCCGAGTACTCCTAGAAGCCGAGTACTACCCAATGCCGAGCACTCAGTTGCCTGGTCAAATCTCTAGGAAACAAGTATATTAAAAGATTTAAAAATATGTTAATAATCATTTTACAAAATCCAAATTTTTTCACATTTTGTCGGTTTTACATACACTGTAAAAATAGAGATTTTGATATTATTTAAATATGATTTTAAAATATGAATAGACATGTTTTAATTTACTTAAAAGAAGTAAAAAGTTCATTTTTAAGTTTAGTTTACTTGAATATATAGTTTATCAAAAATGTTAAATTTTTGAAAAGCAAAGAGCATTAAGCTCATTTTATTGACTTAATCAATATTACAACAAAGAATTACAAAACCACAAGAAACAATTCAGTTACAACCCTACACTTGACTACAGTCAAAACCAATAATACAGAGCAAAAATATACAAAATGACAACTAACTCAAAGTATATTGAAACAAACAAGTTATACAACAATCTCTTATACATCTTCATGTCTCGAACAGGCTATCCAGTTGCTCTCATGCCAGCATTGATAGAAACTTTACACTTCAAGTAATGACAGTATATTAAAAATCTGAGTATCCAAGCACATCATATTAACCAAACTTAGAATACTATCATCTGCAGATTTTCCAAGAAATATGATCAAGCTTCAGTTATAGCCTGTTTTCAAATTTCTAAGAATACTACCATGAATTATATTATAGAGTTGTGAAGAATTTTTAATAGCAATACCAAACACTCTATTATTTCTTTCTGTCCAAACTGCATATATCAACCTTTTCAGAAGCTTAAGAAGCAGTTTAGTCATTCTGGTTTTCCATCTAGTTGCTTTAAACACATTAAACCACTCAATAGCACTAACTGGTGAAGGCTTATAAAATCCACCATTTGACAAAAGCCTATACCAAATCTGATATACAAAAGTGCATTCAAAAAATAAATGTGTATTTGTTTCTGATTCTGATCTGCAGAAAACACAAATATCCTCTGAGATAATACCCATTCTACAAAGCTTAGTGTTTAATGCATTAGCCATCATTTTCCACAACATTAAATTTTCTTTAGCACTTCCACCAATATTCCAAATTCTTGAATGCCATGGGAAATATGAACCAATTCCGCAGAGAGATTTATACACATGCCTAATAGAATGAAGCTCACCCTTATCTGACCAAATCAAAACATTTCCATTATTCTTTATGGGATTACAACTAATAACATTCCATAAATTTCTGAGCTGAGAGGAACTAGAATATGGTAAGACAATACTATCACCCTGTATAAAGTCATCAACAATTGCCAAATCAGAAATACCAAAATTCCTTCTCAGATTATAATCAACAACAGAGCTTAAAATCAAACCTTGTCTAGCCTATGGAGAATGCCAGAAAGATAAACCTTTAATTAAGGCATAGTTACATTGTAAGAGAGGGATAAAAATTTCCCTAAGCTTAAGAATACTTCTCCAACTCCAACTGCAGTTCTGAGGAATTTGCATAGTCCAAAAATTCTTCTTCCCAATCAAATTATGATTTACTTATTGTGACCATAAATTCCTATTAGATTCAAAGATCTTATTGAAGTATACTGACATGGCTGCCTTGTTCCAAAGAAAAATATTAGTTATACCAAGACCACCATTCTTCTTAGATTCAAACAGCTTATAATAAGAAATTGGGATGAGTTTTCTAGAAAAAGGATCACCATGCCAGAGGAATTTGTTAAGAGCACTAGAAATCATGTTTATCAACTTCACAAGGAGTATGTAATGTCTTGTCCAATAATTGGTTATAGCCACAGCAATGGATTGGATGATAGTAAGCCTACCAGCTTGTGATAGCTTATCAATAGGCCATACTCGAAGTCTTTCGATGATCTTCTCAAAAAGTGGAAAGCAATTTTGTTTAGTAATTCTAGAACTTAAGATAGGTAAACCCAAATAGTAAGAGTTCTTAGATAATTCTTGAAGACCTGAAAATTTTATGATATCATTCTTTAAAGAATTTAACCCAGCAACCTTGATATTCGATTTATGGAGATTAATTTGCAAGCCAGTGATAGAATGGAAAATTTTTAGAGATGAAGTAATACATTGAATATTATGATAAGTAGGCTTTGTAAAGATTATAAGATCATCCGCAAAAAGAAGATGAGTGATAATTGGATTTTTGCATTTGGGATGAAGCTGAAAATTAATTTTAACTACAAGATCCTTCATGATAGAATTCAGAAGCTCCATAACTATTATGAACAAATAAGCTGAGATTGGATCACCTTGTCTAACACCTTGATTACCTCTAAAATAACCATGCAATCCACCCTCTCTCGAAATAGAAAACATAGGTGATGATATACATGTGAAGATCCAAGCTAAAAAAGGTTTTAGGAAGTTCATTCTAGACATTATAGCTAAAATAGAAGGCCAAGCAATGGAATCAAATGCCTTTTTAATGTCTAGTTTTAACATGCACCTTGGAGAAATATTTGTCCTCTCATATCCATTCAACAATTCTTGGGTCAAGAGGATATTATCACTTATTGATCTACCAGTAATATATGCAGCTTGATTGTTTGTGATGATAGATGGTAAGACTATTTGTAATCTATTTGCCAAAACCTTTGAAATAATTTTGTAAATGATATTACAACAAGAAATTGGCCTAAAATCAGCAACTGAAGATGGATTACTTATTTTGGGAATTAAAGTAATAGCAGTTGCAGCAAGACCAACAGGGAGTTTATTATGAAGAAAAAAATGTTGAATGGCCTTAACAATATTTGATCCAATTATCTTCCAACTCTGCTGAATAAAATGAGCATTAAAACCATCTGGTCCACCACAACTATCACCATCTAAGCTAAAAACTGCAGATTCTATTTCATTCCCTGATATTGCACTAATCAAAGTATCTGACTGAGAGGCAGATATGGTAGGAAGGTTAATGTCATAAAGAGAATTGATATCAGGAATGAATAAATTGGATGGAGCTAAAATAGATTTGAAATACTGAACAAAAGCCTCATTTATTTCATCAAAAGTATTCACCATATTTCCAAACATATCCTTTATCTGAAAAATGCATTCATTATTCCCTTTTACTTTTAGAAAATTATGGTAGTACTTAGTGTTCCTATCAGCCTCTCTTTCCATTCTCAAGTAAATTTTCTGTTTGATTGAAGAAACTTCTTTTTGTATAACTTGATCCAGAGCATTCTTTAATTGCAATTTAATATGAAGTAAAGAAGCATCAAAAGGTCTATCACCCAGCAAAACTTGGATTTTAAAGAGCTCATTTCTAATCTGAGTAGATAGTTTAGAATCCTTACCAAAGTTAACAGCAGACCACTTCTTACGATGAAATTTTAGAGCCTTCATTTTGAAAATAATATTTGTAAGAGGATCCTTGCCATATTGCATATTCCACACCTGCTTTAAAATATCATGATAATCAAATTGTTTAGTCCAAAAATTAAAAAATTTAAAAGAAGTCCTCCCACCACGATAATTATCATCCCCACAATGAAATAATAATGGACAATGATCAGATAAAGAAGGTTGTAAGATATGATAAAAAGATTTTGGCCAAAGATGAAGAAAAGGAATGTTTAAGAAAATATGATCAAGCTTACATAACGTAGAATTTCCACTCCTATTACTGTTAGACCAAGTAAAATCTGAACCAATATATTTAGCAGGGATAAGATTTGAATGAATTAGGGCACTATTTAGTGGAGAAATATCCTTTAGAGATAGTGGACAGCCACCACATTTCTGATTGCTAGCAAACATACAATTGAAATCACCTCCAATTAGCCAAGGAGTGGAAGATGAATTAAAAATGGAAGAAAATCCAGAAACACCTGTCTTAAAGATACAGAGTTATGGGCATAAACAGAGGTAAGATGAAAAGAAACATTGGATGGCAAATGAGTACAAAGATAATGAATATATTGATCAGAAGCATTTAACCTGGAAAGTTTGAAAAACTTAGGATTCCATAAAGTGAGCAATCTGCCATAATTAGCTTCAAGAAAATTATGATCATATAACCAGGATGGAGTAATCAACCGCATAGCCTTGATAGTAGATTGTATATCAAGCTTAGTTTCAGATACACACATTAATTGAATATTCTTATCCTGAATAAGATTTTTGATCTCAAATTGCTTAGAAGATAAATTAGCCCCTCTTATATTCCATAAAGCAATATTATTCATTTAAGACTGTAAAATTTGTCAACAAAAACACCGTTTTCAACCAAAACAAGTTGTCGTTAAATTGTTGCAACATGATATGTTTTCTAACACATATATGCAACTTTACAAACTTTTAAACACTTATACATTTAGCATATAAGTCAAAAATGTTATATTAGGAAAGTAAATAAAATAAAACATAAAAGAAAGGTGTAAAAGCATGATTTGACAAAAGAGTGTTTAAGTAAGCTTAAGGAACAACATCATTACACTTATATCCATCACCATAAATACACAAGTCCTTTCTTGCATGGAAAAGGAGCAAATGGGTTTTTTAGTAATTTGGAAAGTAAGAGAAAGAGGCAAACATCATTTCTTAAGGACAAATTCACATCCTAACATCATATCACATTTAATACACTTCTTATCATGCCTTGGAAAGTGTTTAAAAATGGTTTAAAAGTCAAAAAAGTAGATAAGGGTATTTAAGTCATTTGCCTTTCAAAACTCAAGTATAAATAAGCATGCATACCTTCCATTCTGTCACACTTCATTCCTTACTTCCTTCTTCACTTTCTTCTTCTTCTTCATCTTCATATCCATGGCTTCCGTCTCTATTTTCTAAAAAAAGAAAAAGAAAGGAAAAAAAGAGAAGGAAAGGAAACGATAAAATTCGAGACGCTTGGAAATAGCATGTTAGTTTGGGAGGGGCATAGCTTACATAAAAGATTAACGGAGTGGAAATGAAGGTGAGAAAATTCTCACCGCTTTTCAAAGATCGTATTTTGATTTTGTTATAATAATCATCTTATTACATATGTAAGTATACACCCCGTTGAAATGTTGTTATGGATGTTTGGATATGTTTGTGTTATGTTTAAATAGTTGCAAGTGTTTATGGTTGTGATTATTTATCAGATTAGCTTGTGTATGGACCGTAATTATGTTGGTGATAGATGTTAACTCGACTATGCTCATTTTGATTAAGTAATTCCTTTGTTAAATAAGACCCAATTTTTTAGTGATATGATATATTTGGAAATTTTATAAGTATCTTTTCAGTAAAGTTAAATTGAAATTAAAGTAAAATGGAATTTGAAATTAGAAGTGAAATTGGATTTGAAATGGAAAGTTAAATTGAAATTGAAATTGAAATCGATTTTGAAAATTGAAGTGAGATTAAGGTTGAAATTTAAATTAGAATTGAAATTAGATTTGAAATCTAAGTTTTAATTGAGTTTAATTTGAAGTTAGAATTAAAATTGAATTAAAATTGGATTTTAAAATTAAATATTAAAATAATAGAAATAAAATAATATTATAATATGGAAATAGTGAAAATACATTTTTAAAAGTGAAAATATTGATTTAAAATGATTTGTAATGGTTTTATAAGTAATAAAATTTAATTTGAATAGATTATTTCAAGTATTGAAAAACAAGTTAAAATTAGGCGCGTCGCGCAACGGTAGTTCGCGATTTCGCACCGAAAAGTTTAAATGAGTGTATAGAGTAAAAATATAGCTCGGAATTCTTTGAGATAAGAAAATTCCGGACTATTATATCCATATCTTCTAAACGAAGAAAGAAAATCAAATTTTCGTTTATTAGATTTTGAAATAGGTCCAAATCAATTTTCTAAAAAAAATCGCGCTAGTGCAGTTAAGTGACCATAACAGAAAATTTGTTTAAATGAACGTTTTTAATTATGGAAAAATATGAAATAAATTTGATAAATCTATTTAAATAGTTTAGAAGAGATTTGAAGTGGAAAATATGAACTTTCAAATATTAAAAAGTTATTTAAATCAAATAAGCGTATATAGCACTTTCCGTAGCACTTTTATGCTGCTAATTCTATAACTTTTGGAATATAAGTTTAAATGTAATGATTTTTCCTAGAATCAATTATGAATGTTTTTGAAAGAAAAATTAAGCGTCTAAAATATAATTTAGAATTTTTATAATCAATTCCAAAATAAAATTGATAATTGAGTATGCGGAAAAGACTAGTACATTGGTCCCGCCTGTGGGATCTGTGAAGATAAAACAAGGTGTTTAACTACGATTATGGATGGAGCAACTAGTGCCCTGAGCTTACTTGGCCTATGTTTTCTTTTCTTAGGCGAGGGGTGGAAAAGATTGAAAGGAAAGCCGAGATGCTCTAAAATATTATACTAAGTTTTTCCAAAATAAAAGAAGATTAGTATTATCCAAAATTAAGCAATCTCTAAAATGAATAAACTGCAAATTGGATTGCATAGAGATAATCTTCTTATACTTGGTGTTAAATTCCAAAGAGGGCATTCGTGGAATTTAAAAGGTGATCTCACCGTTATTCCACCCATAGCACTTGTTGAATCCGGAAATTAATATTGAGTAAAATTAGAATGATTTCTATGTTCCTATTTACTGAATAATGTTTGCTAAGATCGATTTTAGGGTTTATAGTAAATGATGTCTTAAATAACATTTTTTTTGACCTGCCAAAAAGTTAAGAAATTTGGATCAAGAGTTAAGTGAGGAAATTTGAAATAATATCCAAAGCAAAAGAATTAAAGTGAAAAGAGACTTGATAAATCCTGTATACTCATATTCACTTTTTATCGATAACTAGATTACGAAGGTACCGGGGTCAGATTTGGGTGATTCCTATTCGAAAACCACTTCAAACCAATTTTTGTTCGAAGAATGAAGATGTTTTGAAGACGAAGATATTGTGACGAATAATAACGAGGGACTAGTTGATTAATTGAGGATAAACTCTTGATTCACTATATTGTAGCAGTGGTCTCAGTACTACCTAGTTATAGAGGTATGTCGTTCTTGTGTTGGTAGAGGAGCTTTGTGATGGTTCCTCGGGACATCCATCTAGAGGTGTACCCATCGGAAGGTAGTCCCTTCACCTGGTCATTTGTATGGAAATCCATTCTCCAATAAGGACCTACGGTTTTGTTTGTAGAGCCTAGTAAGCTGGAATTTAATAATGGTAACAATTTTGGCTAAGATTAATAAGTTTATTACAAATATTTTCAAAGATATGCATTAAAAATAATATCAAATGTTTTGATATAAAAGTGTTTTAGTTATCATAAGGTAAAAACCCATCCGTGTTTATGTGTGGGCGTGGTCTTATGAGATACTCTTTCTTTCAAAGGATTTTATTCAAGGTTGGTATATGACATTGTCATTTATTATTTGAGTTTTTCTCATGCTGGTTTATCAGGCCTGATCCGGGTATTTTCAATACTCGGGTCAGATCCGAGTTGTTTTAGGTTTAGTCAAAGGCGGTTGTAGTTTCCAAAGAAGAGCTGGAGATATTCATCTACGTATGGATGTATTCTATTATCCGCTGTTGTTGTTTTTGTTTGATATTTGTCAGCAATTGTAAGGACAGATGTTTATAACTGTCCAAGCTAAATTTAGGTTAGACTGATAGACATTTAAAAGTTTTCTACTGTAAAGAAATTTGTTCAATATTATATATTATTCCATTCGTGTGGGATTTTGTTCTGTCTATTTTTCAATCTACCCTCAATGATCCGTCTTTTCGTGCAATTTGAGTTAGATGTGTGGTTTATTGTCGATTCAAAGGTTATGGAAAAATGGGCCGTTACATCGCCTATCTCCAAGCAATACCAGTTCTTAGAAGGTTGTGGGGCTATTTTCCTCATCGATCCGATGGTTTTGACCTTCTCGGAGTCACCTATCTCCGGGCAACACTGTTTCTAAGAAGGTCGGAGCTGCGAGTCATGCGGCATAAGAGTATTGCTTATAAGACAATGGTTTCATTGGTTCAACAAGCTAAATTTATTCATAAGTAGAAGAAATGGAAAGTCCTGCCTATTTACAGTGCCTCCGGAATCTTCAGATGGCTTATTTGTGAGAAACAAAATAAAGAAAGCTAGATGTAGTAGTGCCTAAGCAGGTCACTGTTCCATGCACGCAAGATAGGGACTCATCAATGGTTGCTAGCTTGAACGTAGCATCTCCAAGCTTCTGGTCAATTGCATAGGGTCCTTCCCAACTCAGACCAAGTGCCTCCATATCTGGGAGAACTCGTTTCAGAATGAGATCTCTTATGTCAAAAGTATGCTTGCAGACCTTGGGGTTGAAGTGTTGTGCTACTCTTTTTTTGGTGAGCAGTAACCCTTAATTCATATTCTTCCTGCTTCACGTCGACAAGGTTGAGGAACTCAAGCAATAGATCCTCATTTTCTCTCTGGTTAAAGTGTCTCCTACGATGAGATGAGACGGGACTTCCAATTCCACTGTGATTATAGCTTTTGAACCGTAAACCAAAGTGAACGGCAAGCGTCCAGTCGTCGATTTGTATTGCCCTATAAGCCCATAATGCTAGTGGAAGCTCATCAACCTAATTTCCTTTAGCTCTAGTCGGCTTCTTTTTCAATGTGGATTTGATGATTTTGTTTACTACTTCCACTTGCCCATTTTCCTAAAAGTGTTCCATTACGGAGAAGCTTTTCTTAATTCTGTAAAGTTTGCAGAAGTCCTTGAACTCTACACTCTCAAACCGAGTTCCGTTGTCGGTATTGATCTTCTGAGGCACTCCAAACCTACAAATAATATTATTTGTAACAAAATTGATTACATTTTTTGTTGTAACCGTGGCAAGCAGTTCCGCTTCAGCCTATTTCGTGAAGTAATCCACTACAACGATAGCATATTTGGCTTCCCCTTTCGCTATTGGTAGTACACCGATGAGGCCAATTCCCCAAATCACAAACGATCACTGGTTGACCATATGCATAAGATCTGAAGATGGAAATCTCAAAATCTTTGCAAATATCTAACATCGGTCGTACTGTTTGGTGTAATCGGTAGCATCCCGGTATGCTATCGGCCAGAAAAATTCATATCGAATCACTTTCCTTGCTAGAGTTTGCCCTTACCCCTGTGATCACCACAACTGCCTTCATGGACTTCCATGAGGATCTTCCTAGCTTCATCCTTGGTTACACACCAGAGCACGGGCGTAGAGAATCCTCTCATGTACGGTACTCCATTTTGCATCACTAATCATGGAACTTTTCGAAGGAGTTCCTTCCATTCCTTTCTACCTCTTGGGATAGTACCATTGATCAAATAGCCTTTGATTGAAGTCATCCATGGCTCCTCTTCTGTAGTATCCAAAATCCAGTCAGCATTATTCTGATTGATACTAGGAGTCGTTAAAAATTCTACCAGAACCAATCCCATTAACCATGCTTCCCTAGAGCTGGTCAACTTAGCTAGTGACTCAGCTTTCATGTTTTCCTCTCTGGGGATATGCATTATTGTATAATGTTCCATGTCCTCAAGCAATTCCAGTGCTTTTGACGAGTAAGGGGCTAATCTCACACCCTTGGCCTGGTATTCCATCCTGATATGGCAAACCACCAGTTGGGAATCATTAAATATGTACAACGTCTGTATCCCTAGTTCCTTTGTTATTTTCAACCTTGTTGTCAATGCCTCATACTCAGCTTCATTATTAATTATAGGGAATTCTAGTTTTAGTGCATAGCAAATTGATCATCCATCTGGCGTTTCAAACACTACTCCTGTCCCCGAGCTAAATTCATTTGACGCACCATCAACAAATAACTTCCAATGAGAAGCTACAACCCCAACATCTTCCACCTCTTCCTCACCATCCCATACGGTAAATTCAACGATGAAATCTGCCAACGCCTATCCATTTATCTCTCTCCTTGGATGGTAAGTGATGTTGTACTAACTCAGCTCGATATTCCATTTAGCAACCTCCTTGAGGTTTCGGGTTAGTATAACACCTATTTCAATGGCTAGTCTGTCAGCACTTTGATCGGATGAGCCTGAAAAAATGGTCGTAACTTCCTTGATGCAATCATCAAGAAGTAAGTGAGTTTCTCTAGATTTGGGTAGTTCTTTTCACCTCCAGTGAACCACTTGCTGATGTAATACACCGATCCCTAAATCCTTGCCTCATTGTGCATTAATGTTGCACTTAGTGTGTGAGCAGACACTGCTAGATAGACGAATAAATCCTCCTTGTCCAGTGGTTCGTTTAAGACCGATGGCGTTTCCATATGCCTCAATAACCCCTTAAATGCATTCTACAATCCTGAATCAATTCAAAGTTCTTTTTACCATTCTTGAGGGCATCGAAGAAAGATATGCACTTATTCGTCGTCTCTGAGGCGATCGGACTCAAAGTAGCGATCTTTCCATTCAGACTCTAAAGCTGCTTTTTCGTAGTTGGGGCAATTACATTTCTCAAGGCGTTTATCTGCTTCGGATTAGCCTCGATGCCCTGCTCATTGCAATAAATCCCTAAACCTTTCTCGACGCCACTCCGAACGAGCATTTTAACAGATTTAGCTTCATCCAGTATTTTCGTAGAACTTCAACTATTTCTAAAAGGTCATCCAAATGATTCCGCGATACTCGTAACTTCACAAGCATGCTATCTACATAAACTTCCATAGTCCACTCGATTTGGTCCTTAAACATAGAATTTACCAATCTCTGGTATGTAGCTCCAGCGTTCTTCAAACTAAACAACATTACATGATAGCAGTATAATCCCAAATCCATGATGAAGCCGGTGTTCTTCTAATCCAGCATATGCATCGGTTTTTGTTTTATCCCGAATAACCATCCATTAACGAGAGCAACTCATGTCCTGCAGTTCCTTCCACCAGTTGGTCAACCCCAGGCAAACCTTCGGACATGCCTTATTCAAATCCAAATAGTCGACACACATTCACCATTTTCCATTTGACTTCTTAACCAACACGGGATTATATACCCGATCGAGATATAAAGCATCATGGATAAAGCCATTTACCAACAAGTTATCTACTTCTTCCTTCAACACAGCAGATCGCTTCAGACCCAAAATGCACCTTTTTTGCTTTACTGGTAGGAACATTAGATCGATACTCGGTGCATGACATGCTATCTCCAGTGATTTCCTATACATTTCTGAATGTGTCCAAGCAAATACATCCAAATTTCCTCGTAGCAAATTCACCAATTCCTTTCGTAATCCAATTCCAAGTTAAGAACCAATCTTCAGTACTCGAGTCGGGTCATCCATACCAATAGGGACATTCACTGTAAGCTCTGTCGGTGCTGCTCGCACTTCCCCTAACTTTATCTAGGGATCCATAGTCTTGTCGAATCGGCTATAGCCCTCGAGCCAGGGGTTCTACCGTAAATGTTGTTCTTGCGGTTCCTGATTATGGAGAGTCTTCCCCATATTTTTTCGTTTCTCCCAAAGTTTAGCTTCTCATAGTTCTACAACATAGCATTCCCTTGCTGCACTTTGGTCCCCTCCCACCACTCCAATTCGATTCTCCATTGGGAACTTAATCAATAAACAACATGGAGCCAAAGCAATCTTGAAATCAGCTAGGGCCGGTCGGCTCAAGAAAGCATTGTATACTGAGTACCCATCGATAATAACAAATGTCTGAATGTGCACCACCTTACATTCTCCTTCACCAAGCTCTATAGACAAGTCAATTTGTAACATCCCCCTACTTGGAGGCCCAAAAATAATAGCTATAAATGCTGTAGTAATCCACAGTTATTAATCCTTGGAGACCAAATACGGGGACATTAGATACATTGATACACAGAAACATAAGAATATGGAGAAAATTTAAGCAACAAAAAAAAATTCCACATTCTATTTCAAAATATTCCAAATTGATTACATAATCCGAATTCGCATACCATGTTCAGATAACATATAATTATTACAAAATATGCCAAGAGAGATATGTAGATGCCCCTTGGTAGATCAGAGTATATAGATAGGCAAGAAAACAATTTGCCTTCACAAACATAACACACAGCGGAAATAAAAGAACTCTAATAACAAGCTTGCCTCCTACACGTCCTCGGAAGCTTTATTCATCCAAAAGAACACCTAGAAACCTTAACTCTCAAACTACTGAAAATCAATTGAGTACCTAAGAGTTTAAGGGGAAAACAAAAATTTCGAGTCAGACATAAAGCCTGGTATGAATAATAACCATTTAGATATCTAGTGAGACCATATCGCTTTGTGGAATGGGTTTTCCCCTCACTAGTATCCTAAAACATTTATAAAACCACATACTGTGCTCCTGCATCCATAATGGTTAAAACATAGTTTTTAAAAAACTTTATGATGATATGCAAAACAAGTAAAGCAAATCTGGATTACCCATCCCCATTCATTCTGACTATCTGTCTCAATTATAGTTTCTGGGATTACTATTAACCTGTTAATTGTTTATGGACCATCTGTCCAATATCATAGTTTTCATGGGATCACTAAGAACCTATTGGTAACTCCAATATATTGTCTCTTATCCTAGTTTTCATGGGCTAACTAGGAACCTATTGACCCACCGTCAATATCTTAATCCAAATATAGTTTTCATGGGCTAACTACAAACCTACTGGCCCCTGCCAGTATCAAATCATAGTTTTCATGGGCTGACTATGAGCCTATTGGCCCCTGCCAATATCATACAGTTTTCATGGGCTTAGTGTAAACCTTTTGGCCCCTGCCAATATCTTTAATTAAGATTTTGATATTTGTTAAGTTATATTCACTACTGGGTCAACCTAGCTGGTTATTATGCCCTTTCCCCAAAATATAGTTATGGGTTAAAAACAATGTGAATAACATTTCCAAAAAATCTTTATTTATGCCATGGTTTTTCCTTAAAAAATGAGAATGGGTTATTTGTTTTGAAGCTTTAAACATCACTTTCAAAACCACTGAATGACCTCCTTTGAAAGCATAGAAAACTTCTATTCAAAACTCTAAGTATATACCTTTTGAAACTAATGATACCTTTTGATGGTATCAAGAAAAATTCTTTAGAACATAGCTTCGAAACGAATGAAGTACCCTTTCGAAAGCATTGGTTTTACTCTTTAAAACATCATTTGGGTCAAAATAGTTATATACGAAAGTATCTTTTTCGCAACCAAATCAAAAATTAATTTGGGGAAAAGTTGATGGTGTCGGGACCATCCAGTTCGAAAGCAAAGACCTTTAAAAATAAAAACTTCGAAGGACAGAGTCGAAACCCTCTTTCGACTCCATCACCTTTGAAACCCTCAACCCCTTCGAAAGCAATTAGGAAGTGGCTAACTTTGGTTACAACCTGTGCAGTTAAAGCGCCATGCCGCTCCATAGTGTTTGAGGTGCGAAAAGTTGTAGCGAAGATATATCGGGGATATAGCAGGATATAGTGGACGACTTTTTAAAGAGGAATGATGAACATTCTACATTAAAAAGAGGAACAAGTATTACTTATTATTTCCCACCAAGCAAAACAAGTTATAATAAAGTAAAGATAAACAAAGTTGACACTTAAAAAGTTAGAACTAGTTATAATAACCAACAACGTATATCATTGTTACATCAACTTTAAAGTTACCATAAAACTTAAAAGCAAGACATCAAGAAAAATGCTTATTTATAGGAAAGGGGGATATAGCAGGGCAACAAAATCAGGGATATAGCGGATTATTGCCACAATATCGGGGATAATAGCGGATCCGCTATATTGGGTCGCTTTATAGGAATATCGTTGCCCCAAAGGTCCGCTACGGGATATATCGGGGATATATTAGGACAATATCGGGGAATTGACTGCACAAGTTACAACAGAGATAACCTTTCGAAAGCATCACAGTCGAAAGGTAGCATAGTGGCCAGGTTTCGACTTTGTCGGAACCTACCCTTTCGAAAGCTCTTGTTTAAGAAAAAGATACCCCTTCGAAAGTTAATACTTTAACATAATATGACAACCTTCTTTGAAAGCTAATTATAGAACCCTTTCGAAAGCATATGTTTCGACTATGTCGAAAGCTTTAAGTAAACAAGGCAAGAATTTTAACTTATGAAAACAAAGCAGGGTTTCGACTCTATTGAAAGCTTACCTTTTGACACTAAGGCTTCCGCCTTCCTTTCAATCAACTTTGTACCATATAGGTGATAACTTGTGTATTGGTTTCGACAATGTGGGTTTCGACTATGTAGGTTTCGACTGGGATGAGGTGGGGTCAATGGAGTCGAAAGGTACTTACTAATAGTGGTGGAACACCTTTTTCTGATTTAAAGGCTGAAATATAGCAACCATTAGTAATTACTTTCTAACCACTTGCCTATTTGTAAACCATTGATTGGCTGCCATAAAAACTTTTTAAATACTTTACATTTAAAACTTCCGCATTTTTATCATGTTAAAACCATAAAAAATGTAACGTTTAAGCCCTTCCATATATTAAAACCAATTATTTCAATAAGTCCTTCTTTTAAAATAATTTATTTTCCGTAGAAAACCAATTAGGTAAAATCCCCAAAAATTCAATTTTATCATGTAAGCAAACATTTAAAATTTTAGACTCAATTCCTTCCTGAAATTCTCGAAGTAAATTTTAAACCCAATTATATCATATTTTCCATTAAAAATTCATAATAAAATTTCCATAGCTTGGAAAATTTTGAAAATTAAAACCCATCTCCAAAATCATATTTTTACTTAACATAAAAATTTTCCTTGGCAACCTTTAATCCTAGATTCTCGGTTTTACATCAAAACCGTGCAAATTCATATGCGTATGAATTAAATAAATCAACATAATATAGCTCAAGCATATCATCATCCATTTTATCACAAAAACGAATTTAAATCATAAATCTGAAACCATATAATCATAAAATAAAATTAGAGATGGTATGAGATTATTATTCACCTTAAACTTGATAAGGAATTTGAGATTTGTTGCTCATTAATCCTCCCTAGCTTTTGATCTTTAACGTTGGATTGAAAATCCTCTTTTCCTCTTTGTTAATGGCTGACTATCATAGGCTTATTTGCGTTTTATTTTTGATTTGAGAAAAATAAACGTGAATGAACAAAAATGAGGTGTGTATAGTCGTGTATGACAAATAGACTATTTTACTAATATGCCCATGTGTAGTTTAATTATCTTATAAACCAATTTAAACTCCACTAAATCTTTATTATTAATCATGGCCCATTATAATTTATTCAAATCCCAATCCACTTATCACCACTATTCTATTTAATTTATCTAATTAAATTTCCTTGAATAATGTTATCAAAAAATAGGGATGTTACACAATCATCCCAATTGGCTATTTAGCTTCACCTAATCCATGAATCTTCGTCTTGCAGGAAGTCACTTCCTTTATACTGATTTGCATTTGGTCTAATTTTTTTTAAATAAAATGCTTACTAAGCTTCCGTTATCCACCAAAACTCGACGTACAACTACTGGTCCAATTCGACTGTTACTACCGCGCTTTCGTAGATTGGTGCCTCAACTCCATCAGAATCTCGGTTTCTAAACACGATGCCACCTTTATCATCTTCTGTTGCTTAGCCGGAGCTCCATCTTCTACGGCGTAGCAACTTTCCTATGGTGTTGTTTCAACAAACTCGCATATCTTTCTATCTCACCCCAACTTCTCTCCACTGGGTGAGGTCCTCTAGTTACAGTATTAATCACTAGTCTTCCATCCATTCTCTTGGGGCCCTCTACACTGGGTCCAGTTGTTTTCCTTGAGCTAATAAGCCTTGGCATCCAATAGCTTAGTCAGAGTTTTGTTGTTGCTTCACGTACTACTGGACCCTATTCTTCCATATTAGCAGCTTAATCAAGTCCTTTAAGTTACGACATTCATTGGTGTTATACCATGCATTTAATGGAAGCAGTAGTACTTCCCAAATCACTTCTGCTGCTTCATTGCTTCCCTCTTGGCCAGTTTCTTATACTACTCAATTCCCAGAGTAGCAAGATAAATATTCTTTAGTGTATCATTCGGAGGCATATAATCTTCTGGTTACATATTCATGGGCACTTTCTATTCTTGTTACGTCTGCTGCTAGAGTTTTGTTTCCTCCTTTCCTAATTCCTAGAATTTCCAACATTTCTTGAAAATCCACCAGAGTTTTTTCCATACTGTTTAACTGCCACATTGCTTTGAACTACCTCCTTCGACCATCCGTCGCTATCCTTTCCTTTAACCTGGCTTGCTTCCTCTAACTATAGAAACTGTTTTGCCTTTTGATGGGATTCTTCCATTGTGGTTGGTTGTTTCATCTTCAGTCACCTACCAAAATCTATCCGAGTAAATGCCTCGGACAAGTGCCATGAATACAAGATCTTCCTTTGGATTGCTAACCTCCGTAACATCGATGTTGTATCGATTCAAGAAAGCCTTTAGTGACTCATAGGGTCCTTATAATAAGCTAGCTAGGGACATCTCATCCTTTGGTTGGGCAGTGTAGAGCCTAAACTACTTTAGAAACTTCTTAGCTAATATCAAACATAGATATGGACTTCGGCATGAGCCCAGTAAACCACAAAGAAGCGACTCCTTCCAACAAGATAGAGAAACACCTACACTGCCCACTCGTAGCTATAACATCATTCATATCCATTCATATTTGAGTAAGTGTTGTCTGGGATCAGTAGTTCCGTTATACGATTGCATCGTTGGTATAGTGAATTTTCTAGGGTATTCTTCTCTCAAGCTATTTTCAATGAATGGAGTTTGGCTTGGTGCGGAACCCCAATCCTCATTCTTCCAGCCCCTGCTTTCCTCCACCAATCATTTAACAATATCAGTGATGTACTCCTCACTGTTACAGTAATCCGAAGGTCGATTACTAGGGGCTTGGCCGAATGTTTGACTCTGCAAACGGTCTTGGTTTGTTGGCTAATGTCTAGGTCCTTCTATCTCTGGGAGAGCAACTCCATGGTATTTCGTGGACGTGTAGTTGGTTGAGCTGTGGTTGTGTGAACTCCCCCTTCATCAACATCAACATCCAACCCCAAATCATCATCATCAAGCTGCAAGTTCACCTCCTCATCGGAATCCATTATTGCATCCACTTCCTAGACATCATCAACCTGTAGATTCCTCTCGGCCGAGAGGATTCCTCTTGGTACTAGGTGGTTTTCCTATTGGGGAAGACTTCTACTTCCTTATGCAAGTCCTCCAACTGCTCTAGAGTTTCCCACCTTTGTTTTTGCTTCCCGTCCCTTCTGTTTTGGCTATAAACGGGGGAATTCTCTTGTTTTATAGCAGGTTAAGTTTCCCTTCTAGCTCTCATGGTTCTTGGTGGTTGCAAAGTTAGCAAAGCATCCATATTATCCATCAAAGCTTTCTAGCTATCCATTATCTTTTGGTTAAGCTCTTGTATCATTTTATCGAACTCTCCTCTGGTAACTACCTCTTGTTGAGCAGAGGATCTTGGAATTTCATGTTGATTATTAACTTCAACTTGGTGAGCATTCACTTCATTACCACTGACCATAGCTCCTGAGGATCTATTGGATCTCCTTGGTGCCATTACTTTCTGTTAGCAATCCTTCAAGTTCTTCAAGCGAGTTTTTTTGGATCTAGCTTCTGGTCTTTCCAACCCAAAGTAGAGAGCTAAATCTAAGCCTAGGTTTAGTTCCTTTAATGAAAGAACTAAAATATTGTCGCCAAAAATGGATCAACATCCAAAGAAACATTGTAGGGAACCTATGAGACCTAGATCTAGCAGATAATAGCGAAGTAACAAAAAAAGAACAGTAAGACACAAGATTTTTATAGTGGTTTGGCAATCTCTGGCCTACGTCCACTTTATAGTGTTATTGATTGTTGATTATAGAGAATAGAAGTCACTAATATAAGCATTTGACAAGTCTTTTCGCTTAGAACTGCCAATAGTAGCTTCCTAGGTGACTATTGAATGAGCAAGAGAGGAGATGATAAAGAAGCAAAGTGAAGATCGGCCAAGATCCTTCTTTAGTTGCAGTAGGGTTGATATCTATATAGAAACAGGCCAACGGGTGCAAGAGCCCACTTGCATTGAAGTCCATATGGAAGCCCAATGTTGTACAAGTGATCGCGTGGGGCCCAGTGGTCGTAAAGACCTCTCGGTACCGACAAAAATTAACACTTGCAAAGTCAACTTTTGTACTTCCCTCATCCTTCTATGTTCTATTCGATGCGTTTCAAGCTTTCTTCCATAGATTTTGAGTTGATTTTGCACTTGATAATACTTGGATTATCCTACTTTCTTTGCTTTCTTCTCATCAACCTTGAGAACTGCTAGCCTGTTCTCCAAGAAAAGAACTTGAGCCCGAGAGGTTGGAGTAGAGTATAAAATATATGGAGTTTTAGTGCCAAAGTGGAAAGGAAAACCTCCTGGCATCAAGAGGAAACCTATCGGTACCGACCTTTGCTCCTAACTTGGTGATTTATCTTGAGTTTGTTTCTCTACTTGTAAGTATGTTTCCAAGTTCTTGAGTCGTTTCATCTTTGTCGTGGCCTTCTACTTTTGGTTGAATTCTGTTTGGTTAAAAAACCCAGTTAACAGCACCCATGTTATAATTAGTTAGGAAGTTGTAGTCTAATCAATTCTAAATGAAGTATTTAAGCAAGGAAGCCGCTGGTTCAGCATACTATGAAATACTGGGTTTAGTCAATAGTCTAACTTTCATAGTGGACTCTATCCTACTACATCGTAAAATTTTCAATTACAAATACTTTTTTTCATTTTAAAATAACAACCAGCACACAAATTCATTTATAAATTTTAGCTTTTAAGGCATAGGGATAATGACCCATGGTTTCGCAACAACCTTTTCTATGTCCTTCGCTCGCTAAAATTTGTCTCCCATAAATTGAACACTTTTAGGACTTACTTTTAATAGCTAATAAATTTTCTAAATTATTTTATAAACTTCCAGCATTATTTGCATTAGTTAGGTGTTTACGTGAGATTTCCTTGCTTACACGGTTTTGTAATTGTTATAGCGGTCAACCCAGAAAACCAATTTCAAAAGCAACAACTATTAAATATCGTACATATTTTATACAACAGAAACAATTAATGCTTACAACCAAAAACCTAAAAGGAATAATTGCTAGAAGCTTCCCTTCAACATTAACTAACATAAATGATGTTCTAGCTCTATCACTCCTTACTTAAATTAAATGGTCATTTCCAACATGCCATTTTACCATAACCCACATATCTTAACTTTCTTTTATGGAATCCGGCAACTAAGGTCTATCCATTGCTTCCATCATCGCACCTAATTATGGAATAAACTATGCATCGCCACACTGTAGTAGGTAAGAAATATAAACTATGCCCATTTAGAATAACTCATGGGCAAATTGGCTTAGTGGAATAACTTTTCAACTATCTATCTTACCTTCCTTACTTTTGAGTCTGCCAACGTCGTATATGTGTGTTTGTCATCTCATCATCCACTGTTACCATCTTCTTTTAATCCAAATCTTTTGATAGTATTCTAAAATTTTGGTATCTATTTTCTTCATCCTTGATCTTTCATGTGAGCAATCTACAACTCGCAGAAGTGTACCTTGATCCATTCACCATTCCTTTGCAGGTTCTTCTTATGGCTTGCACATATGTCTAATAAAACATTCCTACGTCCTCAAAAATCTTCCTTATATCCATTGGGGGTTCACTATTGTTGTTCTATTAACATTCATCACTATTTTATTCATAGCCATAACTTTTATCCCGTCTTACCTAGGCAATCATCCCTACCTACTCCATATTAAAAATTTAGTTTGGTTTTTTCCAATTTTACCAAAATTAAAACTTCACAATTATAAAGTACTTAATCCCAAAACTTTTATCTTTAAAAATAAAAACTTGGAAACTGTTTATTAAATTCAAAAATAACTTGGTGTCTTAACCTTTAAAGCTATAATTTAGGATTTTTGAATTAAGCTTATTCATCAAGTCCAAAATAAAATGTTAGACACTTAAGTTGGAAAGTTCCTTTCCATTTAAAACAATTTTCCAATAACAAGGATTTTTACTTCATAAAATTGGGATTTTTAACTCAAACTATTTATTATGTTTTGCTTTTAAAAACTCAATTCTTATACCAAACCATTTCTTTAAAAAATACACTTTCAATGTTTTCAAAACATCTTGTAAATAATAATAACTAAAGTAGACAAGGACACTTCCGTCCTATTATTTTTCTATTACTCATTCTATCTCCACTACCAATCATTGGCGGAGTCTCTAATAGCATGTGACGAGGACTTTTTTTATAAATATACCTGCAATCAATGCGCACAACTATGGAAAATATCCATTTTCCTCTGTTTTTCCTTAAATTTACTATATTGCTTTTAATTCGATTACTATAATTATTTTTAATATGATCTCCTAACATTATTTCAAACTACTAACATTATTTCATACAAATTCCTAATATTCTTCCTATTTATATTTTATAATGTTACTACTATTCAACTTTCCTCTATTAAACTGCTCTTATTTAAATTGCTTTTATTTATATAGCTTTCCTCTCACTTGACCGTCTTCTTTATTGAACCATTGAAGTGCATTTTCCCGTTGCTTTATTTTCGGGTTCTAATCTTCTTTCCTTATTCTAATTACCCATTTGAAACCGGTACCACTTCCTATCATTCACTCCTAAAACAAATTTTACAACTTAAAAATTTTCATCTTAGAAAAATCAACGAGCTATATACACTCTACTCTTTTTTTCAAAAGAATTAACTTTTTATTAAAAGTCCATTTACTGAAATTTTCAATTTAACTAATTTTAATTTTTACTAGGACTTTTTATATAAATAAAATGTAGATATTTTATTTTTTCAAAAATTTAATACTTACATACTTTTCAAAAATTTGGTTTCTCTACTTTCAAGTAAATCCTTTGAAAAGCATTTGAAATACTATTTCATTTTCAAACTTTTAAATAAGTCCCTTGAAAATCATTTCAAATATATTATTTATATATTTTCTCAAATCATTTTATATTAATTTTTTTATGTGGGGTCGGACTCAAAGTGGTTTTACTTGTCCCTTCCTTTGGACTTTTCTTCTTTTCCGTTTACTTACCGACTTATCCTTTCCCGGTATATTAAAATCCAACTATCGTTTTAGAGTGATTACTAGACACCTACCTTCAGAAAGTAATTCAATTCTTAAAACTGGATATCTGCAAAATAGATTCTTACTTTTCCATTTATCTAGACCTACTGTACATCATCAACCGACAATCCTATGGGGATCTACAACCATAAAGCAATTTGCGCTCTACAAGGGAGTCAACTACCCTCCAGCTTCAGGGACCCTTCTATATGTTGCACTCATGCTCTTTTTAAGTTAATGCCTTCCAATACGATCTATTTTTCATGGGGTAATCGGGAAAGGTGTAGATGGAGAGTCGCCCCGGCCTTTATGTTAGCAAGAAACTAGGCAAAGTAGCTTAATGGGGGATTATTAGGCCGATCCGCAAGTAATGGGTACATAGATGCAATATTCACACAACTGAAGTTGGCCAAAGAACTTGCAAGGTCGATTTGATCCTCTCAGATCTTAGAGGCCCCTCATGGAAGGGTCTACCAACCACTAGTGGAAGCACCAACAACCATCTACAATTAATCAAAAGTCACCCCTAACCTATTTAAGATATTATTCTAACTTGGGCTAGAGGCAAACAGAACCCTACGACGTTATGGGCAACCGATCGACCCAGTCCTACTTACAAGTCCACACTGATTTTCTCCCATGCTTAATCAAATGAAGCTAGTTCACCAATGATTTCATCTAAACCTCAGGTCTTTTGTTCTTTATAGTACTGGCATTTGGCGACTATCGTTGATGGCACAACGATGATCATCAAACGTCAAATACTAAAAAAGACCAACTAGAATGTTTATCAAAGAAGGGTTTTTTTACGACAATAGGTGGAAACTCCTAAAAGTGCATTATCACAACATACGAACTAAGAGAAAATCAATAGCAGAAAATCATTGGTATCATTCCCAAAAAAGGTTTTGAAAAAGGTGATATTTAGACAAAAACCATAACATGAAAAATGCATGGATCAAAGTCAAGAAAGAATTACTTATTGATGGTTCAGTCAAAAATTGAAAGAAAGAATCGAGTTTAAAATGGAAAATAAGAAGCTTCGATGGTTTTTTAATGGAAAAATATCTTCAAAATCCCATTAAAAGTTGAAATAGAGAAGGGGAAAAGGATATATACAAAGAAAGAAGCAATGTGGACCGATGGATTCACCACATATGAGAAAATCTGAACAGTTAAGGTATATTTGATGCGCCTGTCAAATCCTTATGTCAAAAAAGTGATTTTCCCTTGTAGAGTCTGGTAAAACGAACCGTCTCCACTAGATGTTTAATGATGCATGTCATATCATTTAATGCAACGTTAAAAGCATAAATGATAAGCATGTCCCCGTGCATGGGCACAATCTTAGAGGGCAAAATGTTACTCGTATTTCTCACAAATAAAGAAGTAAGCTGGCTCATTTGCAAATCTATAGTTTCCTTGGCCCACGTATCACAATAGTCCAGCTCTTGACCCAACCCAACACAGATAGTAATGATCGGCTCATAGGTCTCACCCATCTGAAGCATGGCCCAACCTCTTTGCCTCACCTACCGTCCAAGCCCAACCAGGCCCACCCATGAAATTGTTTGATGTGATTTTTTGTTTGATGATAACAAACATATATAAATATATCAATGTGTTTGCAGATTGTACTATACACGTATAGGAATAAATATTCATATTGAATAATAATACTATTGCACAGAATTTATATAATTCAATCAGTATTTTTATTTAAAATAATTTTTATTTCAACACTTAAACAATACAAAGTTTTCAGCTCTCTCTATATACATACACCGTTTTCATACATTTCACATTTACATTTCTTTCTCACTACAACACTCAACACTCAGTTATTTCACTCTGTCTGCACATCTGCATCTATCTGCATTGTCCAGCTCCAGTTCTTGTCCTGTCTTCTGTGTACCTATATAATTAGCAACTACAACAGTAATCTGGAAATAAATAAATTTGAATTTGCGAAAATATAAATTTGTTTTTATTGGTGCCTCAGATATATGGGTTATTGTCATCATTTTTCGTTTATATCTGTGCATATCAGTATTCTTATCAGGGACAGATAATTATGAGTGGCTGCAATATATACATGTACATTTATACACGTGTGCACTGCCTCGCCAACTCGTGTGCACACTCAACAAAAGCAATCATGCACAACATAGACTCAGCTGGATATGCAACCTGACAATGCTCAAGTCTGGACAAAATGGCATCATATGTTCATCAGCAAACAAGACTACAATTACAAAACTCAACTCAACATAGATGCATATGCAAAAGTCAAGTGATACACCAGTAATACTAGTGGAATGAACAAGAGCAGCCTCTACATGAAGGTCTGAAATAAATGAAACCAGAGGCAACTGACAACAAATAATACAATAGCAAACCAGACTACAAGATGAACAAACAAAGACCAGAAGTACAAAATGGCCAAGCAAGTATACATCAATGAACTCGATCAAAACAGAGCTGTACATGTACTCGAGACAACATGGAAGTAGTGCACACTGCATGTAACAGTTCCAAACTACCAGTGTGACAACAGTGGTGCAATATACATATGTATAAGGGCATGTATCAAGACCACACTACAAAAAGCAACCCAACACAATGCAGAGAAACCCAGAACCACATGTCCAGACTAAACAAAGTGCACCAGTACAAAATCAGTGTACAGTTTGAACAAAAGCAAAACAGAGGTGGCAACATGTAACTGAAGACTAACCAAGTTCATAATTCAAACTGCAATGAATCAGTGTTCACAAATGCAACTGTATGCAAAAAGTCTCAAAGCAAATGCAAAGTCAAGTATAATATAAACCAAAGCATACATGAAGCAATGATCAAAATCTACTCCAGTCGAAGATGTACCAAATGAAAATGCAGACTCAAGTTGAAACAGTGGAAGCAGAGTGCAAAACAGCAGGTCGAGAAGTGCTCAGAGATGAACACGAAAATGGACAGAGTCGAAGTACACAAGGGATTTAAACACAAAATGGCCAAAGTAACCAAAGTCAGAGATGTCTTCAGAAGTCAATATTAAACAAGTCGATGTTGAAATTAATACTCAATGCAAATGCACAAATACAAGAAGATACGAATTAACCAAGTCAGAAATATCGCAAATTACAAATTCAAAATCAATGCCGTGGAAACTAAGTTAATCAAAAATATGATGAACAGGTCAGAGATGTGGTGTACGATTCAAACTCAATACCGTGATAACCAAGTTACAAAACCATGTCAACCAAATATACGTGAATTGAACAAGTCAGGAATAATCATAAGCATCCAAGCAACATCAATCGGCCAAGAAAAATTCAAACGAATTCGTACGAACAAAAATATAAGGATCGAATCCTATATAAAAGCCCAATCATCACTGGCAATAAAATCATCGAATTCAAGTATTCAATCCAGTAAACTAAAGGCATAAATTACATACCGAAGTCAGGAGTCGAATTTGATCATCAAGGAGCGGCCGAAACCAAGCCATAAAGAGACGTCGATCGACAGAGCAACGAAGATACAATCGATCGTAAGCAATCACGTGAAATCATCTAATCAATCGATCAACAGAAGTCAGTAGCTTCGAACAAAGAGAAGCCCTAATTTGGACAGAGAAGAATGAACGATCGAAGAAGCCACCATTTTTCACAAGGGAACGGGCCGACATCAGATAAAAGAAAAAGGGACACTTTTTCTTATTTTTAAGTGATAATAGTTTGGGCCGATTTAATTTATTATGGCTTTGGTATATTAGGGTTGTTTTTTAAGTTGTTTTTAATTTGTTTTTAAATTTGAATTTTTCGAATCAAATCTTGGTAAATCACCACCTAGGATTTAGGTTGTGTCAGATTGTCTAGTTAGGATTAGTTCAGTAAGCAGGGTTTGCGAGTTTGCAAAAATCTATAGGCGGTAGCAGGGTGTGCGAGTCTGTTAGAGTGTTTGTAAGCGGGAGACTGTTTAATTGTAATAGAAATCTGGGAATGCAGTAGTAGGCAGGGGTTGCCGAAGCTGGGTAAATTTTGTGTGTGATTTACTTTTCAACATACTTACATCTCTGTAGTTTTGTTTAAATTCGAGAAAATTTGTTATAACCCTATTCACCCCCCTCTAGGGTTAATCAAGATCCTACAAGTGGTATCGGAGCCCGGTATTTTTCTTTAACTCTAGAATCATGAATCCACCAAATAATGCTTTTTCTGAGGGGCAATCTATTGCTAGGCTACCCATGTTTAATGGGAATGATTATTCTTATTGGAAAGTTAGGATGGGTATTTATCTTAGTTCTGTTGATTATGATGTTTGGGATATTATTGAAACTGGCTATAAATCTCCCACTATAACTGTTGGTGATACTGAGATTCCTAAACATAAGGATAGATGGGACGCTAACGATAAGAAATTAAAAACTACAAATGCTAAAGCCATGAATGCTTTGATCTGTGCTCTTCATAAGAATGAATTTAATAGAATTTCTCATTGTAAAACTGCGCAGGAAATTTGGCATACCTTGGAGGTGACACATAAAGGAACTTCTCAAGTCAAGGAGTCTCGTCTAGCCCTATTCAACAATGAATACGAGAACTTTGTGATGGACAAAGGCGAGAGCATAAAGGACATGTTTGGACGCTTTTCAACTTTGGTGTACAATGCTAGAGCGCTTTGGAAGGTATTCACTGAGGTAGAGCTTGTGAGGAAGGTGCTACGAGTCTTACCAATGAATTTTGAGGCAAAAGTCACAGCAATACAAGAATCGAAAAATCTGAGCAAACTAAGCATGGAGGAGTTGATCGGCAACTTGATGACATATGAGCTTGAGCTAAAAACAAAGGAGGAACGCAACAACTCCGAATCAAAGAAAAAGACGATTGCCTTAAAAAGCAAAGAAGAGAGCGATGAAGAAGAAGAAGATCCAATTGAAGAGCTTGCAATGGCTGTTAATAATCTTAGAAAATGGTCAAGATTCGGGCCACGCAAAAAGAAAACAAGTGGTAATAGGTCAAAAGATTCTGACAATTTCGATAATGAATTGACATGTTATAACTGCAATAAGCCTGGCCACTTCAAACAAAAATGCCCACTTCTCAAAAACAACAAAGGAAAGAAAAAGAAGAAGAAGACCTTTGCAGCGACTTGGGATGATGAAGAAGGAGAGGAAGTTTCAAATAATAGCTCAGAGGAGGCTAATTTGTGTCTTATGGCAAAATCAGATTCAGAAGCAAGCTCAGAGGAATCTAGTGAGGTAAGTGACTATTCTTATAAAGAACTTGTTTTGATGTGTTGTGATCTTACTAAAACTATTGATACTCTTGAATCTAAAATTGAAAAACTGAAATCTGATAGGAGAAAACTTGTCCATGAAAATTTTAGGTTAGAAACTGAACTTGAAAATATTCAAAACCTAGACTGTAAAAAATGTAAAATTTTAGATTCAGAATTATCAAAACTTAAGAATAGCTTTGAGAATCTTGAAAAAGAAAACTTGAGTCTTAAGGAAACCATTGACACTAGGAAAAGGGATTTTATAAATAGATGCACCTCACTTGTGACTGAAAACACAACACTAAAAACCAAAGTCCAAAACCTTGAGAAAACTTTGAATAACTTTTCAAGAGGAGAAAAATCATTTAACATGTTATTGGGAAATCAACTTTTTGCTAACAACAGAAAAGGACTAGGCTTTGGGAAAACACAAGTTGATGATAATGCAAAAGGTAAGAGTGTCTTTGCTAGATGTGTAAAATGTGGAATAATTGGACATCGTGCTGAAAATTGTAGTCATAGGAACAAGAACACAAAATTTATACAAGTTTGGGTTCCTAAAAATTCTACAAACAAATTTCATGTCTATTGGAACAAGAATAAAAGGACAAAACAAGTTTGGGTTCCAAAGGGATTGTTTATTCATAATGCTTCAGTCACTAATATCATTGGACCTAAGAGTTTCTCTAGGTCATCTTCCTCTCTCTTTATGTAGGTTTGTTGGCGGGCTAAGGAGCAACAAGAATGGTATCTAGATTCAGGTTGTTCTAGACATATGACATGTGACAAATCAAAGTTCCTTAGTCTAGAGAATTTTAAAGGTGGAAATGTGATCATGGGAGACAATAGCAAGTGTAAGATTATTGGTAAAGGTGAAGTAGGTAACGGTACTTTTTCCTTGACTAATGTTTTATACATCGATAATTTGCATCACAATCTCATTTCTATTAGCCAACTATGTGACAAAGGTATGAATGTGGTTTTTGATAGTGATACTTGCAAAATCATTGATAAATCTTCCAATAACATTGTTTTTATGGGCAAAAGAAAAGGAAATGTTTACACGCTTTCTTTTGATAATCTAAATCTTTCTAGATGTTTGGTAGCCACTGACGAAGAGGCATCCTTATGGCATAGGAGACTTGGACATGCTAGCATGGGCCTCTTGGAAAAACTTGAAACGAAAGAATTAGTCAAAGGGTTACCACATCAGAAATTTAAAAATAATAAAGTGTGTAAAGCATGTTCCTTAGGCAAGCTTAGTCGATCATCATTTCGCCCTAAAAACATTGTTAGCACATCAAGGGTCCTCAAATTAATTCACATGGACTTATTTGGACCAAATGAAATTGCAAGCTTGAATGGAAAACATTATTGTTATGTATTGGTTGATGATTATTCTAGATTTACATGGGTTTATTTCTTAGCAAAAAAATCCAAATCTTTTGATTATTTTTCCAAATTTGCAAAACTTGTTCAAAATGAAAAAGGAGTTTCAATTAAAACTTTGAGAAGTGATCATGGAGGCGAATTTTAAAATTTGGATTTTGAAAGCTTTTATGAAGAAAATGGTTTAAAACATGAATTTTCTGCTCCACGAACACCTCAACAAAATAGGGTGGTTGAAAGGAAAAATCTTACATTGCAAGAATTGGCTAGATCCATGTTGAGTAAGTATAAACTACCTCTAACCTTTTGGGCAGAGGCAGTGAATACTTCGTGCTATGTAATGAATAGAGTAATGATTAGACCAATACTTGGAAAAACGTCTTATGAATTGTGGCATGAAAGGAAACCTAACATTTCTTATTTTCGTGTATTTGGATGTCCTTGTTTCATTCTTAACACAGGTGATCAACTTGGAAAATTCGAATCAAAGGCTGATGAGGGAATTTTCATGGGCTATTCAACAAGGAGCAAGGCTTACAGGATATACAACAAACGAAAAAAAACAATTGTTGAATCAATCAATGTGAAATTCGATGAATCTGACTTGGATAGGACGACTGAAAAGGTGGTTGACGATGGGGTAGATCATGAAGGCATTGAAGAAGGGACATCTAGTGAGAAAGCTGAAAGTAGGACTGTTGATGCTGATAAATTGAAGTTCAAATCCAATCATCCTTCTGAATTGGTTATAGGTGATCCTACGGAAGGTATACGCACTCGCTCTTCATTTGATAAAAATTTGTGTGCGTTTTGTTGTCACAGTGGTTTTATTTCTGAGATTGAACCTGATTCTGTTGAAATGGCTCTTAATGATGAAAGTTGGATTTTAGCAATGCAAGACGAACTTAATCAATTTGAGAGAAATAAAGTTTGGAAATTAGTTCCTAGGCCAAATGACTATCCAATTGTTGGAACTAAATGGGTGTTCAAAAATAAACTTGATGAATCAGGTAATGTAATTAGAAACAAAGCTAGGTTGGTCGTAAAAGGATATAACCAAATAGAACGCATAGATTTTGATGAAACATTTGCTCCAGTTGCTAGGTTAGAAGCCATTAGGATTTTGCTAAGTTTTTCATGTTATAAGGGTTTCAAACTTAAACAAATGGATGTAAAAAGTGCCTTTCTAAATGGTGATTTGAAAGAAGAAGTTTTTGTTGAACAACCCCCCGGTTTTGAAAATCATGATTTTCCAAATCATGTGTATAAACTAGAAAAAGCATTATATGGTCTTAAGCAAGCTCCTAGAGCTTGGTATGACTGCCTTTGTACATATCTTTTGGAAAATGGTTTTAAAAAGGTGAGTGCTGACACGACACTATTTCTATTGCATAAAGAAAGTGATTTTTTGATTGTTCAGATTTATGTGGATGATATCATTTATGGTGCTACTAATGAACTCTTGTGCGAGAAATTTGAACAAGTCATGCAGGCTAAATTCGAGATGAGCTTGGTTGGAGAATTGAAATTTTTCCTTGGATTTCAAATCAAGCAAAGCAGTGATGGTATTTTCATTTCACAATCCAAGTATGTGTTGGAACTTTTGAAGAAATTTGGAGTTGAGAACTCCAAACCATTGAGAACTCCTATGAGCCCATCAACAAAGTTGGACAAAGATGAGAAAGGAGTTGCTGTTGATCAGAAGAAATATCAGGGAAAATTGGTTCACTTCTCTATCTCACTGCTTCTAGACCTGATATTATGTTTTCTGTGTGTTTGTGTGCACGTTTTCAATCTAATCCAAAAGAATCTCATTTGAAAGCCACTAAACGAATTTTGAGATATCTTTCACACACACACAAATTTGGACTATGGTACCCTTCTTGTGAAAATTTTGAGTTAGTTGGTTATTCTGATGCTGATTATGCGGGTTCATTGGTAGACAGGAAAAGCAGTAGTGGGACATGTTTCATGCTAGGACATTCATTAGTTTCATGGTCAAGTCGAAAACAAAATTGTGTTGCATTATCCACTACTGAAGCAGAATATATTGCTTTAGGAAGTTGTTGTGCTCAAATTTTATGGATGATGCAAACTCTTTCTAATTTTGGCTTAGTTTATAAACAAGTTCCATTAAAATGTGATAGTAAAAGTGCAATAGACTTGTCAAATAATCTTGTTCATCATTCACGCACAAAACACATTGATGTGAGACACCACTTTCTTAGAGATCACATTGCTAATGAAGACATTTGCATTGAATATATTTCAAATGAGATTCAACTTGCTGATATTTTCACAAACCCCTCCCCGAAGACAGATTTTCCAGATTACGTTTAGATTTGGGGATTATAGAAATTGACTAATCATTTTCCATTTTTTGGTTGAAATATTCTTGGATATTTATTTTCAACTTCAATTTCTAGAATTCAAACCAGTTTTGGATATTATTCAAAGATTGATTCAAATATGGTATTCAGTAGTGGAAATATGTTTTGTTTTATTTCTTTTCAAAATTAAAAAAAACTTGGTAACTTATTCCACGATCATTTCTATTTCTACCATCTTTCTATCATTCATAATGGTTTTGAAAAATGAGAAGAGTGATTTCTTTTAAAATTAAAAAAAAATCATGCCTCCATTCTCATTTAAAAGTCCTTATGGTTATGCATGGATGGAGCATGTGAGGGAATTATTTTATCATTCTTCCATTCTCATTTGAAAGTCCTTATGGTTATGCATGGATGGAGTATGATAGCTAAGTATTTTCCGGATGCTTAGACAAATAAGTAACTGCTAATCCCATTTAAAAGTCCTTATGGTTATGCGTGGTTAGTAAGTGCTTATTTTTTTGCTTAAATGTCAAATTATTTTTAAAATTTCTCTCTTCTCATTATATAAAAACCGAATCATCGATCCATTCTCTACAATGTGGAAATTGTTATCTCGTTATGATATTATGATTTTTCTTTGTTTTGCATTTATTTTTTACTTTAAAAAAAATTCTTCTTCCACTATTGTTTCATTAGTTTTATCAGTCTTTTGATGATAACAAAAGAGGGAGAAGAACAAGATTTTGATAAGAAAGTAAATATTTTTGGAATACTTAAACAAATTTGTTAAATGTTGTTAGTTAATTTTCTTTAGTTCTTTTATTCTTCTGTAATTTTCTAAATCTTCTAAATAGGGAGTGGTCTCAGTTGTAGGGGGAGCATTCATATAGGGGGAGCTAAATATTTCATGCTCAAACACATTTATCAGAATTTCAAAATATTTAATATATATGTTTGTCATCATCAAAAGGGGGAGATTGTTTGATGTGATTTTTTGTTTGATGATAACAAACGTATATCAATATATCAATGTGTTTGCAGATTGTACTATACGCGTATAGGAATAAATATTCATATTGAATAATAATACTATTGCACAGAATTTATATAATTCAATCAGTATTTTTATTCAAAATAATATTTTATTTCAACACTTAAACAATACAAAGTTTTCAGCTCTCTCTATATACATACACCGTTTTCATACATTTCACATTTACATTTCTTTCTCACTACAACACTCAACACTCAGTTATTTCACTCTGTCTGCACATCTGCATCTATCTGCATTGTTCAGCTCCAGTTCTTGTCCTGTCTTCTGTGTACCTGTATAATTAGCAACTACAGCAGTAATCTGAAAATAAACAAATTTGAATTTGCGAAAATATAAATTTGTTTTTATTGGTGCCTCAGATATATGGGTTATTGTCATCATTTTTCGTTTATAACTGTGCATATCAGTATTCTTATCGGGGACAGGTAATTATGAGTGGCTGCAATACACACGTGTAGATTTATACACGTGTGCACTGCCTCGCCAACTCGTGTGCACACTCAACAAAAGCAATCATGCACAACATAGACTCAGCTGGATATGCAACCTGACAATGCTCAAGTCTGGACAAAATGGCATCATATGTTCATCAGCAAACAAGACTACAATTACAAAACTCAACTCAACATAGATGCATATGCAAAAGTCAAGTGATACACCAGTAATACTAGTGGAATGAACAAGAGCAGCCTCTACATGAAGGTCTGAAATAAATGAAACCAGAGGCAACTGACAACAAATAATACAATAGCAAACCAGACTACAAGATGAACAAACAAAGACCAGAAGTACAAAATGGCCAAGCAAGTATACATCAATGAACTCGATCAAAACAGAGCTGTACATGTACTCGAGACAACATGGAAGTAGTGCACACTGCATGTAACAGTTCCAAACTACCAGTGTGACAACAGTGGTGCAATATACATATGTATAAGGGCATGTATCAAGATCACACTACAAAAAGCAACCCAACACAATGCAGAGAAACCCAGAACCACATGTCCCGACTAAACAAAGTGCACCAGTACAAAATCAGTGTACAGTTTGAACAAAAGCAAAACAGAGGTGGCAACATGTAACTGAAGACTAACCAAGTTCATAATTCAAACTGCAGTGAATCAGTGTTCACAAATGCAACTGTATGCAAAAAGTCTCAAAGCAAATGCAAAGTCAAGTATAATATAAACCAAAGCATACATGAAGCAATGATCAGAAACTACTCCAGTCGAAGATGTACCAAATGCAAATGCAGACTCAAGTTGAAACAGTGGAAGCAGAGTGCAAAACAGCAGGTCGAGAAGTGCTCAGAGATGAACACGAAAATGGACAGAGTCGAAGTACACAAGGGATTTAAACACAAAATGGCCAAAGTAACCAAAGTCAGAGATGTCATCAGAAGTCAATATTAAACAAGTCGATGTTGAAATTAATACTCAATGCAAATGCACAAATACAAGAAGATACGAATTAACCAAGTCAAAAATATCGCAAATTACAAATTCAAAATCAATGCCGTGGAAACCAAGTTAATCAAAGAATATGATGAACAGGTCAGAGAGGTGGTGTACGATTCAAACTCAATACCGTGATAACCAAGTTACAAAACCATGTCAACCAAATATACGTGAATTGAACAAGTCAGGAATAATCACAAGCATCCAAGCAACATCAATTGGCCAAGAAAAATTCAAACGAATTTGTACGAACGAAAATATAGGGATCGAATCCTATATAAAAGCCCAATCATCACTGGCAATAAAATCATCGAATTAAAGTATTCAATCCAGTAAACTAAAGGCATAAATTACATATCGAAGTCAGGAGTCGAATTCGATCATCAAGGAGCAGCCGAGCCAAGCCACAAAGAGACGTCGATCGACAGAGCAACGAAGATACAATCGATCGTAAGCAATCACGCGAAATCATCTACTCAATCGATCAACAGAAGTCAGTAGCCTCGAACAAAGAGAAGCCCTAATTTGGACAGAGAAGAATGAACGATCGAAGAAGCCACCATTTTTCACAAGGGAACGGGCCGACATCAGATAAAAGAAAAAGGGACACTTTTTCTTATTTTTAAGTGATAATAGTTTGGGCCGATTTAATTTATTATGGCTTTGGTATATTAGGGTTGTTTTTTAAGTTGTTTTTAATTTGTTTTTAAATTTGAATTTTTCGAATCAAATCTTGGTAAATCACCACCTAGGATTTAGGTTGTGTCAGATTGTCTAGTTAGGATTAGTTCAGTAAGCAGGGTTTGCGAGTTTGCAAAAATCTATAGGCGGTAGCAGGGTGTGCGAGTCTGTTAGAGTGTTTGTAAGCGGGAGACTGTTTAATTCTAATAGAAATCTGGGAATGCAGCAGTAGGCAGGGGTTGCCGAAGCTGGGTAAATTTTGTGTGTGATTTACTTTTCAGCATACTTACATCTCTGTAGTTTTGTTTAAATTCGAGAAAATTTGCTATAACCCTATTCACCCCCCTCTACGGTTAATCTAGATCCTACAGAAATGCCTCCTCTTTGACAAGATTGACGGGTTGGTCTCCCTATAAGTAACAGGCGGTGAAGTCAAGGCAAGTTATTCCAGGAGGTTAGGGCCCCATAATAGCCAACTTAGTCAATTAGGAAGCCACTAAATAGCCTCCACTTTCATCGTTATCCTTGATATGGCCCGCCATCACCTACAAGGATCATCTAGTTACCTTCAACCATATATGCAAGCGTCGAACATTCTTGGCTTAAGAGAAACCCTTCCTATGCCAAACTACTAAAAAGATGGCATCCACTACCAAAACCCATCTGACAAAAATGCCACCATACAACAACACCTTTGGGTGCTTTGTTGACACCTTAGTACCTCTAGAACAACCACCCCTACTCCTAGGACGTTTACTGTGTTTTGGGGGCATTTCCATATTCTACTCTCCAACTGTTTGCATCTACACCTTGCAAAGAATCAAGCATCCCAATTGGAATGATCATACCCCATATATCTCCATAAACGAGCCAGAGCATTTCTTGGGATTTTTCCGACCAATCTCAGACGTCCAAACAACAAGTTTAGCTACTATAAAACTATCATGCATTGCCACTTAACACGGGTTGAAAAATTCTAACCCTTCAGGTATCTTTGTATTTTCAGTCGTTTCACCATGTAATCTTGGTTGCTGTAATCGAAGTGAAGTAATAAAAAACTCCTCATAGTGGATGTAGATCATCTTCGGTTGAACCACTCTAGACTATTGTCTCTTTACCTTTCAGCATATTAGTACCTTTTTATTTTTCCTTTTTAGCCGAGATGTTAGTTACCAACCCTTGCTAATATATCATCTTAAATGCACTTTCGAGGTTGGCTAAAATTCTAGTAAACAAATAGCAACACAAGAATATGTATATTTGATTCATATTCAAACACATATAAATGTTATATGGTGAATGGTTATGGTTCATAATATATAAACCTTTAATGAAATTACTTTTTTAGAATTAAACCAAAAAACCATAATGCAAAGTCATGTATTCAATATAATTGATTACAATAAGGATCTACATTGAATGGTTTGACCAATTTGGAAAGGAAGTTCTGACAAAAAATGGTGATGAAATTTTAGGCTTTTAAATTTGTTCCAAATATTTGCAAGTTTAATTAAAAATGATTTTAAGCAAATAAAGAAGAATTATTTTTAAATGCCACATGCTTAGTAAGGGAAGAGGTCGACGAGTTAGGAAGTAGCGATTTTACTATGTAGCAGAAGTGATAGTAAAATAAGATATAGTTGTGGACAAGGGAAAAGGACGTTTTAGATGTGTAATCTCTTTTTCCATACCTTGTTAATAGGTGAACCAAACTTGTTAAAATAACTTTATTTTAAAATTTTGAAATTTAAAAGTAATTTTTTTATGTGGAGTGTGCTTGGAAAAGTTAGAAAAGGATAAGGGGCAAAAGGGAAGTTCCAAGTTACAGTGGAAAATGGTACATAAGAGAAAGATGGGAATATGGAATTCTCAATCTAAACCCTTTTTCGACATACGAGTATAGGTTTAGAAAACTGAATTTTCAAAATTTTGGATGTAAGAAAATTGTATGCTAGGTATTGGATGGTAAGGATTAGATGCAAAATAGGTTGAACTATACTTCTATTCGTAGAAGTATGGAAAAATTTGGATGCAAAAACAAAGTTTTTGATTTGCAAATTTTACATACATATAGAACTGCCAGTATATATATAGATTCTTTGCGCCATATTTTAAAAATCGTTTTAAAAGAATGCACTCATATAGGAGGCGCCGATTAGAATTATTCTGCATACATACTGTATATTTTGTGATACAACATGCACTTGTACACTGTTGGCTGAAAAATTGGTTGCGTACTAATTGGTTGGTTAGCCTAGAATGGTTGCGCGTTATGTTAAATGATTCAATCCTTGAAGAATTTCAAGAACGAAATTCTTTTAAGGGGAGAATGTAATGCCTTGTAATTTTTATGATAATTAATTAATAAGAAATTAATTGATAAATTATATTGTAATTCAAGATTTATTGATTAAATAATTTATTCAAGTAAATATAAATTAAAAGTTATCACAATAAATTATTGAGATTTAAGTTATATTTTAATTCATTGAAATGTTAGGCATTGCAATGTAAATTTCTATAAACTATCAATTTTAAATTCATAAATAAAATCGTTTGAAATAACAAGTAATATGCCTAAAAGAAAGAGATGTATAAAATAAGGAAATTTACCGTGTTTTGTTATCCCTATTTTATATTACCTATTTCAATAACTACAAAATTATAATTCCTTGTAATTCCAAACATAACACGAATTTCCTTTTTGATAAGATATAGAGATTTATAGTGTTAAACTTTCCCTTTGAGTGAGATGTAATTCCAATGCATTAAAATGTAGAAAGCCTTAAGTATGAATTTAGAATTGTAGTCGTGATAATAATAACTATTAAATTATAAAATTAATATATATATATATATGTGTGTGTGTGTGTGTGTGTGTGTGTGTATAAATAAATAAATATGCAATAAGGACAGGATATAAATCAAATAGTAAACAATAAAAGGTAGGCAAGAAATAAAATGAATAAAGGCAAGAATATATAAAATATACAGGTATGGGAATTCCACTAAATATGTGAGGATAGTAAGGCTTAAAAAGGATAGAAACAAAAATTCAATAATAAGAGAAGAAAGTAAATAGTAAAAGATACTTAAATCTTTCAAGTTCAAGGAAAGCGGTAAATGATATTAAACCAAGAATAATGAAACAAAGAGTCAGTTAAATAAAAATAACTGAATATGAGTAGTTGAACACTTAATGCACAATGATGAAATAAAAATATATATATATATGTGTGTGTGTGTGTGTATACATAAACATATACCTATACATACATGCATACATACATATATACACACACACACATACAAGTAGCCTCAAGTATACATTTATGATCGGTGTGAATTATTAAAATTCGCTAAAGCTTAGCTCGGATAAGAATGACATAGTCATTAAAATGTGTTAGAATGCGAGGTTAGTAGTGTTATACAACAGAATTCTGCCCACCACAAGAGGTTACTAGCAGTTACACATACATTATACTGATGTGGATCATATCCAACTATATGACCCATGGAATTATAAACGTTCACGTATATGAGGGATACCAAAGTAGGAAGGTTTACCTCGATTGAAGTGTCAAAGGACAAATATAATCTGCTTCAACCTTTTGGGGGTATTAAGCAACAAGTGGGTATTACCTTGATTGCATTAGCTAATCTAAATGGGATGGTGAGCAAGTCTCGATGCTATGTCAGCATGTGTTTGGTACCATATTTGAAAGTAGGAGTTGTACATAGGTCAAGAACATCATCAGTCCAGAGTGGTCAGCGGAAATACAAGGGTTATGCTTAAACGGCTACACCTCCTACTAGTGTAGGTCATGATTAGGTCATGCACCATCACAGTTGTTTCCTAGTTTGTTTATTACGGAGGCAAGGCTAGATAACCCTTTTATGGAGGTCTTTCAAAAACGGATAAAATACGGCTAATAATTGTGACGCCATTATTAGACACTATGAGAGTTCGTTGGTATGCATGATGATGAGGATGTGATATTGCGTTAATGGTGGATCCCGACAAGGTACTGGGTTTCGAATATTAGTGGGGATAGTACAATGGTCCAAAGGAGATTGTCGTACTTATACACACACATACACACACAGATATATATATATATGTACGTATGTATGTATATGTAGTTATGGTCTACCTAGAGTAGATTGGGCATATTGTACGCGTACATGGAGTCGAATGACTAAGTAAAAATAAAATGAGAGACATAACATGTAATGGAAGACAATCGACATAAATTAGTATTATGTCTAAAGTATGTAATTTACCAGTCACCCGAACGTTGTTCTGACCCCCTCCTCATTGCAACCTATAGGATAGCCTAGATGTACACGTACTGGTACAAGGTGGCAATAGTGGAAGGACGAGTATGCACGTTTGGCATTAACAAGGACACTAGATATTCGAAGTGTCAATCTTGGTCAGTAACTATGTGTTTTATTATACTTTACTATTTCATAGTGAGATTATATCGATAGTGCTGTGATATGCATTTATTTATTTGCCAAATTCCAAAATCAACGACCCGTACTTTGATGGACTTGAGTTTTCGATTTAGCGAAAATTCGGGCCTACTTGGATGTGGGTTGTCACAGCTGACTTCCCAGAGCGGAGTTTCCATAACTACTCTTTATAGGGTTTTAATGGTGCTCATGAGGTGGCATGCGACTCATGGGACCGTTGTATTCAACCATTGGGGGGACTTGTAGGGCAAAGTCGTCTGGGCATCCAATCTTGTCCTTTGACTCTCCATTTTGCAGGTAAAATTACACACTTTTCTAACTATTGTATCATGGTGTACCACATGTTCAAGCTGCAACAAAGGATAGGGCAAGTAGTACTGGCTATTTTATTACAGTTAGTTTCTCGTCGTTGGAGTTGTTACCCTCAAACCCAGTAGATAGCTCTATGGTAACAAACTAGAATGGATTTTTAAGGAGAAAAAGGAAGATAAACGAGAGCTTTCAAAGGGAATCCCTTTTTCTAGCGCAAAAATATTAACTAGATTTTTATTCAACCTCAAAAGTATATTTAAGAGGAATATTAACAAGGGTTGGTAGCTAATATCTCGGTTAAAAATGAAAAATGAAGCGGTACTTGTACGTTACATAGTAAAGAGACAAGAGTTTAGAATGGTTTGAACCAAGGTAATCTATGTCCACTATGAGAAGTTTCTTATTATTTCACTTCAATTACATCAACCTAGATTACAAGGTAAAACTACTAAAAATACCAAGATACTTGAAGGCTCAACATTTTTTCATCCTTATGAAGTGGCAGTGCATGATATATTCAAAGTAGCTGAACTTGTTGTTTAGACGGTTGAGATTGGTTTGAACAAACCCAAAAAACGCTCTAGGCCACTGATGGGGATATACGTTGATGGTTATGCCGGTTGGGATGCTAAGTGGTTTGCAAGGTGTAGATGAAGACAGCTGGCGGAGGAGACTATAGAAATGCCTTAAAACACGGTAGAAGACATGGGAGTAAGTGGTGACTATAACAGAGGTACTTGGGTGTCAACAAAGTAAATGAAGGGGTTGTTGTAAAACGACGCATTTTTCAGATGAACCGCACCAATGGATGCCAGCTTTTTAATGGTATGGAATAGGTGGGGTTTCTCTTAAGCAGAGAAAGTTCGACGCTTGCAAACATGGTTGGAGGCAACTAAAGGATCCTTGTAGGTGTTGGTGGGCCAAAACAAGGATAATGACGAACGAAGAGGCTGTTTGGTGGAATGCTGATCGACTAAGCTGGTCGCTAAGGGACCCTAAATTCCTGGAGTAACTTGCCTTGACTTGGCTACTTGTTACCCGCTGGGGAGACCGGCCCGTCAACCTTTCCAAAGCAAATGAGGCTTTTCTTGAGTGGGCCTGGTTGGGTCGGGGCGGTAGGTGAGCAAAGAGGTTAGGCCATGCTTTGGATGGGGGCGACACAAGAGCTGATCATTGTTATCCGAGTTGGGTCGTGTGAAGAGCCAGACGGTTGTGATACGTGGGGCAAAGAAAATATAGATTTCCAAGTGGGTCAGCCCACTTCTTTATATGCGAGAAACACGAGCAACACAATTAGAGTTCAAATCACAAAAGACAATACATAGTCTTGGAAAAATAAGAACTTAAGTGACTAAGTTACAAATGGATTTAGTAGTGTACGGTTAGGCTCTTACATGGGTCTTGAAGTGACAACATGCTATAAGATTTAAAGTTAGTATGTTTTAAGTTTTTTGCCAATCCTTTTTTAGTTCATTTGTATATCTTAACTGATAAAAATTTTATCAAATTTATTAGTTGAACAAATTTATTGATGTGGATTATTTTAATTTTTTACAGCAAATGTTCTTACCATATTAAAAGGGTTAAATGTTACACTTTTATTTTTCTAATAAGGCTCCCTATAGATTTTTAGGTTTCTCAAAACCCTAAGAGAAATCATATAAATCTATCGATTTCTCTAGTAGGTGTTTGGACTCACATGCCTTGAGCTTCTGACCTTGAGGAATATCAACAAATTAAAGGCTTGCATGCGATGGATAATTATTTATCGATTGTATTATATACAACTCCTAACCCATTGTCCTTGTACTAATCTCAACCCTGAGGAATATCAACAAATAGAAAGAGATTATTCACTCGTACCTACCATTTCGCGACAATCTAAGTATAATGCATATACCTTGAGGAATATCAACAAATATGTCCATGTACCTTATCTTGTATAGTCAATATACTAATAGTGCTACACATAACATCTCTCGCTTAAGGAATATCAACAACTAAAGTGTATGCAAGAAATCTATAAAATGGTAGAGGACAACTTATATATATATTAGAGATTCATAATCTTCAATATATTTATTTTGAGATATTGATTTAGGAAAGAATGTGCTTCTTTTGAAATACCCGCACTATTCAAGTGTCAGACACATCGGAAATTATGGTATACGTACAATATGTATGTATTTATCCCCTAAAGCTAATTTGGGTTTCTTTCGAATTCCACCTATATTATACAAGTTTAATTTATTTATAACATTTTATAATTTAATTAACTTTTATAATACTTATATTATTAATTAAATCATATTTAATTAATTTTAATTATTATTAATTAAATCATATTTAATTAATTTATATAAAATTTCTAAAATTTTACATTACTCATCTTAAAAAATTTAAGATAGTTAATCAACTATACGTTTATTTTTTTTATGTGTACATATTAATACACACACACATTTTAGTTAACTAACATTAAATTACTTTTATTTAATAAATTTTATTTAATCAAACAATTTAAACAAATATTTTAATTATTTTGAAATCTTAATTCAATTTATCATAAACAATTTTGAGATAAATAAATAATTATAACAATTATAGATATACAATATATCAACATATATGTTTTAATTAATTAACCTTTAATTAATTTTTATTTAATTTATCATTTTAAGTAAATTATGAATTTTTAAATTTTCAAAATAAATTATTTAATTTAGGAAAACAATTTTGAAAATTTTGAATGCATTTTATAACTTCTAAAAATTCTCTTTCAGATTTTAAACTTAATTTTAAATTTAAAATATCTTTTAAATTTTCAAACAAAATTTGAAAATTAGCCCAGTGCCTAAAGTCAATTTGGATCTTTATATTGAGGATAACTTTTGAGCTTACTTCATCCTTCGGGTTATGCCAATAGCCAGGTAGGGCAGTGTACTTAACTACCCAAACTCAATCCTTTGACCCTAACTTTCTAGACCTCTATTAAATGAGCATGCTTTAATAACTTAGCTCTAATATTGCTACTTTAGATCAAACACACTATTTGGCTCATATATCATCGTTGGAATCGAGCCAGCCAGAAGCAGTTAAAATAGGTAGATCTCAAAAAAATTCTTATTTTGGAACTTTTGGGCCTATGGACTCTAAAGGTACATTATCAATATAATAAATTTTTAAATAAAATCTTATTTTATTTAAATAGTTAAAATGGAGTTTTAAATTTAATTTGAATGTACATGTGTTATAATGAATGTAGCTAATACATTCAAATGTATAAATTATAAGTGCAACATATAAACAGTGTGTGTGTCAGTAATAATAACATGCAAAATTAATTTAGAAAGGGAAACCTTTCGTTTCTCTATCTTAACTTATATAATTAATTGATGGAAAATATGGCTATATATATAGCTCTCTCTATAATTAGATTGATTGATTTATTCAATGCCATTCATGAAAATTTACACATGCCTTTGTTGTCCAAGGTTTTCATTAATAAAATAAATGTATATGTATATGTATATGTGTGTGTGTACAAAGAAAATTAAGGAAGGGTTTAAATAAATTTTATAGTTTTACAAAAAGGTCAATTTTAAAATTGAAGTTAAAATAGGATACACATACATAAGTTTATTTATCAATAATTGTAAATAATGATTTGATATATTAAAACAACAAGTGTATTTAAAGGTTGCAATTTAATATATACATATATGAATCTAAATTTGACAACATTATATCCCACTTTCAATTCAGGAAAAGAATCAATTAAATTAAGAATTTACATAAAAATCCACTTGTGTATTTTAAATTGAAATAACTCTTACACTTGTGCAAACAACAACTAGACAAAACTATTCAAACAACAACTATCTAATACATGTTTTCGTTTTAAAAGTAAGTTCAAGTAATTAAAGTTGATTCAATCCAAAATTGTTTTCAATAAAAAAAAAAATCGAAGAACAATAATGTAACACATGTTTTCAATTTAAAAGAAAGTTTAAACAACTAAAATTGATTCAATCAAAAGATTATTTTCAATCAAAAATTACATGAAAGTTAAAAAAAATTATTTTGAAGTAAAAGGTTAAAACAACCACGTAACAAACATATACTTAATTACAAAGAATTCAATTGAAATGATTTCAAAACAACAACTAAACTAAATCAGACAACTTTGGCACATATAAATTCATTTTAAATGATTCAGTACCAAACTATCTGACAATATGAATAAATAATCATATGAGATGATGGGTCTAAACTATATTTTTGTCATATAATTAATTGAGGAATGGCAAAGCGATGGATCAAAATTATATTTACAATAATTAACTGAGATGTAAAAAGAGGATATGAAATAATGCTGCAATATCTATACTATATTATTATTAGTGAGTTCAATTTCAAGCTCACACAGGCCCTCTTGAAATTTGGCAACTGAACAGTCACCAAATTTAAGTCTATATTATTATATTATTCATACTATTATTATATTATTTCTCAGTTCAATTCCAAGAGCGTACAAGCCCTCTGAAATCAACAGTCGCGTTTCTTATTTCTTCCTGTTCGTACCCAACTCTCTGCTTCGTTCTTTTATCCTCCAAACCCTAAATATCAACGTCCTCCTTTGCTAATTTATCAAAGTCGGCTATTCCTCTGATAACAGTCGTAGCTCGATTAGGTCGTCATCCTTATTTGCGCAACCAACTTTCCCTCTCTGTTCGAAAAAAATCAATATTTACAGTGCTAATTTCAGATCTAGCGCAATCCACCTTCATTTTCGGTATGTTTTAATTGCAAAATCAGTTTTTCAATTCCTTTTAGTTTTACAATTGTGAGCAAAATAAACAATTGGTAGTTTTCATTTGATCGACTGACTCTCTGATTGGGCTTCTATATGGGCTGTTATAAACATACTTTATTTTGTTTTAGGTTTAATTAACAACAAATTTCCTACCCATATTCAAAGATTCGTCTGCATGAAGCTTCGGCTTAAGTTTGTGATTATCTGAAAAGATTTACACCCTTTGAGTGTTGAAACTATGTTTTGATATGTAGGAGAAGCTCATTGGTGTTGACCTCTTGGTTGTTTCTTCACATGAAACTGCTACTGTTTTCACATTTATACAAACATTGCACATGCTTAGTTCAAATCTAATCTCTGTTAACTAAATAATAAAGGAAAAATTATCAATATGGATATGTGGATATTAACCAAATTTATAACAGGCTAGAAATGGATCATATTACATTAATGCGAGCAATTAGTTCTTCTTCTTCTACTGTGGAGAAAAAATTGAGATGGATGTTACCAAATTCAACTGTAGTTTATACATTTTGAAAAAAACAGTAGATAATATCGGCTTCAATGGAGAAAATGGTTAAAATCGATTTACACAACAGGTTAGTTATACTAATTTTATACACCATAATATGATATGATGAGCTTCAACCATAGTAGCCACCCAGTGGAAAAAATAGAGATAAAGAAGGAACAAATATAAATTGAATTACGGTCAATAAACTTAAAAAAGGTAGAATTTAATCAAGTTAAATAAGAAGAGAAAGGTAAAAAAATTACTCATTGATAGAAAAATGGAACTTCTATTGCATACATGATCTTACCTATCCATATCTATTCTATTATATAAAAAACAGAATAAAAGACTATTTGTATTCTTTAACCATATTTAATCTTAAGCTAAATGCTGCCTTCTCTTTGTGTTGGGTGCAGTTTTTCATTTACCCCTAACTAAATTCTCTTTGCAGCATTCTATTCCTCAAACTGAAATCCTTAATTAATGCCGATGTAATACCACGAGACAATCAATCCTAATCTATTAGCTAAAATATTTGGTTTCATATGTGTAGCCGTTAATCGTTCCCATAAAAAATACGTCCAAAGAATTCCTAATCGTTTGCATATACAATCCAATTATTTCTCTCTTTGAGAAAATAAAATGCTAATTTTTTTCTCTATTCAGCTTTGTTGATCTGCAAAATTAAAGGCTAAAGGCTAAACACATATTTTAACAAAGAAGTCTCTGTTATGTGTGGTTCCAAAGGATTTCATGCTATCCTTTCGGAGCTCCTTGAAACGGTAAAGCTTTCGTTCATGTAATTATTTTGATATTTTAATTTGTACAGTTCGTTCATTTTATAAGTTCATTGTTGAAACTGAATAAATCAAAGAGCCTTTAATGTTTCCCTTGCAATTATGTATTAAGTCTACGCAAACTATTGGGCGCCAAATGCTGGGATTACTTATTACATACTTTACATGGATTAATATTATTATTTATTGCTACCAAAGAGGGATCTGGAAGGTAGGAGATATATTAGTGTTTTGACTGCCTTTTTCTTAAGTTTTCTAACAGCAGTTTGTGATGCAGATTACAATAGGTATACCACTTTGTGCATGTCAGCCTTTCAGTTTGTTTTCCTGGCATTGCGACGTTGCATGGGTTATAATGTGAACCTTTAACTTTAATGGTAGCTAATTAATTTATAGTTGAGGACCTTTATTTTCATATTATCATTCAGTAAGGGAAATGTTTTCTTAGCATGTTTATGTCGACCATGGAATCATGAAACGAGGCGAACTATACACATATTTGATTATGCAAATGACAAAAATATAAACATTTAAAACATAAAAGAATATTAATTTTCTTTCTTGAATTACTATTGACTATATCACTTTGTATTATAGTTGAAACACTTCTGAAATAATAACAAATGTGTATTTTGTGTCGGTAGCACATATATGAACATAGATATTATTTTATAACCAATCTAATGGAGGTTTTCTTTCACACTTTTTATTTAAAAAAATTATGTATCTTTTAAATTAGGGTAAGTCTATTTAAACACAAATATTAATGAATAAACGAATAAACGAATAAACGATATTTAAACAGTCCTTTTACATAATTTAAACTGGACAACTCATTTTTAGTTGCAAATTAATCGTTTATTCATTAATATTTGGTGTTAAGAGCGTTTAAATCATTATCATTATTATTTTCATCATAGCCAGTCAAAACTTTAAAGGATTCAGAGAAAAATTGATTAGTATTTGGTTCTTTAAATTTTCTTACACTTAATTTTGTTTTCATAATTTGGCTTACATGGGATAACTCAGCCTATCGTTGAGCTATTAATTCACCCAGCTTGATAGCAATTTATATGTTTGTTGCTATAACCATTTTAGACCGTATATGGAAAAGTTTAAATACGATAACGTGTTGTGATACACTATTAGAATAGATTTTTTTAATAAAAGAGTGATTTTTAGATTGATGAGAGCACTTGATATTATTTTTTATGATATAAAATAAAAGGCTACCAACAAGCCTGAAAGCTGGCGAGTGGTGAGTTTCTGACAAGTGAACCCTAATTTGCTGTATGTTTCATAGTTCTAAAAAATTAGCTAATTGATTATTATTTTTACTGCCAGGTTGCTCTATGCGAGCAATTGAGGCCTCCATGTTCCATATTTTGAATGTAGTTTATTCCTTTTGGGTTGGATGTTGGATGAATAACAGATTTCCTTCCCACATAAATATCAAGAGGTAACAATCGTTGAATTACCTAGTGATTTTCTTACTCTCTTATTCTCACTTTAATCTTGAGAGAATGATTTCCTTTTGTTAAGATTATCTGTTTAGAATAATTTTGGTTGAATTAATATCTTTTGACCAGAGTTAGTTGCATTACTTTGGTCTGCCAACTAAATTTGTTATTCTATTCTATAGTCTTTAACTTTCAAACAATGTTTGTTTCAGTAGGAATTAGACCACACATGTAAAAAGAAGTGTTGCTTTCTACACCACCACTTCCTAATACCCAAATTTTAGAATTAATATGCTTTTTGAGTTTCTTATTTATTTTAAATATTTAGTTTATATTATAAAAGTTACATCACTGAAGGAATAATATTTATTATGATACGACAAATTTTTTATCTATCTGAAAGGTTTAATAGTTTAAATGGCCAGCTTCAAACATAAAACTTCTATTTTGTATTTAAAAAAAAATAGGAATATGGTTAATGATTTTTGATTTATGAAATATCTTATTAATATGAATAGAAGTAGTCACTCGGTACTAGATAGAAGGTTTCATATTGTAAATTTTGATTGAAGCAATAATAAGTGAATGCTTGGATTTAATATTGTATGTTGTTTTGCATTTTGGTTTTCATCGTTATATTCTTCACTTTAGTCAGAAGATGGGTTGTAAAATTAGGGGACATTATATCAACTTTATATGTTTCTTATCTTTGTATTTAAGTATCCTTCATTATCCAGAAAGATTGAATTAGCTCTTTGTTGTATGGACTATAAACGCGATTTAATATTTATATATAGAAAAAGGATATCTGTAGAATCCTAATTAACAATTTCCATAGAAATTGGTTGATTTTAATTCTTAAGATCATGGTTATTGCAAAATGTTTCTACTAGAAAAAAATATAAAGTAAATGATTGTTGAGTAAGCATATAATTGTACTTCAGTTATAATAGGCTTTCATCATGCTTACAGGCCCATGTAATAGTGTTAATTTTCTTATTCTATTTTTGGTGAATATTACAAGCTATTGTTTTTTGGTTCAGACTTATGTAAACATATATATTTGCAAACATTGTCTATGTTGGTCATAATCCAGCTTCTCTACTGTCCTATTTTCCTGACTACGACACTATCTTTTTGTTGCTGCAATTGCAGTTTCTTTGTACTGCCCGTTAATAATGATTTGTCTTTTTAACGGGCTGGACTATATCCGAATTATTTTTTCTTTTTCATATATAATGTCTACCGTCACAAAACTTTCTCTAAAATTCAATTTGTTGTGCAATGTTCGTTCAACAATATGGAACACTGATTGGAAGTTATAATTTGTTCATGCTTGCTTGCCCTATACAGCCATATATGACTCCTGATATTTTGGATAGTATGCATGTTAGCTAGCATTCTTCAACATGATGCATTATCTACAAACTCATACCACTATAATACTGATTTTTTCTGACTAAATAAAACATCCTTTTCACTTGGTTTTACATCATCGAATTTTTCCCATTTAGACATGGGTCTATCGATGCATATCTAAAAAAATTTAAAATCCGTACGCATACACAGGTTAGTGAATTTCACTACCTATCATTGACAATAATGGGAATATAATATAAAATGACAAGCGATGAAAATATGATCTTGACAGTTTACAGATTTGCTTCACTGACTACATTCCCTACTATTACGCAATGAAAGACTGTAACGACCCTAGATTTTATTTTAATTTAAATTGATAATTAAAAGAATTTTTGAATAAAAAAATTTGTAAAAAAATTATTTATAAATGGATAAATTGATGCGAGTTTCCCCGAAACCAAATTAAAAATATTAAATCATTCAAAATTTAAAATATTGTATATATTGGATTTAAATTTAAATCTTAAATAAATAATTATGAAAAATAAATATAAAAGTATATACATTGACATAAGAAAATAAATAAATGATTTAGATTTAGGATTTGATGGTTAATAATAATTTGAATATATATGTATATATATAGTTTTATAAAATATAAGGTAAATAAATAAATTTCAATATCATATTTATAAATCAATACGAATTAGTACAAAATAGAATTTCATTTACATTGCAAAGTAATAAAACAAATAAAGAAAACAAATAAACATAGAAGTGTACACTTGCAAAATGAGGAAACAAAAATACAAAGAAAAGCTTGCAAAAGAAGATAACACAATATCTTCAGCCGAAAAGAAAAGATTTTACAAATATATATGTACAAGCAAATAAGGGTAAGTATGTTGTACAAAGCAATTAATACCCATACCTTAGTACACTACAACATATCATCTCCGCACCATTGTTTTGTACAGCAGAAAAGAAAAAGAAAATATAAGTTGTACAAGATCATTTAATGCAAGCACAAGAACGTATCCATCAGCCTCCCATTTGAAAAAAATCTCTATTATGGGTTGTACAAAATAAAATAATACATCTCAGCCATGCTTATTAAACAAAGATAACACTCTGTACAAAAATATACACCCTGTAAACCTCTCCTATATGTCAACATTTTTCATCTCAGTCTCATTTATTCCAAGCTAAGAAATCTGAGTAAACACCATTTCAAACTTAAAACAAAACTTCCATAAAAACAACAACAATCTACTCAAGACAAACCAGATCGATCAAAGGATCAAGAAAAGAAAAGAAAAAGGATTTCAACTGCCAGTTTTTCAAGAGTCTGTTTCAAGATGGAAACAGCTCTTGTAACAACCCGGGATTTCGTATCAATTAATTATCGTCATTAAATGATTAATGGCAATAGCCGATTGTTATTGAGATTTTAATCGATTGTAATTCTTTCGTAAATTCATCGTTGTTTTACGGGCTTTAAAATTTGTTTTGGCCCATTTCTTTGGTTGCCGTGATTATCAAGCAAAACTCGGTTCCCCTTTGTAATCCATTCATTTCGTTCGAAACCTAAACCTAATCAAATGAAGACAATCGAACGAAAATGGCGGCCACGATTCTTCGTTCGCTCGAAATTTTGGGGCTTCGTTCCCTTTGTGCTCGGCTTTGCTTGAGATTTCGATCTGTGCTTGAGCTCCGGCTTCTTCAACACTTGCCTCGACTGGAACTAGGGCTTTCGGCGATCTCGATCCTCTGGCGAATTAAAGGCTTCGAATTCCTTCGCCTCGCTCGCGTCCAATTCGTGGCAAAGGTGAGTGATTCATTCGCTCACATCTAGTTCAAACTTTCTGTTTTGTTCGATTCGAATTCACGATTTCGTGATTTCTTTGACTTGTTATGATTTGTCTAATGTTGATCTCGTTCGTACTGAAACGTTTGAAATTTCTTTGGCCATTTCGACATATTACGATTCTTTTTGCTTGGATTGGTTCGACTTTATTTGTCGTGGATGATTTCTGTCTTGTTTAAATTGTGACTTTGGGCTGTTGGATTAAGTGATACTCGCAGCTTTGAATTCGTTGACCTCTTGTTGACTTCGGTCCCTCTGTCATCTCGGCCACTTTGATCTTGCGAAATTGTTTTGTTGTGGAAACGATTCCCAGGTTCACTTGTCTAAATTCCTGGAAATTGAATTGTCTCGACTGCCCCTTTCCTGTATCACCATATAGTTGTAGTTACACCCGTTTACATGGGCACTGCCTATGTTTATTTTCATTGTTATATTTGGGTTGTAGCTGCTGTCTTTTAATGTTTATTTCGTTCATCTTGTATCCTGGTCCACTTGCATTTTTCTTTTATTGACACTGCTTTATGCTTGGTTCTAAAATTGCCATTGGTATTGTTGTGTTATACCACTTGATGTACAGTGCATTGTTGCTTATGTACACTTGTGTGGTGTTGCTCTTGAATGCAACTGAGTCTGATACATTTACATATGACTGTGCCATTCGGGTTATTTGATTTGTATATATGTGCATATATACATATATATGTATGTATGCATATATATTGGTGGATTTGCTTTCTGGTTCATATAGTGGTTACTGATGACTTGTATATATTGCCATCATGTTCATGAACATTAGTTCTTGCTTCATTTTCTGGAAATTGCAGTTCCTCTGCAATTTGAATTTTCTTGCTTCACTTTGGAAATTCCAGTTTCACTCATTTGTTACTGTTGCCTTGAACTGTCGCCAACACATTCATGTCATATACATTTTCTACTGAGATTGCACAATTCAGTTTCATGTAATCTAATGTAGATGAATGTTTTGATATTGGCTTTGCATTTCCCTCGTGTACTACCTGGGTCTGCATCCTTAATCTTGCCACTATTATGGTCTGCAGCCCATTTGCATACATTGATCTTGTTTGGTAGTGTACTCAGTTTGGCTTTCATTCAAGTTTGATCTGTCCTAAACTTCATATTCTGGTCTGTATTCTTGCTGGTCTAAGGCTGTGCTTGCATTGTCCACTTTGGTTTACAGTTCAATTGTTTTGATGTCATACGTTTGCTTGGCGTTGATTGGTCGTCACTGCCTTGTATACTTGTTATTCGTTGGGCCTTGCTCTGTTTTCTTATCCTTGGTGCACTGTCCAGTTCATGTCGTTCGCATTGATTTGTGTCGAATGATTCACTTCCACCCGAGTCTGCGCCTTTATGCTCGAGTCTGATATTTGCATTTGGTGTTGCGATACTCACATTTCTATTTTTACTCTATCCCATCTTAGTGTAAAATTTTGTTATCCTGATTGTTTCCAGTTCCTTATTTGTACGCGCGTAATATTTTCCAATTTTCCAGACTATGATTTGCATTTCAACATGGCTTTGCATCTGACTTCATACTTTGCATACGTGCATATTAGGAACAGTGGAGAAAGAATTCCAATTTACACTTATTCAAATTCTTGTGTGCACGAAAGACTTTATGCATGCATTAATACAGGGTTCACATTGTTGCTCAAGGGTACCCAGCGTGTTTTAAGCATTGAACTCTTTTCATTGGTTTGCACAGTTTCGAAAATGCCCAGAACAAGCTTTAATTACATGCGAGCGTACCAGTTTTCTTTGAATATGAGCTTTGTGTTTTCTTTTTATAAGTTACTCTTCTCAATAATATATTAAGTAGTGGAGTAATTTTGCCTCATTTCGTGATCATAGTATTAGTTCACGTTTCCATTGCATGCGTGTACAACATGCAGACACCCTGCGTGTACAAATACATAGTTCACATTGTTTTAGTATATTGTACTGAACATAACCATGGAAATATTAAAGCTCCTCCCTCTGTTGTATTTCACCTAGGAGCATGCATGCATTTTGTAATTTTAAAGAGTGTAAATATGTGGCGAGGCAGCGCACGCGTGCACTGCAGCCATCCAGAATTGACAGTTTTGAATTAATATTTCTTTTGTGTCGTGATGCATTGATCTTTTATGTTGTATTGGCGAGGCCGTGCATGCGTGCGTGTACGGCAGCCAATCGAATTTTTGATGGTTTTAAAGTGACAATTTCAATTGTTTAAATTGATTTGGATTGTTGATACGTTGTTTAACACTGTATAGTGTTATAATTGCCGTTATCCAATTCTCGTATCGAGAGTTGGATATACGAGATTCTATGACTGTTGTCTAATTGATATCTGATTATTATTGCTTCTGTGCACTAATAAACTGGTTTGAATTAGACTGACCTGGGTATTATTTTCTTTTGAATGTAATACTCGGGTCAGACCCGAGTTATTTCAGGTAGTAGATTTCCTTCTTTGAGTTGCTGTTCGGGATTTGAAGACTTTTCATATCTTCTGAAGTCGTCAGTGTCATTTTGTAGTAGTCGTGTCATTGTATAGAACGATATGTATTCATGTATATTAGTCGATAATGTACTTGTATATATAACTTCTAGAGTCGACAGTTGTAGTTGTATCATATGTATTGTGTCAACTATGTATTAACTGACATCAGTTATATATATATGAGACTTTTGTTTTTATCTGTGTTCCGCCTTTATATTATCTGTGTTATTGTTATATCTAATGTCCTAAACTGTTATGAACCATCGTAGTTCGTTTTATACTAGTATTGGGAGTGTCGATGGGAGTAAATAAATAATAGATGAAAAATAAAAAGTATATACCACTCCTGTCGAGATAACCAATATTAGTGTAAGGCCAATTACGGATGGTCGCTCCTATCCAGCCTTATTCTTCGTAATAATAGACAGTATTTCTTTTAATACTCTTTGTTATTATGAGCATAGAGGTGGGGCGTCACAGTTGGTATCAGAGCGAGGTTTATGGACATAATATAAAACTTAACTCGGATGGAACATATGTTACAACTATTGGTCGATGTTTTAATTGTGTTTGAGTCAAAACTAAAGTTTTGAAATTTGGATGAAATTTTTAAATATCTTTATTTAAAAATAATAGTGAAATTGTCTTCTGATGATTTGATTGATTTGTGTTCTATTTATCAGAGTGCGCAGCGGAAACAGTGAAACTGTCTTCGCTGAGTACAACTGATAATCTTTTTGATTTAAGAATCAAAATACGAAATTGATATGAATTCCAATTGTTGTTTGCATAGCTGTAATTATTTGTTTCTTTGAGAATTTCGAATCCAAATTGAGGATTCGAAGAAATTGCAGATATGTGATTTTTGTTGAAATTTCCGCTGGCTTTCTTTTGTACTAATCATCTATTGATTAGATTTTGCTGTTTTGAATTGTCTTCATTGAAGATACCTTCGAATGATTTCTTTGTTCATTCTGTAGTACGTGCAAAAATTTGAATTGCGCGTTACTGCATTTATTTTTACGTTGAACCGATGCTTGGTTATGAAACGTATTTAGTTGCCGTTATTTTTATAACGGGATTTTTACACCAATGCTATATTTTGAAGCACGGTGTTTGTGGCATTTTTGATGAATGAAAATTCACTAACATTACATTTTGATGTAGATTGTTTTGATGTGATTTTGACGTTTTAAAACTACTGTCGCTTTGGCTTTAGTAACCGCCAAATCTTAAAAGTGGATTTTCAAGCGGTTATTCCGCAATACTGATTTGTAACCATTTTTACGGTATTTTGAGAAGTACAATTTCCTTATCGAAATTGTTACTGATTTGCTGTTTTAATCACGTGATTGGAAAATTGTTTTAAAATGAAAATTGTTTTATAAAATTGTAACAGTTTGCGTTTTCAAAGAATGAGAAAACGACTTAAACGATTCAGGAAAATCGAGGATTATGACCCCTTTCTTTTACTGTTTCGCTTAACTCCGGACTTGTCCAGTTGAGAAGGTGAATTGTTATTTTTACAAAATAAATAAAATTGTTTTCAAAAATTTAACAGTTTACGCTTTCAAAAGAATGAGGAAGCGATTTAAACGTTTCAGCAAAATCGAGGACTATGACCCCTTTCTTTTACTGATTCGCTTAATTCCGGACTTGTCCGTTTGAGAATGTAAAGTGCATTTTTACAAAATACACAATTTTGCACTTTCAAGGAAACGATGAAGAGATTTAAACGATTTAGCAAAAGTGCGGAGCATGGAACCACACTTTTACTTTTTCGGTTAATTCCGAACTCGTTAATTGAATATCTGTTGTTTTGATGATTTTGATGAATTTTACACTTTCAAGGAAACGATGAAGAGAATCAAACGATTTAGTAAAACACGTGGTATGGGACATGTGCGTTTGCTATTTCGGTTAATTCCGGACTCGTTAATAGAAACATTTTGATGCTTTCGTGTGCTTTCGGGCCACTCTGCGGACCTTCGGGTCATTTGTTGGGCTTTCGGGCCACTCTGCGGATCTTCGGGTCATTTGTTGGGCTTTCGGGCCACTCTGCGGACCTTCGGGTCAAATACCAGTACTAGACCTTCGGGTCACTCTGCGGACCTTCGGGTCAATCTGATGGGCTCCAAAAATTATGTTGAGTACTTGGTAGGCTTCGGCCACTCTGAGATGCACGTGCGGCGAATTAAAAACTCGCCATCTGATGGGATCGATCCAAGCTTTCATGTTGATTTTCTAGTCTTCTTAATTGATTTCTAGATATTTGTTGTTTCCAATTATCTGCAGGTAATTGGATATTTGTTGATATGAGTTCTGATTATCGTTTTTGATAATCAGATAATTGTTGTTTCTAATTATCGCTTGTGATAATTAGATATTTGTTGATATGAGTTCTGATTATCATTTTCGATAATCGAATATTTGTTGCTTTTAATTATCGCTTTAGGTAATTAAATATTTGTTGATTTGAGATTTAATTATCGCTTTAGATAATTAAATATTTGTTGATTTGAGATTTAATTATCGTTTTAGATAATTAAATATTTGCTGATTTGAGATTTAATTATCGCTTTAGATAATTAAATATTTGTTGATTTGAGATTTAATTATCGCTTAAGATAATTAAATATTTGCTGATTTGAGATTTAATTATCGCTTTAGATAATTAAATATTTGCTGATTTCGAATTTAATTATCGCTTTAGATAATTAAATATTTGTTGATTTGAGATTTAATTATCGCTTTAGATAATTAAATATTTGTTGATTTGAGATTTAATTATCGCTTAAGATAATTAAATATTTGCTGATTTGAGATTTAATTATCGCTTTAGATAATTAAATATTTGCTGATTTCGAATTTAATTATCGCTTTAGATAATTAGATATTTGTTGATTTGAGATTTGATTATCGCTTTAGATAATTAAATATTTGTTGAATTTGAAATTTGATTATCGTTTGTGATGATCGAATATTTGTTGATTTGAGAAATTTGATTATCGTTTTTGATAATTGAATATTTGTTTTCTGACTATCATATGAGATAATCAGATATTTGTTTTGTCTTCTGATTATCGTTTGAGATAAGTAAATAATTGCGATTTGGAAATTCAATTATCGTTTTGATGATTGAATATTTGCGACTTTTGAGATTTGAGCTTCGTCTTTTTCTCTGGCGATTTAGGTGAGTAATTTGATTTACTCACATTTAATTCGTGCTCTGTATGGGATTTCTGCTCTGTTTTTCCTTCTCTTTTAGTTGCTGGAACTCGATTGTTCTTGCTTTTGTTAGTCGTCTGATTTTGATCCCTGATTCCCACGATGTCGATTCTTTCGATTTGAAGCAGTCGAACCTCTTGATTTCTTATCTAATACTTCCCCGCTGACACTTGCTTTGCTTGTACATTCGACATTGCCATGCTCTTTTGGTTGTTACCTTTTATCCATTTATTTCCTATGATTGCGTGGACGCAATTTCTTTGATAATTGTGTTCTCAATTCTTATTTTTCTAGCATAACTAGTTTAGGTTAGAAGAAAATTGTTATAGACAATCTTGATTAGGAAAATTGCGGGGACGCAATTTTTATAAGGAGGGGAGTCTGTAACAACCCGGGATTTCGTATCAATTAATTATCATCATTAAATGATTAATGGCAATAGCCGATTGTTATTGAGATTTTAATCGATTGTAATTCTTTCGTAAATTCATCGTTGTTTTACGGGCTTTAAAATTTGTTTTGGCCCATTTCTTTGGTTGCCGTGATTATCAAGCAAAACTCGGTTCCCCTTTGTAATCCATTCATTTCGTTCGAAACCTAAACCTAATCAAACGAAGACAATCGAACGAAAATGGCGGCCACGATTCTTCGTTCGCTCGAAATTTTGGGGCTTCGTTCCCTTTGTGCTCGGCTTTGCTTGAGATTTCGATCTGTGCTTGAGCTCCGGCTTCTTCAACACTTGCCTCGACTGGAACTAGGGCTTTCGGCGATCTCGATCCTCTGGCGAATTAAAGGCTTCGACTTCCTTCGCCTCGCTCGCGTCCAATTCGTGGCAAAGGTGAGTGATTCATTCGCTCACATCTAGTTCAAACTTTCTGTTTTGTTCGATTCGAATTCGCGATTTCGTGATTTCTTTGACTTGTTATGATTTGTCTAATGTTGATCTCGTTCGTATTGAAACGTTTGAAATTTCTTTGGCCATTTCGAAATATTACGATTCTTTTTGCTTGGATTGGTTCGACTTTATTTGTCGTGGATGATTTCTGTCTTGTTTAAATTGTGACTTTGGGCTGTTGGATTAAGTGATACTCGCGGCTTTGAATTCGTTGACCTCTTGTTGACTTCGGTCCCTCTGTCATCTCGGCCACTTTGATCTTGCGAAATTGTTTTGTTGTGGAAACGATTCCCAGGTTCACTTGTCTAAATTCCTGGAAATTGAATTGTCTCGACTGCCCCTTTCCTGTATCACCATATAGTTGTAGTTACACCTGTTTACATGGGCACTGCCTATGTTTATTTTCATTGTTATATTTGGGTTGTAGCTGATGTCTTTTAATGTTTATTTCGTTCATCTTGTATCCTGGTCCACTTGCATTTTTCTTTTATTGACACTGCTTTATGCTTGGTTCTAAAATTGCCATTGGTATTGTTGTGTTATACCACTTGATGTACAGTGCATTGTTGCTTATGTACACTTGTGTGGTGTTGCTCTTGAATGCAACTGAGTCTGATACATTTACATATGACTGTGCCATTCGGGTTATTTGATTTGTATATATGTGCATATATACATATATATGTATGTATGCATATATATTGGTGGATTTGCTTTCTGGTTCATATAGTGGTTACTGATGACTTGTATATATTGCCATCATGTTCATGAACATTAGTTCTTGCTTCATTTTCTGGAAATTGCAGTTCCTCTGCAATTTGAATTTTCTTGCTTCACTTTGGAAATTCCAGTTTCACTCATTTGTTACTGTTGCCTTGAACTGTCGCCAACACATTCATGTCATATACATTTTCTACTGAGATTGCACAATTCAGTTTCATGTAATCTAATGTAGATGAATGTTTTGATATTGGCTTTGCATTTCCCTCGTGTACTACCTGGGTCTGCATCCTTAATCTTGCCACTATTATGGTCTGCAGCCCATTTGCATACATTGATCTTGTTTGGTAGTGTACTCAGTTTGGCTTTCATTCAAGTTTGATATGTCCTAAACTTCATCTTCTGGTCTGTATTCTTGCTGGTCTAAGGCTTTGCTTGCATTGCCCACTTTGGTTTACAGTTCAATTGTTTTGATGTCATACGTTTGCTTGGCGTTGATTGGTCGTCACTGCCTTGTATACTTGTTATTCGTTGGGCCTTGCTCTGTTTTCTTATCCTTGGTGCACTGTCCAGTTCATGTCGTTCGCATTGATTTGTGTCGAATGATTCACTTCCACCCGAGTCTGCGCCTTTATGCTCGAGTTTGATATTTGCATTTGGTGTTGCGATACTCACATTTCTATTTTTATTCTATCCCATCTTAGTGTAAAATTTTGTTATCCTGATTGTTTCCAGTTCCTCATTTGTACGCGCGTAATATTTTCCAATTTTCCAGACTATGATTTGCATTTCAACATGGCTTTGCATCTGACTTCATACTTTGCATACGTGCATATTAGGAACAGTGGAGAAAGAATTCCAATTTACACTTATTCAAATTCTTGTGTGCACGAAAGACTTTATGCATGCATTAATACAGGGTTCACATTGTTGCTCAAGGGTACCCAGCGTGTTTTAAGAGTTGAACTCTTTTCATTGGTTTGCACAGTTTCGAAAATGCCCAGAACAAGCTTTAATTACATGCGAGCGTACCAGTTTTCTTTGAATATGAGCTTTGTGTTTTCTTTTTATAAGTTACTCTTCTCAATAATATATTAAGTAGTGGAGTAATTTTGCCTCATTTCGTGATCATAGTATTAGTTCACGTTTCCATTGCATGCGTGTACAGCATGCAGACACCCTGCGTGTACAAATACATAGTTCACATTGTTTTAGTATATTGTACTGAACATAACCATGGAAATATTAAAGCTCCTCCCTCTGTTGTATTTCACCTAGGAGCATGCATGCATTTTGTAATTTTAAAGAGTGTAAATATGTGGCGAGGCAGCGCACGCGTGCGTGCACTGCAGCCATCCAGAATTGACAGTTTTGAATTGATATTTCTTTTGTGTCGTGATGCATTGATCTTTTATGCTGTATTGGCGAGGCCGTGCACGCGTGCGTGTACGGCAGCCAATCGAATTTTTGATGGTTTTAAAGTGACAATTTCAATTGTTTAAATTGATTTGGATTGTTGATACGTTGTTTAACACTGTATAGTGTTATAATTGCCGTTATCCAATTCTCGTATCGAGAGTTGGATATACGAGATTCTATGACTGTTGTCTAATTGATATCTGATTATTATTGCTTCTGTGCACTAATAAACTGGTTTGAATTAGACTGACCTGGGTATTATTTTCTTTTGAATGTAATACTCGGGTCAGACCCGAGTTATTTCAGGTAGTAGATTTCCTTCTTTGAGTTGCTGTTCGGGATTTGAAGACTTTTCATATCTTCTGAAGTCGTCAGTGTCATTTTGTAGTAGTCGTGTCATTGTATAGAACGATATGTATTCATGTATATTAGTCGATAATGTACTTGTATATATAACTTCTAGAGTCGACAGTTGTAGTTGTATCATATGTATTGTGTCAACTATGTATTAACTGACATCAGTTATATATATATGAGACTTTTGTTTTTATCTGTGTTCCGCATTTATATTATCTGTGTTATTGTTATATCTAATGTCCTAAACTATTATGAACCATCGTAGTTCGTTTTATACTAGTATTGGGAGTGTCGATGGGAGTAAATAAATAATAGATGAAAAATAAAAAGTATATACCACTCCTGTCGAGATAACCAATATTAGTGTAAGGCCAATTACGGATGGTCGCTCCTATCCAGCCTTATTCTTCGTAATAATAGACAGTATTTCTTTTAATACTCTTTGTTATTATGAGCATAGAGGTGGGGCGTCACAGCTCTGTTCATTTCCTCTAGAAAAATCACGGTGAGTAACTTTTTTTTTAAATCCTTAAGTAATCTGGTTGCTTGATCTAAGTATGAAAGTAAATTATAACTTGTTGCTTGTGAAAATTCTGGTGATAGTTGATGCTTGCATGTTAAAAATTATGTGATATTCAGTATGAAATTTAAAAATATATGCTGTGATATAAGTATGCATGTCTGAACATGTTGTTCTTCTCTGTTTTTGGATACAGGATGTTTAAATTGAAAACCAAATTCCAATTCTTCTTTTTTCCTTGACCATTATTTAATTTGGAACTTCAAACAAAATGAGTTAAGTTTAACTTAATCTAAAATTTGAAAATATATGCAGATAATTTTGTTTGGAAATTGTTAGTATCTGGAAATAACAAGTAGAGATTCTTTTTAGCATGATAAAAATCAAGTATAAAAATTTGATTATCTAATTTCATAACTTGAAACCTCTTTGGAAAACATGATTTTTAAGGTAAAAATCATGAAGTTTAGTTTTGGATTTCTTGTGAAATTCTAAGTTGACTGTATATTGGCTTTCTGTGTTTATCTGGTGATCAATGGAGACTGGAGCCTTGGCGTTTCATCTGGAGGTGGAGGACTGTGCTGTGAGGCCAGGAAAAATGTGAGGAAAGGTGTCAGATCATCGTGGCGATTTCGGCGATGGATTTAGATTTCTAGCCCTAATTTATGTCAGGTCTAGTAACAAGAGCAGTATGGATTCTAGGGTGGATCGAGTTGCATCAGGGCTTGGTGATGGCTGAGTGGAAGTGTTGTGGAGATGAGGACCGGAGTTCAGGCGTCCAGGTGGTCGGAATCGAGGGTTCCAGTGATTTCTCTGGTGATGGTTCTGAGTTTGTAACGACCCATAAATTTTGATTGGTTTTAATAACGTAGTTAATTGAAATTTTGTAAAATTTTAAATAATAAAATTTGAAAATAAAAGTTTATTATTTAGAATACGTCTATTTTAATATAGCAAATGGTAAATTTTCATCTGATAATATTGAAGTTTATTTTCCCGTGAAATTTCATTTCAAATCAAACCGGTTAATAAAAGTGAATTTAAAAGTTTTCCAAAACCAAAATATGTCCAGAGGAGAAAATTTATTCAGATCATTCTGAATCAGACTACGAAATTCGTTTTTCCAAATTTGGACTTCTACTGCTCCGTTTATCTTATTTCTGGTAAAGTAGCAGCATTTTTCGGTACCGATTATTGACTTTTGATCGGACGATCGTACCATTGATATCTGTGTACCGTTTTGATCGTCTCATCGTACTGATCTTCACGGTATATTCAACTCTGCATTTTGAGATCCGGTACACGCCGAAAAGAATAAACTGTTCATTATAACGGCACCTTTAATTGTGACCGTTAATTCTCCTTCGGTTTCAAATTTTGAAACGTGCTGCACACAAATATTAATTGCTTTAATAACTTTGCTGAATCAACGTACTATGGTTACAACCCCATCAGTTCAATTTACTTTATGGTGGTACGTTTCTTCCTTTATCTGTCTGTTCACTTCTTCTAGTCTCTGCCAAAACTTGCTTTTATGTTACGTTTCTGTCACTGTCTATTTGCATTCTACCTTTTTGCTTTTCAAACTTTTAATGCAACATTAGTGCATCCTTTGCCAAGCCATTTTCTCTTCCTCAAATTTTTCCCTGCTCCTCTTTGTTTTGCCTGTTACCCATCGTTTTCTCCCTCGTCATTTCTTTGCTCGACCACCCCAACCACTCATCTCAGCCGATCCACATCCTCCCTCTCTCCTCTGACCTCACTTCCGCACCTTGCCGCCAAGCACACAGCCCCACCCCGAAAACCGAGGACAATATCACAGACGCCCTCCATAGCAGACGTGATCCACGTCGACCGCAGCCTCTCCACCTCCGAACACATAGCATCCCTTCCTCTCCTTGCTTCGAAGTCACCACCACCCGTACTTCCATTTCCAATTCACCCATAGCCTTCCACCTTGCTCTACTCTACACCTTGTCAGCAAACAACCCCAGTGCACCTGAACGCAGCAGCCTCCGCCCTGGCTTTGCTCGCCCACGCCTCATCTTCCCCACCGACAAATCAGTAGCCTACCGAGAAACTTCCCCTCCGCACGTGAGCACCACCTCCACTGCGCTTTCATCGGCGAACCATTGTGAGGCAGCCCTCCTCCCTTCGCTGAGATCAACTATAATCGCAGCCACATTCTTCTTCCTTGCCGAGAACGTCCCAGTGAAATTTGTAGGTATATTGGTCTTTTGTTTAAATATAAAGTTTATAAGATTTTGACTGTCAACAAAGTATGCTAGTTTATACATATATTTTATAGTTTGTTAAATGTTTCGCTATACGTATATATATAATTCTTTACGTAAAGGTTTATATGGCAGCTTTATATGATATATATATGCCTATGTATATATTAGTCTATATTCTACGGTATGCGAGTTATAAGATTTCTATGTATAACTTTTTCTTAGCCTATATATGATTTGTTATATATATATATAGTTATAAAGTTAGTTATATATGTGTTTTGATTTTTACTTTAAGAAAATATATACTTTATGTTATTTGTGTAAGTATACAGTGATTTACTGTTACATATTTTATATAATAAATTGTATATGAAGTGTATATTGTGGTATCGTGAGCAATAAAAAAAAAGTTTTATTTTATATGATCATAATATAAAGTTGTTTAATGTATATAAGTTATATAAAGTGGTTGTTAGTATAGTACCATCTACTTTATTTTAAATATATATTTTTTTTTATAATAGTTGTACTATTTTAAACGTACATATAAACAACAGTTTTGGGTTTATATTGTTTGTGTACAATATGCATGTTATATCTATTATTTGAATGTAAAGCCTATATATATGTAATACTAATATATAATCCATATGTATGTTTTATTCAATGTTGACAATTTGAAATGTATATCTATAGTTTGTTTTGAAAACATATGTATGTATAAATTTTAATGAGTTTCAAAATTTATATCGGTTAAGAAATAATATATTAGAATAATATATTTTGTGGTCTATAGTTTTTTATTTATTTTAAAACTATGATTTTGAAAGCCATATATATATATAATTTAATTTAATGTATATATATATATATATAAATTCACTTATATAACTGATCCCCATCGATCCAGTTCTGATTTGGATTTTTGTCAATTCCTTCTTATCAGCCTCGTTGTCGATTCGAGTTTGAATCTAGCTTTGATTTGGATTCGTGCCTGGAGTTCATAACTAAATTTCATCATCTATTCCTTAGCCTCAAAAGGTGAGCAATCACTCACGATTAACATTCTTGCATTTATGAAATTTGACTTCAATTGAAACGACAATTGAAATATGATGGTGTAGTTATTTAAATTGTTATATATGCTATTATCTGTATATGTTCACCTGCGACATTTGACACCAGTATCTAGTATTTATATACCTGTTATTACTATTATCTGTATATGTTCATCTATGACATTTGACACCAGTATCTAGTATTTATATACCTGTTATTACTATTATCTGTATATGTTCACCTATGACATCTGACACCAGTATCTGTTATTTATATTGATGATATATGCCTGTTGTTATATTTTATATTATCTGTTATCACTCTGCAAGTTCCCTGTTAGTATAGAATTCACTATGGGTTGAAATGATACATACCCGAATGGACTTTAGAATAGGAGAAAATCGTTATGGGTTGAAATGATAAACCCAAGCGATTTTCATTTGAATTGTAATTGGGATTACGGGTCGAAATGATATCTACCCGTATATATTTAAATTTCGGATTGAAATGATAAATATCCGCATCATTTAACCATATGATGTATATATACAGACACCGTTGGTCCATATATATAAATATTTTAAAAATAAATTTTATGGTTTTGGAAAGAAATATATGGTTTTAAATAAATGTTGAGCCTTAAATCATTTAATTTAAATTAGGATGGATTTAATACATATGAGATGTTTAAGTATAAAAATTATATTTCAAAATAGATTTTGGTAATAATTTGAATAGGTTAAGGTTGGAAAGATAATTTATTTAACTAAACCAATTTGAACCTTATTGAAATTGAGATTTAAGATAGGATTTATAACTTGGGTTTTATTTAATAATTTAATGAATAATTCTTGCTTGAATAAATTTAAGAAAATATTTAGTAAAAATGAAATGTAAGGCTAGTTAAATGATATTGAATTTATTTAGTAAATTTTCCCTGATTAAATAATAATGAAGTTAAATCAAGAGCTATATGGAACTGTTAAATTTAACTTTGAAAATGTTGAATATTAAAGCTTTGAAATATATTGAAATTTAAATGATCTGTTTAGAAATGAATTAAATTGATGAATGGAGCTTTGAATAAATTTGAATTTGGAATTTGAAGTTGATTTGAATCGATTTGCTAGACTTGAGGAAATTAAATACTTTACTTTTTAAATCATTTAATATATATATATATACTATTTTGGAAAATGGATATATTTGAAATGAAATGATATTTGGGTTTTGAAGTATAAATTTAATTGAAATGACCACGGTGTTAAAATGTATAATTCCACCTTGTAGATAGTTCTGAAGATCCTTAGAGGATGGTTATCCCAACATCCTTTAAGTTACTCGTATTTCAATTGATATTTCACTTGAGTTGGATTTATTTATATAAGAATGTTAATCCTGACTCGAGTGTTTTGTGTTTTGCTTTACGCTCGGGTCAGACCGAGTGATACAGCATTTGAGACTCACCCTTGGAGTTTGGAGCTTCCTTTGGAGATCCAACTATCGCCTCAGCAATCAGCTCTTCTAGTTGATTTGTTCAGAGAAGTCATCTGTTGTACTGGAGACTTCACTGCATTTGAGATATTCTGTTGTATTTTATTTTCAACTCTGTTGTTTATATAGTAGCTTCATGAACTACTATTTTATCTATTCCGCTGCGTATTATTGTATTACTCTGTGTCTGTGATTCTGTGACTGATTTATTTACTGCATATGCTGAGTTTTGCCAAATTATAATTAACAACGCGGTATTTTAAGCAATTCAACTCTGGCATGAGTGTCTACCTATACACTTATAATGGATGCGAATGGTCCAAAATATCGGGTCGTTACAGAGTTCAAATTCATATGAGTTGCTCGATTTTTGAATTGAGTCTTGTGTACGTGATTGGATGATCAGAAGTTGATGTTGAAGTGATGGTTGATTTATCGACGTCGCTGGTGGTGATCATCGGCGTCGGAATAAGCCGTGCACGTGTACATTTTGATGTCTGGTGATATTTTTGGGTTGGGAAGATGAAGTACAGGAGCTCGAGTTATCTCGTGATTTACTCGGGGAAACTTCGTGATGAACTCGAAGAACATGTAGGGGGACTCGGGTAGATGTTGTGTTCAGGTTCAAACCTGTTCTGTTCTCAAAATTTTAAAACTAAATTTAAAATTTTTGAGCAAAATTAAACTGAGTTTTAAAATCAAAGTTTAAGTATAAATTCAGTTCAGTTTTGAAACTTAGTTTGGAAATAAGTTTTAAAATTCAAATTGTTTAATAATTAAAAGTGTTTAAACAATTAAGCATATAAAAAGAAAGAATTGAATTTAAGATTAGAATTTGATTTGTAAGGAAAGTTTTCAGCAAACTTGAAAACAAATTTTAAACCTGGACTTGAACATATCTTTGAATTTCAGATTTTGAAATAAAAGAAAGTGATAAATGTAAATGTTTTAAATATTTTAAATAAGTTTAAAATATCTTAGGATTTGATTTCAACTCTTTAAAATTTCTTTAAAAACAAAAGTATTTGAAATGACTGTTTTCAAACATATTGATAAGTGATAATTAAATCATCAAATAGGATGAGGTTTACCGTAACTTTAAGAAGATCTAACGATTGAAATTCATTTATTATTAAATTTATTTGAATAGATAATTAATGATTTGTAGTAACCAAATTAGTAACTATAAGTTTAAAGTTATAAATTAAGGTTTGAGTTGATTAAGTAAGGAAATATTAAATTGTAACTAAGAATTAATTAAGTTACAATAAATACTTAATTACTTAAATAATTAGGATTAATTAATGGATATAAATGGTTAATCGATTTTTATAAGTAATAGTTAAAGTTAATTAATTGAGTCATTAAGATATAATTACAATTATTGTAATTAAATGTTGATTTATTCATAAAAGTAATTTATTACTTAAAGATAATTATTTAATGTAATTAATTAAGATTAAATTATTATGAAATTAACTTAAAGTAAATCTAATTAATTTATTAATTAAGAATAATTAATTAAGATGATTGATTTATTAATTTATATCAAATGATTTGTAATTAATAAATCAGAGATTGGATAACTAATTCATAAGTAATTAATTAAATTGAATTTATCAGGATTAACAATTAGTAAATCCTGCTTATAAATGATTATTAAATGCTTTACCTTACTTACGAATGATCATATTTTATGTGATGCCTTGAATTGATTGTCCTATCTGATATGGGATATTTTGTTCTGTGAATTGTGCTATGTATAATTTATTCATTTATTGATGATACATCTGTATATTATTTGTGATCTATGGATAAACGACGAGCGTTATAGTTATATCGCTTATCACCTATACTTCTATATTCTGATCTATAATGATTGATGATGTTGCACTATTTTGTGTGAAACTCCTGGACCACACTTTTACACACACAAATATGGATTTCACGTGGAAATCGGTTAAGTCACAGATGATTTAATTTAACATTTTTGAAATTTAAATTTTAATTTCAATTGATTTTGGAAATGAATTTGGTTAAATATTAAAGCTTTTGAAAAGGTGTTTTCAAAGATAAAAGTTATTTCAAATAACTTGATAAAGTTTTCCAATTTAAATAATTCAATTTGAATTTGAATTCAAATAATAAGGAATTGAATTCCATGATTGGAAATTATGGTTAAAGATGTTATAAATAGGTTTATATGAATTTGAACCATTTTGAAAATATTGGTTTGAGAATTTGAATCTAACCCAAGAACCTTAATTCATCTAAATGAATCAGATATCCAAAATGAAAACTGTTTGTTTTAAAAGAATAAGAGCTTTCAGATAAGAAATGAAATTCCAGTTTAATTAAAGGAATTTCAAGATTGAATTGAAAAATGGTTTTCCAAGTTATGAATGAATTCTTTTTGAAAGCTATGAATTGAATCTGTTATTTTTAACAGATTTAAAATGATGATTTATGTAAACCATTGGAAATGAAATTGATTTGAAAACTATAAGTTGAATCTTTATTTTAAAGATTTAACGAGTTATTCAAATTGAAATGGAAATTGATTTTTGGAAAATCTGTGAATGAATCTTTGTGAAATTAAGTGAACTTTGTGAATTGAATCTTTTTGTTTAAAAATATTAAAATGGTAATTTGTTAAACCATTTGAAAAGAAAGTGTGGGTTTAAATTGTGACTTAATTGAAATCCCAATATCCATATGTTTTTTAATATTGCGCTCACTATTCGGGTTAGCCAGGAAAAGACCTTTGTGTCATATAACCCATTTCGAATCAGTGATACGTCGTATATGGATAACATTTGAAGATCGGTGATGAAGACCGGATATTCACGAGAACGAAAGGATAACTCGTCGATTGTCTCTGCACTGGGTAGCTCCTGGTATAGAGATCCCCTAAGTGATGGGAAATCCGATCGGGATTGTGAATACCCGGAATTGCAAGGGCTTCGTAAGAAGTGCCTTCGGTTCTGTTCGAACCCGGAACAGACTTGTATAGTTACATGTCTGACATTACACTTTGAGATATAAAGCCGATTTCTTTCAAGTACATTTCTATTTGGTGGCGGAGAATTTATTCTCTTAGCTTAACACCCTTCTTTGAGACGTACGAGCTCAGAGGTTATGTAATTGAAGGTTATCAGCAATATATTCCCAATTTGGTAATGTGACATGCTGAGTGTTGCTGTGTGATGATCATTGTTTGATCATTTGTGATATGATCATTTGTTTGATCATTTATCTTTGTGATCATTGCTTTGATCATCTGTTGACCCAAAGCATGGCTTTGTAACAAAGCGTAGCTTTGTGGACCAGACTTCGTCGAACCTCACAAACCGGTAATGGTCGAAACAGGAATTGTGCGGCAAGGTTTCAGCGGTAGCTTTCCTAGGGTATGACCATTCCTTCTGTAAAAGGGTAGTATCATGGTATGGAGCCCAGATACTTACTCATGTGGACACATTTTATTTATTATGTGTGATGTTGGTGTAGAGGTACCTCGTTTAAAGGTCCCAAAGGATCGGGGGTGGCATATCTGAGGTTTTGTATATTCCCCGGGAAGGGGGGTAGCCGGCCTTGTTTGGCAGAGAGCAGTTTGTCTCTCGGAGCGTCCAGCCAGAGGCATTCTTTCGTGGCATAGGAAGTTCCTTAGCCTGACCATTTGTTGGAAATCCATTTTTCAAATACGAGCCTTGTACGGTTTTAGTTGTAGAACCTGCCATCTAATATGGTAGCTATAGTAGGCATATTATAATGGTACCTATGTTGGATAAGATTTATATTGTACTTTCGAAATGTCTTTCTACACTATGCACTAATAATAATATCAAAAATGATTTGTTTTGCGTAGTAAGCATCTTTGACTAACATAAGAAGAAATCTCCTCCAAATCTGCGTTTGCATTTTGTGTGTGGTGGGAGGTCTTATGGTAGTTTCATTTTCCAAAAGCATTGCGAAATTCTTTTGTTTTACTTTTTTTTAAAGATAAACTGTTTTTGTTGCTCACACCAGTCCCATGACTGATCCGGAGTTTATTGTTTCTTTCCTAAACTCTGGGTGCTCAAAATTTTTCTACACGAGCAGTCTATAGTTGGGTTTTTAAGATAGTCGGATTTAGTAGATTATCTGGAGCTAGTTCAGTCTTTGGATATGGACTGCACTTGCTTATCTTTGTGCCTCGTTATTGGGAGTTCAAGCTATTTCTGGATTGGTGCTTTGAAGATGAAGATTATCCGCTGCTGATGTTATCGTTTTCTTTTCCGCTGTTATTTGTTGTATCATATCTCTGGTGTATATTGATATTCATTTTATCATTCTATTGTATCAGATATTGTATCAGATATTGTATATCAATGTATTATTCTTTTTCTTCCACTGTGTTGTTTACTTAATTATGTTATAAGCTCCGACGACTCGGATTTGAACGGTCGAATCTGTGGCATTCGAGTACGATGTAAAGTATGGATGTCGATTTTCGAACGCGAAAATCTGGGACGTTACAAAGACTATTGCATTTAAAAGAAAAATCACAGCCGTTAATCTAGATAATCTATTGGTATACTTATGATGTAACATTTGATTTCTTTTTCCCCTTTATTTCTTAATTAATTTTTTGGTCTCCTTTATCACAGCATGCCTGAAAATAAAGCAATGCAGTTTGTGTTTGAGAAAAGTTTTGTTGTATTTTTGAGGGAGAACAATACAAACTAATTTTATGAAATGTTTATAATAATATTTAATTAAATTTAAGGCAAATTATAAAACCACCACACCTATGTACTAGGGTTTAAATATTGTTTAGTTCGATTAAAATATAAATTAACTATCATGTACTTTGATGTACATTTTATTTTGCTACTTTAATTTTTACTTCTGTTGTAGATACTTTTTCAGTGCTAACTGAACAAGTTAGACACAATAGCACATTGACATGGCTATATACGGCAATAAAAATTCTATACATGATCACTATCGGGCAAACTTGGTTGAACAAAAATAGATTTGTTTTATTTAACAGTTGGTTCTATTTTTATCTGGATCATTTTTCAACTGGGTAGTTCAACTTAAATTCCGCTAGCACCCTGTTATGGGTACCTGCTACACATCCACTATTGGCTGGCTGTTAAACTGGAACCCAACATATATGCATCTGTTTGACAAACGCTTTGTAATGGATGTCTACCTAACAGACAACTATACATCAAACGTCGGTTAAAATGCAACCAAGTTATGTAGCCATTTAGTTGAATTTTGGGGTATATTACATTTTGCAATCTCTTGTTAGAAGGAGTTTGGTGTGTAAAATTCAAGATTTGTAATTCCCAACCTCTATTTCAGGCATGCTCCGGGTGTATGCTTTGCCAAATTAAAGTTTTGACCATTATTTTCAGTGCTTTGACACTACATTCTTCACATTTATTTTATTACCAACATGTTATTTCATTATTTAAACGGATTTTCATATGGAATTTTCGATAATTTATCATGGGTCAGACATACAAAGTATGTTATCACTTCCTTTGAGAAAAATTACATGCCTAAATATTACCTTGAACTTGATCTTAATACTCTTTCACCTTCTCGACCAAAAGTAAGCTATAGGGAAAACTATTTTGCAATCTTTTTCATACTATATCTTCCACTTTTTACTCATCCATAAACTTTACAATTTATCCAGTCCAGCAGATGGCCTCCCAACCCTTGATCAAGATGATGAAGAACTACTGTGTCCTATTGAGATAGTCACTTCAGTAAAACGTGACGGCATCAGAGTGAAAGAACGACCTCAAGATAAAGGTGTTTCATTGTTGATCAAGATAGAATATATCTCATCTCTTACCATGGATTCAGCTAAACATGTATGTCAGCATGACTTTATATGGTGACCTTTCTTTGCTAAATTATTGGTAACCGTGACATATGACTCTTCACATTTTTGTTTGTTTTGTTCTTCAGTCATTGATAGAGAAACAAGCGAAAGAATTATGGGAAGCCAAGGTAGGAAAGAACATTTTAATGCAAAATTTTAATAGAGGGTAGGCTAAGATTTTTGTTTCCTTTTTGTTATCAGCAAAATTACATGTTTAACAATGTTTTTTGTTATACACTGACGTTACATGTATATGCATAAATGTATTCAAAGGGAAAAGCAAATTCAAGCCATTGCAGAATCATTCAAGGCTGCTAAATTACCACATGTACATCAGTCCAATCGGTCATTGAAGCCCATTGAAATACTTCCTATATTAAAAAATCTTGATCAACGATCTTATAAACTTTAATAACAACTGCCAGCAGAACTTTATGCTGCAGGACTATTATGTTGTTTCGATCTATACATATGGACTATTTGAAAATTTTATTTCTTGGTCTAATGAACAATTGGTTTATTTTTAATAATAAATGCTTTTAGGTTTTTTTGGTTTGAGCTATTTTTCTCTCTGCAAATAGGTATGATGATCAATTGATCGTTCTGGGCTCTGATGGTGATTCTACAACTAATTCTAAACCTTACAATAACGTCTACAAATGAGTTAGAGACCAGATTGAATCACAGATAGATAATGTGAATGCATTACCACACCAACAGATAACGTGTCAACTATTTACAGTAGATTTTAAAGGTCGACTGCATTACATAGACCCCGAAAGCTAAATGTTGAACTACGACAATCTCAAACCGGAAAGAGATTTCTTCAACAACTTAAGAAGAGAACAGGCTCCCAAAAGGTATGCTGCACACTCCACCGAAATTTATTATGCCCTAAATTGAGATATGGAAAATATACTATAAACAGGTATGATATTTCCATCAAGAAAAAAACTATTTCATTAAAAATTCATCAATACTTGCCAAACATGATTTACAATGTGAAACTGATTTCAAAAGTTTCAATATACCAACTAATTGGGTAGGAATTTTTAAATAGGATTAGATTAAAATAAGAGAGGATTTCACTATTCCTTAACCAAATTATTGATATCAATTTACGATTATATTTTTTCCCCCAGAATGAATTCTACATTTTTTATTTACTTAGTAAATTTATTTTCTAATTATTTTTGAATTTTTTTTAGGAGCTATAGTTGCTAAAAGGAAGACGTCTCACACAGAGCCAGCTTGCTGATTTCAAAATAGAGCAATTTTTGCAAAGTTTCCAGTTATTTTTATTTCTTATTATTCATTTGCAATTGCTTGAGTACATAAAGAGAGTAAGACTATATCATACTTTTGAATAGATTTGCTGATCATTTATGCAGTTTATTTGTGACTATTTGCTTATGAGTTCAATATCTGATTTTGTCCACTTGCATGCTTATTGCTTATACTTTACCTATTTCTGTAACTATGTGCACAGTGATGATTGAAGTGGCACTAACCTTCCATCTAAAGTGACCTCAAGACCTTACCAGATTGATATGCTTGGATGAACTACATCCACTGCTTCAGTCAAATTTTGCCTTGATATGCTGCCATTGTAGCTAACGAAATTTCGTCTTGGTGTTAAATTTCAATTAATACAAAGAGCTACCTCAAACAATCCTTTGTACCTATCAGTTGCATATGTGATTCATATTTGAATTATTTTCCTACTATTCATAATCATGTCTTCTAAAACATACAGTATCTAATTAAACTGCAAAAGTGTGAATACAACGTTAGGTAAATCTCAGCACTTAAACTTAGAGAAAGGCATGATACGATAAAGAATATCCTAATAAAAATGAGCACTAATTATTTATGTTATACACATTATATTACTTTACCAAGAGTGTGATCTAGATACTAATGTCTTATTGATTTCACAAAAGTTATCTTAGTTTAAATTTGTTTCTGTTTTATGCATTTGATTATTGATGCATGATATTAAACAAACAACTATTTGGTCTAACGGAATGCAATAATGCACAAATCATAAGCATGCAAATCTAAGCTGCATCCACCTCTCTTACGGATATTCTCATTAAAATCAATTTGATTCAAAGATATGCTATTTTCCATTAATTATAAGGAAATTTATGATAATAAGAACTTAGCCGTTGACAACTATAAGACTACTATAAATACGCCTAAGCCAATGCAATTGGGACAATCATTAGAAAAATTGATCAATATTACATACTCTAAATTTAACAACATCCGTGTGCGTAGCACGGGTTCACACTAGTATGAATATATAAACGTTTGATGTATAACATGTAAGGGATTCAAAGCATATGAACATGGTTAATGTATGAGTAGATAGAATCAAAAATCAACTTAGGATGTGGCAAAAAATTAGCATATTGAATGATGAATGATAGCTCTTTAATTCTTAAATCAATATCCAGATTTTGCAGGAATCAACAAATAAAAACCACCTTTTGTTTTAACTTTAATTTGATTTGGTTTACGATATTTTCTTTTAGCCATGGAACATATTAAAATTTTGGCCATAACTTGATTAGGAGGAAGTGAAATGACAGAATGAGAATTGTCGATTGAGAATAATGAAACAAATAGGAGAAAATATGTTTTAAAGGAAGTCTCGAATCCTTTCAATTCCCTCGATTAAAACATTACATTTTTGATTTCCTATTAAATCTCATCAAATGCTATTCACTTTTATTATGTATGGCCATCTATAAAAGGTGCCATAGGGACCTAAGAAAATTCAAAAGTCATTTAAAGTTGATTCTATTTAAATCCAATTTAAATATTATGTCGATATCGTATAACTTTTATGTACGCACTTTATTAAATATTAATGGTATCCAGACATATCAAATAAGATTTAATAATTAATATTTCATAAATATAATTAATTTAATTATTTTACAGTAATTATAAATTAATTATATTGTGTGGATTTTTAAGATTATTCATCATTATGGTTGTGCGACTCATGGTGTTAATTCAATCAAAGATTAATATCGAACAATCCAAATATTAATGTTCACACTTCACTTTAGCGTGGTGTGATATTTTGGATGAATTTATCATTTACACATCTTTTTGGTAAAAATCCAATTTCACTTATTATAAGTGGTACCCAGTACCAACGATTATTTACACTAATTTTCTTCATCAAAACTGTAACGACCCGATATTTTGGACCATTCGCATCCATTATAAGTGTATAGGTAGACACTCATGCCGGAATTGAATTGCTCAAAATACCGCGTTGTTAATTTAAATTTGGCAAAACTGAACATATATAGTAAATAAATAATCACAGATCACAGACACAGAGTAATAAGTGCAGCGGAAATAAAAGAGATAGTAGTTCATGAAGCTACTATATAAATGTATAAGTTACATCAGAGTTAGAACAGATACAACGGAAGAGTAATACGATACATCAGATACAAATCAGAATACATCACTGGAATCATCGAATACTGAAAGCAGAATAGATGGCTGGATCTTCAAGCAAATCTCCAACTTCAAAGGTGAGTCTTGAATACTGGTACACTCAGTCTGACCCGAGCGTAAAGCAAAACACAAAACACTCGAGTCAGGATTAACATTCTTATATTAATAAATCCAACTCAAGTGAAATAGCAATTGAAATACAAGTAACTCAAAGGATGTTTGGAATAACCATCCTTTAAGGATCCGTTAAACTATCTACTATGTAGTAGTGTACGATAAGTAGATAATGTCTATCAGTAATAATAGGATATCAAAATAGCGTTAAGTCATGGCCCATTCCACCCTTAACACATTTTTATTCCCAAAAGCATATACAAGACCATAGTTTCCCCAAAACCGGAAGTCACCAGAGGGCAATCCATATACTATAGGTACAAACCAAAATAGTAGTGGTCGCGAATAAAGGGATACAAGTATGACAAGGCACATGAGGCAATACCCAAGGTAGTGATACTACCGTTCGCCTGATCCGGACTGGTGAGAACGCAACGCCGCAGCGCCCGCAACACCGTGAAACAACACTCCCAAAATCATGGGTGCACCAATCGACAACAAGTAATGAGTAGTTCGAAGAAGTGTGTCCACTTGAGGTAGCTAATCCTCCATTGGCCCGGCACGGCTCCTGTTTTAGTCATTTCCAATTTGACACAAGTGTCAAGGCTATCCATTATCGTTCTCTTTCTTCAGTCATCACATACATCATTCCAACCACTTCATTCTGGATCATCACTCCGCATATAGTTATCAAAGTGGTTTTCGGTTTAGATAGAGAGTATATCCATAACCGATTCCGGTCTCTTTAATAACCTTCGAAATTATTACACCGATTGGTCATTTGTTTATTTCAAAACCAAATCAATTTCAATTCAATTAGAATTCGTAAATCAACATTTCATTTGTCTTTCTAAACCAATTTCAAATATTTACGTTTCAAAACTTCCAAATTCACAATTTCAAAATCTTATAATTCAATTTCAATCTCTTTTTAAAACAATTCAAATATTGATTCAAGTTCGTATATAAGTTTTATTCCGAAATCATTTAAATAAATTTTATTTAACATTCAAATCAATTTAAACTCATTTATCGATTTCATTCAATATTCGTTAAGTTACTTTATCATTCAAAACAATTTCTATTAAATTTCCAATTCATTAAATCAATTTCTTAAGTTTAACTTCATTAAATCAAAACTTACAATTTTGAATTAAACTAAATTCATCAAATCCATTTTTTTTTAAATTTCAAGTCTTACATTTATTTCAATAAATCGCATTATATTTCTTGTTAAAGAAATTCAATTTCACTTATTTACTCACTTAAATAATTTTCCAAAACTTACTTAATAAATAAAACTCAATTTCAATTATTTACGAAGTAAAATACACTTATTCAAAAGTTCAATTTCTCTTATTAAAGAATCCAATTCAATTTAATCATTAAATAATTCAATCTTATTTAATTATTAAATAATTCAAAACTTAATTATTAAATAATTTCAAAGTTTAATAATTTCAAACTTAATTATAATTTCAAACTTAATTATTAAATCATTTCAAAGTTTAATAATTTCAAACTTAATTATAATTTCAAACTTAATTCAATAATTTCTCACATTAAATAACATTCTTTCATCAATTACATTGTTAATATTTTGTTTCAGATTATTATATATTAACATTTTCCTTTCATTAAAATTCAAATTTCAACTTCATTTCAAAACCATATTATTTATTCAAATTAAATATTCAATTTATTTTCAAATCAAATTATTGACCAATCGGGTTTTATTTAATTCTCTATCCTAGGCCAAAGTTCAATTTGGTTATTTATCATTTCAACCCGATTCCAATTCAATTCAAAATCAAAACATAACAAAAGGAACTTGCAGTGTGATAACTGGGATGGTGTCAAAGTAAATAAACAAGCAATAACAACAAACAATAACAATCCAATAATCAATTCAAAAATCCCGAAATAATCGTATTAATTCGCATTGTTATTTGTACGAATTAATATAATTATTTCTAGAATCTACACTATCATTTCATGTAGATTAAAGATTATTACATTACGGTTTTTCACTTGTCATCTATTTACAATTTCATACATCATCAATTTAACAACATACATTCAGTGGTTCAAAATGTAATTAAACAAATCCTACGTGTCAATAAATTCAACAGTTAAAGGGGTCATATTATACAAATGTCAGTTAATCAAATTTAACATTTAATTATCCTATATCAAGTTCAATTTCATACTATTTATCATTTTAACATTAACAATTTATCGTCCAATATAAACATCAACAATCAATCAATTATCAGCCAAACTATATTATCATCGCATAAATAATTAACAGATAATGGTGTCAGATGTCACAGGTGAACTGATACAGACAATAGCATATATAACAGTGTAATTAACTAATAGCAGCATATTTCAATTGTCGTTTCAATTGAAATCAAATTTAATAAATAAAAGAACGTTAATCGTGAGTGAGTGCTCACCTTTCGAGGCTAGAGATGCACGAGAAGATGACACGGATACGCACCCTGGAACGGCCACTGAAATCGAATTGTGAATCCAAGCATGAATTTCAAAGCGAAGTAGGGTCGGTTCGAATTGGACGAACAAGGTTGATAAATAAGGAATTGATGAAATCTAATCAAAACTGGATCGACGAGTAAATTTTGGTATAAGTGGACTTATATATATATATCTATACCTAACTATATATATATATATATAAATCAAATTCTAAATTCAAACATGTACGTATATTTTATGTCAAACAATAACTCATAAAAAAATCCAATATTTTAAAATATACATTTTTTTATAACTTAAGTAATTTTTCACGTAACTACAAGCTTCCATATATCAACTGGATCTGCAACCATAGATTTTAAAACCAAAGCATATACATAGTATATTACCAAAACTTTCCATGAACCAAGGAAACCTAAAAAGCAACAAATTTTTATATATATAGAACATGCGCATGCTTTTAATCAGATATATATGTATGATGTACCTTCCTAGCTGTAAACAACGCTAAAAATCATTAACGCACACAAATACAAAGTTAGGCGAAAAGAGGTCAAGGCTTCGGATCCAAACCACAAGGAAATCAAAGTAAACATATCTAAAACTCTGGATAATAAAAATTATTTAAAATATTATTATCATAAATTTACAAGATACAAAGAAAGCTATACGTAATAATCAACCCCAAATTATCTATATACATACTCTACTGTGACTACTTTATTTAAAACTTTATATACTACCTAATGTATATACCGTATAGCTTTATACTTAATATATATGACACACCACCTAGCTTCAGTCACCCTGCATACTTTTAAAACAGGACTCAACCAATATGTATATATATACTAAATGAAATTTATACTTCAAACAAAACATAACTCAACATCTATATACGCCAGATATGCATATATATAAAGCTTAAAATATAAGACACAATTTTAACTAAAGTTTTTAACATCAACATATACTACTTTAAATATATACGTGCCCTTATCGTGACACATACTACAATCTAAAACACACTATTTATGACTGTTTAAACGCACGTGTATATGTGCACAAATAGGAATATATATCTTATATAAAACGAACATAATAATAATGTAATAATATATATATAGTACCTTATATAGCAAGTGGAGTTAGAAGCAAGGGAGGTGGATGTTCGGCAATGGAGAACGGCTGGAATTTGGGCTGTCGCTTGTGGAATTGATGTGGGTTGGTGGTCGAAGCTGTCAGAGAGGAGAAAGGAAGGAGGGGAGGATCGACTGCCATGGCGAGGAAAGTGGTGAGAGTAGGCATCGGGTCGCGTGCTTGCATGGAGAGAGGCGGAAGTCAGAGCATGGTGAGCAGCCGAAGTTGCAGCGGATGAGGAGGATGGTGGCGGAGTGGTTGTGACGGGGTGATGAGCTCGGCCTTTAACAAGGAGGAGCGGCGGAGGTAAAGTGGGGCCACGCCATGATTACCAGCGGCGGCATTCGGTGGTGGGCGGTGTGAGGAGATGTGGCTTCGGGTGGAGCCGGGCATGGGGAACTTGCGGCAGTGGAAGGTTGGTGCTTGGTCAGAGGGAAGTGGCAAATGGACATGGCGGTTTCACTTGGAGATGGCAGGCTGAAAGGGGAAGAGGCGGTTGTTCTCGGTAGAGGCAGTAGGTTTGGATGCTTGGGGTATTGGACACGATGAAGTGGTGGCTGTGAGGAGGAGTTTTGGCTATAGGGAATGGGTCAGAGGGATCTCTGGGCGGAGGCTATATGAATGGAGAAGGTGAGGCGGAAAAGAAAGAGAGGAATCAATATATGTTTAGGATTAGCTTGGTAAATGAACAGTCACAAAATATTAGCTTTCAAAAAAATGAAACAGTGGGAAATTGATCGATCACAGCAATGAACTTTTGGGAATAGAGAAACAATGAAATAAATTGAAGAAAATGAAACGGTGTCATTTTACAAACCAAAAGCTGAATTAATAAATGTTAGACTCCCAAGGTTAACACACAATGAGAATTGAAAAGGTCACGGTAATCAAAAGATTTTTAAAACACTTACCTATACGGTAGGAGGTGTTTCCTAGATTTCTCCACACTCAGGATTTCGAAATTGACAATTGAATATACCATGAAGATCAGCGCGACGAGGCGATCAAAACGGTATACATATATCAATGGTACGATCGAATTATAAAAATTCGAATTTTCTAATAGCGGAAAATGCAAGAAAAACGCTGAAAAATAAGATCGACGGAGCCAAAGATGTCCGAATTTGGAAAAACTACAAACTGACATCTTGCTCAGAAGATGATTTAGAATTTTTCTATGTAAAAATATTTAGTTTTCGGAAACATTTATTTTCATCGCTTTTTAACTGAATAAATTGAAGTGAATTAACGCGCGAAATAAACTTTCATATTTTCGGACGAAAATTTCCAGTTGCTATGTTTAACTAGACGTATTCCAAATATCAAATTTTTATTTCAAAATTTTATCGTTTAAATTTTTACAAAATTTCAACTAATTACGTTATTAAAACAGTTGAAATTTACGGGTCCTTACACTCTCCCCCACTCAAAACTTTTCGTCCCCGAAAAGGAACGAGGTAGGAGAATAGAAACAACCAGAAAGAAAACAGATTTGAAATACAAAATAATAATTAATTTAAACCATATAAATTCAAATTTAAATTAATTGATATGCAATAATTGATTTAATCCATTTGATTTCACTAAAATCAATCTCAACTATTTCTTCTAAATTCATTATCTTATTATCCAATTATGTTTTAATTAAAAAATTTCTAAAATCATAAATTAGAATAGTCATTTAATAAAATCATATTTATTCAACAAATTTATTTCTTCTTTATTCCAAATTATTATTAAGTTTATTCACTAAATATATCTTATTACGTATATTTAAACCATATAAATTAATTTAAACCATATAAATTTCAATTTAAATTATTTTATATTCATTAATTGATTTTAAATTCAGGGTATTCCCATAAGTTGATCTAATTTCAATTTATTAATTAACCTTCAAAACACGATTTATTTTTCAATTATCTTATTATTCTATTTATCTCTATTAACATATTATAATTAAAATTTAAGTGTATAACATTTATTATAAACACTCAAATTTTATTTATAAATTCAATTTATCTTATATATTATCCAATTACATATTCAACTTCTGAATGATTTAGGTAAGTTGTAATAGAATGCAGTTGAACAATATACAAATAAAATTTTCCCAATTCAATTATTCCAATTTAAATATTTATTCCAAATTTTGGTTTTATTTATAATTAAAATCATCCTTTAATCAAAATTTAAGAATTAGATTTCCGATTAACTTTAAACAATTTAGAGATATATATAATATATTTATATCAAATCAAATTAAATTTTAAAATAAGATACTCATACATATATAAATCAAATTATACTGAAGAAATTCAAATCAAAATTATTTTTCAAAACAAAACCGTAGCAAAGCTACAGAATAGTATCTCCACTTCGAAACTCGAAAATGAATGTCGATGATGCGGCCGCCATCACCGAAATTATTTTCCAGCGACAAAGAGAAGAGCACTGATTTCAACATTTTAAAAATTCTTTAGAAACGATTTCTATTCAAAATACTTTCGATAATATATACTTTAAAATTTTTAAAACCAAAGTTCGAAATCACCGAAAACTAATAAATTCTCAAATTCTAAATTTTAAATTCATTTAAATTTCTAAATAATTCTATAAACCAACTTTTATAATTCCATTTATTTTTTTGTTGGAATAATCAATGATTTACAAACAAATAGTGAAAATCCAATATTACCTTTTTGACAACCAATTCAGTTAACAATTCAATTTCAGAAAATTTATACTTATATAATATAATTTACAAGATTATTTTATTTATCAAATTTTGAAAATAATATTGTGTCGGTTTGTTCTGCTCAAGTGTTTTGGAAATCCTATCGATAGCGTTGATCAGACGAATCGATCGAAAATCCAAATCAACATCAACAACTCAAACACACAATATATTTTTAAAACATTTTAAATATAAATTTACAAATACACTTCCTCACTTACCGATACAATAATGGATTACAATGCAAGGATAGAGATTCAAATTTTGATAGACTCAAATCAAAGAGAATTTCGATTCGAAGATAGGTTTGAAACAAAGACGAGATAATTAAATAACAAAATAAGGCAATGGATAAGTTTATATAAATCGCGAGCAACCTTAACCGGGTCGACCGTGACTTCAAGAATAAGATCGATGTGGAATTCCGAGGTAAATCGACATTCGATCTCAAGAAATAGAATTCAGGTATAACAGGAGATAGATAGCATCGTAAACCGAGGATAAAGAAATCTCCGGTAAATCAATGCCTATTGTAAAGGAGTTTTGCTCCTTTACGAATCATTCGAAGATTGGCGAGACCACCGATCTATTATAGATATCATTCAAATGGAGTTATAGGGTGCTCCAGAAATGAAAGAAGACGAATAGTGAAGGACATGAAGGAATTTCGGAACCGAGGGGACGTTCCAAAATTCAAAGGAATCGAGTCAAAAGGAAGAGATTGAAACTCGAATGAAAGTGATTCTGTAAATACATTTACCCTATATGCTAAGTTTTGCCTAGAGCTACCAAAGCTCTGATACCAACTGTAACGGACCGCGTCAGTGGGGTAACGCCCACCGTAGCATACAGCTGTACCTGTGTTCTGCCTTTACAGCCAGCCTTCGACTGCACCAACCCCACAGGGACATGTAGGAGTAAGAGTCACCCGCTCGCTACCAAACCAAATGCGAGAACCCCCTATCATGCTGCACCCTCTAAGTGCATAGGCAGACACACATGCCGGAATTGAATTGCTCAAAATACCGCGTTGTTAATTTAAATTTGGCAAAACTGAACATATACAGTAAATAAATAATCACAGATCACAGACACAGAGTAATAAGTGCAGCGGAAATAAAAGAGATAGTAGTTCATGAAGCTACTATATAAATGTATAAGTTACATCAGAGTTAGAACAGATACAATGGAAGAGTAATACGATACATCAGATACAAATCAGAATACATCACTGGAATCATCGAATACTAGAAGCAGAATAGATGGCTGGATCTTCAAGCAAAGCTCCAACTTCAAAGGTGAGTCTTGAATACTGGTACACTCAGTCTGACCCGAGCGTAAAGCAAAACACAAAACACTCGAGTCAGGATTAACATTCTTATATTAATAAATCCAACTCAAGTGAAATAGCAATTGAAATAAAAGTAACTCAAAGGATGTTTGGAATAACCATCCTTTAAGGATCCATTAAACTATCTACTATGTAGTAGTGTACGATAAGTAGATAATGTCTATCAGTAATAATAAGATATCAAAATAGCGTTAAGTCATGGCCCATTCCACCCTTAACACATTTTTATTCCCAAAAGCATATACAAGACCGTAGTTTCCCCAAAACCAGAAGTCACCAGAGGGCAATCCATATACTAAAGGTAAAAACCAAAATCGTAGTGGTCGCGAATAAAGGGATACAAGTATGATAAGGCACATGAGGCAATACCCAAGGTAGTGATACTACCGTTCGCCTGATCCGGACTGGTGAGAACGCAACGCCGCAGCGCCCGCAACACCGTGAAACAACACTCCCAAAATCAAGGGTGCACCAATCGACAACAAGTAATGAGTAGTTCGAAGAAGTGTGTCCACTTGAGGTAGCTAATCCTCCATTGGCCTGGCACGGCTCCTGTTTTAGTCATTTCCAATTTGACACAAGTGTCAAGGCTATCCATTATCGTTCTCTTTCTTCAGTCATCACGTACATCATTCCAACCACTTCATTCTGGATCATCACTCCACGTATAGTTATCAAAGTGGTTTTCGGTTTAGATAGAGAGTATATCCATAACCGATTCCGGTCTCTTTAATAACCTTCGAAATTATTACACCGATTGGTCATTTGTTTATTTCAAAACCAAATCAATTTCAATTCAATTAGAATTCGTAAATCAACATTTCATTTGTCTTTCTAAACCAATTTCAAATATTTACGTTTCAAAACTTCCAAATTCACAATTTCAAAATCTTATAATTCAATTTCAATCTCTTTTTAAAACAATTCAAATATTGATTCAAGTTCGTATATAAGTTTTATTCCGAAATCATTTAAATAAATTTTATTTAACATTCAAATCAATTTAAACTCATTTATCGATTTCATTCAATATTCGTTAAGTTACTTTATCATTCAAAACAATTTCTATTAAATTTCCAATTCATTAAATCAATTTCTTAAGTTTAACTTCATTAAATCAAAACTTACAATTTTGAATTAAAATAAATTCATCAAATCCATTTTTTTTAAATTTCAAGTCTTGCATTTATTTCAATAAATCGCATTATATTTCTTGTTAAAGAAATTCAATTTCACTTATTTACTCACTTAAATAATTTTCCAAAACTTACTTAATAAAGAAAACTCAATTTCAATTATTTACGAAGTAAAATACACTTATTCAAAAGTTCAATTTCTTTTATTAAAGAATCCAATTCAATTTAATCATTAAATAATTCAATCTTATTTAATTATTAAATAATTCAAAACTTAATTATTAAATAATTTCAAAGTTTAATAATTTCAAACTTAATTATAATTTCAAACTTAATTATTAAATCATTTCAAAGTTTAATAATTTCAAACTTAATTATAATTTCAAACTTAATTCAATAATTTCTCACATTAAATAACATTCTTTCATCAATTACATTGTTAATATTTTGTTTCAGATTATTATATATTAACATTTTCCTTTCATTAAAATTCAAATTTCAACTTCATTTCAAAACCATATTATTTATTCAAATTAAATCTTCAATTTATTTTCAAATCAAATTATTGACCAATCGGGTTTTATTTAATTCTCTATCCTAGGCCAAAGTTCAATTTGGGTATTTATCATTTCAACCCGATTCCAATTCAATTCAAAATCAAAACATAACAAAAGGAACTTGCAGTGTGATAACTGGGATGGTGTCAAAGTAAATAAACAAGCAATAACAACAAACAATAACAATCCAATAATCAATTCAAAAATCCCGAAATAATCGTATTAATTCGCATTGTTATTTGTACGAATTAATATAATTATTTCTAGAATCTACACTATCATTTCATGTAGATTAAAGATTATTACATTACGGTTTTTCACTTGTCATCTATTTACAATTTCATACATCATCAATTTAACAACATACATTCAGTGGTTCAAAATGTAATTAAACAAATCCTACGTGTCAATAAATTCAACAGTTAAAGGGGTCATATTATACAAATGTCAGTTAATCAAATTTAACATTTAGTTATCCTATATCCAGTTCAGTTTCATACTATTGATCATTTTAACATTAACAATTTATCGTCCAATATAAACATCAACAATCAATCAATTATCAGCCAAACTATATTATCATCGCATAAATAATTAACAGATAATGGTGTCAGATGTCACAGGAAAACTGATACAGACAATAGCATATATAACTGTGTAAATAACTAACAGCAGCATATTTCAATTGTCGTTTCAATTGAAATCAAATTTAATAAATAAAAGAACGTTAATCGTGAGTGAGTGCTCACCTTTCGAGGCTAGAGATGCACGAGAAGATGACACGGATACGCACCCTGGAACGGCCACTGAAATCGAATTGTGAATCCAAGCACGAATTTCAAAGCGAAGTAGGGTCGGTTCGAATTGGACGAACAAGGCTGATAAATAAGGAATTGATGAAATCTAATCAGAACTGGATCGACCAGTAAATTTTGATATAAGTGGACTTATATATATATCAAATTATAAATTCAAACATGTACGTATATTTTATGTCAAACAATAACTCATAAAAAAATCCAATATTTTAAAATATACATTTTTTTATAACTTAATTTTTCACGTAACTACAAGCTTCCATATATCAACTGGATCTGCAACCACAGATTTTAAAACCAAAGCATATACATATACTCTTAATAAAATTATAGTATATTACCAAAACTTTCCATGAACCAAGGAAACCTGAAAAGCAACAAATTTTTATATATATAGAACATGCGCATGCTTTTAATCAGGTATATATGTATGATGTACCTTCCTAGCTGTAAACAACGCTAAAAATCATTAACGCACACAAATACAAAGTTAGGCGAAAAGAGGTCAAGGCTTCGGATCCAAACCACAAGGAAATCAAAGTAAACATATCTAAAACTCTGGATAATAAAAATTATTTAAAATATTATTATCATAAATTTACAAGATACAAAGAAAGCTATACGTAATAATCAACCCCAAATTATCTATATACATACTCTACTGTGACTACTTTATTTAAAACTTTATATACTACCTAATGTACATACCGTATAGCTTTATACTTAATATATATGACACACCACCTAGCTTCAGTCACCCTGCATACTTTTAAAACAGGACTCAACCAATATGTATATATATACTAAATGAAATTTATACTTCAAACAAAACATAACTCAACATCTATATACGCCAGATATGCATATATATAAAGCTTAAAATATAAGACACAATTTTAACTAAAGTTTTTAACATCAACATAAACTACTTTAAATATATACGTGCCCTTATCGTGACACATACTACAATCTAAAACACACTATTTATGACTGTTTAAACGCACGTGTATATGTGCACAAATAGGAATATATATCTTATATAAAACGAACATAATAATAATGTAATAATATATATATAGTACCTTATATAGCAAGTGGAGTTAGAAGCAAGGGAGGTGGATGTTCGGCAATGGAGAACGGCTGGAATTTGGGCTGTCGCTTGTGGAATTGATGTGGGTTGGTGGTCGAAGCTGTCAGAGTGGAGAAAGGAAGGAGGGGAGGATCGACTGCCATGGCGAGGAAAGTGGTGAGAGTAGGCATCGGGTCGCGTGCTTGCATGGAGAAAGGCGGAAGTCAGAGCATGGTGAGCAGCCGAAGTTGCAGCGGATGAGGAGGATGGTGGCGGAGTGGTTGTGACGGGGTGATGAGCTCGGCCTTTAACAAGGAGGAGCGGCGGAGGTAAAGTGGGGCCACGCCATGATTACCAGCGGCGGCATTTGGTGGTCGGCGGTGTGAGGAGATGTGGCTTCGGGTGGAGCCGGGCATGGGGAACTTGCGGCAGTGGAAGGTTGGTGCTTGGTCAGAGGGAAGTGGCAAATGGACATGGCGGTTTCACCTGGAGATGGCAGGCTGAAAGGGGAAGAGGCGGTTGTTCTCGGTAGAGGCAGTAGGTTTGGATGCTTGGGGTCTTGGACATGATGAAGTGGTGGCTGTGAGGAGGAGTTTCGGCTATAGGGAATGGGTCAGAGGGATCTCTGGGCGGAGGCTATATGAATGGAGAAGGTGAGGCGGAAGAGAAAGAGAGGAACCAATATATGTTTAGGATTAGCTTTGTAAATGAACAGTCACAAAATATTAGCTTTCAAAAAAATGAAACAGTGGGAAATTGATCGATCACAGCAATGAACTTTTGGGAATAGAGAAACAATGAAATAAATAGAAGAAAATGAAACGTTGTCATTTTACAAACCAAAAGCTTAATTAATAAATGTTAGACTCCCAAGGTTAACACACAATGAGAATTGAAAAGGTCACGGTAATCAAAAGATTTTTAAAACACTTACCTATACGGTAGGCGGTGTTTCCTAGATTTCTCCACACTCAGGATTTCGAAATTGACAATTGAATATACCATGAAGATCAGCGCGACGAGGCGATCAAAACGGTATACAGATATCAGTGGTACGATCGAATTATAAAAATCGAATTTTCTAATAGCGGAAAATGCAAGAAAAACGCTGAAAAATAAGATCGACGGAGCCAAAGATGTCCGAATTTGGAAAAACTACAAACTGACATCTTGCTCAGAAGATGGTTTAGAATTTTTCTATGTAAAAATATTTAGTTTTCGGAAACATTTATTTTCATCGCTTTTTAATTGATTAAATTGAAGTGAATTTACGCGCGAAATAAACTTTCATATTTTCAGACGAAAATTTCCAGTTGCTATGTTTAACTAGACGTATTCCAAATATCAAATTTTTATTTCAAAATTTTATCGTTTAAATTTTTACAAAATTTCAACTAATTACGTTATTAAAACAGTTGAAATTTACGGGTCGTTACAAAAACGATATCATAGTAGGACTTATGTAATTTAGTTTTGGTCATGATTCCAATATCTTCTACCCTCAACTTGGTTAATTCATTAACAAAGTCCCTGGTTAATAATAATATTTATTATTAATCTTACTACTATGGCCAAAGATTTTGACTTTGAGTCGATAATAATTGACCGTGATATTAATCTCATATAACCGAGAAGATGAGTTCTCTATTGAATAGTGTTTCACTTTCAATGCTTCAACTCAAACCCAACTATAGTCGTTCAATGGATGTCTTGTCAAGATCTAACTATAATAAAAGTGAAGTATCCGCATTAAAGTTTCATAGTATTCTCAAGTCGAGGGAACTATGTAACATCGTCACTTCGAGATTCTCTTTTTAACCTTATTTATATTAACCAATAGAAAACACTCGGATGAGTCATTTCTATAGTTACATAATAACTATCAGTACATCATCTTTTAGTGTCCCAGTAACTATAACTAATACATTGCCCAACATTTAAAGGGAGTTACATACTCTAGTCTCAATGGATGCATCAATATTCCACCTTGAAACATCTTGATTATGAATATTTAATTAAAATAATATTTTATTTTTAATGTGCTAAATTTCTCATGATTACAACACATTGTAATTACTATCACATAACATATCATTTACTACTTTTTATTTAATATACTTTTAATTAATTACTTAATTGGTTATATCATAATATAACAAGTATATAATAAAAAGAAAACACCTTTTATTTTTGAATAAGATTGGTTATCGAGTTAGATATATGTAGGAATTTATATGATTACCTCTAATAACTTAGCAAATCCTTAAATATTTAATAAATATGTCAATAAATTAATTTATGTGTTTGTCGTTGTCAAAATGCATAATTGTGTGCACTAATAATCTCCCTGTTCACTAGCAAAAGTTGTTCCAATACAACATGGAATTATTAATTCTAGAAAAGACTTCCAATCAAGGGACAAGGAAAAAAAGAGTACTGAAAGTATTCCCTGTGCATCAGCAATATGATCCAACATATACACAATGTTGTAATTAGAATCAATATCACTTATGTACTTAATGTCATAAGCATGTATCAGTCAATTCCAAGCAAAAATCCCTAGAAAACTAGTAAGTGTGTTCTTAAGTATTTATGAAATATAAAAGACTTGTTTTTATGGAAACAACATCTTTGTCTATAAGTATTAAGACTCACGCTTTCACAACGACATCGACTAAAGTATGCCAATCTCGAGGTTTGTGTTCACCCTCAATAGAGATGTTATATGTTTGAAAAGTTTCCAAGCGAGAAGTATTAGCATATTGAACTATAAAAACTAAGTATGTTGCCTTAAATGCAATGGAAGTAGTACGAATACAGAAATTTAGAAGAAAGCTTGGTGTGATTCCAACCGGTGAGAATCCAATACTTATGTGCGATGATAATAATGAAACAATTTGGATTTCTAAGGAACTATAAGAACTCGAGGGATCCAGCACTACACCAGAATTGACCATTTGCAAAGACTATAATTGTTATTATAGTTACAAACTAATTTTATATATGATATAGCAACAAGCTAAAAGTGCATGGGTGTTTGTAACAAGAAATTTTGTAATGGATTTTTTCACTAGGAAATGCAAAATTGCAACCAAATATATTTGTTGCGGTTCTTGGATTCATCACTGTCTTTACTATGGTGAATTTTTTTGCAACACCAACTATCATTTGTACCGTAGGGTTTATCAGCAAGTATAAACGTTGGCATGTTTGAATTTGTAGTTATTTTATTGTTGGCATGATTAAATTATTTAAGTGAAGTTTTCCTTCAGCCGTGGGGGAAAATCAATTCCCTCACCAAATTTCCTCAAATTTCTCCTATTCTTCTTCTCAAATCAGACCACCTGAGGCCTCTCACATCAGTAAGCCATCAGGGGTTATCAACATTGGTGATGATGGTTTTAAAATAGTCCAATCCAAACAGCAAAAAAGAAGAGAGGCCAAGAAATCTCAGGAGTTGCTACCAGTTCTCAATAAAGACAATAGAAAAGGCAGAGATGGTCAGAATCCAACCATACAGAATGCAAAGAAAGGTGAAATGTTGCCGATACAGAGGAAACTGATAGCCATCTCACTGAATAGAGAGCAAGGCCGGAAATCTTGGGCTGATATTGTTGCTGATCATCCTCAAGAACCCAATGATGAAGATTGCAATCTAGAGCATTTTGCACCAATCAAGATCAACAACAAGAAGTATGGTTTGGTAAGGGAAGAAGTATGTAAAAGGGCAACTGAATCATGGAATAACTTTGTTCTTGTGTATGTAGTGGGTACCAAACCATACTACTTATTTTTTAAATCATATATACAATGAGTCTGGAATCCGGTCGGTGAATTTGAAATTTTTACCAGAGAGAATGGATTCTTTCTAGTAAAATTTAATGAATCTCAAGATTTCTCTTCAGTTTTAAAAAATGGACCATATTTCTACAATGGCAAACTCATCATAGTGAGAAAGTGGTCTGATTCTTTGAAAATGGACAGAGACATGTTAACGTCTATGCCAATTTGGGTAAGATTACCCTGTGTTAATCTGAAGTTTTGGGACAAGGAGGCCTTCAGTGTCATGGCAAGTATTATAGGAAAACCCATTAAAATGGATGCAACCACAACTTCGAAGACGAGATTGAATTATGCTCGCCTTCTCGTAGAAGTGTCTGTAAATAATGAACTTCCCAATGAAATCTACCTTTCTTTATATAATGGAGAAAAAATTACCCAAAAAGTTGACTATGAATGGGTCCCGCCTAAGTGCAATGTCTGCAAATGCTCTGGTCACACTACAGATCAATGTAACTCAAAACAGGCATGGGTCCCAAAGAGCAATATTCAAGAAACTCAAGATGAAGAAATTTCAAATTCTGAGCCAAGAATTCATTTAATAGTACAAAAGCATATTGCATCAGCTGAAGATAATGGTCGTATCAACCAAATAGGTATCATTTCCGACCAAAGAAGTAATAACAGTGTGCTCTTTGATCAGGATGATCAAGTCATTGCTGGGGAAGTTCACCTTATAAGAAATGAAATCGTATCAAAGGGAAAAACGCGGAGCAATAAAGAGGTGGGCGAAAAGAATTCAATGGTCTTAGAATCTGTAACCCCACCAGTTACAAACTCTTGTTTAATTACAAAAAATGGTGATTCACAAAACAACAATGATAATGAAAATGAAGATCATCAGCATTCTGCAATTCTTGATACAGAAAAGCCTACTGAAATAGCCCCTCCACCTAAGCAGGCTGCACTGGCTGAGGAGTTGACTCAACCATGCCTCGCGATGCTGAACCATTTGATATATCTCTTATTAAAATTCCAGAAGGTACCAATAATTCTGGAGCAGAAATGGAAATGGTGGATGTTGTTGATCAGTTTGATATCTCTGAACTACATATTCCAAAAACAAAGGCTATTTGTAAGAGCAAGGGTAATAAAGTGAAGAAAGCTTTTAAACAAAAATACATATCTATAAATCCAGATTGGGATGAAATGTCAACTAGGTTAAAAGCTAAGAGTGTAGATAATAAGAGGAGAGGTAAGGGTACTACAGTGTCAGGTACCATTTAAATTTCCTTTTATTATATATATATATATATATATATATATATATATATGTCTATATTTTCTTGGAATGTCAGGGGGATGAATTCCCCTGCTAAACAGTCTGATATCTTATATATGATTAACATTTATAAACCTACCTTTATAGCTCTCTTAGAAAACAAACCGAATGATGATAATTATGACAAATTTTGTCTTAAGCTGTCTAGTAACTGGAAATCTACAAATAATAATGATTGTGAGTGTAAAGGAAGAATCATTGTTATATGTGACTCTAATATCTGGACAAACTTAAAAATTAATAAAAACAAACAATTTATAGATTGTCAGTTTAAAAATATTTGTGGATTTCTGTTTCAAGTTACTAGTGTATATGGTAGTAATTTTGAAAATGAAAGAAATGAATTATGGTATAATCTGACAGATTTGAATTCTAAGTATAATTTTCCATAGATTTCTTGGGTGATTTTAATACTATTTTTCATGTTTCAGAGAAATTTGGAGGAAGTAAAATTCCTGAAAGTAAGTTTGATAGGGTAAATAATTTTCTATTAAACACTGGTCTTATGGAACCAACTATTAGTGGGAATAAGTATACATGGAAGTCTGGTGTGGCTATGAATATTCATTGTAAGTTAGATAGAATTTTAATCAACAAAGAATTTTCTAATATTTTCTCAGACTTTGTATGTTCAACCCTAGAACAAAATTCTAGTGATCATACTCCTCTAATTATAAATCTTTTTACCACTGAGAATTTAAATAAAAAAGCATCTCCTTCTAGATTTAAAAACAGTTGGGTTTTTGAAGAGGATTTTAAAACTTTGATGGATAATAGTTTAAATTTTTCTTACAATGGCACTAAACAATTTCAATTTAGTATGCTTTTGAAAAATATTAAATTCGATATTAAAAATTGGAATAAGAATAATTATTTAAATTTTAATAGCCTGGATTATTTAAGAAAGGAAGAAAAAATATTACAAAATCTTGCAGACGATAATCCAGGAGATATGGGTATAGCTAGCAATTTTTTTAATAATCAGAAAAATTTGTCTACTGAAATTTACAAAAATGCAGTTAATGCTAAGCAAAAAGCGAAGGTAGATTGGCTAACTCTTGGTGATGATTGTACAAAAAATTTTTACGCTAAAATGAGCAATAGAAAGCATATTAATAATATTGGTAACATCATAGATAATTCAGGTAATCTTTATAATGCTTATGTCAAAATTGTTAATGAAGCTGTTGAGTATTATGAGAAATTATACTTTAATGAGAATGTTGAAACAAATTTTCCTCATATTATTTGCAAAAACATTTTGAAAGAAAACGCTTCAGATATTTTACTTGCTCCTATTTCATTAGAGGAAATAAAACATATTATTTTTAATGTTGGTGATAATAAAAGCCCAGGCCCTGATGGATTTAATGCAAAGTTTTACAAGAATCAATGGGATAATATTAAGAGTCAAATTTATGAAGTCATAAATGAATTTATGGATAAAGGTAAAATTCTTAATAGCATCAATCACACATTTATTACTTTAATTCCTAAAAAGAAAAATCCTTCTAATATTGGAGACTATAGACCAATTTCTTGCTGTAATTTTATTTACAAAATCATCTTAAAAAATTTCTGTCTTTCATCATCTCTGAAAACCAGATTGCTTTTGTGCCTGGTAGATTAATATTAGAAAACTCTATGCTAGCACATGAGATAGTGAGAAAATTCAATACTAAAAAAGGTGATAATGTGTGCTTAAAAGTTGATTTACAGAAATCATATGATAAAGTGAATAGGCACTTTGGTTATCATATTATGAAATGTATGGGCTTCCCCAGTAAATTCTGCGACTTGATCATCGAATGTATTAACACTCCTACCTTCTCTATACTTATTCAGGGTAAATCAAAAGGTTTCATCAAAAGTAATAGGGGTATTAGACAAGGTGACCCTTTGTCACCTTATCTATTTATAATGGTTATGGAATATTTTTCTGTACTGATGGAAATAGAAGCTATGAAAGGGAATATTAATCCTATAAATAGAGTCCAACCTTGTATTAACCACCTTATTTATGCTGATGATCTTATGGTTTTTATTAAGGCAAATAAAAAAATGCAGTAACTATTAAAAATGTTTTTGACACTTTGAACAATTATGCAGGGTTGCAAATTAATCTAGACAAAAGTAAAGCATACTTTAGTAAATATAGCAGTTATAAAAATGATGTTTTAAATGTTTTAAAAATTACTGAAGGTAATCTTCCTATAAAGTATTTGGGATTGCCTTTATCAGTTAATCAAATAAAAGATTCAGACTGTTCTATATTATTGGATAAAATACAAGAAAGAATGGAAACATGGTCTATTAAACTTCTCTCTATTGCTGGAAGAATAGATTTAATTAAAACTGTGGTTTATGCAATAATCTTATACTGGCTTCAAACTTTTCATATTCCTGCAACTTCTATTAAAAAAATTAGAAAGCAGATGTGCTAATTTTTTATGGAGAGGTAAATATCATAAAGTTAGTTGGGATACTGTATGTAAACCAAAGAATGAAGGTGGGTTTGACATTAGAAATATGAAGGACCTTAGTCTAACTTGTCATCTAAAATTACTTTGGAGATTTCTTAGTGCAGACTCGCTTTGGGCAAGATGGATGAAGGCTAAGTATCTCAGGAAGGGTAATTTTTGGAATATTACTCCAAACAGCAATCAGTCTAACACGTGGAAACAAATTTTAAATTGCAGAAATACTGGTAAGTTTCTTTTGGAAAGAAATTTTAAATCAGGTGATGAAACTAGCTTATGGTTTGGCCCGTGGTTCAATAATGACTCATTTGTTAATAAAATTGGTTGGAGTAATCTAGTTATATTTGGTGATGCTAATGCAATAGTGTCATCTATTATCATTAACAATCAATGGCAACCTCAAATTCACCCAATAACCAACCCACACAAAGATGAAATATGTAAAATTCACCTAGATTGTAATGCATACAGTGACTACTGGTTATGGAAAGCAAACAATAAAGGGAAGTTTTCCTTTAAAAACACTTGGAATGCTATTAGAAATAAAGTCACCAATGTTGATTGGTATGATTGCATTTGGAATAAGGTGAACAGCCCCAAGATGGCATACTATACTTTCTTTGCCTTTCATAATAAATTGCCAACTTGGGACAGAATAAATAAGTGGTGTAATAGCTCTAGTTCACTTTGTTCCTTATACAATCTAGAAAATTAGAGCTCTAATCATTTATTTTTTGAATGTAGTTATTCACAGTTTATCTGGAAGCATATTAAAGCTAAACTGGATATTCAAAACAATGATCTATTAGTTCTCAAGCAAATTATTCAGCTAATAAATATCATGTTCAAAGGAAAATCAGTGGATCGTGACCTAGCTCACATATATATATATAACTACGACGGTCTATCATATTTGGAGAGAAAGAAATGCTCGTACTCATAATAAAGTTAGTAGCTGTAAAGAGCAGAAATGGCTTATTATTGAAACAGACAGTAAGATCCTGCTTCACAAATCAAAGAAAAAAATGATGGATCAAACCAAGTTTCCAAATTTAGCTGAAGACTGGAGTATAGAAGCAGGAAGTAAGCATATGGAACAATTATTAGCCCATCCAAAGAGTATTAGGGCGAGTAATCATCCATCTGAAGAGTATACTTCCGATAGTGTGTCTAATAGAGTTTGTTTTGCATCAAGTAGAGATCGTGCTGCTTTCCCAAGGGTAGATTCAGCAGATCAGAGTCGTATTGACTACAGATCTGGTAATCTTAGTAAACAGATGGAGCAAGAGTTTACTTCTGATAAAACGTCAAATAGAGCTCTAGCTGCAACAAATCGAGTTCGTGTTGTGTCCCAGAGGGAGGAATTAACAGATCTGAGTCGTATTGACTACAGATCTGTTAATTTTCCATGGGAAAATCAATATCAGAAAAATCTCTTTACAATTGAAGAAATGGAAGACATGCGAGGAAAATTTAACAAAGGCCTTTCGTACTGGGAAAGAGGCGAAACGAGTGGAGTTAAGAAGGGAGGCGGCGAAGCATAAATGGTTTAGCGTCGCCATTGTTTTTCTTCTTTTTTCTCTGGAGATAGAGTTTATCTGAAGAGTGTTATGTCGGCGTTTGTTTTGATTAGGGTTTGTTAAGTTTGTAGAGGGAGTTCGGGTTTTACCCGTTTTGATGTATTTGGGATGGGCCTGGTTTACTTTTATTAAAAAAATGTTTAAATTGTTTACGCATTAGTTCGTTTGCAGTATTGAGATTTTCAATAATAAGAAACATAACTAAATTTATACTAGTTTATTTACAATTTACAAAAATATATAAACCCACAAATCCAAATTTGGAATAAAAGATATAACATATACGCACTTCCAAACAAACAACTTCAAAGAAAGAGGCATACACTTGACATCAAATTTAACAAAGTTTATAATAGTCCAAGTTTAACATATACATGAAAATGATCAAAGTACGATACTGAATAGTATAACTCTAACATGATTTGTATTAAAAAGATTAAAACCCTACAGATACCGCAATGGATGCCATCACCCCCATTGAGATCTTCCAATTTTTGTCTTTCTTCTGCTGTTTTTATCAGAGCCTGCCTATTCACAAATGTCATAAGAGGCTAATTGTAAACACATATACTCAAAATGTTTTTTAGCTTATTTTTAGTGTCATCCTCAATTTATCATTCTATTTTTACTAGGAAATTAAGGTAGGCTAGTAAACTAGTGAGAGGAAAGCAAACTAGGCCAAATGGTTACATGTAGTAAGGAGATGATCAAATTATCATGATGAATTCAATATTAGTTATAATAATATTGTACATCTATATCTGAAAATTTTAAAGCTCTTACTCGTTGAAGGAAGATTGGTCATAATCTGTAGACTCGATTGTATGACTAACTTCGCTAACATTCCTTTTTGTTTGTTATATCTTTTCATTTTCCAAATCTGAATATAGTTTTAAGCTTTGGAGTGTTCGTTTATGAAACTTTTTGGCAACTTGCTACTTCATTTCTATGGTCTCTAATGTAGTCCAACACTTTGTGTATTTGTTTATAGAGGAAAACTATGCAAGCCATATTACACATGTAGAAAACAAACAGATACAAAATATGCATAATCTGATATACTGATTACTGAGTATCTCACTCATGTTAGTTCACATTATAAAGTTTGATCATGGAGGGGTCTCATGGGTTTTTGCTCCTCCCCGTCCGGAGCATCCGTCAATGCCTAATCTTTTGGTGGTCATATATATCTTAGGGGAAATTCATTCGGGTTCTTCTATGCCGCCCAACCCATGCTGCATATGATGAAAATTTTGGTGTGCTAAAAATCAATGCGTCTTCGACGATAGGTGTATTTCTCCTACTGAGACCATGAGTTGGTACTGTTAGTGTTATTTGATTTATTATTTGGAATTAGTCATAGTAGTTGGAATAAGCTCCGAAAATGTAGGAGCTGTAGTTGTTTATTTTTGAATGTTTCAATGTTTGATTAAGTCCTCCGATTGTGCAGGAGGCAGTTTATGTATTTGGCTATTTAAGGTCACTCAATGAATAAGAAAAGTAAGAGTTTTTAGTCTTATCATTCGACTCTGTTTTTCTCTGTTGATAACAAATTGGTATCAGAGCCTCTTTCGAGTGATAAGAACCTGAGAGAATTAAAAGAGTGAAACATGTCAGGAGACGCAAACATGAAGATGATGATGATACCCAAGTTCGATGGCGATTTCGAACAATGGAGCATGCTGATGGAGAACCTCTTGCGATCCAAAGAATGGTGGGATTTGATAGAGAAAGGCTATGTTGAGCCAGCCTAAGGAGAGATTCTCAATGAAGCACAAAGACAAGAGCTTGCAGAGAAGAAGCTCAACGACTTGAAGGTAAAGAACTATTTGTTCCAAGCGATCGATAAATCCGTTCTGAATACAATAATCCATAAGGAAACAGCCAAACAATTATGGAACTCGCTGAAAATGAAGTATCAGGGAAATGAGCGTGTGAAGCGAGCACAACTTCAACGCTTAAGAAGGGATTTTGAAATCCTAGAGATGAAGGAAGCAGAGAGCATCACGGAGTACTTCTCAAGAGTGTTGCTTGTTGCAACAGACATGAGAAATTTTGGAGAACATATGCAAGACTCCAAAATTGTTGAGAAGATCTTAAGAACACTCTTGGAGAAGTTCACATACATCGTTTGTTCGATTGAAGAATCTAAAGACATAGACAGTCTCACGGTGGATGCTCTCCAAAGTTCACACTTGTGTCACGAGCAGAAGATCACAAGGCACACCAAAGGATCAACCAACGATGAGCAAGTGTTGACAGCTAGTGACATCTGATTCTTATTATCAGAATGGAACAAGAGGAAGAGGAAGAGGAGGCTCGTTCAGAGGACGTGGCAAAGGTCATGGAAGAGGAGGATCCTTTGATAAAGCATTGGTGGAATGCTACAAGTGCCACAAGCTTGGACATTTCCAATTCGAATGTCCTAGCTCAGAAAGACAAGCAAACTATGTTGAGTTTGACGAAGGAGAAGAGCTTTTGCTAATGGCACACGTGGAGCTACAAGGATCAAAGATGGAAGATCTGTGGTTTCTAGACAATGGATGCAGCAACCATATGACTAGAAAGAAGAAGTGGTTCCTTGAGATTGATGAGAGCTTCAGGCACTCGGTGAAACTTGGAAATAATACATGGATGATAGTCCAAGGGAAAGGAAGCATCAGGATCAAAGCAAATGGCTTGATGCAAGTCATTCAAGATGTTTACTATGTCCCGGAGCTGAGCAACAATCTTCTGAGCCTAGGACAGCTGCAAGAAAGGAATCTCGCGATTCTGATGCTAGACGGTAAATGCAAAATCTTTCATCCAACAAGAGGGCTCATCATCGAAACTCAAATGAGTGCGAAACGGATGTTTGTGATTGTTGTGCAAGCGATAGGATCTGAATCTTGCTTTCAGATCGAAGCCTCAAATGATGTTCATCTCTAGCACTGCAGATTCGCCCACTTGAATTATAAAAGCTTGCAGATACTAAGTTCTAAGGGAATGGTGAATGGTCTTCCTCACATTGGATCATTTAAAAGGGTGTGCGAGAACTGTCTGGTTGGGAAGCAGAAGCGAGAATCATTTCAAAAGAAGAGTTCATGGAGAGCTTCGAAGAATCTGCAACTGATACACTCTGACATATGTGGTCCGATCACACCCGTTTCCACTGGTCAAAAGAGGTATCTTCTCACTTTCATTTACGATTACAGCAGGAAGATGTGGAGTTACTTGATTTCAGAGAAATAAGAGGCGTTTCAAACATTCAAGAATTATAAAGCAAGTGTGGAGAAAGAATCAGGTCTGTCAGTTTGCTGCTTGAGAACAGATCGAGGAGGAGAATTCTGTTCAAAAGAGTTTGAAGAGTTCTGTAAAGCTCATGGCATCAAACGCCAACTGACAGCGGCCTATACGCCTCAACTGAACGGAGTGGCTGAAAGGAGAAACCAGACCATTATGAATCTGGTTCGCAGCACACTCTCTGAGAGAAAAATGCCAAAAAAGTTTTGGGCAGAAGGAGTCAAGTGGATAACATATGTCCTCAACCGCAGTCCAATAACTGCATTGCAAGATCAAGCTCCGGAAGAAGTATGGAGCGGATTCAAACCTAATGTGAAGCATTTCAAGGTTTTTGGATGCATTGGTCACGTTCACATACCGGAGGCAAAGCGAACAAAACTCGATAACAAGAGCTGCAAGTGCGTCTTCCTTGGAATCAGTGAAAAATCAAAGGCTTATCGGATGTACAATCCCATTTCGAAGAAGATCATAGTTAGCAGAGACGTGGTCTTTGAAGAAACAGAGAATTGGGATTGGGGAAAGAAAAATGCGGAAGCAGTGATCGATCCATCAGATGTGCTTACTTAGGAGAATGATGGAGAAGACATGGCTGTCGAGGTAGAGTATCTGCAAGAAGAAGAAAATCATGAAGAGGAGCATGAAAAAGAGCACGAAACAGAAAATAAAGAAATTGAAGGAGACACGCACACTGAAACCAATACAGCAGAGCCTGAAGCAGATAGATCCAGACCGTTGCGAGAAATCAGAAAACCCAACTATTTGCGTGATTATGAGTGTGGATAGGTTCTGCTAGATGAAGAAGTAGCTACTTACTTTCTAGATGATTGCTTGTTCGATGATCAAGTCCTGCAAGTTGTCACTGCACTCGCAGATCCTACAACTTATGAAGAAGCTGTGAGACATCCTGAATGGAGAGAGGCAATGAAAGCAGAAATCGATTCCATTGAAAAAAATCAGACTTGGGAGCTATCTGTAATACCCAAAGGCACAAAGACAATCAGAGTCAAATGGGTATTCAAGACCAAATATAATGAAGATGGTGAAATCGACAAGTTCAAAGCCAGGTTGGTCGCTAAAGGATATGCACAACGGATCAGAGTCGATTATAATGAAGTTTATGCGTCGGTCGCAAGGTGGGATACTATTCGAATGATTGTTGCTACTGATGCTTACAAGAATTGGGCTATTTATCAACTCGATGTGAAGAGCGCGTTTTTACACGGAGAGTTACACGAAATCGTCTATGTCGATCAGCCACAAGGTTATGTTAAAAGAGGAAGTGAAAGGAAAGCTTACAGATTGAGAAAAGCTCTATACGGTTTAAAGCAAGCTCCAAGAGCGTGGTTTAGCAAGATCGAGAGTTACTTCATTCGGGAAGGATTTGAGAAATGCGATTCTGAGCACACTCTGTTTGTCAAAACAGAGCAACAAGGTTAGATTCTCATCGTAAGCTTTTATGTTGATGATCTAATCTTTACTGGTAATTGTGAAGATATGATTCTGAAATTCAAAGGGTCAATGAAGAAGAACTTCGACATGACTGATTTGGGGAGGATGCGGTATTTTCTTGGAGTGGAGATATTACAAAGGAATGAAGGAATCTATTTGTGTCAAAAGAAGTTTGCAAGAGAAGTTCTTTCAAGATTTGAGATGGAATCAAGCAATGGAGTGAACAATCCAATTGTTCCAGGGGTAAAGCTCTCAAAGAAAGGAGGAGGAGCAGTTATGGATACCACACTCTATAAGCAAATGATAGGTAGCTTGATGTATCTTATGGTGACATGACCTGATTTTTGTTTCGTTGTTGGTCTTGCTATTCGATACATGGAGAATCCTATTGAAGCACATTTTCAAGTGCTAAAGAGAATGCTCAGATATGTGAAGAACACGGTGGAGCTTGGATTAATGTATAAGCGTGGAGGAAACAGGGAGTTTCAAGCTTATACCGACAGTGATTATGCAGGAGATTTGGATGATCGGAAAAGCACATCCGAGTTTGTGTTCTTAATGGCTGGAGGAGTTGTTTCATGGAGTTCAAAGAAGCAATCCATCGTCGCTTTATCCACCACGGAAGCATAATATATTGCTGCAGTTTCATGTGCGACACAAGGAATCTGGATGACAAGGGTTCTTAGCAAAATTAGAGAGAATGGAGAAGATTGCATTACAATCAAATGCGACAACATCTCAACCATTCAACTTTCTAAAAATCCAGTGCATCATGGTCGTAGTAAACATATTGAGGTATGATTTCATTATTTAAGAGATTTAACCAAAGAAGGAAAAATGAAATTGATACACTGTTGAACGCAAGATCAGCTGGCCGATATCATGACTAAACCGTTGAAGCTAGACAAGTACAAGAAGCTGAGGGAGTTGTTGGGTCTTGTTGAAGTACCAAAGTAAACTGATATACTTACAGATATCAGTTTAGGGAAGGAATTTGTTAGTGTTATTTGATTTATTATTTGGAATTAGTCATAGTAGTGGGAATAAGCTCCGAAAATGTAGGAGCCGTGGTTGTTTATTTTTGAATGTTTCAATGTTTGATTAAGTCCTCCGATTGTGTAGGAGGCAGTTTATGTATTTGGCTATTTAATGTCACTCAATGAATAAGAAAAGTAAGAGTTTTTAGTCTTATCATTCGACTCTGTTTTTCTCTGTTGATAACAGGTACATGACGGCATTAGAATCATTTTCCAAGCCAAATCCTATGCATGCATGCTCTACAAATAGGTTCTAAGACTCCATTATCACTGACTTTAGCATTCATCATAATCATTAACGTGTGCGTAGTCCCATTCCCTGACCATAACCCAGTCGCACAATCACTTTACACAGTTTTATCCTTTTGTCTTTATACATTTGTAGTTGCTGCTTTGCTATTATTTCATGCCAGATATAATGTTCAACTTCAACCCCTAAGACTCTCTTCTTAGTTCTCCCTTGCTCTTACGACTTGGTACTAGACAATAGTTTATGAGTTTTGCTAACAACCTTATATTTTCCATTGAAAATTACTCAAAAAAATTTTGGTTTCAATTTCTTTATTATGGTCAGCAGCAAGTTGCCAATCGTAGTGAACGACGGTCGCAACTTACTGTCAATTGAAATAAATAAAAAATTGAACAATTTTCAGTGGAAAATAGAGGATATATAGCAACGTTTATCTTATACGTATTGGATCCCTTCTGATGTTTATCCTTGGTTTACATTTTGCAAACTCGTTGTACACCTATGTTTATGTGTCTTAGCTTTTCTGTTCTTCCAAGTTTGTAACTTGTAAGCCACCTAGGGAAGACGTTTTTCTTCCGTTTTCTATTTATTTACAATAAATCGTTATTTAAGTGTTTTTATGCATTGTCTCGACCACTGTTCTTTCTAACGCGTAGTTGATATAGCGCTTTTTCCAGGATATATCTGTATATTAAAAAAGGCAATTGTTTGACATTGTTCATTTGTGATATCTAGTAGTTTAAGCAATGTGTAAGATTCTTTACTATTAGTAATTTGTCACGTCTATATCATGCAAATTACAAACTATTTAACTAGTAGTACTCACTGCGAATGTAAATCCTTGAAGATTCGAAAATGAACCCCAATGTAGTTTTCACCTGAATTGTTTTCAAACGACAATGTAGGACCATTTTTTTCAACAACATCAACTAAGTCATATAAATTTTCCATTACATAAATCGTCTTCACATTTTCATACTTCAATATGTACTCACATAACGGTAAATATAATAAAACACAGATAATAGTATCATGCCCGACACAAACAATTAACAAGTTATATACCATGGTTTTAAAAGAATAAAATTCAAAACAAACTTTATTATATACTAAGCCGTTTTTGGAGCTTTTTTTTTGCAAGGCACATTTTTTGGAGCTTTTATTATATACTAAGCCGGAGCTTTTATTCTATCTAAACCATAAACTCAACCTATTCGAATAATAGCTATGAGTTTGAGTTTATGCATAAAAATAAAAACATGGATCGGACATAAAGTCCAGTATGAGTAACACTATAACCTAAACACGAAATGAAGCGAGACGTCGTCTCCTAGCGAAACGAGTTTTCCTCTAATTAATTTCACATCGTCAGTTTCATCTTATCAGAAAGATTGAACATCATAGCATAAAACATAATCATAGAACAACAATAATTGTGCCCTACGCTTAATACCATATAACGTTTCATTTTAAAATTTTGGCTGCCTCTCAAGGCTTCCACCATCTTTCTTGAAAAATGTTATATTTTAACGTTTGGTTGTCGTTCAGGCCTTACGCCATTGTTCTCGAACAATGTCGTGTTTAGACAATTCTTTTCCACTCTAGCCTTACGCCATCATTCTTGAATAACCTCGTGTTTAGACGATTGGTTGCCACTTTAGACCTTACGCCATCGTTTTGGAATAATGTTATAGTCTAACATTTGCTTTCCACTTAGGTCTTACACCGTCATTCTCGAATAATGATATTATCTAACATTTGGTTGCCACTTGGGCCTTACACCATCGGTCTCGAATAATGTTACATTCTTATATTTAGTTGCAACTTAGGCCTTACACCAACAATAATCCTTACGTTTAGATCAAAATCTTTCCAATTCTTTAGAAAAAATATTTTTACTTTACCTTGTAAACGATACTACTTATAATTTTTTAGCTTTCCTAAGATTAGCTCTTTTTCTTATTTTTACATAGGTTCTTACATTTTGATATATCATTTCTCTTCATAATTTCACTAGTATGAAATTCAAATTAAACATTCTTGGAATCTTTTTCCAAAAAGCTTTCTATCGCTTGTTAGTTCAATAGTTATCACATGTCTAACCCAATAGCTATTTCAAGTCTAACAATTTGTTGCCGCACTTCTTAGGTCATCGCAAGTTTAGTGCTATCACACTTCTAAAGCCATCGCAAGTCTAAGCGGATGTGGTACTAAGCTATTGCATGTCTAGGTTATCTCAAATCTAAGCAATCACATGTATAAGATATCACATATCTAGGCTATCACATATCTAATCAATCACATGTTTAAGATGGAAAATCGGTAATTAAGTGGAAAATTAATATAATTCCTAATAAACTAAACACTTTTAACTAATTCTTTACACATGTCATTTGTTTATTCATCATTTTTATTATACTATATAGGTACGTGTTCTATATACCAAAGTTTGTTTTCTTAATTACTCTTTAATTAATTTCTTTGTTTAAGTAACTTGTTTATTGAGGAAATTCCCGACTTGCCATTTAATTCATAATAATTCGAAGGTTCAAATGAAAACCCCCCAAAGTTAACAAGAATTCGAAAACTCTTTCCTTTACCTTTAGTAAAAATCCCGAATTAAAATATAAAATTTTAATATTTTTAAATATTAATTTTCAACCAAAATAATCCATATTCCGCCTAGAAAATCATATTAAATTAATTTCTTATCCGAAAGTTATGAAAATTAAAGCTCATTTGACAGCCACATATGTATAGATTCATCATATTATCATCATGGTTACCATCATTCAAAATTTTAGAAATATGCTAAAATCCAATTCCAAATGGATTTAGATGTGAAAGAGGGTAAATATTACTCACCTAAGTTCTTTAATTCTTTCTTGAACGTACAGGTTTAAAACATCTCTTTCGTATCATGAAATGGATAGTGTGTATCACGAAAGGGATAGTATTTGATTAAGTCTAATAACTTTGTTCCTTAACTCTTTCGTATCACGATGTACTATCCCTTTTGATCGTCTAAGATATGTTAAATTTGGTTCCATAGATAAGTCCTCATGCGCCTTCGGTTCCACTACCTTACTAGGATCATGCGCACTTTTCCTCACATGCGACATATGAAAAACATTATGCACACCCACCAAACTACAAGATAACCAGACATGATATGGGAGTTTACCAATCCTCTCATCACTGGAAATTGACCTACATATCTAGGATCTAATTTCCTCGCATTCCCAAAGTACATAACACCTCGCATAGGTGAATGCTTCACAAATACATGGTCACCTACCGTGTTTGCGATGAAAAATTCTATCGATTAGAAAACCGTTGAAATGTAATAATAAAACCACAAGCGCACAGGATATAATCGTAGTACGTATGCAAGTACAGATCGATCCACGGAGAAAGCAAAAATTCTAAGATCACTCAATTAAATTAGCCCAAAGTTGAAAGGAGATTGTTAACTAAAAATTATCTAAAAATGAAACTAAAACTATAGTGAATATGAGAATAAAACTATGAGATTAAGGAGCAATTTAGAGGTAAATCCACTCCCAATAATTCTTATAAATTAACACAAAATTAATCTATAATTTAAATTCAAATAGAAATTATTGATGTGCTTATTACAAGCATGACCTTTTTGTGCTATTAATTAGCAAAATGTAAACTATCAAACTCTAGCACACCATTCAAACCCACTTCTAAAATCTCATGAAAATGATCATTAAGCATGATCTATTTACTATGAACTGTTGAAAATAATATTTTAATATTTTGATGATAACAACTATATGACAGTACCTCTAATTTGTTTATTGAGGTATTGCAGATCATGTAGATATACAGTAGAGGAAAAAAGTTTTCAGAATGATAGAAAAGTATGGTTATAATGATGGATTGCTGAAAAAATTGCAAGAGATAAGAATCAAACTCAGATCACTAAGGAGAGAAACATGCCTTAAAAACTTTACTACATGCCACTTCAATTTAAAGGATGCAGTAATGTTTCATTTGTCCCCTTATAGCATGAGAAATGAAATAGTTGGAAAAAGTGACAAATACGGGATTCGAACCCAGCTCTCATAGGAGAGATCACACACTCAATCCAACTTGCCGAAACTGCTTTAACTCGTTCATTTATTAACATTTTTATAAGGACACGAAAAGCAGAAAATTAAATTGTTGTAAAATCTACTACAATGGGATTCGAACCCATGCGCCACCAAGACATAAGCCATGAACTGAACAACCATGCTACCAGTACATTTGGTTAATACTTGGTGTACAGCCATATATTGCAAGGTTAAGGTCGAAATTTATATTCAAAAAATAGAGCAATGGTGGGACTCAAACACAAGCCACCCAAGATAGAAATCATGTGCACTACCACTAGGCTATAGCCACTTCTGAAAAGACATTGGCTAATGATTTTATATGACCATTATGAAACGAAGGGTTATAGTGCCTTTTCAAGCCTTTTCTTCATATTGCAAATTTTTAATGGTTGCGTCTCTTCCAAACTGAATTGCTGAAGGGTAACTTCTATTCAATGGCATCTTATCGTTCCTATATAAGCCTCACACCGTCCCAAAAGAAAGACACACAATCCTATTCTCTCAAATCATTCTCATATTGCTTTCAAATGCTCCAACTTCCATATTCTTTCTAAAAGAAAATTTAGACCAGTGCTATTTCACTCCACAACATACAATTCTGGTTCTAATCTACTTTCTAACCTCTACACACCCATTCTGCATCATTTTTCCAGGTTATAGAAGTTGTAATCCAGTTCGACTACATAGTGTATTGAAGACACAATATATAGTCAAGTTATTACTTTGTAAAAGAAAATATTGAAGTCCCGTTCGGTTGCTCGGGCAAGTATACTGAAATCATGTTCTGCTGCTCAGGTGCCTATTCCTTCGGGCGAAATGAGGGTGATAATTAAATTGCAGAAGGAGTCTGAGACTGGATGTATGACTGGAGGTCCGAACCAGTATAATAACTTTGATGTGATTGCTTCTCGCTTTACTTTTTTTTTATTCGCGCTGCTATTATATTTATATTGCTACTGCTGTGATTACCCCATGTCAACTCTGTCTATATATTTGGCCATCATCGATCTAGTGCATAGCGAGTAACAAGTGATATCAGAGCTTGGAATTCTGTCAATTATCACAACATACTAGAATAATGGTCAAGAAAAGACCAACCGAAATACATCAAGCAAAATCCCCATCAAAGCCACCAATGAGGACTATAAGAAGGTACTTTCTGATTTACAAATTTCAGTAAAAGATAATAATGAATTAGTTAGTACAAGCGATAAGATCTCAAAGCTTAATTTTATTATTTTAGAAAAATTGAAATCTGTCGAACTTGAAAATGAGAAATTGAAAAATGAGAAATTAAATTTAGAAAATCTACTTGGTGTTTTAAAAAATAATTTTATAACTCTTAAAGATTTTCTAGATGAACAAAACACCTTATTTGAAAAAGGAGAGAAAAAATTTCAAAAGAAAATTTTGATTTGAAAAGACAAAATGATTTATTACGATTCCCTTTAGATAATTCAGTATCTCAAAATTGTATTCTCAAAAATGAGAATTGTACGTTAAAAAACGAGAATTTTGAATTAAACGAGAAGATTGATATTTTGAAAAATAGTAATATTTCTTTTGAAAATAACAATTGTGACTTTAAAACTAAATTTGAAAAACGTAAAAATGAATCTTTGAAATTTAATAAAGGTCAAAATGATTTAAACACGATTTTATCTAGTTCTAGACCTTTACATGATAAAAGTGGTTTAGAATATAATAAAACTGATTGTAGAAATAAGATAAGATACACTTTGATGTATAGTAAAAACGTTATAAGTACTATTATGACCAATAATGTTTATAATATCTCTAGTAGTACAAAATCATTGATGGGAAATATAAACAAAAATTAGCTAAGTATTTGGGTTCTTGTTAATTGAAAAAACAGAGAAAAATACATTGATGATTATTTTGATACAGTAGTTAATAATGAAAATTATATTTTTAAAGGTTCCACTGCATCCTCTTGGATATGGTTACCTTTAACATAACCCTTGGACCCTAACATAGGAATACCAAAATATATAATTTATTTTTTGCAGATACCCAAGAAAGATAAAAGGATGCGATGAATTTCGAATAACAAATATTCCCTACATACAATGAAGAACGAGCATTTATAGATAATGGAACTGCAGCAAATTCGGCAAATCTAACTCATTTTTTAAATATAGTTTGGGGTAGGTACTTTTAAAAGAGTATCAAAAAGGAATATTTTTGAAATAAATAAATTAGATACTCTTTTTATATAATACCTTGCTTTCAAAGGTACTAGAAATATAGTGTTGAAAATTATTTCAAGTAAAATAAATTTATTTTTTGAAAGCAATAAATATTTTGTTTAAAAAGGTACAACTATGATTCATATTGTTTGAATCATTTTTTTGTATCTAATGTTAGTCAATATTATGTATATTTTGTTAAACTATTTTTTGAAAATTGGCTAATAACTACAGACTTTCAACTTTTTTGTTGATGACAAAGCGGGAGAAAATTGAAGCATATTTATAAGGGGAGTATATAATTCAGGGGAACGGATATTAAGGAAGAGCAATATAATATTATTTTAGAAAGTCATATGGTTGTCATCATCAAAAAGGAGAAAAATGTTAAAAATAATATTTTAATATTTTGATGATAACAACAATATGACAAAACTACTAATTTATTTATTGAGGTATTGCAGATCATGTAGATATACAGCAGAGGAAAAAAGTTTTAACAATGATAGAAAAGTATGGTTATAGTGGACTGCTGAAAAAATGCAAGAGACAAGAATCAAACTCAAGTCACTAAGGAGAGACACATGCCTTAACAACTTTACTACATAACACTTCAATTTAAAGGATGCAGTAATGTTTTATTTGTCCCCTTGTAGCATGCGAAATGAAATAGTTGGAAAAAGTGACAAATACGGGACTCGAACCCAGATCGCATAGGAGAGATCACGCACTCAATCCAACTTGCCAAAACTGCTCTTATTCATTTGTTTATTAACATTTTTTTAAGGATACGAAAAAGCAGAAAATTAAATTGTTGTAAAATCTACTACAGTGGGATTTGAACCCATGCACCACCAAGAAATAAGCCATGAACTTACCAACCATGCTACCAGTACATTTGGTTAATACTCGGTGCACAGCCATATATTGCAAGGTTAAGGCCGAAATTTATTTTCAAAAAATAGAGCAAAGGCAGGACTCAAACCCAAGCCACCCAAGATAGAAAGCATGCGCACTACCACTAGGCTACAACCACTTCTGAAAAGACATTTGCTAATGGTTGTATATGACCGTTATGAAACGAATGGTTATAGTGCCTTTTCAAGCCTTTTCTTCATATTGCAAATTTTTAATGGTTGCGTCTCTTCCGAACTGAATTGCTGAAGGGTTACTTCTATTCAATGGCATCCTATCGTTCCTATATAAGCCTCACACCATCCCAAAAGAAAGACACACAATCTTATTCTCTCAAATCATTCTCAAATTGCTTTCGAATGCTCCAACTTCTTTCTAAAAGAAAATTTAGACCAGTGCTATTTCACTCCACAACATACAATTCTGGTTCTAATCCACTTTCTAACCTCTGCACACTCATTCTGCATCATTTTTACAGGTTATAGAAGTTGTACTCCAGTTCGACTACTCAGTGTATTTGTAACGACCCGTTTTTATGTACCCTTTGAATCAGCAATAAATCACACATGTCCAACTCAAATTGCAGGAATAAGTGGATCATTAAGGGTAGGGAGAAAATAAAGGCAGAACAGAATCTCACACGAATGGAATAACATATATTATTTCAATAATAATCTTTACATCAGAAAATTTTAAAATACAATATCAGAGTCTAACCTAGATTCAGCCTGGACAGTTATAAACCCCTGTCCTTACAAATGCTGAAAACAACAAAACAACTTCAATAGATGTAGCGGATAATAGAATACGTCCATACGATGATGAAGATCTCCAGCTCTCCTCTGGAAACTCCAACCGTCTTCCACTAAACCTGAAACTACTCGGATCTGACCCGAGTATTAAAAATACCCGGATCAGGCTTGATAAATCAGCGTGAGATACTTGAAGTTTAAAAAGACTATGTTATCAAAACCTTTGAAAAGACGGGTATCTCATAAGACCACGCCCACACATAAACACGGACGGGTTTTTACCTTATGATAACCAAAACACTTTATACCAAAATACACTTGATATTATTTTTAATGACATTCTTTTGAAAACACTTTTCGGATAAACTTATTCAAATAAGGTATCAATATCTGGACTAAGTCTAAGGTAACATATCCGGACTAGGTCAACAGAATATACCGAATGGAATATATGATACCAGAAAGGGGTAGCTGAAATGTTTGCAAGTCATTACAGCTATTTTGGGAATACAATCAAAACCATAAATCTTGTATTAGGGCTGGATTTCCAACATGATAGGGAACTACTGACCTTTTCTCCGATCGACGCATAACAAACATAGTTCCCACGGTGCCTTAATCGCTTTTCTCAAACTAGTCACTAGGAACTATACTTGCTATACTACCACTGATAACCGGTAGTTCCCTTCTCAAGCTAACCACTTTATCAAAATGGGGCAATAAATGCCTTGAGGGACGTATCCCCCAAAAGGCCCAACGTATTGGACACCACCATACATACTCACTTATTCCGAATTTGTGTCTGTCTGACCACATAGCATCCCATCATAACCGGGGTGTGACGCTCGTGAGGCTACGCTCAATTTCTTCAAAGCCACGCTTTTCATACAAAGCCACGCTTTGATCATAACAGGTTTCACTTTGAATGTCACACTGCCATTCCTTTGGTCACTATTTGACTCCCACAAGCATACAACCTCTGAGCTCGTATGTCTCAGAGAAGGGTGTTAAGCTAAGAGAAGTTGCCTTCTCCGCCACCAAGCAGATGTATATTTGTAAAAGTCAAACGTTGTGTCTCAGAAATGCAATGTCAGACATTCGTCCATACAAGTTCGTTCTAGGACTGAACGAAACCGAAGGCACTTTCCTCAGCCATTACTAGGAGAGAAGCCCTTGCAATCCGAAAAAAATCTCCAGAACGAGGAGACCACTTCTATAAATAACTCTATAATGGGAGCGACCCAGAGCATGTCAACAAGCACTCCTCACGCTATGAAGATCCACAGTCTTCAATAATCATCATCTTCAATATGTCTTCACTTTCGAACGTATACATTGGTTCGAAGTGGTTTTCGGATAGGGATCACCAAAATCCGATCCCGGTTCCTTCGAATAGGAATCACCCAAATCCGATCCCGATTCCTTCGTACCAATCATCGATAAAAAGATGTTAAGTGGTTAATTAACATTCAAAGAATTTATTTCTTTTCTTTTATCTTGGAAAAACTTAAATATGACTTTTAGAGCATTCGGGCTTTCCTTTCGATCTATTCCACCCCTCCCTTAAAAAGAGAAAACATAGGCCAAGTAAGTTCAAGGCACTGGTTGCTCCATCCCTAACCTTAGTTAAACACCTTGTTTTATCTTCCCAGATCTCATAGGTGGGACAAATGTACTAGTCGTTTCCGCATACTCAGTTTGTTATTATATTCAATCTTCTTCACTTTTTTCTTAAATGGTATAAACAATTCCTCTTAACCATTTATTCAAACTCTTATTAAAACTTCCAAATAATCTTTAAATTACTTAAATATTCTTTTAAAATCATTCACAAAATATTTAGGAAAAAATTGTTAAGCTTAAACTCATATTCAAAAGGTTATAGAATTCGCAGAACAAAAGTGCTGTGGAAAGTTCTATATAAGCTTATTTGATTTAAACAACTTTTTAATATTTGAAAATTCATATTTTCCATTACAAATCAATTTTAAACCATTTTAATAGATTTATCAAATTTATTTCATATTTTTAATCATTTAAAAATATCATTTATAAAGAAATCCCCTTTTTGGATTACGAACTGCAAAACCGCATTGTTTTAAGAAAATTGTTTTGGACATATTTCAAGCTCTACTTGATGAAATTTTGATTTTCTTTCTTCGTTGGAAAATTGTTATCATTGTGGACCAAAGAATATTTATTTCAAAGAAATCCGACTTATAAATCATTCTCTACGTTAATTTGAAGTTACGGGTCGAAATTTACGAACTACCGCTATGCGACGAGCTCGATTTTGACCAATTTTGTGAATTGCTTCAGAACTTATCGTAAACACTTTGAATTTGTTTTAAATCATATTTAAACTATTTTAACTTATTTAAAACAATATTTTCATCATTTCAAACTCATTTTTCATTTCATTTCATATTATATTGTTATAATATCATTTTCAATGTTTTTAGATATTTTGAATTCATTAAAAGGCTAAGTAATTTCCATACACATATTTCTATGGATTTAAATTCTTATTTAATTAACTATGCTTACAAACCATTTCTCTTATCATTTATCAAATAAGTTATCAACCACATAAACAATCATATGATCATCCAATTTCACATCCAAGTTATCAAACATTTAATTATCCAACATATATCAAACTTTTCATATAATTAACTTGAAATATTTTTATAAATTAGTAACTTTAAAATTTGAGTACTTACCGTTAACCAAATTGTTCACTTCCTACCAACATTCATTTAATCCAACACTTCACTAAATCATCTTATCTTCACCAAATCTTTTTCATAGACTTTCCTCTTGATTCCGGCAGCACTTCCTTCTCTTTTTCTCGCTCCGGAGCTTTTCAACTTGCATCCTTCCTTCCATAGGTTCGACCTCCTCTTGATCTTTCTCTTCCTCCATCGTTTCATCACTTCTTAGATGCTAAACCATGTTTTAATGGTATTCTAAGGTCTTTGGAAAAGTTTGGTGGTGTTTGGACTTTGTTTGGTACGGTTTTGCAAAAGTTAGTAAGGAAAAGAGAAGAGAAGAAAAAGCCATTAAGTGGAGAAAAGCTTTGAAAAAGGAAGAAGAAGTGAAAAAAAATGAGAAAGCAGATGCTTATTTATAGAAAAAGTTTTGGATTAAAATAATATTATGTGTAACGACCCGTTGTTTTGGACCATTCAAATCGACAATAAATCCACACATGTCGGACTTGAATAATTCAAAATAATAGATTGTAAATTTAAATTTGTAAACACTCAGCATATACAGTAAATAAATAAATCACAGAATCACAGACACAGAGTAATACAATAATACGCAGCGGAAAAGATAAAATAGTAGTTCATGAAGCTTCTATATAAACATCAGAGTTAAAAATAAAATACAACAGAATATCTCAAATGCAGTGAAGTCTCTAGTACAATAGATGACTTCTCTGAACAAATCAATTAGAAGAGCTGAAAGCTGAGGCGATAGTTGGATCTCCAAAGGAAGCTCCAAACTCCAAAGGTGAGTCTCAAATGCTGTATCACTCGGTCTGACCCGAGCGTAAAGAAAAACACAAAACACTCGAGTCAGGATTAATATTCTTATATCAATAAATCCAACTCAAGTGAAATATCAACTAAAATACAAGTAACTTAAAGGATGTCTGGGATAACCATCCTCTAAGGATCTGCGGAACTATCTACAAGGTGGAAATATACATTATAACACCGTGGTCATTTCAATTTAATTTATACTTCAAAACCCAAATATTATTTCATTTCAAATATAACTATTTTCCAAGATAGTATATATATTAATTAATTTGTAAAGTAAAGCATTATAATTTCCTCAAGTCTCGCAAATCGATTCAAATCAACTTTAAATTCCAAATTCAAATTTATTCAAAGCCCAATTCATCAATTCAATTCAGTTCTAAATATACCATTTAAATTTTCAATATATTTCAAAGCTTTAATATTCAACATTTTCGAAGTTAAATTTAACAGTTTCATATAGCTCTTGATTTAACTTCATCATTATTTAATCAGGGAATATTCACTTAATAAATTCAATATCATTTAAATAGCCTTAAATTACATTTTTACTAAATATTTCCTTAAATTTATTTAAATAAGAAATATTCATTAAATTTCTTAAATCAAACCCAAGTTATAAATCATATCTTAAATCTCAATTTCAATAAGTTTCAAATCGGTTTAATTAAATAAAATTATCTTCCCAACCTTAACTTATTCAAATTATTACCAATATCTACTTTGAAATATAAATTTAAATACTTAACCATATTATATGTATTAAATTAATCTTAACTAAATTAAATATTATTATTGAATCTATATATATCATTACCATTTATATATAATATTTTAAGAATCAACATTTATTAAAAACCATATATTTCTTCCCAAATCCATAGAATTTATTTTCAAAATATTTATATATATGGACGAACGGTGCCTGTATATAATTTCCTATCCAATGGTCAAGTGATATGGATATTTATCATTTCAATCCGTAATTTAAATATATACGGGTAGATACCATTTCGACCCGTAATCCCAAATTCAATCAATGAAAATCACTTGGGTCTATCATTTCAACCCATAACGATTTTCTCATATTCTAAAGTCCGTTGGGGTATGTATCATCTCAACCCATAGTGAATTCTATTTTAGCAGGGAACTTGCAGAGTGATAAGAGATATGATAATAACATAGCAGACATATATCATTAATATAAATAATAGATAATAGTGTCAGATGTCACAGGTGAAAAGATACAGATAATAGCATATATAACAATGTAAATAACTAACAACAGCATATTTCAATTGTCGTTTCAATTGAAATCAAATTTAATAAATATAAGAATGTTAAATCGTGAGTGATTACTCACCTTTCGAGGGTAGAGGGACATACAATTAAGTTGAGTTAAGAAATCCGAGCACGAATCCCAAAGCAAAGCAGGATCGACACGAATTAGATGGACAAAGCTGATAAAGAGGAATTGATGAGAACGAATCAGAATCAAAACTAGAACGATGAAGATAAACGGTATAAGCGACTTATATAACCATATATAACTATATATATAAAATCATGCTCTAAATTCAAATGTATTAAATTAAATATATATTCATATTTCAAAATCATTGTTTTAAATTAAACACAAATATTAAAAATAAACCTATTTACAAGGTATATTTTGAAATAAATATATATATATATATACTTTGAAATCGACAATATATCTAACAAATATAAAACTGGTATATATATATATACTTATTGTTCTATATAGGATAATATCAAAAGATCAAATGTCTACATCTTCCCTAGATTTCGGAATAGACTTAAACCAGATTATAAAATTCATAACCATTTATACATAAACGCGCTAAAATATAAAACATATATATATTCGGTATAATACAAACAACTTACCTAACAATACTTAAGAGAACATATACGTACATATGAGAACTTTATAGTTCATTTTCTTTTCAAGATTCCCAGATAAAATAAACATAATACATATACACGAACGCAACCGTTATAAAATTTTCTTAATAGTATATTAAATTGCAAATATTAATACTGTAACTTACTTGCAAAACTAATATGTATTATAAACAACTGCCGTACTCAAGTATTCAACTAACAGATTTTTTTCTTTTACAACCTATGTGCAGCAGCAAAATATAAACTATATAAAAATTCAATAGAATAATATAATTCACCAACAGATTTTCCAACAAAATAAAATAAAATAGACTACAAATTTAAGCTGTTGAACTATAAGTAGACTATAACAGTTTGAAATTTTTTATGTATATAAGTAGACTATAAATATGATACTGTAACTTATTAAAAAAACAATTACTAACAGATAATATAGCATATATATCTCTACAAATCGTATAACATAGCAACACATATCATATATAAACTATCTATATATAAAAAATTTCAAAACTCTGTTCAAAATAATATAAATCTCACCCTCCTGATAATAAAGTATACATATATGTCCTTATATATAGAGGCACGGTAGTGGCTAACGGCAAGGCGGAGCACGAGGTTTGGAGCGGCATACGTGAACGTGGCTGCGGGTCTTGGTGCATGCGAATCCGGGTGGGCAACGCCAGAGAGGCGGAGTACGTGAGGCTGTTCTTAGTTGCAGGGAGGAGGTGATGTGAAGTGGTGGTGGATGGGAGGGAGATGCGAAGAGGGGAAGGCCGGTGGTTCTCGGCCAGGGCTGGTGCTGATGTGATGGCCGTGAAGCCTCACGCGGGGGACGGGTGAATGGCCGGCTGCCGTTGACGAACGGGGGGGAGCATGCATGAGCACGGTAGTGATGAGGAGAAAGCCATGCGGCATGGATTGAGTAACGAAGGGGTGGGCTTCAAACAGGAAGAAAGAGAAGAAGGAAAAAAGTTGGAGAAGAACAGCAGGCTACCACTAAATATGCTTCCATTTTATATTATAGATATTTGTTTAGAATAACCAACGCATAACAAAGAATAAGAATAGACCGTGGATAAAGTATGAAATGGCAATAGCCACTCAAGCTTGATTATTATATAAATTTATTTATATGTGAAACGTAAGTACAAAGAAGAAGGGAAAAGACACCGGTTACAGTAAATAAAAATAGGAATAGAAGAGTCAGCACTGTTATAAAGTGAACAGTGGAACAGTGCAGGTCACACAGTATATGCCAGTAAAGAAATAGCAACGGCTATCCCAAAATGTAGCTGAATCATTAAGGCAAATTAATAGTTTGATTGCATAGCACGTTTCAAATTTGGAGAGGCACGGGAAGTAACGGTTGAAATTTGTGGTACCGATACGACGAACAGATATATCATATCCGTCGCGTAGCAGACCTCAAAATAGAGAAATAAATATACCGTGGTGATTAGCACGATGTGACGATCAAACCGGTATACAGATATCAGTGATAGGATCATCCGATCAAAAGTCGATACAGACATTAATATACGTTGCTATTCCGTACGGAAAAATCCAAACGGAGCTAGAAACGTCCGAAATTTGCGAAATGAATTACGCAATCTTATTCAGGATGCTCTAAATAAATTTTCTCCTGTTGACATATTTTGGTTTCGGAAAACTTTTAAATTCAACTGTTATTTACTAATTTAAATTTAATAGAATTACCTAACAGAATAAACTTCCATATTATTAACTGTATATTTACCATTTGTTATGCTTTTAAATACGTATTCCAAATATAAAAATTTTATTTCAAAATATTACTATTAAAATTTTTACCAAAATTCAATTAATTATGCTATTAAACTGCTAAAATTTTCAGGTCGTTACACTCTCCCCCACTCAAAACTTTTCATCCCCGAAAAGAAAGGTGGTAGGAGAATAGGACAACCAGAAGTAAAGTAGATAGATTGAAAGGCAATGATAACCAATTTATTTAAAATTGCATAAATTTACTTGAAATATTCATTTGAAAACTTCATTTGTAGTTCAATATTTATCTTTAATACTTTAATACCTTTCAAAACCCATTTGTAAAATTTCTTACTTTCTTTATAAATACCATTTATATGTTTAAATAACACCTTTATAAATATATGAAAACTATTTGAAAACCATTATTTACATTATTACTTATATTTACAAAGAAGCTATTTGAAAACATCAAATCCATAATTCATAATTTATAAATTTTATCTCAAAATATCTTTCAACATTATTAATTAATCAATAACCATTTACTTTAAATATGTTTTATTTAATTAAAACTCCTAAAATATTTATAACACTAAAATTTACTATTGAACCATGTAGTATATAAATAAAAATATTTAAAAAAAATATAGTCAATAAGGAAAAGAAGGAGGACTTGAAAAAACAGAATATAGGTGAATAAATAAAGTTGAGCAGATAAGGTAGATTCAAAAGAATAGTATCGGGCATGAATAATTAATTCAAACCAAAAAAATTTCAATATCAAATATTAATATAGAATTCCTTTGTTGAAAATACCTTTAAAATAAAATACTTTTATAACTCGATGTTTCAACAAGTTTATCCTTGTTCCTGTAGACTCTGGTAGTGCGTTGATCAGACGCAAAACTAGAATTCTCCAGGTACTTAGTAGACATGTTTCAACACCCAGTGAAAATACTGGAAAACTTTTAAAAACAGATATTGAAAGTACAATCCAAACAAAAAAAACAAACAAATCATGGATCGCAGATACACAATGGTTATGCTTGGGTCCTCCAGGAAACATCCGTACCTTTTAAGCATTCACTGCCTTGCGAATTTCGCCATGATAACAAAACTGTGGACCGCAGGATACATAATAATGGTTACACCTGGATCCCCCAGGAAACATCCATACCCCTTAAGCAATCTCTGCCTTGCGGATTACGCCACTAACACGACCATAGATCGCAGATACACAATGGTTATGCCTGGATCCCCCAGGAAACATCCGTACCTTTTAAGCAATCACTGCCTTGCGAATTACGCTATGCAGTCGAGTTCGTAAGACCATGGGTAACGCCATGGAATTCGAAGGACACTCGAGTATCATATCCGGAAAACCAAAAATCAGAGAGAATAATATCGATAGAATGAATCCAAGATGTGGCCACAAATCAGATATCAAGCAGAAGGCACTTTCCATATCTTTACTTCGAAAATATGTATCATATAGTACCTTTCAAATTAATTTCAAATATCATACTTATATAAAGTCCATTATATATAAGATTTCATTTTCAAATCAAATACTTTCCAAAATCAATAGTATATCAAATCACACTTATATAGACTTCAATTATATAAGATTTCACTTTTCAAATTGAGTACCTTTTCAAATCCATAGTTTTCGAATCAACATCATACTTATACAGACCAAATTTTTTATTTAAGTTCGATAACTCCCAAATCAAGTTTTCAGTAACACAAGGTTCTCAATTTCAATTTGTTTCAATATCAATGTATTTTTCAAAATCATATACGCTTTCACCAAATTATTCTTCCAAATCAAATATCTTCAGTTCCAAAGTTTCCAAAATAATAAATTTAGGAAATAAATCCAGATTTCCAAATCAATATAATTAAGTCAAACAATTCATTTCCAAAATCAATGGTTTTCAAAATCATCTTATATTTACATAAGGTCCATCTTATATCAGGATCAAAATTTCAAAAATAAATTTTGCTGTACGAAGAGCTATATGGGATTGAACATCTTTGCTTACTAAAAGTTTTGAATTTAGAATAGTTTTGTATATAAGATAGTTTGAAAAATAGTTTTGTAAATAATTTGTAAATAAAATAGTTTAAAATAGTTCGTTTTAAGAAGAATAAAAGAAAAATAGTTTGAAAATGGTTTTAAATTGATAGTAGTTTTGCATAAAAGAAATATTCCAATTAAATTACAAAAATATCCAACCCAACAACTTTCCATTTCAGCGTCAAGTATATCAATGATATTAGGATATAAGATGTACGTATGTCATCATTTCGCAAAATCACATTCGATCGCTCGCTCGATCACACAAGTTCGCTTTCGAACTAGTATTGTCCATTCGACTTCCCTAATGCGGATTTCGATATGGTTTCTCGACTAGAAGCTATCTGTCTCCTTGCATAGCCATATACTATGATAGAGAATTCTAGAATCAAGCCCAAAATCCATATCAAATATTCGCCATCAAGAATCAAATGAAAAATCCTAACACGAAATGGTGTAATTCACCTCGAACTTGTGTACTCAAACTTGGATCGTTCAATTATGCGAATAAAACAGCATACGTACAACTTGTGTATATAATTTCATGGAAAAAATTTCAAAACATTTCAAATCAAATTTTCATATAAGAAAAATTCAAAATAGCCTTATTCATTTACTTAACAAAACAGTTTCAACTTATTTAAATCATTACTACATACTTTAATCATACATACCAAACTTATATACTTTATACTTTTCAAAATTACTTAGCTTTGAAAAGATAACCTTGATTTGAAAGTGCTCGAACCTTCAAAATAGTCGAAGAAATCATATTTCAATCCAAGAGTTGGAAATCACCAACAAATCAGTAAATTAATTCCAAAAGATAGGGTTATATCAAATCAAATCCAAAACTCGAGGACTGAACACCGGCTTACTTCAAATCATTTTAAATACATATACATATATTCTTCGAATATCAAATCACACTTCGAAATTTGAAATCAAATTTGTTTCATAAAATCACTCGCGTAGCAAAGCTACTGAAGTGACCTATCCCCCACTCTGAAACTCGAAAATCAATGTCGATGATGCGTGCACTCATCACCGAAATTATTTTCCAGCGACATAAGTGAGTTCTGGACTTCTATTTTTTCAAACTTCTTTTGAATTTTCTTCGAAATCCTTCGAAACTCATTAAAATCATTTGAAACATTTCTTATTCGGGAGAAAAAAAAATACTTTTAAATCATATTATTATTATATATTTCAAAATCTTAAAACCAATTTCAAAACACCGGTGTTCAATTCTCGAATTTCAAATTTAAATTCCTTCAGTTATAAATCATTTTTAGATAAATCAAATTTCTTATATAATTTTTCAAAATTACAAATCCTTTCGAAACCTCAAATTCTCATTTTAAAAAGGGTATATAATCATTATCGAAAACATTTCACTATATAGAATATAATCATACTTATCAAAATAATAATTTCGGTTTAGAAAACAATTTCTAGAATACAAAGAAACCCGATTTTCAATGGATGATTCAAGGATGGATTTCAGAACAAAGATAGGGATTCAAATTAGAGGGCCTCTAATCAAATAGAATTCTGATTCGAAGATTGGCTCGAACGAAGATGAGATAATTAAATTTCAAAATAGAAGATAGATATACTTATACAAGTCGCGGGAGACCTTAACCGGGTCAACCATGACTTCAGGAATATGATCGATGCAGAATTCAAAGGCAAATCGTCATTCGATCACCAGAGGTAGAATTCGACATAACCAGAGATAGCAGCATCTAAATCGAGGGATATATAAATCTCCGGTGAATCAACGCCAATTGTAAAGGAGTTTCACCCCCTTTACAAATCATTCAAAGATTTGCGGGATCGCCGATTTTTTTATAGAGATCATTCGAAGTGGAGTAATGGGATACTCCAGAATCAAAAGAATACAAATAGGGAGAGACAAGAATGAATTTTGGAACCGCAAGGAACGTTCCAAAGTTCAAAGGAAATCGAGTCAAAAGAAAGAGATTCAACTCGAGCGAAAGTGATTCTGTAAATAAATTTACTATATATGCTAAGTTTTGCCTAGAGCCAAAGCTCTGATACCAACTATAACGACCCGTTGTTTTGGACCATTCAAATCGACAATAAATCCACACATGTCGGACTTGAATAATTCAAAACAATAGATTGTAAATTTAAATTTGGCAAAACTCAGCATATACAGTAAATAAATCAATCACAGAATCACAGACACAGAGTGATACAATAATACGCAGCGGAAAAAATAAAATAGTAGTTCATGAAGCTACTATATAAACATCAGAGTTAAAAATAAAATACAACAGAATATCTCAAATGCAGTGAAGTCTCTAGTACAATAGATGACTTCTCTGAACAAATCAACTAGAAGAGCTGAAAGCTGAGGCGATAGTTAGATCTCCAAAGGAAGCTCCAAACTCCAAAGGTGAGTCTCAAATGCTGTATCACTCGGTCTGACCCAAGCGTAAAGCATAACACAAAACACTCGAGTCAGGATTAATATTCTTATATCAATAAATCCAACTCAAGTGAAATATCAACTAAAATACAAGTAACTTAAAGGATGTCTGGGATAACATCCTCTAAGGATCTGCGGAACTATCTACAAGGTGGAAATATACATTATAACACCATGGTCATTTCAATTTAATTTATACTTCAAAACCCAAATATTATTTCATTTCAAATATAACTATTTTCCAAGATAGTATATATATTAATTAATTTGTAAAGTAAAGCATTATAATTTCCTCAAGTCTCGCAAATCGATTCAAATCAACTTTAAATTCCAAATTCAAATTTATTCAAAGCCCAATTCATCAATTCAATTCAGTTCTAAATATACCATTTAAATTTTCAATATATTTCAAAGCTTTAATATTCAACATTTTCGAAGTTAAATTTAACAGTTTCATATAGCTCTTGATTTAACTTCATCATTATTTAATCAGGGAATATTCACTTAATAAATTCAATATCATTTAACTAGCCTTAAATTACATTTTTACTAAATATTTCCTTAAATTTATTTAAACAAGAAATATTCATTAAATTTCTTAAATCAAACCCAAGTTATAAATCATATCTTAAATCTCAATTTCAATAAGTTTCAAATCAGTTTAATTAAATAAAATTATCTTCCCAACCTTAACTTATTCAAATTATTACCAATATCTATTTTGAAATATAAATTTAAATACTTAACCATATTATATGTATTAAATCAATCTTAACTAAATTAAATATTATTTTTGAATCTATATATATCATTACCATTTATATATAATATTTTAAGAACCAACATTTATTAAAACCATATATTTCTTTCCAAATCCATAGAATTTATTTTCAAAATATTTATATATATGGACCAACGGTGCCTGTATATAATTTCCTATCCTATGGTCAAGTGATACGGATATTTATCATTTCAATCCGTAATTTAAATATATATGGGTAGATATCATTTCGACCAGTAATCCCAAATTCAATCAATGAAAATCGCTTGGGTCTATCATTTCAACCCATAACGATTTTCTCCTATTCTAAAGTCCGTTCGGGTATGTATCATTTCAACTCATAGTGAATTCTATATTAGCAGGGAACTTGCAGAGTGATAAGAGATATGATAATAACATAGCAGACATATATCATTAATATAAATAACAGATAATAGTGTCAAATGTCACAGGTGAACAGATACAGATAATAGCATATATAATAATGTAAATAACTAACAACATTATATTTAAATTTTCGTTTTAATTGAAATCAAATTTAATAAATATAAGAATGTTAAATCGTGAGTGATTACTCACCTTTCGAGGGTAGAGGGACATACAATTAAGTTGAGTTAAGAAATCCGAGCACGAATCCCAAAGCAAAGCAGGATCGACACGAATTAGATGGACAAAGCTGATAAAGAGGAATTGATGAGAACGAATCAGAATCAAAACTAGAACGATGAAGATAAACGGTATAAGCGACTTATATAACCATATATAACTATATATATAAAATCATGCTCTAAATTCAAATGTATTAAATTAAATATATATTCATATTTCAAAATCATTGTTTTAAATTAAACACAAATATTAAAAATAAACCTATCTACAAGGTATATTTTGAAATAAATATATATATATATACTTTGAAATCGACAATATATCTAACAAATATAAAACTGGTATATATATATACTTATTGTTCTATATAGGATAATATCAAAAGATCAAATGTCTACATCTTCCCTAGATTTCGGAATAGACTTAAACCAGATTATAAAATTCATAACCATTTATACATAAACGCGCTAAAATATAAAACATATATATATATATATGGTATAATACAAACAACTTACCTAACAATACTTAAGAGAACATATACGTACATATGAGAACTTTATACTTCATTTTCTTTTCAAGATTCCCAGTTAAAATAAACATAATACATATACACGAACGCAACCGTTATAAAATTTTCTTAATAGTATATTAAATTGCAAATATTAATACTGTAACTTACTTGCAAAACTAATATGTATTATAAACAACTGCCGTACTCAAGTATTCAACTAACAGATTTTTTTCTTTTACAACCTATGTGCAGCAGCAAAATATAAACTATATAAAAATTCAATAGAATAATATAATTCACCAACAGATTTTCCAACAAAATAAAATAAAATAGACTACAAATTTAAGCTGTTGAACTATAAGTAGACTATAACAGTTTGAAATTTTTTATGTATATAAGTAGACTATAAATATGATACTGTAACTTATTAAAAAAAACAATTACTAACAGATAATATAGCATATATATCTCTACAAATCGTATAACATAGCAACACATATCATATATAAACTATCTATATATAAAAAATTTCAAAACTCTGTTCAAAATAATATAAATCTCACCCTCCTGATAATAAAGTATACATATATGTCCTTATATATAGAGGCACGATAGTGGCTAACGGCAAGGCGGAGCACGAGGTTTGGAGCGGCACACGTGAACGTGGCTGCGGGTCTTGGTGCATGCGAATCCGGGTGGGCAACGACAGAGAGGCGGAGTACGTGAGGCTGTTCTTATTTGCAGGGAGGAGGTGATGTGAAGTGGTGGTGGATGGGAGGGAGATGCGAAGAGGTGAAAGCCGGTGGTTCTCGGCCAGGGCCGGTGCTGATGTGATGGCCATGAAGCCTCACGCGGGGGACGGGTGAATGGCCGGCTGCCGTTGACGAACGGGGGGAGCATGCATGAGCACGGTAGTGATGAGGAGAAAGCCATGCGGCATGGATTGAGTAACGAAGGGGTGGGCTTCAAACAGGAAGAAAGAGAAGAAGGAAAAAAGTTGGAGAAGAACAGCAGGCTACCACTAAATATGCTTCCATTTTATATTATAGATATTTGTTTAGAATAACCAACGCATAACAAAGAATAAGAATAGATCGTGGATAAAGTATGAAATGGCAATAGCCACTCAAGCTTGATTATTATATAAATTTATTTATATGTGAAACGTAAGTACAAAGAAGAAGGGAAAAGACACCGGTTACAGTAAATAAAAATAGGAATAGAAGAGTCAGCACTGTTATAAAGTGAACAGTGGAATAGTGCAGGTCACACAGTATATGCCAGTAAAGAAATAGCAACGGCTATCCCAAAATGTAGCTGAATCATTAAGGCAAATTAATAGTTTGATTGCATAGCACGTTTCAAATGTGGAGAGGCACGGGAAGTAACGGTTGAAATTTGTGGTACCAATACGACGAACAGATATATCATATCCGTCTCGTAGCAAACCTCAAAATAGAGAAATAAATATAGCGTGGTGATTAGCGCGATGAGACGATCAAACCAGTATACAGATATCAGTGACAGGATCATCCGATCAAAAGTCGATACGGACATTAATATACGTTGCTATTCCGTACGGAAAAATCCAAACGGAGCTAGAAACGTCCGAAATTTGCGAAACGAATTACGCAGTCTTATTCAGAATGCTCTAAATAAATTTTCTCCTGTTGACATATTTTGGTTTCGGAAAACTTTTAAATTCAACTGTTATTTACTAATTTAAATTTAATAGAATTACCCAACATAGTAAACTTCCATATTATTAACTGTAAATTTACCATTTGCTATGCTTTTAAATACGTATTCCAAATATAAAAATTTTATTTCAAAATATTACTATTAAAATTTTTACCAAAATTCAATTAATTATGCTATTAAACTGCTAAAATTTTCGGGTCGTTACATTATGTAAAAGACCGAAATACCCTTACTTACTTATTAAGTACTCTTATTTTTTTTCAACACTTACCATCACCATTTCAAATCATACTTTATGTCATTTTCACTTAAATATTAAGTAAAGAATATAATAATTATGTTTGGTTTGGTTTGATGTTTACCTTTTGCTTTGAAATGACATGTTTGTCTTTTTGTGCTTACTTTTTGTTAATTATATTCTAGAATTTTCTAAGTATGTTTAGTAAAAGTAAACTTGATCAGTGAATTAATTAATACTTATACTATTTGAATATATGTTCCTATATAAGAAAATAAAGGTGCGACGACGTTGCGACAACTTTTAATCGACAAAACGTTAATTTTCGACAAAATGCTTTAAGTTCACATTTTGACATTTTAGTTAAACTATTTATTTATGTAAACCAAATTTAAAAATAAATTTGTATAATGTTTTTTAAAAATATACACACTCATAAATAAATTAAAATAATTTATTTAACCATCGAAACTTACTTTTCTTAAATCAGCATTTTATCACTTTTGTCGATATAGGCGAATGTTACTATTTTTGTGTATACTTTTCTTTCCAAATCTTATCTAATATTGTTTGAATCATATAACCTTACTTAATTTATATTTAAAATCACTTTAAATAGTATATTTTAAAGTGGTCAAATTCTGGGTCGTTACAATATTGAAGACACAATATATAGTCAAGTTATTTCTTTGTAAAAGAAAATATTGAAATCCCGTTCGGCTGCTCGGGCAAGTGTACTGAAATCTTGTTCTTCTGCTTAGGTGCCTATTCCTCCGGGTGAAGTGAGGGTGATAGTTAAATTCCAGAAGGAGTATGGGACTAGACGTAGAACTGGAGTTCCGAACCAGTATAAAAACTTTGTTGTGATTGCTTCTCGCTTTACTTTTCTATTTATTCGCACTGCTATTATATTTATATTGTTGCTGTTGTGATTACTGCGCGTCAACTCTGTATCTATATATTTGGCCTTAATCGATCCAGTGCATAGCGACAAACATGAACTAGTAACATAGATCATCAAAGTTTAATTCTGGTTTGACTTTCATTATCAAAATCGTATTTGTTAGATGATGATGCAACATGTGTTTATATTTGATTAAGCATAGCCTATTTGTTATTAATAACATAGCCTATCAAATTCACTAATAAACTTAAATCATCATATACATTTCCATTAAGCAAAAAATAAGAGATTATAAATGAAACCATTCTATGTTGATTCGATATGATTCATGAGAGCTTCATTACCACTAAATTGAAGAGGTTTAGCTTCTCATAATTTAATTCATGTCAATACAAAATGATTTAAACATAAAAGGCAAGGAAAATGGGAGCTATTAAAAAAAGAGTTAACTACTTGCATGAAATGAAACTAAACTAATTGCATAAATTAAAACTAACTATTAACATGAAATAAAGAAGCATAAACTAAATAAAAGAGCATTATAAGAAGAAAAGTATGTAGACAATAAAAGAAAATAAGAAGAGGCTTAGCTTAAGAAGCCATTTTATTTATCATTGATTTTGTAAAATATAATTTGCATAAAAAGAAGGAGATTAAGAGCCTCATTACATGAAACATAAGAGGTATTTATACATGCCTAAAACCCTAATTCTTTTTTTAGGGGACTACCAAAAATGCCTTGAGTTTGTGTAGCCTCCAAGTAACCATTAGGGAATTAATTAATCCCCACTAACGTGTGCTTTTGCCTTTAAATCTCCACTAATATGTGCATGTGCTTTTAATTATGGTCCATTAGTTAGTGGGCATGTGGGCTCCTCCATTTACATGAATTCTTTTATTTCCTTCTTTCTTTGGCTTTGAACACTTGTGCATGCATATATCCATGAAGTTCCATCCAATTTGCACTCAGTTTCCTATAAATAAAAATAAAATTGTGCAAATAAATTTTCTCAAAATTGATTCATACACAAAATTACCATTTTGCCCCCAAAAGAAGATGAATGAATGACGATTTGAAAACAATTTAGATTTTGGTTTAAACATGTAAAAAATACCCTAAAATACCTTTTATTTTAACAAAAGAAGATTAAATATGATAGTATAAATATACACTTTTTCATGCACATCAATACCCTGATACTTATCTTTTTATTTGTCCTCGAATAACCAAAAACGAGGATGAATCCGTTTTCATAGGAAACACGATTGCATTGAGCGTATGCAACAAGCTGTTTAACTTATAGGTGTCCTTAGTAGGACGAGTGTTGTCTCATGAGGGTTTTCAGCGGATACTACCCACAAAATCCAAATGCGATATGCAAATTCTAATGCGACTACATGATGCAAGTTTTCAAAAATATTTACAATGAAGAATTTACTTTTAAATTGACATGAGTAAGTTAGATATAAGTTTTGGTTATCAAGAAATTCTAGTCTTTTTACTCATCAAAACTTCCAACAAAAATTAAGTTATCATCACAATTGGACTCTAGTTTGGCTAGTTGTTTCGGTTGATAACATAGTGCAACTATGAAATGAATCCTTTAGTTGATTTCAAAGTTTTGCAAAGTGGCATTTTTATTTCTTTTGAATAACAAGTCAAATCAATTAAGTGAAGATAGTGCTTGGGTTTTAATTGCTCGCTCTCTCTATTTTGAAAAACATTAACATTATTATTGTTTACACACCTAACTCAAATATACTGGGGTCAGATATACCGATCATGCACTACCTTTCGAGCTTACATGAGAAGAGTACAGAGCGTGGAGAGTGTACACACATGCGTATGAACACATGACTCTATGTGTTTATTATTATTATTTTAATTTTATTTACATACACCTAACTTAGATATACTTAGGCCAGATATACCAATCATGCACTGCCTTTTGGGCTTACTTGAGAAGGGTACAAAGCGTGGCTAGTGTACATGCTTATGTGTGAACACATGACTCTAGGTGTTTCTTATTATTATGATTTATTTTTGAAAAGAGAGAGTTATGCAAAATCATCTTAGCACCACTTAACTTAGAATTTTAAAAATGTTATCGCCTTTACTTTAAATCAACCACTCTTTTAAACAAAGATTACAATTAGGATATAATTCACAATTATCACCTATGAACCTTACTATATGCTAGTTACACCATAGTTACTTGTAGTCATACAATTCTTTTTTATTTTGGTTGAGATGCGTAATTTTTCAAAAATTTCAGTTTAATAACAAAAAATGTATACTTATTCTATCGTGTTTCTTCAATAGTAATTAAATATGCTAAAAAAATCAAATTTGTTTTTAGTTATTTTTTCTTTTTTTGGAAAGAAAATGTAAAAAATAAACCATGAAAATCAAAATAAATATGAGACTCCCCCTACACTTGATTTTGACTATGTCCCCACAGTCAATGCATGATATAATGAGTGAAACGGAGAAAAATATGTACATATTTATAAGAGAGTGTTAATATTTCTTACTAGACGTAGTGTGGCTTATGAAGAATCATGAGCTCCTCCTCTCGATCACTCGCCAACTCCAAGTAAGATTTTAAACGATGACCATTGACTTTAAAAAAGTGATGCATCCTTAGGGTTTTCTATTTTTATGGCACCGTGTGGAAAAACAGTACGTACCATGTATGGTCATGTCCATCTTGATTTTAATTTCCCAAGGAACAAATGAAGTCGAGAGTCATACAAAAGAACTCTTTGATTTGGTGAAAATGTTATTCTTAGGATTGACTTGTCATAAAAAAAAATTCTTTTTAAATTTTCTCATTTTCGTACACGTCGTTCCTAATTTCCTCTAACTCATTGATTTTTAATTTTCTGATTTCGTCAACTTTTCAAGATCAAAGTTTATGTTCTTAACCACCCACAAAGCTTTACTTTCAAGTTCGATAGGTAATGGCACGCTTTACCATATACTAACCTAAAAGGAGACATCCCTAGATTAGTTTTATACGCGGTTCTATAAGCCCAAAGCGCATCTGTCAATTTTTATGACCAATCTTTTCGATTTGTATTCATAGTTTTCTCCAAATTTTACTTGATTTGGCGATTTGTAACTTCAGCTTGACCACAAGTTTGAGAATGATAAGGAGTGGATAATTTGTGGGTTATCGAGTATTTCTTCATTAGAGTGTCAAATGATCGATTACAGAAATGGGTTCCATTATCACTTATTATTGTGCGAGGTGTTCCAAACCCCGAAAAGATGTTTTCTTTTATGAATTCCACAATAACTTTGTGGTCATTGGTTTTACATGAAATGGCTTCAACCCATTTAGAGACATAATCAACAGTGAGAAGAATGTACAGATTTCTGAAAAAGATGGAAAACGGTCCCATAAATTCGATACCCTAAACGTCAAAGATTTCGATCGTAAGAATGAGGTTTAAAGGCATCATGTTTCATCGAGAGTTTTTTTCTAAAATTTGGCAGCGATCGCAAGTTTTACAGATCTCGAATGCATCTTTGAATAGTGTAGGACAATAAAAACCACATTGGAGCACCTTTTCCGCTATTTTCTTCAGATCGGAATGAACACCACAAGCTTGGTCATGACAAAATGAAAGGACACTCTTAATTTCGCAATTTGGGTGCAACGTCCAATGATTTGATTGGAACAGTACTTAAACAAGTATGGATCATCCCAATAGAAATATTTCACTTGGGAAAGAAATTTATATTTATCTTATTTCAACCAAAATGAAGGAGTTTCCTTAGTACTAAATAGTTCGCTATATCGGCATACCATGGATCGATGGAAATGGAAAGGAGTTGTTCATCAAGAAAGTTCTCATTTATCGGTAGAGAGGATGGTGCGTTTGGAAGACGCGATAGATGATCAGTAATGACGTTATAGTATCCATTTTTATCTTTGATCGTAAGGTCAAATTCTTGGAGTAAAAGGATCTAACGGATCAAACGAGACTTAACATCCCTTCTAAAGAAAAGTTACTTAAGAGCGGAGTGGTCAGTGTAAACCGTAATGTGTGAGCCAATCAAATATGGTCGGAACTTTTCGAGCGCAAAGACTACCGCTAGAAGATTTTTCCAATGGTCATGTAGTTGAGTTAAGCATCGTTTAAAGTCATACTAGCGCAGTAGATGCAATGAAGAATTTTATTGATGCATTGTCCTAAGACAGCACCAACTGCAAAGTTAGAGGCATTACACATTATTTCTAAAGGATGATCCCAGGTTGGTGCGCAAATGACGAGAGCAGAAATGAGGTCATTTTTGAAATGTTTGAAAGCAGAAAAATGGTCAGAATTAAAGTAAAATGTGACGTCTTTTCCTAGAAGAGTAGTTAGAGGTCGAGGGATTTTTGTGAAATCCTTTATAAAACGTTGATAGAAGCCAGCGTGCTATAGAAATGAACGAATGTCCTTGACAGATTTGGGAATGGGTAGATTTGCAATTACATCAACTTTCTCTTTATCCACCTCAATGCCTTTGTTTGAAATGACATGCCCAAGGACAATGCCTTTTTGCCCATAAAATGGCATTTTCCCCCATTTAACTTTAAGTGTTTGTCCTTGCATCGATTCAGAATCATCTCGAGATGGTGTAAGCACTCGAAAGAAGAATTTTTAAAGATGGAAAAAATCATCCATAAATACTTCTAAAAAGAATTTGATCATGTCGGAAATGATGCTGACCATGCACCTTTGGAAAGTAGCAGGAGTGTAGAGAAGGCCAAATGACATACGTCGATATACAAAGGTGCCAAAGGGACATGTGAAAGTCATTTTCTCTTGATCTTTGGGAGCGATCATAATTTGGTTATAACCGGAATAACCATCAAGAAAGCAATATAATTCATGGCCGGCTAAACGTTCGAGCATTTGGTCAATGAAAGGAAGACGAAAGTGATCATTACATGATGCAGCATTTAATTTTCGATAATCAATGCAAACACGCCAACCCGTTTGAGTATGAGTTGGAATGAGTTCATTAGCGTCGTTCATGATAACGGTAAGTTCGGACTTTTTAGGCACGACATGAATTGGGCTAACCCACGAACTATCAAAGATGGGATATATGATTCCATTATCGAGGAGCTTGAGAATTTCGTCTCGAACTGCATCCTTCATTTTTGGCTAAGCCTTTCTTGCACGTCACGAACATGCTTGGCTTCCTCAACTAAGTGGATGCGATGTTGAATAAGAGCAAGACTAATTCCCTTACAGTAATTGACCATCCAATTACCTCTTTGTTTTTTGATAGAATTGAAAGAAGGTTGGCTTCTTAATCAAGAGAAAGATTTAAAGAGATTATGACAGGAAACTTTTCGTCATCATCTAAGTATGCGTACTTAAGGTGATAAGGAAGAGGTTTGAGTTCCAACCTAGGAGGTTGCTTAACCAAATAATTCGGTTGAAGTTCTAACTCAACAATAAGGGGTTCAAACGGAAGCGCATTTTTGATCTGGTTAGGTTCATCTTAAAACAATTGTTTGTATTCAGTCTCGCATTCGTGGTTAAGGTCAACTGTTTCATTGTCAAAATTTTCTTAAATGGAGCTAACTTCCAACGTTTGAAGTGGTTCGTTTGATTGATTTTCGAGATTGAAGATGTTAAGGTGCAAAGTCATGTCACCAAAAGAAATTTTCGTCGAACCATTTCGATAATTAATTAAGGCATTTGAAGTGGCTAAGAAAGGTCGTCCTAAATTCAATGGAATTCCACTCATCGGATTATTTACAGGTTGTGTCTCTAGGACGATGAAATCGAAGGGGAATATGAATTGACCAATTTTTATGAGTATGTCCTCGATTTCTCCATTGGGTTTCTTTATCGAATGATCGACAAACTGAAGAGTTACTTTCTTCAATTTTAGTTCACCCAAGCCAAGTTGCTGGTAAACTGAATAAGGAATCAAATTGACACTCGCACCTAAGTCTCCTATTGTACATGAGATCGTTAGACATCAGTATCTTTGTATTTTATGGGAATTGATTGAGAAAGCCTTCTCTAATACCGGCAGCTAAGAAAACTTTCTTGGGTACATGAGTGTATCATTACTAAGTACACAAGTCCTTTAGAAACCTAGCGTAAGTTGGGACTTGTTAAATGATATCAAAGAGAGGGATGTTCACTTTGATTTGTTTGAAAATTTTCAACATCTTTTCCATTTGATCGGAATGTTTCTTAGGTTGAAGTCGATGTGAAATTGGAATTCGATACTCAGTAGGTTGGCTTACTTGAGTAAAAGGAGAATTTTGATTGGAATTTGATTCGATATTTGACTCAATGATTTATTCAAAATCACTTGTCGTTTTCGAAGTGTCAAGAGGAGCTTGCGGTAAATCGTTCGGATTGAAAACTTGGTTATCGATTTGTTTACCGAAACACAAAGTTGTGATAGCATTCACTTGGTTCACATTGCTATCTTGAATGACATGAGCTTGATTCGCGTTCATGTTTTGATTTCTAAGATTCAGAACTGGTTGACTTAGGAACGTGCCTCGTTCACGTTCACTCACAGAAGTGGCTAATTGACTCATTTGCATTTCGAGTTTATCAATCGATTGATTCGTATTTTGCATGTACGAGGTTAACAAATTTTGCAAATTGCTATTTGATTGGAGGTTTATAGTGGCTAGTTTAGCCAAAGTTTCAAGATTTTTCTCAAGTGAAGTCATTCGTTTATCGTCTTGGGGAGCGAAAGATTGTTGCGGTTGATTTTGAGATAGAGGCGCAAAATTTTGTTGAAAGTGGTTAGGCTGAACAGGAGGATTCGAAGCATTGTTTGGAAATGCTGGAAATTGAGATGACCCAAATTCGTGTTAGAGTTATTTTGGTTCCATGCAAAGTTAGGATGATCTCTCCAATCGGTATTGTACGTTGGAGAAAATGGGTCATTCTTAACTTTGTTAAAAGTAGTGAGTTGTTCTAACAATTTAGGGCATTAATCGGTGATGTGATTCAAATCATTACATTTATAATACTATGGTTGGGAAGCTTGGTTCATTTGATTGAATGAGAAACGTTGTCGAATTTATTGATCATTGCATCGATTTTAGCTTTCAAAGCCAAAGATGATCCTATCGAGTGTGCATTCGATCATGAATAAATGGATTTCTCGTTAGAACATTCCCATTGGGATAATTTTTCGGCCAAATTCTCAAGGAATAGCCAAGCATCGTCGTTATGTTGGGCGGGAAAATTGCCTTGGCACATCGATTCAAGCATGGTTCGTAAACTATTTTCAAGTCCATTGTATAAGATTTGGCAAAGAGTCCATTTTTTGAAATTATGGTGTGGACATTTTATCAAAAGTTCTTTAAACCTTTCAGTATTTTTCAAAAGGTTCATCCCTGAATTGATGAAATTTTACAATTTCGTTTCGTATTTTGGTGGTTTTTTCCAAGGCGTTGAACTTTTTGAAGAAAACTTTAATGAATTCGTCCCAAGTTTTGGTCGAGTTCGATGGCAAGCTATACAACCATTTTCCCCCATAATCGGTAAGGGAGAATGGACTTAACCTAAGTTTGATTCCATAGTCACATAATTGTTGAAGTCTAATGGTTGCACAGACTTGTTCGAATTTTGTTAAAGAGATGTATGGATCATCATGTTCAAAATTGCTAAATTTTGGGAGCGTGGCAATATGATTTGAATGAATTTCGAAGTGGTTACCTGTTGGGGTGGGTAAGGTGATACAAGAACGAATAGAAACTCTGTCGGGAAAGATTCTATCCGTGGGAGTTTGGGGAGAGTTTTCATCAACCATCGTTGGAAGTTCGTTCGTTCGGGTTAAATGATTCGTCGTTGTGCCAGGAGTCCAAGCACTCATGCCCAAGTGAAAAGATCAAGGAGAAAAAGACGTGAAAATCAAGGTTAAGAGAATGAAATAAAGTGAAAAATTCTTTTCTTTAAAAAAAAATATTTACCAAAAAGAAATTATATTCAAAATGAAAATTTATTTTTGGATTTAATTTTTTAAAAAAACTGTTTTTTCTTTTTTTAGTTTTTTTTGAAAAGATTTTTTTGGATTTTTATTGAAAACTAAGTTATGGAAAATGTGAATTTTTTTACTTTTGGATTTTTTTGTTTTTTTATATATGCATGAACTAATGCAACTAAATGAATGCAAGGACTTAACTACAAATTTTCTGTCCTTAGTAGCTCCTAACCCAAAACTCTATAATCACACATTGACTTAATTCAACAAAATAGTTCTTATCCACGTAACGAATAGGAGTTATCGGTGTACTATGAATCACCATAGCAATGAGCCGAAGGTTTAAGTACCTTTAGAGAAACAATCTGTAACACCCTGCATTTTTCGATAATTAAATAATCAAATAACGATGAATAGTAAAAATAAACATTTGTGGAATTGTCATAATATGGCCTTGAAACTTATACCATTGTGTCTGTGGCGATTTTCTGATCAATTTCCATATATAACTTGTCAAAATCTGAGTCTAAACGAAGAAGTTACAAAAAGAACAAGAAAAAAATAATAATAAATATATATCGGTCACCCACAACACCACAGGTCATCCGCCAGGTCGACCCAAAGTGAACACAGGTCGACCTTAGGGTTGACCCACGTTATTACCTGGATGCAATCTCGTCCAGGTACGTGCCGAACCAAATAAATTGATTTTTATTCAATCTGAACCATACGTTGATGCATCGGATGGCTCCAAACAACCCTGTGACATGGTGATTTCAGATTCAGTCCAAGAATCCAAAGGTCTGAGATCCCAAAAGTCCCCTATAAATAGAACCCTAGGACTAGCTATTCTCTCACAATCAGAATTTCTCCCAATTGGGTTCATTGCCTGAGGCTGAAACCTAAATAGAAAATATTTCTAGGGAGAAGATCTTCTTAAAAAAATATTAAACACCTTAGAAGGGGATCTAGGAAGGCCATGGAGTAAAACTAAGGACAAGCGAAGCTAAGGACGACTTATGAGTGGGTTAAATTATATATCTTTTACGTTTATGATATATTATCGTTAGATTCCCTTTAATATTTTAATTTAGCATTTATTTCAATAATTAGTTCTATTGAAAACTGTAAATTGTATAAGAGTTCTTATATTTAATTATTATTTATATATAAAAGGAAGATAGTAATCCAATTAAATATGAATAATATTAGGCTTGATAGTTAGAGAAAGGCATAAGCCTAAAAGTAAGAAATTTACAATTATTTACATCTATTTAAAGTTGAAATTTAGCCTGTAAACGTTAGCTTCTTTTTATTCTTTTTTACGCGAATAAAATAGTTAAAGAGAAGAATTAACAAATATGGACTAAAATAGAAAAACACTAGATTTATAGAAATTAGATGTAAAATAAGAAAAACTGAAATAAAAAGAGAAAAATAGAAATTTATAGTAAATTGTGCTAAAATGGCAAAAATAAATAAAAAGGGGAAAATTTAATAACTTGATTGGGAAGTTAGTGATAGATTACTTGGTTGGCTTAGAAAAGAGAATACATTTCCATAGTTTAATATTTAAAGGATAACGATAAACATAATTGCAAGAATAAAAGAAAGAAAAAGGGTATTAGTGTAAAATAAAGGCACTACTGTATTTTGCGCTACCCAAAAAGTAAAGAAATAGTAAAAGAAATATCTTGCAGTTACAGATTATTATTTACAGCAATATTTAGTATTAAAACATGGAAATGGATTTTTAGCATAGTTTTTGTAACCAACCAAATATAATAGAACTACTTCCTAGAATATAAGAAAATAAAATGAAGAATTAAAAGAAGTAAAGAAGAAATCAAATTAACTATTAGACAAGATTAGAAGTAATGTAACTAGGTCTGCATTTACTACGAAGATAGTAGAATAAAAGCAAAGCGGTTATTATGGTAAGTAAATTTGTGACAGTCGGACGTAGGCCCAAGACAAGATTGTCGTATAACATAAGAGAATTAAAGAAAATTCAATATCATAATAAAAGAAAACATACTAGAATAGAAAAGAGACACTTGTAATTATATTTATAATATATAGATTATAAAAGAATATAGAAGTGACAATTGCAAGTAAATTATAACATAGGTTATAATCAAACAGAAAGAACAAAAAAGGCTTATTTTAAGATTTAGATTAAGTTAATAATAAAATAGAACATAAATAAAATAAGAGGCTTATTTTAAAACTTACACTAAGTTAATAAGCAAACATAGAAACAGGTCCCATACCAACAACATTCCATTTCAGTCAAGAACTGATGGTCTCACAATAGCTAGGTGAGGCTGGGACAAGCTTATGCTGATTAGGGTAAATAAGTAGCCAACAGAATAAGAAAAGTAAACTAAATGCAAAATAAAAGATTTGACTTAGGGTCTAATAAAAGAGTAAGATGCGTTTGAAGCAGCTCAAAGGATGAAGAGCCTAACGAAGCAGTTCATCACAGATTTTAAGCACAGAAGAAGCACGTCCAACTTAGATATTTTGGCCTAGAGGAAGTACGAGACTTCAACGGGACGTGTGGGTACTCGAGGATGGCCCTCTGGGGTAGGCCTAGCAAAGCAGTCCCCCGGAGGCAGGTCTATGGTGTTCCATAAAGTGAGTATGACTTGACTGCTTTTGCATGGCAGGACCATTGTAGGCAGTCAAAAGGGTTGATGTTTGGAGTAGGATATTCGCATGAAATCGTACTCTAACTTGCGAGTAAGTTTTAGTGGGTAGGGCCCAAAAGGATAGTCGCATGTGGATATCAGGCCAGCATCAAACCAAGAAGCGAGTTCGGGAAAGACTAGAGTTAAACCAAAAGGCTAATGATTCTTTCACTATCGAGACATTGGATGAGGGGCACAGCCAGTTGGATGTTTTGATTGTTTGCAGTAGGGCACAACCACTTAGCTCTTTAAAGGTCTTTCGATTAGTTGAGGGGTGGCTGTGTGGGGCCATAGCCACGATGAGAAAAGAGACAGACAAAGTAGAATATTTGTATTATAGGCCTAACGAAGCAGTCCTTTAAAGATATAGAAAATCCCCGACCGAGTTCCATACAATGTATGCACTGGTTGGTACATTGTGTATGTCCGAGCATTAGTATAGTCTAGTGCGGACGCAGTTTTACGTTTTCATAGCAGACGACAGAACATCTGTATTGTAGGCCTCACAAAGCTATCTTTTACAGATGTAGTCACAGAACGCTCTAGGAATAAGACGATCGAGTCCTTTTTGAGGAGGATATGGAAGGTACTATGGGTAGTACCTAGGACCGATGCGGTCATTAGGCATATAGCTACATATATATTAGTTATTAGGTTTTAATCTACTAGGGAGTAGATGGGTACGATTCACGCACGGAGGCGAGAGTAGTATAAACCCAATAAACCTAATATAATAGAAAATGAAAATAAAATGGTATATGTAGAATTAATCCTAGAAGTGTATAATTTGTCCGTTCACCAGAACTTTAATTCTAACCCCCTCCTCATAACATCGTACATGTTAAGTAGATGGCAGGACTTTCCAGCTTTGAGACACTGGTTTAGAAAGTGTTATTATATTGGTGAGTATTTAATTACTATTATATTTTAGTCAGTTCCGCTGTAAGATATTTATTTGAGCTCTGATATATTTGTCTTTGCCTATTTGCAGGATACCAGATACCCAACTCGGGCTCCAGTGGGCTTGGATTTTAGCATTTTTGCTAAAAATCCGGACCCACTGGAATTCGCGTTGTTACATTTGGTATCAGAACCTGGTTTAGGGTTCCTAAATAAATAAAGAGTGAACGTATTTGTATTTTTTTAAAATATAAATATATTATATTATATATGCCTAGATCCATAAAAAAACCACTTTTAAGGGAAATGACATATGGGAAGATTTTGAGTACCAGTTTTGTACATCAATATTAGAATTGTGGGAATCCAAGAGTTATAGGCCCTAGAGTGGCTAAGTATGAGATGTACAATAGATTCGGTATAAAAATGGAAGTCCATATGTTAATATCTGGAAATTGATAATTGTTTCAGGTTAGTGGGTGGGGCGATAGTGCCTTAGAATAAATTGAAGCATAAGAGAGGAAATGGATTAGGAACATATATAATTGGACTGAGAAGAATGACTTCGTGGGAATATTTGGGAAAGTATAAGGAAGTTAAGAACCCACTTTGATTCTAGCCCAATAATTAAACTTTTAAGAGTTAAAAAAAAAAGATTTAGCGAGTCTTTCAAGTTTTAAACTTAAAAGTTTACAGTTTTAAATATATACTGGTTTAAACATGGAAAATTGTGTGAAAACAATTTTTGAAAGAAAAAAAACATGTAAGTAACATATTTGAAAAGCACATGTTTGGTTTTTTTTTTAAATATATTCTTTCAGAAAAATTATAGAGCTTTTATAGCTTGCTAGTTTTAGGGTTGCAAAGTATGAAAGAATTAAATATGAAAACCCAGTAAAGATTAAAATTTTATAGGAAACTAAAAAATTTCAGTAAGGAAATTTTGTAAAACTCTAATTTTTTGAAAAAAATGAGCAATATAGCTCGAAATTATTTCTGATATAAATATTTTGGCAGTTGGACAAAATAAGTTGTTAAAATTTTGGAAATAAAGTAGATGTTTGGAGGAAGTTTAGTAATTGACATCTAATAGTAGGTAACTGCACTAGTGTAGTAAGAACTCAAATAAATTAAATAGATATAAGAATCATTATAGATAAAATATAAATTTGACATGCTTTAATTCATTAGAATGAAGGAGTAATGGTATTGGTTTCTATGAATTAGCCACATTATAAATGAAGACGTTTTGTTGAAATAATAAGGAAAGTAAACATAGCGAAAGAGATGTACAAAATATGGAAAACACTGTATTTTTCACTATCTATTTCAACATAGAAATAAAACAAAAAATCCTAGTTATTTCATACAAAACGCACATCCTCCTTTATAGTATTCATAGAAAATTTTAGCGTTGACAGCTTCTCTTAGAAGAAATAGTTCCAATGCATTAAAGTGTGAAATATCTAGGTAGAAAGTGCAGTAATAAGAGACCGTATTGTAGGGTAATAATAGTTATACTATAGAGAATATAATTAGAGAGGCTAAGCAAGGGAAAATAATTGTTTTCACTTGTTATGCGCAATTAATTGCGTGTCTTTAGAAAACCCACCTTGAATGAAGAGTATGAGCTGTTATGAAGATAATAGAGAAACGGTTGTTCTTATCTACTCTAGTTTTTTGAATTGTGAAAGGAAAAAAAAAGAGATCCAAACCAAGTTTTAAAATATGGAGTAGGTGAGGATAAGTACCTAGGTAAGACGGAAAATGTTTGAGGCTATGAAGAAGATAGCAAGAATTATTTTTAAAGAGTAATAGGGAACTCCCGTGGAGTGTGTAAAGCACTGTAGAGCCTAGGAATGTTGCTTGAGTATATGTGTGTGGATTAGAAAATATTGCAATTAATGGCATTGAGAGAGTATAACACACGTAGAGGATTTTTCTGAGCATTAGTTGTCGTTTGATGTGAAGATTCCATATATTGGAATTCTTGTCCCTTGCAATATTGGAGATTTTGTTGTTCCATGGTGAAGAATGGAATTGAAGCGATGAATAGACCTTGTTCATCATGAGTAATGCAGCATAGAATAAGGTTTTTAGTGCACAGCAAGAACTAGTAGTGAGTAGTAGATGGTAAGAGGAGTGTATCAGTTGTTTGGATTCTTTGATTAGGACCTTTCTTTGTCAGTGAGGACATGGTCCTAGGCCTCCTAGCCCTAGATGATAAGTGTAGTAGTATTTGTTTTCCCTTTTAGTTATGAGAAAATAGAGAAGGCTTATTAAAATTAAACTTAGGTCTTGGATTAAGTTAAATAAGCTAAGAGTATTGGCCTGTCCTAACGGCATTCCCTTTCAGGACACCGCTGATGGTCTCAATTAGAGTGAGGCTAGGTATGCTGGAGCTGGAAATAAATGACCAATAAAATAAGAAAATAAAAGAAGAGAGTGTAACTAAAAGGAAAACAACAAACTTAAAGAAAGCAACCAAAGACGACAACTAAAAGAAATGAGAACTGTAAAAGAAGAAGAAAAAATGAATTTTTCAAAATGAATTTTGAAAAAAAAGGAGATTTGAAAAGAGATTTTTCTTATGTAAACTGTGCTTGGGAAAGAAAATAGGGATTTTGTAGAACAATGGCATAAGTCCCAAGTACAGAGAAAAAGGTGCAAAAAAGTAAAACGGGAAATGTGAGGTTCTATTTTCCACCTTCTCTATAACATAAGAAATCGAATTTAGAAAATTAGATTTCTCTAGAATTCAAATATTAAAAGTTGTGTGGTAGGATTTGGATGAAAAATTTGTTGAACTACGCCCCTATTCAGTAGGAGTGTGGGAAAAATTAGGTGAAAAACATTTTGAGTTTTCAAAAAGATTGCATTCATATAGAAATTGCAAGTATATTTAGGATATGTGCATCATGTTTTAAAATAATTTTTTAAAGAAGAGAAGCATTCATATAGGAGGTACCGCTTAGAGATTCATGTACATGCATATATTTCATGTTGACTGACAATTTGCACGAGTACACGGATGGTTGCAAAATTGGATGTACATAAAATGGATGTGATTGATACGAGGAATTGCACAATTTTACCCTTGTTGAATTTCGGGGATGAAATTTCCTAAAGGGTTGGAGAATGTAACACCCCGCATTTTTCGATAATTAAATAATCAAATAACGATGAATAGTGAAAATAAACATTTTTGGAATTGTCATAATATGGCCTCAAAACATATACCATTGTGTCCGTGGTGATTTCCTGATCAATTTCCATATATAACTTGTCAAAATCCGTGTCAAAAGGAAGAAGTTACAAAAAGAACAAGAAAACAAAAGAAAAATAATAATAAATATATATGGGTCGACCTATAGGTCGACCCACAACACCACAGGTCGACCGCCAGGTCGACCCAATGTGAACACAGGTCGACCTTAGGGCCGACCCACATTATCACCTGGACGCAATCTCATCCAAGTACATGCCGAACCAAATAAAATTGATTTTTATTCAATCTGAGCCATACGTTGATGCATCTGATGGCTCCAAACAACCCTATGATGTGGTGGCTTCAGGTTCAATCCAAGAATCCAATGGTCTGAGATCCCCAAACTCCCCTATAAATAGAACCCTCGGCCTAGCTATTCTCTCACGATAAGATTTTATCCCAATTGGTTTCATTGCCCGAGGCCGAATCCTAAATAGAAAACATTTTTAGGAAGAAGATTTTCTTAATAATAATATTAGACACCTTAGAAGGGGATCTAGGAAGGCCATGGAGCAAAACTAAGGACAAGGACAACTTGTGAGTGGGTTTAAATTATATATCTTTTACGTTTATGATATACTATCGTTAGATTCCCTTTTATATTTTAATTTAGCATTTATTTCAGTAATTAGTTCTGTTGAAAACTGTAAATTGTATAAGAGAGCTTATATTTAGTTATTATTTATATAGAAAAGGAAGATAGTAATCCAATTAAATATAGGTAATATTAGGCTTGACAGTTAGAGAAAGCCATAAGCCTAAAAGTAAGAAATTTACAGTTATTTACATCTGCTTTAAAGTTAAAATTTAGCCTGTAAATGTTAGCTTCTTTTTATTCTTTTTATGCAAATAAAATAGTTAAAGAGAAGAATTCGCAAATATGGACTAAAATAGAAAAACACTAGATTTACAGAAATTAGATGTAAAATAAGAAAAACTGAAATAAAAAGAGAAAAATAGAAATTTACAGTAAATTGTGCTAAAAGGGAAAAATAAATAAAAAGGGAAAATTTAATAACATGATTGGGATGTTAGTGATAGATTAGTTGGTTGGTTTAGAAAAGAGAATACATTTCCATAGTTAATATTTAAAGGATAACGATAAACGTAATTGCAAGAATAAAAGAAAGAAAAAGTGAATTAGTGTAAAATAAAGACACTACTGTATTTTGCACTACCCAAAATGTAAAGAAATAATAAAAGAAATATCTTGCTGTTACAGATTATTGTTTATAGCATTATTTAGTATTAAAACAGAGAAATGGATTTTTAGCACAGTTTTTGTAACCAACCAAATAGAATAGAACTACTTCCTAGAATATAAGAAAATAAAGTGAAGAATTAAAAGAAGTAAAGAAGAAATCAAGTTAATTATACGACAAGACTAGAAGTAATGTAAATAGGTCTGCATTTACTGCGCAGATAGTAGAATAAAATCAAAGCAGTTATTATGATAAGTAAATTTGTGATAGTCGTACGTAGGTCCAAGACAAGATTGTCGTATAACATAAGAGAATTAAAGAGAATCCAATATCAAAATAAAAGAAAACAGACTAAAATAGAAAAGTGTAACGACCCGATATTTTGGACCATTCACATCCATTATAAGTGTATAGGTAGACACTCATGCCGGAGTTGAATTGCTCAAAATACCGCGTTGTTAATTTAAATTTGGCAAAACTGAACATATACAGTAAATAAATAATCACAGATCACAGACACAGAGTAATAAATTGCAGCGGAAATAAAAGATATAGTAGTTCATGAAGCTACTATATGAATATATAAAATACATCAGAGTTTACAACAGAAGAGTAATACGATACATCAGATACAAATCAGAATACATCACTGGAATCATCGAATACTGAAAGCAGAATAGATGGCTGGATCTTCAAGCAAAGCTCCAACTCCAAAGGTGAGTCTCGAAAGCTGAACTACTCAGTCTGACCCGAGCGTAAAGCAAAAACACAAGACACTCGAGTCAGGATTAACATTCTTATATTAATAAATCCAACTCAAGTGAAATAGCAATTGAAATACAAGTAACTCAAAGGATGTTTGGAATAACCATCCTTTAAGGATCCGTTAAACTATCTACTATGTAGTAGTGTATGATAAGTAGATAATGTCTATCAGTAATAATAAGATATCAAAATAGCGTTAAGTCATGGCCCATTCCACCCTTAACACATTTTTATTCCCAAAAGCATATACAAGACCGTAGTTTCCCCAAAACCGGAAGTCACCAGAGGGCAATCCATATACTAAAGGTACAAATCAAAATCGTAGTGGTCGCGCATAAATGGAATACAAGTATGACAAGGCACATGAGGCAATACCCAAGGTAGTGATACTACCGTTCGCCTGATCCGGACTGGTGAGAACGAAACGCCACAGCGCCTGCAACACCGTGAAACAACACTCCCAAAATCAAGGGTGCACCAATCGACAACAAGTATAAGTTGTTCGAAGAAGTGTGTCCACTTGAGGTAGCTAATCCTCCATTGGCCCGGCACAGCTCATGTTTTAGTCATTTCCAATTTGACACAAGTGTCAAGGCTATCCATTATCGTTCTCTTTCTTCAGTCAACACGATCACCATTCCAATTACTTCATTCTGGATCATCACTCCGCATATAGTTATTAAAGTGGTTTTCGGTTTAGATAGAGAGTATATCCATAACCGAATTCCGGTCTCTTTAATAACTTCCGTAATTATTACACCGATTGGTCGTTTATTTATTTCAGAACCAAATCAAATTCAATTTCAATTTCAATTCGTAAACCAACATATCATTTGTCTTTCTAAATAAATTTCCAATATTTACGTTTCAAAACTTCATAATTACCATTTCAAAATCTTATAATTCAATTTCAATTCAAATATTGATTCAAGTTCGAATATCAGTTTCATTTCAAAATCATTTAAATTAATTTAATTTAACATTCAAATCAATTTAAATACATTAATCGATTTCATTTAATATTCGTTAAGTAAATTTGCCATTCAAACAATTTCTATTAAATTTCCAATTCATTAAATCAATTTCTTAAGTTCAACTTCATTAAATCAAAACTTACCATTTTGAATTAAATTGAATTCGTCAAATCAATTCTTTCAATTACAAGTCTTACATTAATTCCAAAAATATCACATTTTCATTTTTTGTTAAAGAAATTCAATTTCACTTATTTACTTTCTTAATAATTTTCCAAACTTACTTAATAAAGAAAACTCAATTTCAATTATTTACGAAGTAAAATTCACGTATTCAAAAGTTCAATTTTTCTTATTAAAGAATTCAATTCCATTTAATCATTAAATAATTCAATCTTATTTAATTTTTAAATAATTCAAAACTTAATTATTAAATAATTTCAAAGTTTAATAATTTCAACTTAATTATTAACTCATTTCAAAGTTTAATAATTTCAAACTTAATTATAATTTCAAACTTAATTCAATCATTTCTCAAATTAAACAACATTCTTTCATTGATAACATTGTAAATCTTTTGTTTCAGATTATTAAATATTAACATTTTCCTTTCATCAAAAATTCAAATTTCAACTTCATTTCAAAATCATATTATTTATTCAAATAAAATCTTCGTTTATTTTTAAATCAAATTATTGACCAATCAGGTTTTTATTTAATTCTCTATCCTGGGTCAAAGTTCAATTTGGGTATTTATCATTTCAACCCGATTCCAATTCAATTCAAAAATTAAAACATAACAAAGGGAACTTGTAGTGTGATAACTGGGATGGTGTCAAAGTAAATAAACAAGCAATAACAACAACCAATAACAATCCAATAATCAATTCAAATAATCCCGAAATAACCGTATTAATTCGTATTGTCATTTGTACGAATTAATATAATTATTTCTAGAATCTACAATATCATTCCATGTAGATTAAAGATTATTACATTTCGGTTTCACTTGTCATTCAATTACAATTTCATCCATCATCAATTTAACAGCATAATTTCAGTGATTCGAGATGTAATTAAACAAATCCTACGTGTCAATAAATTTTGACAGTTAAATGGGTCATATTATACAAATGTCATTTAATCAAATTTAACATTTAACTATCCTATATCAATTTCCATTGCATACTATTTATCATTTTAACATTAACAATTTAGCGTCCAATATAAACATCAACAATCAATAAATTATCAGCCAAACTGTATTATCATCGATACTTAATTAACAGATAATGGTGTCAAATGTCACAGGTGAACTGATACAGATAATAGCATATATAACAGTGTAATTAACTAACAGTAGCATATTTCAATTGTCGTTTCAATTGAAATCAGATTTAATAAATAAAAGAACGTTAATCGTGAGTGAGTGCTCACCTTTCGAGGTTAGAGAGATGCGACAAAGAAATAAGCTACGAATTCCAAAGCAACGCTGGATGGATACGATTTGATGAACGAAGCTGATAAATTGGAATAGACGAATTTAAATCAGAACTAGATCGACTAAGATAATTGATATGTGTGAGCTTATATATACTATATATGACTATATTTATAAAACCATGTCCTAAATTTTTAAACATATACTAAATCAAAACATACCTATTACACATATGTTTTCGTAAAATCACTTGTTACTTACTATACAAAGCGGCTTGCAAAGAAGATATTAAAAATAAAATATTACAATATATGATATAGGAAACAGCTGGTCCAATACATGAAACAGCAAATGCATACATGCTATTTTAAAACTATACTTAGACACAAAATTTATTAAACCATTTGTATATAAAGCTTGTATATATATACCCATGCAAATTCAATTATTTTTTTTAGAAATACAAAACAGAAAATATAACAGAATATGTTTACTAAAAAAAAAATTTATGTAACAGTAATCAATCAAAACTATAATATATATATTTGCATTCATATACAAACAATAACATATTATATAACTTCAAACCTATATAAAACTACAAATACCAAACACCTATATATCTGCCAAAACTTTACATGTATACAACAGCCGTACTCTAAAATTGAAATATACATATCATGGCTCTAGAAAGAACAGCAAAACATAACTAATCTTAATAGAAGTGTAACTAAAGCTTTAAAATATAAAACACTTTAGTACTCAAAGAAAGTTAAAAGCTTCAGCAACCACCCATATATTATACTGTCATAACTTTATTTATATACAACTCACGCAACTACATAAATTTTCTTTATTACAACTTACTATATAAGTCTATCTGTACACAAACTTTGCCTATACCATAATTCATCTTATTATAACTATATACATGTGATAGATCTGAAACCGCAGATCAGCTAAAACGTGAACTCATTGAGTTTCAGTTGCTAGAAGGAAAGCCTAACACGTGAAGAATTACGTTCATGATCAAGCATTTGTTGCTCTTAGACAATTATTAGCTGTGTTTGACCTGTGATGTACTACTACTAGTGCTACAAGTATATATGATTAAACTACATCTACGTATGTTGTACTAATAGATGTACACACTTCTAACACAAATAAAAGGACTTGACCATGTATATACATAACAAGACACGGCGCATATATATATTCTCGAAATTCAATTTACATATAAAACCATATGGTAACTCATATATATTTATAAGTGCTACTGCAAATACAGTTTGATAAAACTTATAACTTATAACTTGTATAAATTCAAATGTATATATAACCACATATAACCAATATATACCAACAATTATAATATATACCTTTTAAAGAGAATGTTTGGGCAAGAGGATCGGCGTCAGTGGGGGTCGGATAAAGTGGCAACTCGGCTTTCGGTGAGGCAAAAGCGGAGGCCGGAAGGTGGTGGGGTGGTTGAAAGAGGAGAAGGAAAAGGCTGGGCGGAGCTTAGTTTGAAAACATGGCCTTGGTGATGAGGCGGAGATGGAGGCAACGTGAGTATTGCAGAGGTGGAGGCGGGTGGCGCCGGCGAGTGCTGGACGTGGAGTCCATTATTGAGGTTGTGGTCTCGGCAAGGCAACATCTGGTCAAGTAATGGAAGAGGGGATGGAAATCTCGGCCAGAAAGAAAGCAGGCAGACCTCAATCCATAAGCAAACCTTTTTATATAATAAGCTATGTATTATATTTTCAAAAGAAAGAAGAGTTATAAATATTTCTTTGGAATGAAAGCACAGAATGCAAATGAAGGGAAGAGGAAGAATATGAAATGAAAATAAGGAACGAAAAGTGAACAACGGAATGTCCCAATTCTTTCAAAGTGAACCGACGTTAATAAAGTTACATTGGAAATAGTTAAATTTCTTGCATTGGTTTATGAACGTATTAAAGACAAATGGTTGTTGGTCTTTAGGCTTCTCACGGTATACGAAGAAAAAGCAAATGAATAAAGATTCGAAGTGTCAAACCGATACGGTTAGCCGTTTTGTTGATTTTGTCGTGCATCCGAACTCAAAACACGGAAATAAATATACCGCAGAGGTCAGCACGACGAGACGATCAAAACGGTATACAAATATCAGTGGCACGATCAAATTATAAAAATTCGAATTATCTAATAGCGGAAAATGCAAGAAAAACGCTGAAAAATAAGATCGACGGAGCCAAAGATGTCCGAATTTGGAAAAACGACAAACTGACATCTTGCTCAGAAGATGGTTTAGAATTTTTCTATGTAAAAATATCTAGGTTTCGGAAACATTTTATTTCCATCGCTTTTTAACTGATTAAATTGAAGTGAATTTACGTACGAAATAAACTTTCATATTTTCGGACGAAAATTTACCAGTCGCTATGTTTAACTAGACGTATTCCAAATATTAAATTTTATTTCAAAATTTTATTGTTTAAAATTTCGTAAAATTTCAACTAATTATTGTTTAAAGCAGTTATTATGATAAGTAAATTTGTGATAGTCGTACGTAGGTCCAAGACAAGATTGTCGTATAACATAAGAGAATTAAAGAGAATCCAATATCAAAATAAAAGAAAACAGACTAAAATAGAAAAGAGACACTTGTAATTATATTTATAATATATAGATTATAGAAGAATATAGAAGTAACAATTGCAAGTAAAATTATAACATAGGTTATAATCATACAGAAAGAACAGAAAAGGCTTATTTTAAGAGTTAGATTAAGTTAATAAGCAAATAGAGCAGAAATAACAGAAGAGGTTAATTTTAAAACTTACACTAAGTTAATAAGCAAACATAGAAACAGTGCCCATACCAACAGCATTCCCTTTCAGTCAGGAACCAATGGTCTCACAATAGCTAGGTGAGGCTGGGACAAGCTTATGCTGATTAGGGTAAATAAGTAGCCAACATAATAATAAAAGTAAACTAAACGCAAAATTAAATATTAGACTTAGGGTCTAATAAAAGAGTAAGATGCATTTGAAGCAGCCCAAAGGATGAAGAGCCTAACGAAGCAGTTTATCATAGATTTTTAGCACAGAAGAAGCACGTCCAACTTAGATATTTTGGGCTAAAGGAAGTACGATACTTCAATGGGACCTGAGGGTACTCTAGGATGGCCCTCTGGGGTAAGCCTAACGAAGCAGTCTCCCGGAGGCAGGTCTGTAGGTGTTCCATCAAGGGAGTATGCCTTGACTGCTTTTGCATGGCAGGACCATTATAGGCATTCAAAAGGGTTGATGTTTGGAGTAGGATATTTGTATTACACCGTACTCTAACTTGCGAGTAAGTTTTAGTGGGAAGGACCTAAAAGGACAGTCGCATGCGGATATCAGGCCAGCATCAAACCAAGAAGCGAGTTCGGGAAAGACTAGAGATAAACCAAAAGGCTAAAGATTCTTTCACTATCGAGACATTGGATGAGGGGCACAACCAATTGGATGTTTTGATTGTTTGCAGTAGGGCACAATCACTTAGCTCTTTAAAGGTCTTTCGATTAGTTGAGGAGTGGTTGTGTGGGGCCATAGCCACGATGAGAAAAGAGACAGACGAAGTAGAATATTTGTGTAACGACCCTTAAAATTTAATGGTTTTAAAAGTATTTTTAACTGGAAATTTGTGAAATTTTAAACAATAAAATTTGAAATTTGAAATTTATTACTTGGAATACGTCTATTTTAATATAGCAACTGGTAAATTTTCATCTGATAATATTGAAGTTTATTTTCCTGTGAAATTTCATTTCAAATCAAACCGGTTAATAACAGTGAATTTAAAAGTTTTCCGAAACCAAAATATGTCAACAGGAGAAAATTTATTCAGATCATTCTGAATCAGACTGCGAAATTCGTTTTTCCAAATTTGGATTTCTATTGCTCCGTTTATCTTAATTCTGGCAAAATAGCAGCATTTTCGGTACCGATTATCGACTTTTGACCCGATGATCGTGCCACTAATATCTGTGTACCATTTTGATCGTATTGTCGTGCTGGTCTCTACGTTATATTTATTTCTGTGTTTTGAAATCCGGTACACGACGGAGACAATAGTCTGTTCGTTGTAACGGTACCGAAATTTTGACTTTATATTTTCCTTTACGTTTCAAATCTGAAACGTGCTGCCCAAACAATAATAAATTGGTTTATTACATTTTCAGCTAAATCAGGATTGACCGTTGCTATATCATTTTGTTTATTCGGTGACTGTTCATTCCTTGTTCATTGCTAACAGTTTATGATTTTAATTAATATATACATTAGTCTATATATCTTCCTGTACATCATTTGTCACAACTCCCTTCCTTCTTTTCGATCAGCTCCATCTCCTCTCCCACTTGTTTTCAGCCGAAACTCAATGGAGCCTCCTCCTCCTTATCCACACCTAAGACATGCAACCTCGCCGCGTCCTCACCAGTCACCACCTCCTTTCCGAGCCAGCCTCGCACGTCAACCACCACCCGAGTCCAACCTGTCTCCGTCGCCGCCATCGGCCTGTCACTGATCACCTTCGCCTACGACAGCCGATTCTGACCCATTCCCTCCACATCGCTGTCAGCACCTCCCTGCCTTCACCCGACCTCTTCCCATCGCCAGAAACTCACGCAAGCCTTCCCTCCTCCTTTGTTTTCCCTGTAGCAGCCAAAGCCAACCTACCTCCCGTTCGACCTCCCCCTCCTTTCTTTTGCTTGTGCCTGCATGCATCTTCTCGGTCATATATAGGTAATGATTTGTGTTATAGACATTTTGGGAAGTATATAATCTAGCTTAAGTATATTCTGAAATCTAGGGAAGATGTAGACATTTGATCTTTATGACATTATTATATAGTACGGTAGGATATATATATATTTCCAATAGTATACATGTTATTGAAGCATCGGCCTAGCTACAACATGTGTCATCAAATATATGTTATATATTCGTATGTCAGCAGTATAGTGTTAAGTATGGAGTGCTGGTTTGTCGTATATATACATATATTGTCCATCTATGCAAGTATTAGGTTGTTGTGTATATTTATTTATATATTATTTATAGATTTACGTATGTAGTATATAAATTTTTATAATATAGCAGCTTTTGTATCTATATAATAATATATATATAAATTTTATATTAGTTTACAAATGTACGTATATATGAGTTCCCACGGATGTTTGCAGTTCTAGTTTTATATGCAAGCACGCCGAATTTTTGTTAAGCCGAGATATATATACATATGAAGGGTATTTGTGATATTTTGAAATGTTATATTATATAAGGTATTAATTATATATATATTGTGTGACCTGATGTATACAAATGTTAGAGATACATTGTGAATTGATGTCTATAATTTTGATTTATTCGTATATACTTTAAAAATATATATGATCGGTATAGCTTATATATAATATAATATTGATGTTTATATGCACATCAGTTTACACGAACGGTTGTATATGTTTACATGGATTTAGACCTTCTAATACGATATGCATTTGGGAATATATATGTAAAGGCCTTGCAAATATAAAAAAAAGTGTTACTCATGCCTATTATACTTTTATTATTATATTATTCATAGTGGTTCTCGTTTGATACATATACTGTTTATATGAATGTTAAATGAGGAAGGCTACTTTCCAATCTAGCCTATTCCTAAGTAAAGATATAGGTAAATAAATAAATTTCATAAATAAGTATACTATGTCTATTATACTTTTATATTATTATTATTATTACTATGTTTTTCATTTTGTTTGGTTGAAAAACGTATACTGTTCAATGTATGGGTCGGTTGCGTATGCAGCATTTATATATTAGTATGGGATGTCCTTTTATCTTCGGCTGTCAGAGCTTGCTCCCTTTACATTGTTATCTATATTTGTTAAAATTAAACCTTTCGAACCATATATATATATATATTCGTTTTGTCGAGATTATCGTGCTAAAATCTGTTTCGTGCTTGTCACAGTTAACTGTTTTGTCGTGCCTGATTTCGTGCCAGTGTCCGTTGCATTGCTCTTTTCCATAGTTGTTCTCCATTGTTCTCTAGCCTCGAAAGGTGAGCAATCACTCACGATTAACGTTCTTTTATTATTTAAATTTGATTTCAATTGAAATAGCAATTGAAATATGCTGCTGTAGTTATTTACATTGTTATATATGCTATTATCTATAACTGTTCACATGTGACCTCTGACACCAGTATCTAGTATTACATACCTGTTATTACTATTATTGTATCTGTTCACCTGTGACATCTGACACCAGTATCTAGTATTATATGTCTGTTATTACTATTATTTGTATCTGTTCACCTGTGACATCTGACACCCGTATCTGTTATTTATACTGATGATATATGCCCGTTGTTATATTTTTTTTGTATATGTTATCACTCTGCAAGTTCCCTGTTAGTATAGAATTCACTATGGGTTGAAATGATACATACCCGAACGGACTTTAGAATAGGAGAATTTCGTTATGGGTTGAAATGATAAACCCAAGCGATTTTCATTTGAATTGAAATTGGGATTACGGGTCGAAATGATATCTACCCGTATATATTTAAATTTCGGATTGAAATGATAAATATCCGTATCACTTAACCATATGATAAATATATATACAGACACCGTTGGTCCATATATATAAATATATTAAAATGAATTCTATGGTTTTGGAAAGAAATATATGGTTTTAATAAATGTTGAGCCTTAAATTATTATATATAAATGGGAATGATTGATCTAAATACATATAATATGTTGAGTATTTAAAATATATTTCAAAATAGATTTTGGTAATAATTTGAATAAGTTAAGGTTAGAAAGATAATTTGAATTTAGTTGAAATTGGATTCATTAAAGAATTTTATCTAATTAAACCGATTTAAAACTTATTGAAATTTAAGATATGATTTATATCTTGAGTTTGATTTAAATAATTTAATGAATATTTCTTGTTTAAATAAATTTAAGGAAATATTTAGTAAAAAGGAAATTTAAGGCTAGTTAAATGATATTGAATCTATTAAGTGAATATTCCCTGATTAAATAATAATGAAGTTAAATCAAGAGCTATATGAAACTGTTAAATCTAACTTTGAAAATGTTGAATACTAAAGCTTTGAAATATATTGAAAATAAAGGGTATATTTAGAACCGAATTAAATTGAAGAATTGAGCTTTGAATAAATTTGAATTTGGAATTTGAAGTGGATTTGAATCGATTTGCTAGACTTGAGGAAATTAAATACTTTACTTTTTAAATCATTTAATATATATATATACTATTTTGGAAAATAGATATATTTGAAATGAAATGACATTTGGGTTTGAAGTAAATAAATTTAAAATGGCCACGGTGTCATAGTGTATATTCCTATCTTGTAGATAGTTCTGAAGATCCTTAGAGGATGGTTATCCCAAACATCCTTTAAGTTACTTGTATTTCAGTTGATATTTCACTTGAGTTGGATTTATTGACATAAGAATATTAATCCTGACTCGAGTGTTTTGTGTTTATCTTTACGCTCGGGTCAGACCGAGTGATTCAGCATTTGAGACTCACCTTTGGAGTTTAGAGCTTCCTTTGGAGATCCAATTATCGACTCAGCTTTCAGCTCTTCTAGTTGATTTGTTCGGAGAAGTCTTGTATTCGTACTGAAGACTTCATTGTATTTGAGATATTCTGTTGTATTTTATTTTAACTCTGATGTTTATATAGTAGCTTCATGAACTACTATTTTATCTATTCCGCTGCGTATTATTGTATTACTCTGTGTCTGTGATTCTGTGATTGATTTATTTACTATATATGCTGAGTTCTGCCAAATTTAAATTAACAATCTGATATTTTGAATTATTCAAGTCAGACATGTGTGGATTTATTGTCGATTTGAATGGTCCAAAATAGCGGGTCGTTACAGTTGGTATCAGAGCTTTGGCTCTAGGCAAAACTTAGCATATATTGTAAATTTATTTACAGAATCTCTTTCATTCGAGTTTAATCTCTTCCTTTTGACTCGATTTCCGTTGAACTTTGGAACGTTCCCTACGGTTTCAAAATTCATTCTTGTCCCTCTCTATTGGTATTCTTTTGATTCTGGAGTATCCCATAACTCCATTTCGAATGATCTCTATAAGAATAGGCGATCCCGCCAATCTTTGAATGATTTGTGAAGGGGTGAAACTCCTTCACAATTGGCATTGATTCACCGGAGATTTCTATATCTTTGGTTTAGATGGTGTTATCTCTTGCGATCGAATGTTGATTTTTCTTGGAATTCTACATCGATCTTGTTCCTGAAGTCACGGTTGACCCTAAGGTCATCCGCGATTTATATAAGTATATTCATCTTCTATTTTGAAATTTAATTATCTCATCTTCGTTCGAGCTTATCTTCGAATCACAATTCTATTTGATTAAGAGTTTCTCTAATTTGAATCTCTATCTTTGTTGAAATCCATTCCTAAATCATCCTTTGAAAATCGGGTTTATTCGTATTTTGGAAATTGTTTTATATATCGAAATTTTTATAAGTATGATTATATTCTATATATAAAAGTGAAAATGTTTTCGATAAGGATTATATAAACCTTTCAAAAATAAGAATTTGAATTTTGAAAGGATTTGAAATTTTGAAGTTATATAAGAAATTGATTTATAAAAAAAAATGATTTATAACTAAAGGATTTTAAATTTGAAATTCGAGAATTGAACCCCGGTGTTTTGAAATTGTTTTTTTTAGATTTTGAAATATATAATAATAATATGATTTAAAAGTACTTTTCCGAATAAGAAATGTTTCGAATGATTTTAATGAGTTTCGAATGATTTCGAAGAAATTTCAAAAGAAGTTTGAGAAAATAGAAGTCCAGAACTCACTTATGTCGCTGGAAAATAATTTCGGTGATGAGTGCACGCATCATCGACATTGATTTTCGAGTTTCAGAGTGGGGGAGAGGCCACTCTAGTAGCATTGCTACGCGAGTGATTTTGTGAAACCATTTTGATTTCAAATTTTGAAGTATGATTCGATATTCGAAAGATATATGTATATGTATTTGAAATGATTTGAAATGAGCCGGTGTTCAGTCCTCGAGTTTTGGATTTGATATAACCCTATCTACTAAAATTGATTTACTGATTTGTTGCTGATTTCCAACTCTTGAATTTAAAATGATTTCTTCAACTATTTTGAAGGTTCGAGCACTTCCAAATCAAGGTTAACTTTTCAAAGCTAAGAAATTTTGAAAAGCATTTTGATAAAGTATATAAGTTTGTTTTGAATGTTTAAGTATGAAGTAATATGATTTAAATAAGTTGAAACTGTTTGGTTAAGTAAATGAATAAGGAAATTTTAAATTTTCTAATATGAAATTTAGATTCGAAATGTCTTGAGAAGAATTTGGTCTTCAAAATATTTTGAATAAAATTTAGTTTAAATGTTTTAACTTAGTAACATCTTTATGAAACTATATATTTAACAAGTTGGAATAAATATATAAGTTGTACGTATGTTGTTTTATTCGCATAATTAATTTGATCCAAGTTTGAGTACACAAGTTCGAGGTGGATTACACCATTTCGTGTTAGGATTTTTCATTTGATTCTTGATGGCGAATATTTGATATGGATTTTGGGCTTGATTCTAGAATTCTCTATCATAGTATATGGCTATGCAAGGAGACTGATGGCTTCTAGTCGAGAAACCATATCGAAATCCGCATTAGGGAAGTCGAATGGACAATACTAGTTCGAAGGCGAACTTGTGTGATCGAGCGAGCGATCAAATGTGATTTTGCGAAATGATGACACATGTACATCTTATATTCTAATATCATTGATATATTTTGACGCTGAAATTTGAAAGCTGTCGGGTTAGAATATCTGTGCTAACTAAAAGAAAACTTTAAATTTAAATTACAAAGATATATAACCCATAAAAGCAAAGATATTCAATCCCATATGGCTCTTCATACAGCGAAATTTATTTTGAAAATTTTGATCCTTATATAAGATAGACCTTACGTAAGTATAAGATGATTTTGAAAACATTTGATTTTGGAAATGAATTGGTTGACTTAAATTATTGATTTGGAAATCTGGATTTATTTTCTAAATCTATTATTCTTGAAACTTAGAAACTAAAGATAATTAATTTGAGAAGAAATAATTTGGTGAAATTGTATATGATTTTGAAATTGAACTGATATTGAAACAAATTGAAATTTGAGAACCTTATGTTACTAAACACTTGATTTGGGAGTTGTCGAACTTATATAAAATTGATTTGTATGAGTATGAAATTGATTCGAAAACTATGGATGTGAAAAGGTACTCAATTTGGAAGTGAAATCTTATATAATTGAAGTCTATATAAGTATGATTTGATATACTTTTGATTTTGGAAAAGTATTTGATTTGAAAATTAAATCTTATATATAATGGATTTTATATAAGTACGATATTTGAAAGTGATTTGAAAAGGTACTATATGATACATATTTTCGAAGTAAAGATATGGAAAGTGCCTTTTGCTTGATATCCGATTTGTGGCCACATCTTGGATTCATTCTATCGATATTATTCTCTCTGATTTTTGGTTTTCCGGATATGATACTCGAGTGTCCTTCGAATTCCATGGCATTACCCATGGTCTTATTGTTCTCTCGTGACTGCATAGCGCAACTGCCTGGCTGAGTCTTGCCTAGGGGTACGGATTGTTTCCTGGGGGATCCAGGCGTAATCATTGTGTATCCTGCAATCTGTGTAGGTCGCGAATAGTAGCGCAAATGCTTGGCTGAGTCTTGCCTGGGGGTACGGATTGTTTCCTGGGGGATCCAGGCGTAACCATTGTGTATCCTGCATTCTACTAGTCATCATGGCGTAACTCGCAGGGCTGAGAAAGCTTACGGATACAGATTGTTTCCTGGGGGACCCAGGCGTAACCATTGTGTATCTGCGAACCATGGTTAGACAAAGGTTTTGTTTGTGTTTTTGATTGGATTGTACTTTCCATATCTGTTTTTAAAAGTTTTTCCAGTATTTTCACTGGGTGTTGAAACAGGTCTACTAAGTACCTGGAGAATTCTAGTTTTGCGCCTGATCAACGCACTGCCAGAGTCTACAGGATCAAGGATAAACTTGTTGAAACATCGAGTTATAAAAGTATTTTCGAAATGAAATTTGTTTCGTTATAAAAAAAATATTTTATTATAAAAGTATTTCTAACAAAGAAATTTTGTATTAATATTCGAAATTGAAATTCTAATTATTTGAATTAATTATTCATGCCCGATACTATTCCTTGAATCTACCTTATCCGCTCAGCTTTATTTATTTACCTATATTCTGTTTTTCCAAGTCCTCCTTTTTTTTCCCTATTGACTATATCTTTTTAAGTATTGTTTATTTATATACTATATGGCTTAATATATATTAAAAAAAATAGTGTTATAAATAGAAAATTTTAGTGTTAAATATTTTAGAAGTTATTAATTAAATACAACATATTTAAAGAAATGATTATTGATTTATTAATAATGTTGAAAAGTATCTTGAGATAAATTAATAAATTTATGAATTATGGATTTAATAGCTTCTTTGTAAAAATAAGTAATAATGTATAATTGTTTTCAAATAGTTTTCATACCTTTATAAAGGTGTTATTTAAACATAAATGGTATTTAAAAAGGAAACAAGAAATTTTACAAATGGGTTTTTGGAAGATATTAAAGTATTAAAGATAATTGAATTGTAAATGAAGTTTTCAAATGAATATTTCAAGTAAAATTTATATATAGTTTCAAATTAATTGTTAATCTTGTCTTTTAACCTACCTTTTCTGCCTGGTTGTTCTATTCTCCTACCTCCTCTCTTTTCGGGGACGAAAAGTTTTGAGTGGGGGAGAGTGTAACGACCCTTAAAATTTAATGGTTTTAAAAGTATTTTTAACTGGAAATTTGTGAAATTTTAAACAATAAAATTTGAAATTTAAAATTTATTATTTGGAATACGTCTATTTTAATATAGCAACTGGTAAATTTTCATCTGATAATATTGAAGTTTATTTTCCTGTGAAATTTCATTTCAAATCAAACCGGTTAATAACAGTGAATTTAAAAGTTTTCCGAAACCAAAATATGTCAACAGGAGAAAATTTATTCAGATCATTCTGAATCAGACTGCGAAATTCGTTTTTCCAAATTTGGATTTCTATTGCTCCGTTTATCTTAATTCTGGCAAAATAGCAGCATTTTCGGTACCGATTATCGACTTTTGACCGGATGATCGTGCCACTAATATCTGTGTACCGTTTTGATCGTATTGTCGTGCTGGTCTCTACGTTATATTTATTTCTGTGTTTTGAAATCCGGTACACGACGGAGACAATAGTCTGTTCGTTGTAACGGTACCGAAATTTTGACTTTATATTTTCCTTTACGTTTCAAATCTGAAACGTGCTGCCCAAACAATAATAAATTGGTTTATTACATTTTCAGCTAAATCAGGATTGACCGTTGCTATATCATTTTGTTTATTCGGTGACTGTTCATTCCTTGTTCATTGCTAATAGTTTATGATTTTAATTAATATATACATTAGTCTATATATCTTCCTGTACATCATTTGTCACAACTCCCTTCCTTCTTTTCGATCAACTCCATCTCCTCTCCCACTTGTTTTCAGCCGAAACTCAATGGAGCCTCCTCCTCCTTATCCACACCTAAGACATGCAACCTCGCCGCGTCCTCACCAGTCACCACCTCCTTTCCGAGCCAGCCTCGCACGTCAACCACCACCCGAGTCCAACCTGTCTCCGTCGCCGCCATCGGCCTGTCACTGATCACCTTCGCCTACGACAGCCGATTCTGACCCATTCCCTCCACATCGCTGTCAGCACCACCCTACCTTCACCCTACCTCTTCCCATCGCCAGAAACTCACGCAAGCCTTCCCTCCTCCTTTGTTTTCCCTGTAGCAGCCAAAGCCAACCTACCTCCCGTTCGACCTCCCCCTCCTTTCTTTTGCTTGTGCCTGCATGCATCTTCTCGGTCATATATAGGTAATGATTTGTGTTATAGACATTTTGGGAAGTATATAATCTAGCTTAAGTATATTCTGAAATCTAGGGAAGATGTAGACATTTGATCTTTATGACATTATTATATAGTACGGTAGGATATATATATATTTCCAATAGTATACATGTTATTGAAGCATCAGCCTAGCTACAACATGTGTCATCAAATATATGTTATATATTCGTATGTCAGCAGTATAGTGTTAAGTATGGAGTGCTGGTTTGTCGTATATACACATATATTGTCCATCTATGCAAGTATTAGGTTGTTGTGTATATTTATTTATATATTATTTATAGATTTACGTATGTAGTATATAAATTTTTATAATATAGCAGCTTTTGTATCTATATAATAATATATATATAAATTTTATATTAGTTTACAAATGTACGTATATATGAGTTCCCACGGATGTTTGCAGTTCTAGTTTTATATGCAAGCACGCTGAATTTTTGTTAAGCCGAGATATATATACATATGAAGGGTATTTGTGATATTTTGAAATGTTATATTATATAAGGTATTAATTATATATATATTGTGTGACCTGATGTATACAAATGTTAGAGATACATTGTGAATTGATGTCTATAATTTTGATTTATTCGTATATACTTTAAAAATATATATGATCGGTATAGCTTATATATAATATAATATTGATGTTTATATGCACATCAGTTTACACGAACGGTTGTATATGTTTACATGGATTTAGACCTTCTAATACGATATGCATTTGGGAATATATATGTAAAGGCCTTGCAAATATAAAAAAAAAGTGTTACTCATGCCTATTATACTTTTATTATTATATTATTCATAGTGGTTCTCGTTTGATACATATACTGTTTATATGAATGTTAAATGAGGAAGGCTACTTTCCAATCTAGCCTATTCCTAAGTAAAGATATAGGTAAATAAATAAATTTCATAAATAAGTATACTATGTCTATTATACTTTTATATTATTATTATTACTATGTTTTTCATTTTGTTTGGTTTAAAAACGTATACTGTTCAATGTATGGGTCGGTTGCATATGCAGCATTTATATATTAGTATGGGATGTCCTTTTATCTTCGGCTGTCAGAGCTTGCTCCCTTTACATTGTTATCTATATTTGTTAAAATTAAACCTTTCGAACCATATATATATATATATATTCGTTTTGTCGAGATTATCGTGCTAAAATCTGTTTCGTGCTTGTCACAGTTAACTGTTTTGTCGTGCCTGATTTCGTGCCAGTGTCCGTTGCATTGCTCTTTTCCATAGTTGTTCTCCATTGTTCTCTAGCCTCGAAAGGTGAGCAATCACTCACGATTAACGTTCTTTTATTATTTAAATTTGATTTCAATTGAAATAGCAATTGAAATATGCTGCTGTAGTTATTTACATTGTTATATATGCTATTATCTATAACTGTTCACCTGTGACCTCTGACACCAGTATCTAGTATTACATACCTGTTATTACTATTATTGTATTTGTTCACCTGTGACATCTGACACCAGTATCTAGTATTATATGTCTGTTATTACTATTATTTGTATCTGTTCACCTGTGACATCTGACACCCGTATCTGTTATTTATACTGATGATATATGCCTGTTGTTATATTTTTTTTTGTATATGTTATCACTCTGCAAGTTCCCTGTTAGTATAGAATTCACTATGGGTTGAAATGATACATACCCGAACGGACTTTAGAATAGGAGAATTTCGTTATGGGTTGAAATGATAAACCCAAGCGATTTTCATTTGAATTGAAATTGGGATTACGGGTCGAAATGATATCTACCCGTATATATATAAATTTCGGATTGAAATGATAAATATCCGCATCACTTAACCATATGATAAATATATATACAGACACCGTTGGTCCATATATATAAATATATTAAAATGAATTCTATGGTTTTGGAAAGAAATATATGGTTTTAATAAATGTTGAGCCTTAAATTATTATATATAAATGGGAATGATTGATCTAAATACATATAATATGTTGAGTATTTAAAATATATTTCAAAATAGATTTTGGTAATAATTTGAATAAGTTAAGGTTAGAAAGATAATTTGAATTTAGTTGAAATTGGATTCATTAAAGAATTTTATCTAATTAAACCGATTTAAAACTTATTGAAATTTAAGATATGATTTATATCTTGAGTTTGATTTAAATAATTTAATGAATATTTCTTGTTTAAATAAATTTAAGGAAATATTTAGTAAAAAGGAAATTTAAGGCTAGTTAAATGATATTGAATCTATTAAGTGAATATTCCCTGATTAAATAATAATGAAGTTAAATCAAGAGCTATATGAAACTGTTAAATCTAACTTTGAAAATGTTGAATACTAAAGCTTTGAAATATATTGAAAATAAAGGGTATATTTAGAACCGAATTAAATTGAAGAATTGAGCTTTGAATAAATTTGAATTTGGAATTTGAAGTGGATTTGAATCGATTTGCTAGACTTGAGGAAATTAAATACTTTACTTTTTAAATCATTTAATATATATATATACTATTTTGGAAAATAGATATATTTGAAATGAAATGACATTTGGGTTTGAAGTAAATAAATTTAAAATGGCCACGGTGTCATAGTGTATATTCCTATCTTGTAGATAGTTCTGAAGATCCTTAGAGGATGGTTATCCCAAACATCCTTTAAGTTACTTGTATTTCAGTTGATATTTCACTTGAGTTGGATTTATTGATATAATGTTAATCCTAACTCGAGTGTTTTGTGTTTTGCTTTACGCTCGGGTCAGACCGAGTGATCCAGCATTTGAGACTCACCTTTGGAGTTTGGAGCTTCCTTTGGAGATCCAATTATCGACTCAGCTTTCAGCTCTTCTAGTTGATTTGTTCGGAGAAGTCCTCTATTCGTACTGAAGACTTCATTCTATTTGTGATATTCTGTTGTATTTTATTTTAACTCTGATGTTTATATAGTAGCTTCATGAACTACTATTTTATCTATTCCGCTGCGTATTATTGTATTACTCTGTGTCTGTGATTCTGTGATTGATTTATTTACTATATATGCTGAGTTCTGCCAAATTTAAATTAACAATCTGATATTTTGAATTATTCAAGTCAGACATGTGTGGATTTATTGTCGATTTGAATGGTCCAAAATAGCGGGTCGTTACAATTTGTATTATAGGCCTAACGAAGCAGTCCTTTACAAATATAGAAAATCCCGACCGAGTTCTGTACAAGGTAGAACTTGTTAATCGGGATTCAGGGAGTAGACAGAACGATTACGTATAGTCCTCAAGCTACGCACTAGGTGGTGCATTATGGATGTCCGAGCATTAGTATAGGCTAGTGCGGACGCAGTTTTATGTTTTCATAGAAGACGACGGAACATCTGTATTGTAGGCCTCACGGAGCTATCTTTTACAGATTTAGTCACAAAATGCTCTGGGAGAAAAACGATGGAGTCCTTTTCGAGGAGGATATGGAAGGTACTATGGGTAGTACCTAGGACCGATGCGGTCATTGGGCATATAGCTACATTTATATTAGTTATTAGATTTTAATTTACTAGGGAGTAGATGGGTACGATTCACGCACGGAGGCGAGAGTAGTATAAACCCAATAAATCTAATATAACAGAAAATGAAAATAAAATGGTATATGTAGAATTAAGCCTAAAAGTGTATAATTTGTCCATTCACCAGAACTAGTTCTGACCCCTCCTCATAACATCCTACAGGTTAGGTAGATGGTAGAGACTTTCCAGCTTTGAGACACTTGTTTAGAAAGTGTTATTATATTGGTGAGTATTTACTTACTATTATATTTTAGTCAGTTCCACTGTGAGATATTTATTTGAGCTATGATATATTTGTCTTTGCCTATTTGCAGGATATCAGATACCCAATTCAGGCTTCAGTGGCTTGGATTTTAGCAATTTTGCGAAAAATCCGGACCTACTGGAATTCAGGTTGTTACACAATCTCTATAATATTTACAAATCACCGTAATATTTATAAATTATTATTGCTCTACCGCAGCCTAGACACCAAGAAATAAATTGTTAAAAGAAATGAACTTGTCAAGATACAATTTTGCCCTAGATGAGCTCGTGACTCCCTTAATTAAGTCAAATGTCTAACCATTATTATCAGTCAAATTCTAAGATGATATGCAATTTATGGTCCAAGGAAGGGGTGATGAAATCTCCCACCTTATGTGAAGTTGGGTATTGCCCTTAGAAAAGAAAATAAGATGAAATGAATGCAAAACATAAATTAAACGTGTATTAGCAATGCAACTACAAATGAGATTATTTTGGTTTTTTTATAAATGCAAGTAACAAACAATGCACGAAAATAAAAACAAGAGTCAAAAACACGATAGCAGTGCGTATATAATTATTAGCAATTTTATTTTTAAAAGCAGCAAATATTTTTTAGCATTTTAGCAAACAGAGCAAAGAAAGTGATTTTTCCCCTTCGATTTTCTGCAATTTGCAACTTGTAAAAATTGCTGAAAACAAACTTTTTTTTTAATATAAAGAAACAAATTTACCCCTAAAAATTCAAGAGAGAAATAAAATAAAATAAACTCAACCCAACTCACTTAGAAGCCCACAAGCCCAAGTCAATTTAATTAACAATTTTCTTTAAATATACATAAAAGAGAACACACACAACACAGAATCCCAACAACACAGCTTATATCCCAAAAACAAATCAAAAATTAAACAACTTTTGCATAAATCAAAATCAGCAACCACAAAAAAATCAAACAAGTATTTCAATTGTAGTCGCGGATGATTGAAGAATGGTTGCGAATTCAGGGAAGGTTTGGAATTTTTGTGTATGGAGATTGGGTTTCTGGTTACAAGGCGTGGTCAATTTAGGCAAAGGCGATCGAGGGAATTTGAGACGAGGAGTTGAGCTTTATTGGAGGAATTGAGGTCACAATTGGTTGTTTGCTGTTGACTTGTTGTTTGCATGTTGTAATGAAAGTCATGGTTAATGTATTGGTAATGGTTGATGTACTGGTTGCTTTTAGTTGAAGTGGTTGACAGTGAAGGTATGAAGTGGTTGAAATGGTATGGTTTGCTGAAGTGCTGTTGAATGTTCGCTGCATATGATGTCAAAGAAAATGCTATTTTAAGCATGATCTATTTACTATTTTATTCAGTAAAATAGATCATCAAATTATGATTCTACTTTAATTTCATTATCAAAATCAATTAGTAAGATGATGATGTAAATTGTGTTTATGTTGGATTAAGGATAGCCCATTTGTAATTAGAAACACAACATAGGCTATCAAATTCCCTAATAAACTAACATCATAATCCAACTTTTCATTAAGCACTAAAAAGAAATCATAAATAATAAAATATGTTGAATCTACATAATTTGAGAGAGCTTCATTACCCCTTAATTGAAGGGATTTAGCTTCTCATTTGTATTACCATTTCAGCACATGTAAATTTCAACATAGAACAAAAGAGGAAAGTGCAAGCTAATTAAAATAAAAAGAACTGACTACTTGCATAAAAATAAAACTAAACTAAGTGCATAAATGTAAATCTAATCTACTAACATAAAAGGAAAGAGAGCATGTAAATAAAAATGAGCATAAAATAAAATAAAAGCATGTAAAGAAAAAAGAAGAAGAAGAGGCTTAGGAAGCCATTTTATTTCTCTTTAATTTTCTAGCTACAACTTGCATAATATGATAAGATAATAATAAACTCCATTACATGAACATAAGAGGATTATTTATCCATGACTGAAACCCTAATCCATTTTTAGGGAACTCCCTAAAATGCCCTTGAGGTAATGTGGCCTTCAAGTTATCATTAGCATGAAATTAATCCTCCATTAAATGTGCATATGCCTTTAATCCCCACTAACACATGCATTAACTTTTAATTGTGGTTCATTAGTTAGTAGGTAGGTGGGGTCCTCCATGATTACATGAATTCTTTTATTTCTTCATTTCTATGGCTTCCAACTCTTGTATATGCATATTTCCATGAAGCCACATCCAAGTTGAATCCAAATTCCTAAAAACAAATTAAAATGTGCAAGTTATTTTTTTCCAAATTAATTCATACACAAAAATTACCGTTTTGCCCCTATGTAGATGCATGAATGATGAGTTGAAAGCATTTTTGAAATTTGGTTTTAAACATTTAAAAACACCCAATTATGACATTTATTTTACTAAAATAATATTAAGTGTGTTAGTAAAAATATACATTTTTACGTGCACATCAGCTGCGATGGTTGTTTGATGTTTTGCAGAGGAGGTGATGGGTTTGTTTTGCTGTATAAGTGTATGCAGGGGAGATGAAGAAGGTGGTAGGATGTGCTATTGAGTTAGGCATAGGGTTGTGGCTTTGTATTTCTAATGGAGGAGGAGGATGGTTGAGTGATGTGAAGGAGGTGGCAGTGAATGATGAGGAAGGTGATATGCTAATTGTAGGAGGAGAAGTTGGAGGAGTTGGTGGGCAGTGTGTTGTAGGATGTTGAAGTGAAAGGGAGTGTTGAAGTAATTGAGTGTTTGGAGCAATTTTCAGCTGTTGAAGTGCGGTGGTGGTGAATTGTCGGAGATGTTGCAATGGTAAACTTGGAGTGAGTTGAGGGTGGTTGCAGTTGTTGGATACAGGGGGAGGAAGTGGTATCTATGTGCATAGGAGATTTGGGTTGTAGGAAATGAAAAATAACAGAACCGAACAAAGAAAATATAAATACAAAGAACAAATGAAATACACAAGAACAGAGAACAGTGGGCAACAGAGAATAGAATTATGTGAATAAACAGTTTTGAAATGAAAATAAAATGAAATAAGAATGTAATGCACACAAGAAAATGAACAGCCACTATGAAGTGTAATAACAGAAATGCAAATGCAATTTTTTTTAAGCAATGCAATAACAGAAACTAAGATGAAAGTGCAAATGTAGCAATGAAGATAAGAAATGAAAATTGAAAACAACAGAATAGCAACAAAGAATAACAGAGATGCAAATTTTTTATTTTTATTTTTCTAGTCTAATGACAAGAACAACATATACAGAAGAACAAGAACAACTTAGAACGGGATGGCAAAGTGAACTAAAATCAGAAAACAAAAATTGACAAATGCAATGTAAAATTAAATTGTTTTTCTCGGCAATGGCGCCAAAAACTTGTTTGCGATAGAAAATTCTATCAGTTAGAAAACTGTCGAAATGTAATAATAAAACCGCAAGCGTACGATGTACATATAGTACGTGTGCGAGTACAGGTCGATCCACGGAGAAAGAAAAAATTATAAGATTATTCAATCAAATTAGCCCAAAGTTGAAAGGAGACTGTTAACTAAAAACTGTCGAAAAATGAAAACTAGTGTGAATATGAGAATAATGTTGTAATATTATAAAGTGTGAATATGCTACACAATGTTTGTTATATTTTGTTTAGTCCAACATCATGGAATATGTTCAATACTATGCTCCAAGGCTTATATATAAAGGAGTCTATGTAATGTAAATGCATGACCAATATCTCAGTGAATAACATTTTCTCTTTTCTCCTTCTCTAATGGCTTCTTATCTCCTTCTGCTTTATAACACGTTATCAGCACCTCTAAATAAAAATTTATAGATCTAGAGTTCTGATAATTTAGAAGATAAGATTTATTCTGTTTCTATTTTTTTCAGATCTAATTATAGATCTCTAAATGATCTCATTTTATTGTAGATTTTATTTTATTTTTTTAATTCTGGTTTTTCAGATCTCATGTACATGTTAATATCATGCTCAAATGATATATTTTGAGATCTATATATTTTAATCATCAGATCTATTCTTTTTCATGTGTATTCATCCTTTCCTCTTATTTAATTACTAAAATCAGTATGACTTCTGAGATTACTTATTTTTACATCTCTTCTAGTTGAAATCAATTTTTTTATTCTTTTAGAATTTGAACTTGATAAATAATTCAAATTTGGATTGATTCAAAATCTCTAACAAGTGGTATTAAATCCACTCATCTTTGATTTTGTTATGAATTTTTGATTTTTTTAGTAAGTTTTGATTGACTTTCGTTATAAGTCATTGAATTATTGTAATATCTTACTCAAATTTCAGATCTATTTGATCTATGTATGAAAGATTTTTTTGTGATAATTTTGGACTTGGTTTGAAGCCAAAGTTGTTATTCTTAGACCAAAAAGGTAATTTTTGATGTACAAAGCAAGATCTAATGACATGTATATGGTTTGTGTAATTAAATAAAATTCTGAAATGCTTTTATTTTTAGGAAATAATCTTTAATACCCTAAATTTCTGAAATAACTTGCGTTGATTTGAATATTTACATGTTTGTTTTGATATATTTGGTAAAGAATTATGAAGTTAATTTTCTTATAGGGAAGTAATTTGGATCTGAGATGTATAGATATTTATGATTGTGAATGATATGGATAAATCTGAGATGATAATTTTGTTTATTTATAAATTCTGATTATTGGGAAATAAACTTTCATTTTTAAGATATTCATTTTAATTTTATTATTGAGTAATATTGAACCTAGATCTGAGATGAAATTGTGTTACTTTAAGTATTGTTTGTTCAATTAGTTCATATATTTGTAATGAAATAATTTTGATGTGACAGTAGTTATATCTTAGACCACGTAAAAGTTAATTGCAGTTATTTTTATCATAAATGAATTAAATGTAGGAGTTATGGTAATAAATTAAATTATTTATTATCATAAATGCATTGGTTATTATAAAATAAATGATGTTGTATGTTTGTGTTTGGAATAAGAATCGACATATGATTTACTATTTGATGATTTATTTTGACAAGCAATGTCTAATGTAATGGAAGAAATAGGTTTAACAACAACCTGAAGTTGTACAAAGAAATTATTTTAACTAAAAGTTGTATAACTCAAAGTCCAAGACCTGAAGTCTTGAATTATCAAAAGGCTTTCCGATAACTTTACAAGCTCGAATTCTTAGTAGTATTTTTTTTAATTTGTCAAAATGTATAAGCTTCTAAAAAGGAAGTTTACACAAAAGTTGAGAACCTAAAGTTCATTACAAATTAATGAACTTGAAGTTCATGAATTAGAAGCCTGAAGCTCTATTGAAATTGTGTAAAATGATAAGATTGTACTTCTTGAAGAAATTAAAGGAAATGAGTAAGTCATCATTTGAGATAATGATGCTGCATTCAAGAGATTTCAAAAATATCCAAATGAATTATACCTTACCTCACATCTTTACAATATATTGACCAAATATCCTGAAGATATATGTTGTATGATATTTCAAACATCATCAGACTAAAAAAGTAACTATTAATTTAGTCTTGGAAAAGGACGTTCATATTTAGTATGAATTCAAATAACATTTCAGTTTATGTGTTGTAGTTAGTTTTAACTATTTTTCTCAATTATTTACCAAATTATGGAAAAGTATACATGATCAATTAATAGGTTTTACGCAATGCAAAGTATAATTTGATATCAATGGGTAACTATAATTTAATTATTCTCTTTGTTACTTTCTCATTGATAAATCTATGATAACTCAAACTTGAAGTTTGATAAGTACTGTAAAATAATTAGTAGATATGGTTTTTACTAATAAAAAAACCGATGTTTTGATAAATTACTTCTATGTACATATGGCTAGCTATTTAGTTAAATAAATACATTTTAATATTCTCTAGAATAGATAATTCATATGCCATACTATTTATATTTACGGATGTGTGTTTATATATTAATCTCTTGAAGAGATGTTTTAGAGATTTATTTATATTTATATTGCGAATTCCAATGTCATAGAAGAGATGTTATAGGAATTTTATTTTTGTTACATTGCAATTCCTTAAAAAGAAACACTATATTTCCTGAAGGAATATGATATAAAAGTTTTGAAGTAATAACAATAATTTATCTCTAAAAAAAGGGTATTGTATACCAATATTACACTCCAGAAGTAGTGGTTTTATCTCTCGCATCTTACTTTCATTTAATACATCTAATTTTGTTACTGTATTTAAAGTTTGATATGTCATTTCAAGGATAGTTACAACAAAAATCTCCAGTAGGGATATTTTATGTTATTGTAAAAGTTGTAATTATGTAATTTGTACAAAAGAAATATTGTATATTGATATGGCATTCCAATAGTGCATATATATCTCTAGAAGAGATAAGTTCACTCCAGAAATGGTGATAATAAAATATCTTTAGAATGGACTTATAAATTAGGAAATGATCACATATCTCTAGAAGAGATTTGTTTATATATTTGGTAATTTTATTAAACCAAATAAATGCATAGAAATTTGATTATAAAGATTTTCAATTGAGTTTAGATTTGATTCTAAAAGTTTGAGAGCTATGTAATGTGCATCATATATTTCATTATAATTATATCAAACCTCCCAAATAGGTAAAAAATCAAATTATCTCTAGAATACACTATGCTATGTTCACGTGTCTAATTATATACTAAAGGTCATGTTTCTAGTTATTATTTTATAAGAAATATTATATGCATAATCATTTCTTAAAGAAATATCTTTAAATATTCTTCTGAAGAGGTAGTCTATATGTCATATTTCATGAAAGCTATAAATACCATCTTGAAGTGATCTATATGTGCAACAAATATAATTGCATATTTTTATAAAATTCCAAGTGTCCAAAAGCTACTCTTATTTTATTTGTAAGTATATCTCTTTTATTGAACTCTCCAAAAGAGATGTGTAGAAATGTCTATATGCAACTATAAATTATTCTCTGATAAGTAATCATAATTAATGTTCAAAACTGATATTTGAGATATAATTGTGGAATAAAACTTAACAACTTGAAGTTGTGTGTATATTTTGTTCAAACCATAAGTTCGATATGGCTCTAAACTAGATGTTTTGAACATTATCATGCAGTTTTGACGGATTCACATTGACAATAATCTATAAATAGAAATTAATAGTTTGAATCCTTATAATAGTTTGTTCTAAAAATCACTAATTCAAATGAGAAAGAATATGCAAATTTATAATAAATATGTAATACATGGACGCACGTATATATCCATATATGTAAATATTCAGCTAACAACCTGAAGTTTGTTATGAGCTCATCTTGTAGATTATGTATAGATATTATTTAGCGATTTAAAATTCAATCAACATAAATGTTGAATGACCTGAAGTCGTGTATGTATTGAAATGATCTATACAATAAGTAAATTCCTCCAATTGGCTAGATCAATGAATGAGAACAAATACTAATAAGCAATATCAATTGAATGCATGTTATCAACTAATAAAAGGTTTATCCTCCTACAACTGATATACATATAATGTATTTGCTAGTGCAATGTGATAATGGATCAAAATGATAATCCAAAGAGGATTATTATTTAATGTGACAATGTTTGTCAACATTGAGGGGGAGGATAAAGGAATACAAGTTCATTTTGATCATTAGTGTTAAATATTTGTTAAAACATACAATGGTGCAAAATATTAAGTAACTTGAATAAATTATCAATAATATCCCTAATAGACTTTCTCCAATATAGATTTGAATCCCAGAAGGATCAAAAGGTGTAAACCATATCTGAAATGTGGTATAGAAGTCAGTTCAAATATGTTTGTAGTAAAGATGCCAAATAAAGGATGTGAGTGTTGTTGAAGAAACACTTGAGGGTGCTCTAAAAGAGATCCATGACATGATTGTCAAATAACCCTAGAAGTGGTTTAGGTACCTAAAACATGATAAATAAAGAGACCTCAATAAATCATGTGCAGAAGTCACAATAAATAATCATCGATGATAAATTTGTAAATAATAAAGCGCTTATGTTTATAAATGGATTAAAGATCCTGGATTAGAGAAAAACATGATTGGCCATTATGAAATTCTCCTAAATGAGAAATGTGGACCTATAGTCCATAAATTATAATTAGAAACATGTATATAAAGTGGCAAAAGCACACTAAAATTATCAAAGCACATATAGTGTCAACAACATGTTAAGTGCCATGTGCATGATATTTTTAAAGATAATTGAATTGGTTGAAGTAGTGAAAGTGTTTGAAACACTTAAAATACCATCAAGGTATAAATATTGTTTAAGTCATACTAAACGATGAAAGTATAAAAATTCCTAAAGAATATAAATAACTTTGGTGGTTATAAAGAAGGTAAAGAACAAAGAGCTTAGATTACAACTTCTTTTAAGTATTGTTGTAATGAAAATTTTGATATAATTCATGATGAGTAGATTACTTCCTATTTTTAAGTATTGTTGTAATGAAACTCTTAATATCCATAGAAGTTGTAGTTGCGATATACAAAAACTTATTAAAGTATACAAGTTCCTGAAAAAATATATAACTTTTGTGGTTATAAAGAATGCAAAAGATATGAAGTGTAAATTACAACCTTCTTCTAAGTATTGTTGTAATGAAAATCTTGATATACTTTAAGATGAGTAGATTACTTCCTACTTTTTAGTATTGTTGTAATGTAATTTTTAATATTCATCAAGGATGTATAGTTGCAATAGGCAAAACTGATTTGAAGCACAAAAATAAAAGCACATGAAGTGTTTTTCTTAAAAGTAGCATACAAAATGCATAAAATGCAAATCATATTTGGAAGAAACAATCTTGGAAAATTTGATTGTATTGAAGGAAACTATTAATAAATTGTATTATTAATGAGATACATATTTATGGATCCAGAAGTATCAATAACTAATTTGAGTTATAGAAAGATGAATACGAATTCGAAGGAAACTTTTAAATTAGAGGAAGCATCCATAAGTATGTTATATAATGCACTCTTTTTCATTAACTAAGGTTTTTCCCACTGGGTTCTTCTTAGTAAGGTTTTAATGAGGCATTATCTTAATCCAGAAGTATCAACTCCTCGGTAACATTTGAAAATAAGTTAAAATGTACTCTTTTTCTTTATTTAAGATTTTTCTAATTGGGTTTTTCTTACTAAGGTTTTAACGAGGCATTATCTTGATCTAGAAGAATCAAACGTCTTATCAAGAAATAACATCTAAACTATGTGTAAGTTAAATTGTATTTTTATCCTTGACTAAGGTTTTTCCCATCAGGTTTTCCTTTGTAAGGTTTTTTGAAGTATTGTGTTGATCCAGAAGTATCAAACTCCATTTGATGTAGTAAATTATTGAAATATGTTATTATACTCTTTTCCCTTCACTAAGATTTTCCCATGGGGTTTTTCTTAGTAAGGTTTTAACGAGGCATTATCTTATTGATCTAGAAGTATCAAACTTCATTAGATGAAATGAGATATTAAAATATGCCATTGTACTCTTTTTCCTTCACTATGATTTTTTCCACTGGGTTTTTTTAGTAAGATTTTAATGAGGCATTGTTTTGATTCCAAAGTATAAAACTCTTAGAAGGAATATCATATTTAATATGATATCTATGATTTCACAAGTTGCACTCTTTTCCTCGTTTAAGGTTTTTACCATTGGGTTTTCCTAACAGGGGATTTTAATGAGGCAACAGATATCTATATCAGTTGAATGGATATGCAAGCAAGATAATAATGAGGGGGAGAAATTATCATATATGTTTCAAAAGTGACAACTTCAAGTTAGCAGAGCATTCAAGATTTTGAAGATGCATATTCTAGGGGGAGTGCTGTAATATTATAAAGTGTGAATATGCTATACAATGTTTGTTATATTTTGTTTAGTCCCACATTATGGGATAGGTACAATACTATGCTCCAAGTCCTATATATAAAAGAGTCTATGTAATGTAAATGTATGACCAATATCTGAGTGAATAACATTTTCTCCTTTCTCCTTCTCTAATGGCTTCTTATCTGCTTCTGCTTTATAGCAAATAAAACTATGAGATTAAGGTCCAATTTAAAGGTAAATCCACTTCCAATAATTCATATAAATCAACACAAAATTATTCTATAATCTCTCATTTAAATTCAAGTAGAAATGATTGATGTGCTTATTATAAGCATGGTCAATTTATGCCATTAATTAGCACAACTTAAACCATCAAACTCTAGCACACCATTCAAACCCACTTCTAAAATCTCATGAGAATGATTATGAAATTAAAAATAAATCTATTTTAAGCATAATCTATTTACTATGAACTAGTAACATAGGTCATCAAATTTTGTTTCCAGTTTGACATTCATTATCAAAATCATATTTGTTCGATGATGATGTAACTTGTGTTTATATTTGATTAAGCATAGCCTATTTGTGATTAACAACATATGCTATCAAATTCAATAATAAACTTACATCAACATGAAAATTTCCATTAAGAACAAATTAAGAGATTATAAATGGAACCATTCTATGTTGATTCAATATGAATCATCGGAGCTTCATTACCCCTAAATTGAAGGGGTTTAGCTTCTCACAATTGAAGTCATGTTAACACAAAATAATTTAAACATAAAAAAAAGAAAAATGAGAGCTAATCAAAAGAAAAGAGAGTTAACTAATTGCATGAAATGAAACTAAACTAATTGCATAACTTAAAACTAACTACTAACATGAAATAAAGAAGCATAAACTAAATAAAAGAGCATGAAATAAAATTGCATGAAAGGAAGAAAAGCATGTAGACAATAAAAGGTAAAAGAATAGACTTAAGAAGCTATTTTATTTATCATTGATTTCGTGACTATAATTTGCATAAAAAGAAGGAGATTAAGAGCCTCATTACATGAAATATATGGGGTATTTAAACATGCCTAAAATCCTAATCCTCTTTTTAGGCGACTTCCAAAAATATCCTTGAGTTTGTGTAGCCTCCAAGTAATCATTAGGAAATTAATTAATCCTCACTAACATGTGTTTTTGCATTTAAATCTACACAAACATATGTATGTGCTTTTAATTATGATCCATAAGTTAGTGGCATGTGGGCTCCTCCATTTGCATGAATTCTTTTGTTTCCTTCTTTCTTTGGCTTTGAACACTTGTGCATGCATATATCCATGAAGCTCCATCCAATTTACATTCAATTTCCTACAAATAAAAATAAAAATGTGCAAATAAATTTTCTCAAAATTAATTCATACAAAAAATTACCATTTTGCCCCCAAATGAAGATGAATGAATGTTGATTTGAAACCAATTTATATTTTGGTTTAAACATGTAAAAATACCATAACATGCCTTTTATTTTAACAAAAGAAGATTAAATATGAGAGTATAAATATACACTTTGTCATGCACATCATACCGCGAAATTTAGTTCCTTCCGCCTCCTATCGACGTAGCTCTTTTGCCCCGAGTAGTAACTTTCATTCTTACGCAAATCACTTTTCCCTTGTGAATTACATCTCTAACCAGATTGGGGCCTATGTAACAACCCTTATTTCTATGTCATAATTTAAGTAAATTTAAATTAAAATAAAATTAGATATTTTGATGGTTATTATTTTGAAAATAAAATCTTATTTATTTGAAATTTATTTAACAAAGGATTTTTTAACAAATTGAATCAATTAATAAATTCTTTTAAATAATATATTGAAATTTAATTGAATACAAATATTTTTGTAAGTGTAAATAATTGGTTTTGATTGAAATAATGGAGAATTGATAAGCGTGTATCAGATTGAATAATAGTGCAGTTATCGGTATAAATATTTTATAGATAAAATGTAAATTAAATCAAATTAGATTAGAAATTTAATTACAAATTAATGAGGGTAATTTAAATGTAAAGATGATTAAATAATTGGGCAAAGTGGAAAATTAAAATCTAACTAAAAAAATAAATTCGCGATTTAGAGCTAATGCGTGCGATTGGGTCAAGCGATGAAGTGACGACATGCAACTTAGGGAAGGATGCAAACTGAAGCTGCGACCTGGGTTTTGTGAACGTACATGTCAAGTGAAGGTGGCCAGCTAGGCTTGGTACTGGTTGGTGACGGAGGTGGAAATCTAGGCAGCGATCGTTGGTGATGATGGCTGAAGGTGCGATGTTAAGCAGGCAGTTTTCGGTAGTGATTTGGGGCTATGATTTAAACTGCAACTTGATTAGAGACAGTAGTTTCGGCTTGGTGATCGCGAAGTTTTCTCACTCACAGTTATATTTATTTCCACTCGCATCTTGCTTATATTAAATTATTCTAATTATTAATTGAATTTGATTGACTGTGATTGTTGAATTGTTTGCTTATCGGGATATTTGATGTGTTGTTGTGATATTGGATGATATTTGGTGTTTTGTTGTTATTCAGGTCGAATGATATAATTTGTATTTATGAATTGTTATTGATTAGGGGAATTTTGCTCCTTGTGTTTTTATTTTAGATGATTTATTGATTTTCCCATTTTAAAATATTTTTGAAAGCTTTGGGAAATTATTTATAGAAATTATTTTAGAAATAAAAGTTGATTAGAAATGAAAATAGAGATTTATAAGAATAATTGAATGTGTGGAATTTTTGTAAGTGTAACTAAGGGTTTTCAATAATATTTTAGAAAAGGAAATTATTTTTGTAAAGTGTATGTCTAAGAATTAAGGTTTAAGAGATATTTTCGAAAAGGGATATTTTAGTATATGAATATTTTTTAAAATAAATTGATTTTGAAATATTGATGAATGGTTTTAAAAGTATTATAATATAAATTCCTTTTTGTATATACATTTTGGTTGTTTGAAATTGATTTATTGATATTATGAGAAATTCTATATGATACAAACATTTTGAGTTGTGGTTAGAAATGGAAAGAATTATTTTTGGGTTTTATAAATTTATTCTGATGTATTATTCGGTTGTAGAAAATTTATGAGACAGATTCTATAATTATTTTGATTTGTAAAGTGATTTTGGATATTTTGGAAAATGTGTATAAAATGGATTTGGAAGTGAATTATCGTATTTAAATCTTATATATTAAGATTAAATAAACAAAATGAATACAGTATTCAATATATATATATATATATATTAAAATTTGATTATATTAGCGATTCACCATACATATTTTTGTTAGTTGATGTTGATGTGATTTCATACGGTGATGATATCTTTCTATATGATTTTTTGATGATTTCTATTTTATGTGATAAGAAATTTGAATAAACAGAGTTATAATACCATCTAGTATGGAACTTTTGGTAATATTTCTCCAATTATTCTTTGAAGTTGTTATATAGAATACTGAAGGAGCGAGTGTGATGTGTGAGCACTAAATAAATGGACTAGTAATGCACGGTGGTATAAAACGTCGATTTGTTATTTATTCGGTTATCTTTTGCTTGTGAATGACACTTATACGGGGATTTATTACATATAATGTAACTCGCAACCATGAGTCGCATATCTTTCCATGTGTAGGCATATATCAAGATGCGTGTTTGTAGTGATAGAGTTAGGGGTACGCCCTAGGGGGCAATTATGTAATTTGTTACATATATCTAACTCGGTGACCAATCTAGTTCGAAATAATGGTGTTTACATTCTGTTATATACTTGATATAATGTGTTTATATTAGATAATTATTTTAATTAAAAGTATATTTAATACAAAATCCTTAAATGGTATGTTTTGCGATAGTAGGTACAAAGTGTTGTAACCATGAGTAATTTATCACAATGAAACAAATACATCATTTTAAATGTTCCTAGTCAAGATGCGTCGAGACTGGATATTGATGTACCGTTGAGACTAGAGTACGTAACGCTCTCCAAATGTTAGGCAATGTATTGCTCATGATTGCCGGGGGCACCTAGGGGTTATGTACTAATAGTTATTAGATAACTATGGAACGACTCACTCAGTGCTATCTGTTGGTTAATATAACTAAGGTCAAACAGAAAATATCCATGCGACTAATTTACACAGTTCTTTCAACTTGTGAATACTGTGAATCTTCAGTATGAAAGCTCTGCTTTCTTTATAGTCAAATCATGGCATAACATCCACCGGGTGACTATAGTTGGGTCGAGTGGAAGTATTGGAAGTGAAACACTATTCAAGAGAGGATTCGTCTCCTTAGTTATATGGGGTTAGTATCACGGTCAACTCAAGTCAACCCAAAGTCAACATCTCTGGCTAGAGTAGTTCGGTTGATCATAATTTTTATTATTGAACCTAGGACTTTGTGTTTGGATTAAAGATTTGAATGTAGATGATGTTGGAATTTTGACCATTACCAAATTCAGCAAGCCCAAAGTGATATAGTTTTAACTAAGAGAATTGGTGTAAATAATTGTCACAACTAAGTAACGCTTATTAAATTAAATGTTATTTTTCCAAAAAAAAGTAAGCGATAAATTTGGCCATAATATCACACCATCTGCTAAGTGAAATGTGAACATTAACATTCGAATAGTTTGACGTTAATAGCTGGTCGAATTTACACCCAAGAGTCACACAACCGAAATGATAAATTCTCTTTAGACCAAACAATTTAATTAATTTATAATTTTTATAAATTAAATAAATTAATTAATATTTATGAAATATAAATTTGAATTTTGAATGTGATTTGAGAAATAAAATTGTTGCATATATTTATAAAAATTATGAGGTGCTGCTTTCCTCATTTTAAACCCAAGAGCCATCACTTTCTTCTTCATCTTCCTTATTTTAATGGCAGCAGCTTTCCTCTAATATCATCCTTAAAATTCTCAAATCCACTTCAAAATTAAAAATACTAATTTGTAGTAGAAGGTCTCCAGTCCTGGATTAGCAACCTAACGGATCGTGAATTTTTCTTAGAAGAGAAATCATTGTTCAATGTGGACTCAAAGGCTTCATTAGGAGGTGCAATTTTATTTATTATCATTCTATTGATTTTAAGTTTATCATATAAAAGTTCATTACATCCAAATCCTCTGTTTGTATTCAGATTTTTTTATTGTTTAAATTAAGTTAGATTTGTCATGATCCAAATTTCAGCGTTCAAAAATCGACACTCGTACTTCACTTGTACTCGAATGCCGCAGATTCAATCTTTGAAATTCGACTCGTGCCGGAGCTTATAACATAGTAAGTATAACAACACAGCGGAAGAAAGAAATGGATGATATCATATACAACTCCAACGAATACAATATCCAGAATGATATACAACAATGATATCAATATGATACAACAATATCAGAGATAAATAATGATACAACGGAAAACAGAAGTGATAACTCCAAATGATCCTCAAAAGAGAATGAATCCAATAACTGCAACATCAGCTCGAACCCCCATCACGTTTCACCAAGAGAAGCAAGGTCAGTCATCGGCATGTACTCCAAAAAACTGAACTAGCTCCCTATAATCTACTAAACCCGACTATCTGAAAAAACCCAACTCTAGACTGCCCGTGTGGAAAATTGTGGACACCCAGAGTTTAGGAAGGGAACAATAAACTCCGAGTCAGTCATGGGGCTGGTGTGAGTAACAAAAACAGTTTATCTTTAAAACAAGCAACAAAAGGATTTTAAACATTGAAATCCGCAATGCTTTTTGGAAAATGAAACTACCATAAGGCCTCCCGCCACACACACAATGCAAACGCAGAATTGGAGGAGATTTCTCCTTATGATAGTCAAAAATGCTTACTACGCATGTAACGACCCACTATTTTGAACCATTCAAATCGACAATAAATCCACACATGTCTGACTTGAATAATTCAAAATAACAGATTGTAATAAAAATTTGGCAAAACTCAGCATATACAGTAAATAAATTAATCACAGAATCACAGACACAGAGTAATACAATAATACACAGCGGAATAGAGAAAATAGTAGTTCATGAAGCTACTATATAAACATCAGAGTTAAATAAAATACAACAGAATACTCAAATGAAGTGAAGTCTCCAGTACGACAGATGACTTCTCTGAGCGAATCAACTAGAAGAGCTGAAAGCTGAGGCAATAGTTGGATCTCCAGAGGAAGCTCCAAACTCCAAAGGTGAGTCTCAGATGCTGTATCACTCGGTCTGACCCGAGCGTAAAGCAAAACACAAAACACTCGAGTCAGGATTAACATTCTTATATAAATAAATCCAACTCAAGTGAAATATCAATTGAAATACGAGTAACTTAAAGAATGTTGGGATAACCATCCTCTAAGGATCTTCAGAACTATCTACAAGGTGGGAATATACATTTTAACACCGTGGTCATTTTAATTAAATTTATACTTCAAAACCCAAATATCCTTTCATTTCAAATATATCTATTTTTCCAAAATAGTATATATATTAAATGATTTAAAAAGTAAAGTATTTACAGTTTCCTCAAGTCTCACAAATCGATTCAAATTTACTCAAATTCCAAATTCAAATTTATTCAAAGCTCAATTCATTTATTCAATTCAATTCTAAATATACCCTTTAAATTTTTAATATATTTCAAAGCTTTAATATTTAACATTTTCAAAGTTAAATTTTTCAGTTTCATATAGCTCTTGATTTAACTTTATTATTATTTAATCAGGGAATATTCACTTAATAAATTCAATATCATTCAACTAGCCTTAAATTTCATTCTTACTAAGTATTCCTTAAACTTTATTTTAAACAAGAAATATTCATTAGATTACTTATAAATCAAACTCAAGTTATAAATCATATCTCACATCTCAACTTCAATAAGTTTCAAATCGGTTTAATTAAATAAAGTTCTTTATTGAATACAATTTCAACTAAATTCAAATTATCTTTCTAACCTTAACTTATTCAAATTATTACCAAAATCTATTTTGAAATATAAATTTTATACTTAACATATTATATGTATTAAATCCATCTTAATTAAATTAAATATCATTTTTAAATCTATATATATCATTACCAATTATATATAAGTTTTTTTTTTTAAATCAACATTTGTTAAAACCAAATATTTCTTTCCAAAACCATAGAATTCAATTTCAAAATATTTATATATATATGGACCAACGGTGTTTGTATATATTTCATATGGTTAAGTGATACGGATATTTATCATTTCAATCCGAAATGTAAATATATACGGGTAGATATCATTTCGACCCGTAATCCCAATTTCAATTCAAATGAAAATCGCTTGGGTTTATCATTTCAACCCATAACAATTTTCTCTTATTCTAAAGTCCGTTCGGGTATGTATCATTTCAACCCATAGTGAATTCTATACTAACAGGGAACTTGCAGAGTGATAACAGATACTAAAAAAATATAACAACAGGCATATATCATCAGTATAAATAACAGATACGGGTGTCAGATGTCATAGGTGAACAGATATAAATAATAGTAATAACAGGCATATAATACTAGATACTGGTGTCAGATGTCACAGGTGAACAGTTATAGGTAATAGCATATATAACAATGTAGATAACTACAGCAGCATATTTCTATTGCTATTTCAAATGAAATCACATTTAAATAATAAAAGAACGTTAATCGTGAGTGATTGCTCACCTTTCGAGGCTAGAGAAGACAGACAACAGAGCAAGCTACGAATTCCAAAGCAAGGCTAGATGGACACAATTCGACGAAGAAAGACAGGCACGGTGAACAAGGCTGATAATGGGAAATGATGGGAACGAATTAGAACTAGATCGATAAAGATAATTGGTATAAATGAATATATAACTATATATATAATTTATATTCTAAATTCAAACACAATGAATTTAATACACATGCATTTCAAACCTATGTATTGTAATACTTAAAATAATGTATACATAGACCTACATATTGAATATAGTAAGGCAGGAAAAATAAATATGTATATGCGGACTCCATATCACATATTTAACACATAAAGCATATGTTTATAGTAAACAAAAAGTTTCCTTTATATATATATATATGCTGTAAAAATATATAACAGCAAAACCACACTTATAAACAAATAACAACAACATATAACTTAACATATCATAATTACAATATAAATGCATAGACAAACCAACATATAAGATGCAAATCTAACCTTGAATATAAAATGCACTAGCATAACCAAATATGCAGACTTGACGTTAACTCCACTAACATTTATAAATATGTGACTAACATATATGCATCGTATAACTTGGGATAACTACAAGTCCATATATATATACAATTAAAGATGGTATAAAATTGTCGAAACAAAACAAATCTATGAGATAAAGATTTAATAAAATATTACTGAAATATACTAATACTTTATAGAACTGAAATAGGTCCACAAATTTATAAAAATAAAGTAACACTAATAAAACCAATATACTTATATAAACAATTGGTTGTATATATCACTTTGTAAAGCCCATATAATACTAATATATAACTTATCTGAAATTTAAGATCAAAATGAATACATATACTATCCTATTATAACAGTAAATGAAATGAACAACATAAAAATATGGGTCTCCTTCTATATTACAATAGATGCTAAAAGCTTATATAAAATCTGGAATTATTATTATTCTATTTCTTTACAATAGGTTATATCACACCGACGTGGACCCCCCATATACTATTACAAGAAACTGTGCATGGATATTTATAAAACCATATAGACATGTACTTACTATATACAACACTGTCCTTTCATAATCTCAGTTAAAAATACATGCCAGCAACAGTTTGATCTTATAACAACTACAAATAACCAAACTATCTTACGATTTATCAAGCTAATATATACAGCAGATTCGAAACTTATTATAATATATTGTTATGTTCATTAATAAAGCAACACGGTCATGCAAACATACAACAGCATGAATAGGATATATTTGAACCTCTGTAAATATAACTTAACCTATATAACGCAATGCCACACATTACCTCAAATAGACATGCGGCAGATATATATAGACTTATTTTAACAGTAATATAAATATAAAACATATATTTGACACACAAAGGGAATCAACATACAAAACCATATTAATATATATAGACCACTTATATGAATCTTATACATGCAAATCCATAAAAAAAAATTATGCAGACTATGTCATGAACGTGTAGATGTAATATAATAATATAATATATAAACAAAATATACGAAACTAGTAAATATAAATATGTACCCAACCTACCTATATGAAGGAGAGAAAGGGTTTGGAAGCAAGAGGCATGGAAAGAAGGACGATGGAGTTGATGCGAAGTAAATTTGGGTTGCTTTGGTGCGGCCGAGGTGGTGAAGTGCATCGGATCCAAGGCGTAGGTGATGGGCTCGGGTGGTTCATAGGTGTGGGTAGAGATCGGTTGGTGGTGGAAGCAGCACGGGGTACATACGGATCTGGGTTGCGGCGTTGGGCGAAGGAAATAGAGGAGTTCGGAGGAGTTCGGAGGATCAGGGCTTACTGGTAGGCGAGTGGTAGCATCGGTTACAGGGTGGGTTGAGGCCAAGCAAAAATGGAGGAAGTGGGAAGAAGCAAATAAAGAAACAGGAGGAGAAGAAAATAAAATGGGAAGAAAGATAAGATGGAACAGAGAGCTACCTTTAAAACAGAGAACGCATGAATCCAGGGATTTACCGGGTACGTACCGCTTTAAATGAAAATGTAAGAGCAATGGTCATAAGCCATGATTTAGCTGAAAATTAAGACAATTAATTACCTGCGTGGGCTGCACGTTTCAAGTCTGAAGAGACGAAAGAAACAAAAAGGTCACAAATTTCAAAACGGTACGCCACACAGTCTTTCTGTTTCTGTCGTGTACCGGGCCTCAGAATACAGAAAGGAATATACTGTGGAGATCAACACGATAAGACGATCAAAACGGTATACAGATATTGGTGGTACGATCATCGGATCAAAAATCGATAACCGGTACCGAAAATGCTGCTATTTGGTCAGAATTAAGATAAATGGAGCAGTAGAAGTCCAAATTTGGAAAAACGAATTTCGCAGTCTGATTCAGAATGATCTGAATAAATTTTCTCCTGTTGACATATTTTGGTTTCGGAAAACTTTTAAATTCACTGTTATTAACCGGTTTGATTTGAATTGAAATTTCACAGGAAAATAAACTTCAATATTATCAGATGAAAATTTACCAGTTGCTATATTAAAATAGACGTATTCCAAATAATAAATTTTTATTTTCAAATTTTATTGTTTAAATTTCACAAAATTTCAATTAATTTAATAAATAAAATCACTAAAATCTATGGGTCGTTACACTCTCCCCCACTCAAAACTTTTCGTCCCCGAAAAGGAAGGAGGTAGGAGAATAGAAACAACCAGACAGAAAAGATAGATTAAAAGACAAGGATAAACAATCAATTTAACTATATAAATTTTACTTGAAATATTCATTTGAAAACTTCATTTACAATTCAATTATTTTTAATACCTTAATATTTTTCAACCCATTTGTAAAATTTCTTGTTTCCTTTATAAGTATCATTTATAGGTTTAAATAACACCTTTATAAATATATGTAAGCTATTTGAAAAACAATTATTTACATTATTACTATTTTTTTTACAAAGAAGCTATTGAAAACATTTAAATCCAAAATTCATAAATTTATTCATTTTTATCTCAAGATACTTTTCAACATTATTAATAATCAATAATCATTTACTTTAAATCTGTTTTATTTAATTATTAACCTCCAAAAATATTTATAACACTAAAATTTCTATTAAACCATGTAGTCTATAATTAAACATTATTTTAAAGAATATAGTCAACAAGGAAAAGGAGGAGGACTTGGAAAACAGAATATAGGTGAATAAATAAAGCTGAGCAGATAAGGTAGATTCAAAGGAATAATATCGGGCATGAATAATTAATTCAAACCATTAGAATTTCAATTTCGAATTATTAATATAAAATTTCTTTGTTAGAAATACTTTTATAATAAAATATTTTTTTTATAACGAAACAAATTTTATTTCGAAAATACTTTTATAACTCGATGTTTCAACAAGTTTATCCTTGTTCCCGTAGACTCTGGTAGTGCGTTGATCAGGCGCAAAACTAGAATTCTCCAGGTACTTAGTAGACCTGTTTCAACACCCAGTGAAAATACTGGAAAAACTTTTAAAAATAGATATGGAAAGTACAATCCAAACAACAAAACGAACAAAACCTTTGTCTAACCATGGTTCGCAGATACACAATGGTTACGCCTGGGTCCCCCAGGAAACAATCCATATTCGTAAGCTTTCTCAGCCCTGCGAGTTACGCCATGATGACTAGTAGAATGCAGGATACACAATGGTTACGCCTGGATCCCCCAGGAAACAATCCGTACCCCCAGGCAAGACTCAGCCAAGCATTTGTGCTACTATACGCGACCTACACAGATTGCAGGATACACAATGGTTACGCCTGGATCCCCCAGGAAACAATCCATACCCCCAGGTGTAACAACCCTGTATTTTACAATTAATTTTAAATTGATTTTTCCAGATTTAAAAGCTTTATTTATGAAAAGAATAATTTTTTTTATTGTAAATATAAAAACTTTGATTTTGTATGTGGATTTGAATTCCAAATATGACTAAATTTAATATTTCCAGAAAATGTGAATTTTGGTCAAATAGTCAAACTTCGACTTTTAACTTGAAAATTTAAAAGTTTGAAATTTATGAATTTTATCTTTTATTATAAAAATAGATTTAATAACTTGAATAATGCTTTTCGTTTCGTTGAAAACGGATTTAAATTGCAATAGTTATACTGTTTTCAATTTTGTGTGTATATTGGGTTATTCAACAATATTCTTTATTTTAAAATTATATAAATGACATTTTTATTTGATATATTTTATTCTAATTTGTACATTTATGTTATATAAAATATATTTTGGCTTTTAAATATTTTTAAAGTAAGGTAGGAATTTTTCCAGAGTTAGTAGTATTTTTCTTGCAAATTTCCATGCCCTGTTTGTAAATTTTAAACATTTTTCTTTAATCCTTTTCTATTTTCTCCAATCTAATTATCTATTTTATTTTGAAAATGATAAATAAATTATTTTAATTCAAATTTTCACTTCATAATATTTTTATAATGAAGTGTATAGTTTTTCAAGACTGACAGTGATTTATTTATAATTTTTGAACACTGTTTGGTATTTTTAAGTAATTTTCTTCATTCTTTTTATATTTTTCCAAAATTTATTATTTGTTTTCTCATATTTATAATTGATTTCGGTTTGTAAATTATTTTTCTGAATATTTTTGTTTATATAAAGATTAAAAAGAAAAGAAATATGAAAGGTTGTAAAACACTTTGGAACTTAAGCCCTTTTTTGTCCAAACCCTTCATTTTCTTTAACTCCTCAAATTTTGCCCTAGCCATCTAAAACCCTAATGTAGCCACCACTTTTTGTTTCTCATCTTTTCACGTGAAAACAAATCAGCTCCTCATTTCTCATGGATTCATCCAAAAATAGGTAATGGCCTCTCCTTCTTTTTCTTCTTTTTCTCTTCTTTTTCCATTGATTTTGCCTTCCTCCTCTTCTAGCTTTGCTTGGCCTCTACCACCTTCATCTCCACCATCCTCTCCACCTTCAGCCCCACCACCATCTACAGCAACACCAGCCCCCACTCCACCAGATCTGACCATAGCCGAACCATTTTGATGGTAAAACCCCCCAAATTTCAACCTAGATGCCTAAAAACCATGTTTATTGACCTCTACATGATCACCCACCTCAACCACCACCCAAACCACCACCATAGCCACCACCACCATCTCTGACCAGACCCTTACACACCACTCCAACCTCTGTCCAGATCTAAACTTGAACGGCCAAGCCCAAACCCCTATGGTCGAACTCTTTTGTTGACCAAAAACCATGCTAGTGTGCCTAAACCTCTTCACATACTTATGTTATAACTTCCCCATCATCTCTAGCTTGTAGCCGTGTATCCCTTGGTCTAAACCAGACCCAAACCATTTCCAAACATGAACCAAACATTCCCTAAGCCATGCTAGCAAGTGTAGGAAGCAAGGCAAAAGATTTGACATTCAAATCTCTTTTCGTTTAAAAGTTATTCCATTTCAAGTGCGTTCAAATTGTGTTTGTTTTGGTGTATGTTTTGGGTTGGAATACAAGAGTTGTAGCTTTGGATCTTGCTCTCCACTCAAGTCCGTAGTCTTGTCATCGTTCTTTTGTTCCATTGTGTCATTGGTTTTGATATCTCCAGCACAAACAGGTGAGTTATTCTCACCAGACAATATGTACCTATATAACTAGTAAATTGACACCCTGCGAATCTGTAGAAATATATTATCAAGTTTTATATGCTTATATTATTATCATATGATGTTCACACCTGTTATTATACCTGTTATATCATATGTTACTGTTATTTAATGTTATTCTGTTATTTATATCTGTTATCACCATTGCAAGTTCCCTGTAGATTAGAATCACTATGGGTTGAAATGATACATACCCGAACGGACTTTAGAATAGGGAAAAATCGTTATGGGCTGAAATGATAGGCCTGAACGATTTTTATTTAAAATTATTTTAACTTGGGATTGCGGGTTTGAAATGATAAAACCCGGATTTTTCTTTTTTTAACTGCGGATTGAAATGATACATATCCGTATCACTTGACCTAAGTTAGAAAATTATATACAGGCCCGTGGTTATTTTATAATGTGTTTTGGATATTTTTAAGTATTTTAAAAATTATAAATTTATGAAATTTGATTTAAATAGATTTTGAAATGTTTTAAAATAAAGAAATTATGATTTTTCTATGTGTTAAAAATGTAATTAATGAATGGTTTAACTGGATTTTTGAAATATAACTTAAGTTGGAAATTTGGAATTTTGGTTAAAAGTGATATTTAGGTTATATAAATAAAATGGATATTAAATTTTATTTGGAAATGGTAAATATGATAATTTGATTAAATTTGAATTTAAGTGATTTATTAAAGTATTATTGATTTTTCTATGAATTTAAGTGGTTAAATAAATGAATGTTTAAAAGTGATCTTTTAAAATATAACTTGACTTGGAAATGTGAAATTTGGTTTTAATTAAAGGTTTAAGTTAATTAAATAAAATTGGAAATTTATTTATATTTGTGAAATGGTAATTTAAATTTGAAGTGTTAAGTTATTTGTTGAAATGTGAAGAATTGGAAACTTTTACACTTAAATTTATTAAGTAAATTGTTGAAAATTGGATTTAATTATAAGAAATTTATTGTGAAAAAGATACATGTTAAATGATATGTAAATGAACATTTTAAATGTTAAAATATGATTTTTAAAATGTTTATGTGTTTTAAATTGAAGTTATTTAATTGCTGGAAATACACTAACACCTGAAATCTACTTTTAATAGCATTCAGAAATGCTATAGATTCTGTTTTAAACTAAAATTGTGTAAAAAGAGCTATTACAGCATTTCTGAAATGCTGTAGTTGCTGTAATTGAACTTATAGGCTAATATTGAACTCAGGCCTATTATAGCATTCTCTGGAAATGCTATAGTGGTCTGCAGTCTTTGCTGAAACCAAATTTAACCCTTGTTTTGAAATCTGAACTACCGCAGCACTTCTGAAATGCTGTCTTTTCTGTTTTGAACTATAATTCAACTAAAACTGAGTTTTAACAGCAGTTTTAAGTGCTGTCTTTTCTGTTTTGAACTATAATTCAACTAAAACTGAGTTTTAACAGCAGTTTTAAGTGCTGTCTTTGCTGAATTAAAAATGTTTTCAAATATAAACTTATAGCAGTTGTTTTTAAATGCTGTGAAATGCTGAAATTTTAATAATTAGGGTTTTTGACTTAGTAAACGAACTCAAAATGGTTTGAAACTTTGGAAATTGAATACTTGATTTGAAAATATAATAATTACACTTTTAAAAGGTTTAAATGAATTATTTTGATTGGAATATAAACTATTTAAAGGTGATTTGAAATGATAGTAAATGAACGATATCTTTGAATTTAAAAGGTATTTAAAGTTGAATATTTGGATTTGAACTGATAGGATATTTTATTTTATTAAAATGATTTGAAATGAAGTTTTGTAAGGATATGATATTTTATTATATTAAAATGATTTGAAATGAAGTTTTGAAATTATATGAAAATTTAAATATATGGAAATGGTTTGGAATTGATTTAATCTTTATTTTGATAAAGATATGGTTTGAAATGATATTTTATTTTGAAGTAAAGTATTGTTTTTAAAAGTTATAACCACGGGTTATAATAACGTTGGGTTGTTAAAGAGACCGGGATCGGATATGGACATACTCTCTGTCTTACCGAAAACCACTTTGGCAACTGTGTACGCGGTGGAGATTCCAGAATGAAGTAGGATGGTGGCGACGTTCTTAAGGTATGTTACGTAGACCCAACTCCCGTGAGTTGGCATAAGGTGGCTAAAACAGGAGCGATCTCGGACCAGTGAGGTAGCACCTCTTCTCGGACACATTTCTTCGATATTATACTCTTACTTGTGATTGATTAGATGGCCATCCTCCGATTTGGGAGTGTTGTTCGAGGTGGAACGGTAGTGGCTGCTATGCGTATCCATCAGTCCGTGTGCGTAATTGGTATATCTACCCTGGCATTGCCTAGTTGTGCCGTGTCACCTACCATATCGAGCTTTACTACGATTATGATTTTAAGATCCGACTGCGTTAAGGTTCTCCATCCCCTTAACGCTATTTTCTATATGATTATACTTTACTTATTAGACATTATTATAATAGCGAATATTACTACATAGTAGATATTTTAACGGATCCTTAGAGGATGGGCGGTCCCAAGCATCTTCTAAGTTACTTGTACCTTTATTACAGTTCACTTGAGTTAGTTTACATTATATAAGTATATATTGTCCTGACTCGAGTGTTTTGTTTTTTGCTTTACGCTCGGGTCAGCCTGAGTATTCACAGATTTGGATTTCCACCTTCTGGAGATTTGAATCGCTGGAGATTATTTGCTAGTCTTGTTCTATCAACTTCGGTTCCGTTGTTCTATTCAGCCTGTACTTGGTTATTGTATTGAGACTTCTGCTGTACTTTATTTCTTATGTTGTATCTTATGTAACTCTGATATATTTTCATAGTAGCTTCATGAACTACTATTTCTTTTACTTCCGCTGCATTATTTTACTCTGTGTCTGTGATCTGTGATTATATTTATTTACTGTATATTCTGAGATTTGCCAAATTTTAATTACAACGCGGTATTTTGAGAAATTCAACTCCGGCATGAGTGTCTACCTATACACTTATAATGGATGCGAATGGTTGAAAATATTGGGTCGTTACAGTTGGTATCAGAGCTTTGGCTTTGAGGCAAAACTCAGCATATGGAGTAGATTTATTTACAGAATCACTTTCGTTCGAGTTTGAATCTTTTCCTCTTGATTCGAATTTCCTTTGAATTTTTGGAACGTTCCCTACGGTTCCAAAATTCATTCTTGTCCCTCACTATTCATCTTCTTTTGATTTTGGAGTATCACATAACTCCACTTCGAATGATCTTTATAGTAAATTGGCGGTCTCGCCAATATTCTAATTTTCTTGTAAAGGGGTGAAAATCCTTTACAATCAGCATCGATTAACCAGAGATTTATATTTATCCTTGGTTTAGATGCTAATATCTTTTGTTATTCCAAACTCTATCTCTTGAGATCGAAGGTAGATTTACCCCAGAAAATCCACATTTGATCTTATCCATTAAGTCACGGTTGACCCGGTTAAGGTTGTCCGCGATTTATCTAAGCTTACCCATCTCTCTACTCTGTTTAATCATCTTGTCTTTTATTCCAATCTATCTTCCAAACATTTTGAACTGTACTTGTAAATTAATGTTTTGTTTTATATTGTGTTGTTTGAGTTGTTGATGTTGATTTGGGTTTCCGATCGATTCGTCTGATCAACGCTATCGATAGGATTTCTAAAACACTTTGACAGAACAAACTGACACAATATTATTTTAAAATTTGGTTTATGAAATAAATTTGGATATATAATTTTATGGAACTTAATAAATTGATTTAAATTGATAATTTGAAATGATAATACTTGATTTATCATTTATTGTTCTACAAATGAATTTATAAATAGTTGTTTATAAATTTATTTGGGAACTGAAATGAATTTAAAACAAGAAAGTTAAAGAATTTAATTTCCGATGGTTTCAAACCTTGTGTTTAAATTTTTTAAAAGGATATTATTTAAAGTATTTTGAATAAAAATTTGTCTCTAAAGGATTTTAAAGTTTAAAAATTTAGTGCTCTTCTCTTTGTCGCTGGAAAATAATTTCGGTGATGACTGCAGCATCATCGACGTTCATTTTCGAGTTTTGAACTGAAGAGACCGTTCTGTAGTCTTACTACAGCTTTGTTTTGAAAGATTTAATTTATTTGAATTTCTAAATATGATTTGATTTATAATATATATAGATATATGATTTAAATTGATTTGACATATTATGTACATATATTTATTTATCTCTAACTGGTTTGAAGGAAACCGGAAAATTAATTCTTAAATTTCATCTTAAAGAATAATTTCAGTTATAAAAAGAAAAATTAAATTTTTTGAATAAATGATTCAAACTTGAGATAATTGAATTGGAAAGTTTTATTTGTATAATACAATTGCATTCAAATATAACTTACCTTAAAAAAATTTTAGAAGTTAACAATGTAATTGGATAATATACAATATAAAAAGGATTTTTTTAAATAAAATTTGAGTGGTTATAATAAATTTTATACACCTAAATTTTAGTTATAAAAGATTTACAGAGGTAAATAGTGAAAAAGGAATTTAAAGAGATTTTATTTAAATAACTTAATAATCAAATTTGATTTAATATGGAACCTTAAGTCTAACCTAGGAATTTTAATAATGGTTATTTCCTGAAACGAATATGTTGTATAATAAATAATGTATCTTTGAATAGATAAAATAAAATACATTGGAATTGGACATTTTGTAATAAAGTTTATTTAACTTGAATTCATAGTTTAATTGATGTCTAAATGAATAAATGTGCAAAGGAATTTGATTGTTATATTTGCTATGATAAATATTTTATTTATGAAATTGATATGTCTTGAAAAATGGATAATTATGATAGTTATAATGTATTTTAACATCACTAAATTTGATAATTGAGAATTTGGTTTTCAAATGGAAATTTTAAGTGTAACTTATTGAAGGAATATCTATTTATGAAATGGGCATTTTAAATAAAGTGTTAGGTTATTTGTTAAATGAAGAGCTAAGTAAAATAGTGAGCTTTTGACTTAATAAACGAAGTATAGTTTAATTTGGATATTCCATTCATAAAAGTTTGTTTTAATAAGTCATAAGTTAAATGATATCCAAATGAATATTCTAGAATAAAACTGATTTGAAATATTAATATATCTACTGTAGCATTTTATAAGTGCTGCTGTTTTGAAAATACAATGTTTTGGAAGTTTTATAATTGAATGAACTTAGAAATGTTACAACTTTAAAATGAATATTATTTGACCTTGAATTAAAATGGTTTAAATAAAGATTATTTTAAAAGGTGTTATGATTTTCTAAGTATTATGTTTTTTTTAGAATTACATTTCCAAAGTGTTATGATTTTAGTAGTATGATTTCCAAATGATAAACATCTCTAATTTGCTATGATTTCAAAGCGTTGTTGTTTCACATTTATTATCTTATTTTGTTTTTTTTTTCAAACTATCTTTTGGTTGTCCTTATTTCTCTTATCTTGTTACAGAATGGGAAGGCTATTGCTTATACCAGTCTGTTTAGACATCTTTTTATAATCTTTGAAATCTTTGTTAATCATCTGGATCTGAACACTGTTTTTCCATTCATAGACCGTCGGTCAAGTGAAAGGGGTGATTCAGACTCTAGAGGATCTTTTTCGTGTTTGTGTTCTTGATTTGATCACCTCCAACTTGTTAAACTTGCCTATAACAATAGTTATCAGGTGTAATTCCAATATTCTTATCATCTTGTCTTAATTCTATTCATTCTATCTTTTTAGGTGCTTTCCCGTACCTCGTTCCTTTTCGGGGACGAAAAGTTTTGAGTGGGGGAGAGTGTAACAACCCTGTATTTTACAATTAATTTTAAATTGATTTTTCCAGATTTAAAAGCTTTATTTATGAAAAGAATAATTTTTTTTATTGTAAATATAAAAACTTTGATTTTGTATGTGGATTTGAATTCCAAATATGACTAAATTTAATATTTCCAGAAAATGTGAATTTTGGTCAAATAGTCAAACTTCGACTTTTAACTTGAAAATTTAAAAGTTTGAAATTTATGAATTTTATCTTTTATTATAAAAATAGATTTAATAACTTGAATAATGCTTTTCGTTTCGTTGAAAACGGATTTAAATTGCAATAGTTATACTGTTTTCAATTTTGTGTGTATATTGGGTTATTCAACAATATTCTTTATTTTAAAATTATATAAATGACATTTTTATTTGATATATTTTATTCTAATTTGTACATTTATGTTATATAAAATATATTTTGGCTTTTAAATATTTTTAAAGTAAGGTAGGAATTTTTCCAGAGTTAGTAGTATTTTTCTTGCAAATTTCCATGCCCTGTTTGTAAATTTTAAACATTTTTCTTTAATCCTTTTCTATTTTCTCCAATCTAATTATCTATTTTATTTTGAAAATGATAAATAAATTATTTTAATTCAAATTTTCACTTCATAATATTTTTATAATGAAGTGTATAGTTTTTCAAGACTGACAGTGATTTATTTATAATTTTTGAACACTGTTTGGTATTTTTAAGTAATTTTCTTCATTCTTTTTATATTTTTACAAAATTTATTATTTGTTTTCTCATATTTATAATTGATTTCGGTTTGTAAATTATTTTTCTGAATATTTTTGTTTATATAAAGATTAAAAAGAAAAGAAATATGAAAGGTTGTAAAACACTTTGGAACTTAAGCCCTTTTTTGTCCAAACCCTTCATTTTCTTTAACTCCTCAAATTTTGCCCTAGCCATCTAAAACCCTAATGTAGCCACCACTTTTTGTTTCTCATCTTTTCACGTGAAAACAAATCAGCTCCTCATTTCTCATGGATTCATCCAAAAATAGGTAATGGCCTCTCCTTCTTTTTCTTCTTTTTCTTCTTTTTCTCTTCTTTTTCCATTGATTTTGCCTTCCTCCTCTTCTAGCTTTGCTTGGCCTCTACCACCTTCATCTCCACCATCCTCTCCACCTTCAGCCCCACCACCATCTACAGCAACACCAGCCCCCACTCCACCAGATCTGACCATAGCCGAACCATTTTGATGGTAAAACCCCCCAAATTTCAACCTAGATGCCTAAAAACCATGTTTATTGACCTCTACATGATCACCCACCTCAACCACCACCCAAACCACCACCATAGCCACCACCACCATCTCTGACCAGACCCTTACACACCACTCCAACCTCTGTCCAGATCTAAACTTGAATGGCCAAGCCCAAACCCCTATGGTCGAACCCTTTTGTTGACCAAAAACCATGCTAGTGTGCCTAAACCTCTTCACATACTTATGTTATAACTTCCCCATCATCTCTAGCTTGTAGCCGTGTATCCCTTGGTCCAAACCAGACCCAAACCATTTCCAAACATGAACCAAACATTCCCTAAGCCATGCTAGCAAGTGTAGGAAGCAAGGCAAAAGATTTGACATTCAAATCTCTTTTCGTTTAAAAGTTATTCCATTTCAAGTGCGTTCAAATTGTGTTTGTTTTGGTGTATGTTTTGGGTTGTAATACAAGAGTTGTAGCTTTGGATCTTGCTCTCCACTCAAGTCCGTAGTCTTGTCATCGTGCTTTTGTTCCATTGTGTCATTGGTTTTGATATCTCCAGCACAAACAGGTGAGTTATTCTCACCAGACAATATGTACCTATATAACTAGTAAATTGACACCCTGCGAATCTGTAGAAATATATTATCAAGTTTTATATGCTTATATTATTATCATATGATGTTCACACCTGTTATTATACCTGTTATATCATATGTTACTGTTATTTAATGTTATTCTGTTATTTATATCTGTTATCACCATTGCAAGTTCCCTGTAGATTAGAATCACTATGGGTTGAAATGATACATACCCGAACGGACTTTAGAATAGGGAAAAATCGTTATGGGCTGAAATGATAGGCCTGAACGATTTTTATTTAAAATTATTTTAACTTGGGATTGCGGGTTTGAAATGATAAAACCCGGATTTTTCTTTTTTTAACTGCGGATTGAAATGATACATATCCGTATCACTTGACCTAAGTTAGAAAATTTTATACAGGCCCGTGGTTATTTTATAAAGTGTTTTGGATATTTTTAAGTATTTTAAAAATTATAAATTTATGAAATTTGATTTAAATAGATTTTGAAATGTTTTAAAATAAAGAAATTATGATTTTTCTATGTGTTAAAAATGTAATTAATGAATGGTTTAACTGGATTTTTGAAATATAACTTAAGTTGGAAATTTGGAATTTTGGTTAAAAGTGATATTTAGGTTATATAAATAAAATGGATATTAAATTTTATTTGGAAATGGTAAATATGATAATTTGATTAAATTTGAATTTAAGTGATTTATTAAAGTATTATTGATTTTTCTATGAATTTAAGTGGTTAAATAAATGAATGTTTAAAAGTGATCTTTTAAAATATAACTTGACTTGGAAATGTGAAATTTGGTTTTAATTAAAGGTTTAAGTTAATTAAATAAAATTGGAAATTTATTTATATTTGTGAAATGGTAATTTAAATTTGAAGTGTTAAGTTATTTGTTGAAATGTGAGGAATTGGAAACTTTTACACTTAAATTTATTAAGTAAATTGTTGAAAATTGGATTTAATTATAAGAAATTTATTGTGAAAAAGATACATGTTAAATGATATGTAAATGAACATTTTAAATGTTAAAATATGATTTTTAAAATGTTTATGTGTTTTAAATTGAAGTTATTTAATTGCTGGAAATACACTAACACCTGAAATCTACTTTTAATAGCATTCAGAAATGCTATAGATTCTGTTTTAAACTAAAATTGTGTAAAAAGAGCTATTACAGCATTTCTGAAATGCTGTAGTTGCTGTAATTGAACTTATAGGCTAATATTGAACTCAGACCTATTATAGCATTCTCTGGAAATGCTATAGTGGTCTGCAGTCTTTGCTGAAACCAAATTTAACCCTTGTTTTGAAATCTGAACTACCGCAGCACTTCTGAAATGCTGTCTTTTCTGTTTTGAACTATAATTCAACTAAAACTGAGTTTTAACAGCAGTTTTAAGTGCTGTCTTTTCTGTTTTGAACTATAATTCAACTAAAACTGAGTTTTAACAGCAGTTTTAAGTGCTGTCTTTGCTGAATTAAAAATGTTTTCAAATATAAACTTATAGCAGTTGTTTTTAAATGCTGTGAAATGCTGAAATTTTAATAATTAGGGTTTTTGACTTAGTAAACGAACTCAAAATGGTTTGAAACTTTGGAAATTGAATACTTGATTTGAAAATATAATAATTACACTTTTAAAAGGTTTAAATGAATTATTTTGATTGGAATATAAACTATTTAAAGGTGATTTGAAATGATAGTAAATGAACGATATCTTTGAATTTAAAAGGTATTTAAAGTTGAATATTTGGATTTGAACTGATAGGATATTTTATTTTATTAAAATGATTTGAAATGAAGTTTTGTAAGGATATGATATTTTATTATATTAAAATGATTTGAAATGAAGTTTTGAAATTATATGAAAATTTACATATATGGAAATGGTTTGGAATTGATTTAATCTTTATTTTGATAAAGATATGGTTTGAAATGATATTTTATTTTGAAGTAAAGTATTGTTTTTAAAAGTTATAACCACGGGTTATAATAACGTTGGGTTGTTAAAGAGACCGGGATCGGATATGGACATACTCTCTGTCTTACCGAAAACCACTTTGGCAACTGTGTACGCGGTGGAGATTCCAGAATGAAGTAGGATGGTGGCGACGTTCTTAAGGTATGTTACGTAGACCCAACTCCCGTGAGTTGGCATAAGGTGGCTAAAACAGGAGCGATCTCGGACCAGTGAGGTAGCACCTCTTCTCGGACACATTTCTTCGATATTATACTCTTACTTGTGATTGATTAGATGGCCATCCTCCGATTTGGGAGTGTTGTTCGAGGTGGAACGGTAGTGGCTGCTATGCGTATCCATCAGTCCGTGTGCGTAATTGGTATATCTACCCTGGCATTGCCTAGTTGTGCCGTGTCACCTACCATATCGAGCTTTACTACGATTATGATTTTAAGATCCGACTACGTTAAGGTTCTCCATCCCCTTAACGCTATTTTCTATATGATTATACTTTACTTATTAGACATTATTATAATAGCGAATATTACTACATAGTAGATATTTTAACGGATCCTTAGAGGGTGGGCGGTCCCAAGCATCTTCTAAGTTACTTGTACCTTTATTACAGTTCACTTGAGTTAGTTTACATTATATAAGTATATATTGTCCTGACTCGAGTGTTTTGTTTTTTGCTTTACGCTCGGGTCAGCCTGAGTATTCACAGATTTGGATTTCCACCTTCTGGAGATTTGAATCGCTGGAGATTATTTGCTAGTCTTGTTCTATCAACTTCGGTTCCGTTGTTCTATTCAGCCTGTACTTGGTTATTGTATTGAGACTTCTGCTGTACTTTATTTCTTATGTTGTATCTTATGTAACTCTGATATATTTTCATAGTAGCTTCATGAACTACTATTTCTTTTACTTCCGCTGCATTATTTTACTCTGTGTCTGTGATCTGTGATTATATTTATTTACTGTATATTCTGAGATTTGCCAAATTTTAATTACAACGCGGTATTTTGAGAAATTCAACTCCGGCATGAGTGTCTACCTATACACTTATAATGGATGCGAATGGTTGAAAATATTGGGTCGTTACACCAGGCAAGACTCAGCCAAGCATTTGCGCTACTATTCGCGACCTACACAGATTGTAGGATACACAATGGTTACGCCTGGATCCCCCAGGAAACAATCCGTACCCCCAGGCAAGACTCAGCCAGGCAGTTGCGCTATGCAGTCACGAGAGAAACATAAGACCATGGGTAACGCCATGGAATTCGAAGGACACTCGAGTATCATATCCGGAAAACCAAAATCAGAGAGAATAATATCGATAGAATGAATCCAAGATGTGGCCACAAATCGGATATCAAGCAGAAGGCACTTTCCATATCTTTACTTCGAAAATATGTATCATATAGTACCTTTTCAAATCACTTTCAAATATCGTACTTATATAAATCCATTATATATAAGATTAAATTTTCAAATCAAATACTTTTCCAAAATCAAAAGTATATCAAATCACACTTATATAGACTTTAATTATATAAGATTTCACTTTTCAAATTGAGTACCCTTTCTAAATCCATAGTTTTCGAATCAATTTCATACTCATACAAATCAATTTTATATAAGTTCGACAACTCCCAAATCAAGTATTTAGTAGCATAAGGTTTCTCAAATTTCAATTTGTTTCAATATCAGTTCAATTTCAAAATCATATACAATTTCACCAAATTATTTCTTCTCAAATTATATATCTTTAGTTTCAAAGTTTCCAAAATAATAGATTTAGAAAATAGATCCAATTTCCAAATCAGTTATAATTTAAGTCAACCAATTCATTTCCAAAATCAAATGTTTTCAAAAATCATCTTATACTTACGTAAGGTCCATCTTATATAAGGATCAAATTTTTCAAAATAAATTTCGCTGTATGAAGAGCTATATGGGATTGAATATCTTTGCTTTTATGGGTTATATATCTTTGTAATTTTAATTGGAAATTTTCTTTTAGTAAGCAAAGATATTCTAACTCGACAGCTTTCAGTTTCAGCATCAAAATATATCAATGATATTAGAATATAAGATGTACATACGTCATCATTTCGCAGAATCACCTTTGATCGCTCGCTCGATCACACAAGTTCGCTTTCGAACTAGTATTGTCCATTCGACTTCCCTAATGCGGATTTCGATATGGTTTCTCGACTAGAAGCCATCAGTCTCCTTGCATAGCCATATACTATGATAGAGAATTCTAGAATCGAGCCCAAAAATCCATATCAAATATTCGCCATCAAGAATTGAATGAAAAATCCTAACACGAAATGGTGTAATTCACCTCGAACTTGTGTACTCAAACTTGGATCAATTTAATTATGCGAATAAAACAGCATACGTATAACTTATATATTTATTCCAACTTGTTAAATATATAGTTTCATAAAGAAGTTACTAAGTTAAAACATTTAAACTAAATTTTATTCCAAATATTTTGAAGACCAAATTCCTTTCAAAACATTTCCCATCTAAATTTGTCGTTAGAAAAATTCAAAATAGCCTTATTCATTTACTTAACCAACAGTTTCAACTTATTTAAATCATATTACCACATACTTTACATACATACCAAACTTATATAGTTTATACTTGTCAAAATTTCTTAGCTTTGAAAAGTTAACCTTGATTTGGAAGTGCTCGAACTTTCAAAATAGTTGAAGAAATCATTTTCAAATTCAACAGTTGGAAATCAGCAATAAATCAGTAAATCAATTTTAATAGATGGGGTTAAATCGAATCCAAAACTCGAGGACTGAACACCGGCTCATTTCAAATTTGTTTCAAATATATATATATATATATATATATATACATATATCTTTCGAATATCAAATCTTACTTCGGAATTTGAAATCAAAATTGGTTTCGCAAAATCACTCGCGTAGCAATGCTACTAGAGTGGCCTATCCCTCACTCTGAAACTCGAAAATCAATGTCGATGATGCGTGCACTCATCACCGAAATTATTTTCCAGTGACATAAGTGAGTTCTGGACTTCTATTTCTCAAACTTCGTTTGAAATTTCTTCGAAACTCATTAAAATCATTTGAAACATTTCTTATTCGGAAAATATTTTTAAATCATATTATTATTATATATTTCAAAATCTTAAAACCAATTTCAAAACACCGGAGTTCAATTCTCGAATTTCAAATTTAATATCCTTCAGTTATAAATCAAATTTCTTATATAGTTTTTTCAAAATTACAAATCCTTTCGAAACCTCAAATTCTTATTTTAAAAAGGGTATTAAATCTTTATCGAAAACATTTCACTTTTATATATAGAATATAATCATACTTATCAAAATAATAATTTCTAAAATACAAACAAGCCCGATTTTTCAAAGGATGGTTCAAGAATGGATTTCAAAACAAAGATAGAAATTCAAATTAGAGGGACTCTAATCAAATAAAATTCTGATTCGAAGATAGGATCGAACGAAGACGAGATAATTAAATTTCAAAATAGAATATAGATATACTTATATAAACCGCGGGCGACCTTAACCGGGTCAACCGTGACTTCAAGAATATAATCGATGCGAAAATCTAAGGCAAATCGACATTCGATCGCCAGAGATAGAATTCGGTATAACAAGAGATGGCAACATCGAAACCGAGGGATATATAAATCTCCGGTGAATCAATGCCAATTGTAAAGGAGTTCCACCCCTTTACAATCATTCAAAGATTGGCGGTGTAACGACCCGACTTCCTATGCCCAGAAAGTCGCATCATTATGAAGAAAGAAAGGGGTAGAAAATAGAAAAGAAGAGAAGAAAGAAAGAAACAACAACAACGATCTCACAGCGGAACGAATAAATTATATTAATAACATAAACTATTACATAGTTTACAACAATTTACAGAGTTACACAGCATATACATCACTTACTAGACAGTTATAAACATCTGTCTAGACATTACAACTCAAATACAAGACAAGACACTATCACATATATCAACACAGCGGAATACTATATCTACGAACGCCGAAGCCTCCTGCTCCATTGCTCCTCCAAAATATTCGTCAAAGCTAAACCTGAATCCCTTGGCTACTCGTAAAAATTTGAGTACCCAAGAGTTTATAAAACAGAAATAAACACTTGGGTCAGACATGGGTCTGGTGTGAGTAAACGGGTTAAAATTGTTTAACTTCAAAACCTTTTGAAAACAAAGGTATCACGTAAGACTTCCCACACATAAACATGGAAAAGTTTTTACCTTACGCTAACCAAAACATTTGATAGGAAATCCAGTTATATTATAATAGGGTCTAGGGTTTTCAAGTAAAATACAGAAATAGCTGAAATGCTTACATCTCACATTCCAACATAGTTGGGCACAACTAATACGTACGGCACTTATTGGAGTTTGGATTCCATACAATGGCAGGGCTACTGGGGTACCGCCCGTCACAGTACGTGGCCTAGATCACCGTACCGAGGAGTACGCCCGCTCCCCTGCAACACAAAGCCGGAACCATCCCTTACTGGATAATTCCGAACAAGATAACCACGTAGTTGGCGCGACCAACCACACACTAAGCTGAATAAAAAGAAAAGGGACCTCTAGACAGGGATCTATCTTGCTCTCAGTGGGTGCTACCCACGAAGCCTTGCTGCACCTCCCCTGTTTTAGCCATTCCCGGTTGATGAGGCTTGAGGTTACGATTACCTTTAATCAGAACATATCACTTAGAATGCTCATCGTCCGCCTGACGATGTGCTGAAAGCATTCAATCCATACAAGTTCGTTCCGGGTTCGAACGAAACCGAAGGCATTATCTCGTTACACTCGTTTTGGAATCACCCTCAGAGTTAACGACAATAACCCTTGCACTCTGAATCTTCATCTTCACTTGAGATTCACGACCTATCGTAAATTTGGATCGATGTGGTATTCGGGTCTCCAGACCTGGAAATCCGGTATACGGAAACCCGATCCCGGTCTCATCGAAATCCAAAACGTATCTTTTAAGGCCAAGTTGTTTAAAGGTTTAAACAATTCAATTCAATACTTGAATTAACATAGCATTTAACACAGATAAATATCACACATTTATCACAAATATATTCAATATCATATCACAGAATACCATAGTATATCATCAAATAGATATCAACCAAATCAGACATTCTACTCAAACAATCATCCATAAGCAATCATTATTAATCCATACTATAATTAATTTAATCAACTTAAATTTAATTAATTACTTAAGAATTAATTCCTATCCTTGCTTAATCAATCATTAATTAATTACAACCTTTTAATTAATTAATCATTAAATATTAATCACTCTTGATTAATTATCTATCAATTACATAAAGTAATTTTCTAAAACATTTATAGTAATTAACCTTTAATTACTCTCATTAATTATAATAATTAATGATCCTTAATTAATTACTTTAATTAATTAATTATAATTAATTACTTTATTCCTTAATTAATTACATTAATTAATCATGCATTAATTAATTACTTCCATTAATCAACCTTAAATAATCATTAACAGTAATTAACTATTCTTAATTACTTTAATTTCTTTTATAAATCTTTTTGATTAATTACACCAATTACATCCAGTAATTCATTTATCAATTACTTACACTAAGTAATTACACTTAACAAATCTTATTAAGTAATTATATTTAATTAATTACCATGTGACTACCCTTAATTAATTAACAAATTAATTAAATTAAATTAATCACATTCATCTCATAAATCATAACTGAGTAATTCATTTCTTAATTACCCTTTTAAATAAATTAATTAATCCCTAATTACAGATTAATTATTCATTAACTATTAATTAATAAACCTTAATTATTAATCAATATCTTTTAATACAAAGTAATCAATCCTTAATTACTTTTATAATTAATTAATTAAACTTAATTAACTAATTAATTACCTCTTAATTATTAATTAATAAAACTTAATTATTAATTAACAACCTTAATTACCAATTTAATTAATCCTATTAATCAATACTTAATGATAATTAATTAACCCTTAATAATAGTTAAATAAATCCTTAATTAACTTTAATTATAGATTAATAATTTCTTAATTATTAATTAAGAAAATCTAATTATTACTTAATAAAACTTTATTAAGTACTTCTTAATTACTAGTTTAATTAACCCTTAATTATTTAATTAATCCTTGTTAATTAAATTAATTAATTAAACTTAAATTTCTTAATTAACTTAATTAATTTCAACTCATTAAAAATCTTAATTAACCTTGAGATAATAATTAACTTACTTAATTAAATCATTAATTAAGTTTTATAATAAATAATCATTTATTACTTATCTTTAATTATTAATTAACAATCCTTAATTACAAATTAATAAATCACTTGAAAACTTAATTGTTAATTAATAAATCCTTAATCAATAACTAATTCAATTAATTAATCACTCTTAAATTATCTCATTAATCATCAAACTTTAATTAAGTTTTTAAGATAAAACATTTCCTTATTAATTAACCTTTATATTTCAAATTTAAATTTTAAAATAACTTAAGAATTTAACTTGATTATTTAAAGCTTTAAAAACTTACTTTTATTTTAAAACTTTAAACTGATATAAACATACCCGAGTCCAACCCGGCATATACTCGAGTCCAGACCCGAGATTCTTCTTTTCTTTTTATTTTGTAAAAAAAAACTTGGTTTCCTTTTAAAGTTTAAACTGTTAACATTTTATTAACACTCACGAATGACACGAAGCCCAACTCGAGCCACAACCCAACTTCCTCGAGACCCAACCCGAAACACCCCATCCTCTTCCACGAACCACCCAGTTACCATGTACAACTGACACCATACACATGCACAGTCGAACGCCACCACTCCAGTCACCGCCGCCACCTCCAACACGTCCACGACAACTACCCCAAACAGTCCCACCACCCAGATCATCCAATCCAACCGGAATTCGAAATCGAACAAAACTAGAACAACTGGAACCAAAAACGATCGATCAGAACCACCTCGTCTCGACGCTATCGACCATCAGCAACCATGAAACCCCGTCCAATCCATCTTCATTCATCAACGAACCTACCTCCAAAACCTCATTGAACTTGATCACCCTGAGAAGTGGTAGTGATCTCATTTTCCCAGGCCGACCAACATTAGGTTTAAAACCCAAATCCACCTGCCGCCGTCGCCACGACCATCAGACAACCCACCATCCATTTTTTCCGTACCACCAGATCCTTCCTCTAACTTCACCCAAAAATCCCGATCCCCAGAGACCTCGTGATCATCAGATATCACCCAAAATCCCAATTCCAGAAAATTCCCAAATTCTCATTCAATACCAACTTAAAAATTATGATTTAACTCTTAAAAATCATTATTTAAGACAAGGATTTAGATTATAAAGTAAAATCAAAAGATTTTAGAGTTTTAAATTTTACATATATCAAAAATTCATACTGTCACTTTCTTTTCCAGGTGATATTTAAACTTTTCTTACTCAATTATATTTCCAGAACTTAGATTAGGATTAAACAAACAAATCTTATTTGAATCCTAAAGCCTAACAGAGAATAGATGGAATGATTTTGAATTTCGATCAAAACTTCAAACTCTGAACAATAAACAGAGATATACTCAAGCAACCAACATGCACACATGGGTTCAACAATTCATATTGTTTGCACAAAAAATGGACAAACACCTCAAAGTTGTATGATTTAGTGGATCTTATGTTGTTCTTAGCGATTTGAGTAATTTACGCAAATATATGAAAAGCAGGGGCTAAACTGTAAAAAGACACGCAAATTTATAGTGGTTCAGCCAGAATGTGCCTACGTCCACTTTATATGTTATTTCTCTTCTCTTCTTTTGATTACAAGTACAAAGCTTTAATACAAGTAAAAGAAAGTTGTTTGAAAGTTCCTTCCGTGCTTGAGCTCTCAAACTTGTCCCCATTGTTGTACCCCTGCCCCTCTATTTATAGAGTGAGGTTGGGGGCAGGGGTCTTGGATGTATATAGCTGCTGGTGGGCCTGGGCTGATGCAATCTGGCCTGGCACACCTTGGTTCGGCATCCCATGGTTCGGTGGTAGGAGTGCGATGGTGTGGACCGGTAATGCTTGGTCCGGGGGTTTGGTTCGGTGAGGTTGGTCCGGTGGTTGGGTTGGCGAGGCCGGATGAGAGTTGGTTCGGTGGGAGACCGGATGTAGGTTGGTTCGGTGGGAGACCGGATGTGGGTTGGTTCGGTGGGAGACCGGATGTGGGTTGGTTCGGTGGGAGACCGGATGTGGGTTGGTTCGGTGGGAGACCGGATGAGAGTTGGTTCGGTGGGAGACCGGATGAGAGTTGGTTCTTGCCTTTTGGTTCGGTGGTAGAAATGCACACAACACTTGCCCCCTAAAGTAGGGTATGTGCGTGCGCATGGCGTGCTTTGCTTTAAGTTTGGAGGAGCTTTCTTCCGGTTTTCATTACCGAGCCAACCGGTCCGGTAGTCCACTTTCGTCTATAAGTAGAGGCCATGTGCCACCGTTATTCCCTACCAAGTGTAACAACCGATCCAGATCCCTCCCAGCCGAATCAACTTCTTTGCCGAATCACGTTGCTAGCCGAATCAAGGTGAGGTTCTTTTTGCCGAATGAATTCACGAGTTGAGTGCCGAATGAACTTTCGAGTTGAGTGCCGAATGAACTTACGAGTTGAGTGCCGAATGAACTTACGAGTTGAGTGCCGAATGAACTTACGAGTTGAGTGCCGAATGAACTATTGACCTGTTGCATCTGCCCGCCGAATGAACTGTTGTATCGAGTGAACATGTGTTTCATACTTCGAATTTTTAAGCGAAATTCCAGATTACGCTGCTTGTATATTCTAACGATATACTTTTCCCATGTTTGCAGATAAATGTCTCGAAAAGTTGAAACTCGATCAGATAAGAGGAGATCCGGGGGTGAAGGAGAGTCCTCGGCCGTGCCCCCAGCTCAATCAGGATCGGAGCGTCATGGGCCCGCCCCGAGGTCATTAGTGGATGGATATGGTCCCCAGGAGCTGCTGGATTCCCCGCCTGACTGCTTTCCTAGCTCTCTCAAAGAGGAGCAACTCGATGTTATATCTCGTTCCTTTGGGATCGATAGAGCCCTCATGCTGCTGCCGGGCCCAGGAGTCATGCCATACAGTCCTCCCGAAGGATACTTTGCTTATAGTAGGTACCATTGCATGTGTGGTGCTATCCCGCCTCTCAATGCTTGGGTAGTCAGCTTCCTCACGTATCTGAAGGTGGCCCCATTCCAGCTTCAGCCCAACTCTTATGCCATACTGGTGAGCCTTTTCGTTATCTTTCGGAGGAAGTATGGTCACGCTCCCTCCAACCGGGAGATCCGGTACTTGTATAATTTAAGGGGCTATAAGAAGGGGTCCCCATATATTAGCTTGGAGTCCGCTGTGACCTTCAAGCCGGTCCTGGACCTGTACTCTAAATTCAGCATGTTCAAGAAAGAGTGGTTCTTTGTTAGGGACGACTCCGTCTCCATCCGGCGCTTTACCTCTGGATGTAAGTTGATGCTTTTACTTATAACTTTTATTCCGATTGCGATGCTTCTTCTCATACTTTCTCATTTTTGCTAGCGACAGGTGGCTTTCCGGTTGTGGAGACTGACCGCCTGGTTCAGACGGCGGCTGAGATAGAAGCCATTCTTGGGAAATACAGATCATTTGCCTTCTTGATTAGAAATGCGATTCTTCTGGAATATAACTTGATCCTTCCGCAGCAGTCTGTAGTTAAGCTGAGGGAAACGGCGGAAGAGAGGGCGGCTGCTCAGGCTAAGGGAGGCGTTGCGGCAGAGGGTGGAAAGAGAAAACCATTCACGAAACCTCCAGCCGTCGGAGGTAAGAAACTTAAGAGGTCGGACGGTCCTTCTCCCAGCAATTGTCCACTTACTCAGGGGGAGATAGATGCGGAGGAAGAAAGAGGTGAGGCTGAGGGCGGAAGTGACGTTGAGCGTCTTGGTGATGATGGTGGCGATGGACAGGGTGGTGATGGTTCCAGGGTTCTGTCTTCTGGGCAAGTAGGCGAAATGCAAGAGTGGACGGATGATGCTTTCCGCCAAGCTTTTGAGGGGTTGGATGATGATCCGGCTTTGGTAGAGAAGACCGGGAAGGCGGACAAAGCCGGGACTGGTGCAAGTGAGTCTTCTCCGACTATTCCGGCCAAGGTGGCTCTGACGACTCAAGGTGAACTCTTGACCCCTGCATGCTTCACTAATGATAGGGACTTAGGAATATTTTATGACCCGCTCCCGTCCTGGAATGAAATCCAGGACTTATTGCAGTATCCCACTCCTCCCCAGGGTTTGTACAACCACAGCTGTGTTTCTTTTCCTTTTCTAACTTGTAATCTACCGCGTTTCTTGAATCATATAGTAATGTAAGATTGTGACACTTGTTCTTTATATCAGGAGCAGGCAAGACGCCCAAAGCTTCAGACCTTCGACACAGGCTCGAGCAATATAAACTTTCCAAAATTTCTGCTAAGCCGAAGCCCTCAACCCAACGCTCCGGGGATGTAGTCGGATACCGTCCTCTTCTTGGGGTCATCGAAGAGGGTATTCAGCAGAGGAAGAGGAGTCATCCTTTATCTGAAACTTCGCTCGGTCCTCAGCCTCCGGCTCAGCCTATTCATGATATTACTGAGGAGGGTAGCGAGTTTGTACCTTCTCCACACCCGTCCGGAAACCCTTCTGTTATTCATATCGACCGTCCCGACTTGGCCCGTAATCCATTCGCCGGTCATCCTGATATGGATCCAGGTTCTCATGATATTACTTTTGACGAAGTCACTGGTGAACACCTTCTCCCCCGTAACCCCATGGTACGAGTACTTGATGAAGCCAAGTCCTTAGATCTCGATCTACTCACCACTCGTATAGTCACTATGGGAGACGAGGCCAAAGCTAATATTGATCGGGTGGCAGAGGAGACCAAGAAGCTGATGGGGCATCATGCTCGGCTGGTTAAGGCCGGAGAGGAGATTGGGAGCGCCAATATCCGACTTCGATTGGTGGTTTCGGATCAGGCCAAGCAGCTTGCGGATCAGGCTATCCAGATTTCTCAGCATGAGGCTGCTACTGGGCGATTAAGGAAAACCATAGAAGAGGCCAGTCGGGCCGAATTGCGGAAAATGGAAGCTGCTTGCAAAGAGCGGATTGACATGGCTATTGCCACGGTGGATGAGGTTCGGAGAGCGGATCTCGAGCAGGTGGAGGAATTGTCCGAGAAACTTGAGGCTGCAGAGCTTGCCCAAGCTAAGCTGAGGGAAGAGATGGAGGTGATGCGGAGGTCCGTTCAGGCTGATTGCTCGAGATACAGACTGGAGAGAGATGCTGCCGTCGAAAGGTTGTCGGCCTCCGATGCCCGGATGAGGGAGTTTGAGGAGAACGAGGGAATGATGGATGACATGCTCCAGGACATGTATTTCTGGACTTGGAAGCAGGGCAATCTCTCTTGGATGGATGATTATCCCAGGGTCATGGCCAAGACCTATCTTCGGGCTTTGGAGGAGGCTAAGGCTGATGCAGATAAAGAGGGTGGAACGGTCTTCAGTATGGATGTGGTCACTGCCCAGTTCACCAAGGAGGAGAAAGTGGCGGTAAAGGAGGGTATGCGGCTGCTTGCTGCTGAAGAGGCAGGTGTGCAGGTAGAGGATGACGACCAGGATGGTCAAGAAGCAGGTGCTGGTAAGTTTTCCTTTCTAGTCTTTCCGTTAACTTGGTTACTCATCACTAATGAATCCTTTTTATGACCGGACAGGCGGGCAAAAGAGCAAGGACAAGACTTCGACGCAACCGGCTCCCTGATTGGACCTGGAAAATTCTTTTTGTAGGCTTGGCAGTGTTGTATCTGTTAGTCTTAAGACAGTAGAGTAACTTCTAAGTTGTAATTCTTGCTACTTGTAATAATATTATTCTTGACGTGTAATTTTTTAGCTTAAGCTGATTCTGTCGTTTCTTGAATATTTGTTGCTATTTCGACATATCGTATGAGAAATGTAGCTATGTATATTCTTGTAATTAAATTGTGTTTGATGTCAGATTCTGGTTTTAAATCATAATCTCATGACTTGCAATGTTAGCGTGTGGTGTGAAAAAATTAAATTACAGTCATGCATATGCACATAAAGGAAGAAAATACCGCCTTTCATGTTCTGTTTGTAAATGGCAGTTTCGAATATCTTGTATGACCAAGCATGGAAAGCAGTCGAATGCCCTGCCATCTGATTGTGAATCTCTGCATCCATTGGCGGGTATCTCTTACCCTGCATCCTGTACTTTATGGTTTGTTATAGAGGATAGGAGGAAAGTTTTTTAAGTAAAATTGAAATATGTGAAATGGTAAAACTTCCAGTCACGGAAGGCCTTCGATGTGCTTAAGTTCGTGGCAAACGGGTTTTGTAGTCACTTTCCCTAGCTGTGGGTCTTGGAGACATTTGTCACCCATCTTACGCCTCCGCGGGGAGTTAATTCTTTTTTACCACAGCCGCACTTAAGACACACCGGAGCCGAGATCGCGCACAGTAACTACCCGGGCCATTATGGCCCGTACTCATGGGTATTATTCGACTTACTGTGGCCGGCTAGCGTGGGTGCCGATCGTCAACTGTGAACTGCCCCTGGCTGGCCACACCTTATGTTGGGGCTTATAATCGGTTCACAGTCGCCGGCGAGCCTAACGCCGTAATGAGCTGCCTCGGCTATAGTCGGCCTTCTCGGTGGCTTATAATCGGCTCATTACACTTGGCTTTAAGGGCCGTCGCAAGCAATGAGTTAACCCGCAGCAGAGGGATGCTGGAGCAAAAGTGTCTCATTGGCGAGGGCATAGATTCGCATAGTACCTGTTGGGTCTTGTCCACGTGAAGTTGCATCGTGGAGTGCTTTGAATAGAAATGCAATATGCTCAGGATTTTGTTCAACAGAAAAGGATAAAGTTAACAAGCAGCCAAGATACAAAGGAACAAGTTAAAAAAGAGACAAGGCTTTTTTAAAGTGGTTCGGCACGAAAAAATGCCTACGTCCACTGATTCTCTTTGTTAATTCACTTCATATGGGCAATACAAGTTAAGAAAAGTATCGACGGAGGTGTTGGATGTTCCATGCCCTCTGGAACACCTCTCCGTCCACTGTTGACAAAATATAGGCTCCGTTGTGGAGATCTTTATGAATTACATATGGTCTATCCCAGATTGGGTCTAGTGCTCCGGGGCGAGGGAAGATTCGCTTGAGGACAAGATCCCCTTCTCGTAAGGTACGATGCTTGACTTTGGAGTTGTATTGTGCTGCCACCTTTTGCTTGTGGGCTGCTGTTTTTAGGACTGCATCATTCCTTCTCTCCTCGACTAGATCCAAAGACATGTTGAGGAGCTCTTCGTTCTCTTCTGGGTTATAGTGGATCCTACGGTGGGAAGGCACAATGGTTTCAACTGGGAGCATAGCCTCCGATCCGTATGCCAAAGAGAAAGGAGTGTGCCCTGTTGATGTTCTGAAAGATGTGCGGTAGGCCCATAGTGCCGTAGGGAGTTCATCCACCCAAGCGCCCTTTGACTTTTCGAGCTTCTTTTTTATCAGAGTTTTCAGAATTTTGTTGACTGCTTCGACTTGTCCGTTTGCTTGGGGATATGCTATGGATGAGAAGCTTTTGTGAATTCCGTGTTCTTGGCACCAGTTGGCGAATTCCTCGCTGTCAAACTGAAGTCCATTGTCTGATATGATTTTTAGTGGGACTCCGTACCTGCACAGAACATTTTTGATTAAGAAGTTGATAACTTTCGCTGAAGATACTTTATTTAGAGGTTCTGCTTCCACCCATTTGGTGAAATAGTCGACTGCTACTATAGCATATTTGGCGCCGCCTCGACCCATTGGCAGTTCACCGATTAAGTCAATTCCCCATACTGCAAAGGGCCAAGGGCTGGTCATCTGAGTAATCTCGGTTGTTGGTAGCCGAGGGATCTTAGCAAATTTTTGGCATCTGTCACACTTTTTGACGAAATCTAAGGCGTCCTTGCCTAAGGTGGGCCAGAAATATCCGTATCGGAGTATCTTTTTTGCTAACGTTTTCCCTCCGGTGTGATCTCCGCAGCTTCCTTGATGAATGTTGGATAAGATTTCCTTGGCTCCCCTTCCGGCGACACACCTTAACAATGGGTTAGAGAACCCGCGCCGATAGAGGATGTCTCCTTGTATTGTGTAGCGGGACGCTTTCCTCAAGATTTTCTTGACTTCGTTACGCCCGTCGGGTAGTGTGCCATTCTGTAGGTAGTCTCGGATGGGAGTCATCCAAGTTGCCTCTTCGGTTGCAGCTATCAGATTCACTTGCTCAAAACTTGGGATCGTTTGCTTTGAGACAGTTACTGCTCCGAAGATGGCGACGTCTCTCATACTTGCTTGCTTTGCCAATTCGTCGGCCTCTTGGTTCTCTTCCCGAGGGATGTGTTTGACTAAGTAGTGGTCCAATCGGCTGAGAAGTAACTTGGTCTTCTTTAGATATGCTATGAGTCGCTCTTCTCGAGCTTGGAATTCCCCTAGTATTTGATTAACAATAAGCTGAGAATCGCTGTGAAGACACAAAGAATTAGCTCCGATCTCGATAGCAATTTCCAATCCGGCTATTACTGCTTCATATTCCGCATCGTTGTTGGTGGCAGCGAACTCCAACCTTATAGCATAGTGCAGTTTATTTCCCCTGGGAGTGATTATTACCACACCTGCCCCCGAGCCTTGTTCGTTAGATGCACCGTCCACAAAGAGATTCCACTTGATATCTTCTGTTATTTCCAGTTGCTCCTTATCCTCGTTGGTAGTGAATTCTGCAATGAAATCAGCCATGGCTTGTCCCTTGATGGCGGTGCGAGGGTGATAGGTGATATCATATTGACTCAGCTCAATACACCATTTAAGTAGTCGCCCGGAAGTGTCGGGACGATGGAGTACCTGCCTCAGTGGTTGATCGGTCAGAACTTTGATGGAATGGGATTGGAAGTAGTGACGTAGCTTTCGTGAAGTGATTAGTAAGCAGTATGCTAACTTTTCAAGCTTAGGATATCTGACTTCTGCCCTAGCAAACCTTTTACTGACGAAGTAAATTGGTCGTTGCGTGCGGTTGTCTTCCCTTACCAAGGCAGTGCTTAGAGCGTGAGATGACACAGCAAGGTATAGGTATAATTCTTCGCCTTCGCTTGGGGTCGAGAGTACCGGTGGTTTCTGGAGGTGTTCGATTAGGTTAAGGAAAGCGGTTAAGCATTCGTCCGTCCATTCGAACCTTCCTTTATCTTTCTTTAGAGCTTCGAAAAAGGGGACGCACTTGTCCGTTGCTTTGGAGATGAATCGGCTTAGGGCAGCCACTTTTCCATGTAGGCTTTGCATTTCTTTTCGGGTGGAAGGTATCTTGATGTCCCTTAATGCTCGGACTTGTTCAGGGTTTGCTTCTATCCCTCGGGCATGGACGATGAATCCTAAGAATTTTCCCGATGACACTCCGAAGGAGCACTTTAGTGGATTCAACTTCATTCCATACTGTCGAAGTACCTGGAACATTTCGCCTAGGTGGCTTACGTGATCTTTGGCTTTCCGTGATTTTACCAGCATGTCGTCTACATATACTTCCATTGTTCGTCCTATTAGCCCTGCAAACATCTTGTTGACGAGGCGTTGGTAGGTGGCTCCTGCATTTTTAAGTCCGAAGGGCATCACTTTGTAGCAGTATAAACCCCGATCGGTGATGAAACTAGTGTGGTCTTGGTCGGGAGCATGCATAGGAATTTGGTTATATCCTGAGTATGCATCCATAAAAGACAGGAGTTCGTGCCCGGCTGTGCTGTCTACAAGTTGATCGATTCTGGGAAGCGGGAAGCAATCCTTTGGGCAGGCGTCGTTTAGGTTGGAGAAGTCAATGCAAGTCCGCCACTTCCCATTAGCCTTCTTTACTAGTACCGGGTTGGCGATCCATTCTGGGTAAATAGCTTCTCGTATGAAGTCATTGGCGAGTAGATTCTTTACTTCTTCATCGAGGGCTGCTGATCACTCTGCCCCCATACTTCTCTTTTTTTGTTTTACAGGCGCCTTGGTAGGATCAATTTTTAATACGTGGCATGCTATGTTGGGGGAGATTCCGGTCATGTCAGCGTGTGACCAAGCGAACACATCCAAGTTGTGGCGGAGAAAATCAATGAGTTGTTCCTTCAATTCAGTTTTCAGCTACGACCCAATTTTTAGTAGCCTACTTGAGTCGTGCTTGTCTACAGATATAAACTCCATAGCCTCTGCAGGCTCGGCGGTGGCCTCCTCCTCTTTGTCCCTAGGGTCTAATTCATTGAAAGGGTCGCTGGTGTATCGAAGAGGAGGGGCTTTCTTTAGTTGCTATGCTTCAAGGCTTTTTGTGCAGAGGGCAATCTCTACACCTTTCCCTTTATCTCTCCTGTGGTTGTTGCGAAGTTCGGTTACATAGCAGTCTCGTGCAATATCTTGGTCTCCTTCCACTTCCCCTACCCCATTGTCTGTTGGAAATTTCATTTTCAGGCACCACGGGGCTAGGACAATCTGGAAGTCAGATAGGGCTGGTCTTCCTAGGAAGGCATTGTAGGCCGAATGGTTTTCTATCAGCACAAACGTCTGTTTCCTTACAACGGAGCAGGGATGGCTTCCAATTTCAACGAAGAGGTCCAGCTGCCCGATGGGCATTTTCGCATCTCCAGTGAAACCGTGTAGCGGTTTATCGCAGGGAGATACATCCTTCATTGATAGCCTCATTTTGTCGAATGCGTGTTTGAACAGGATATTTACAGAGCTTCCAGTGTCTACCAGGATTCGGTAAACTTCGGCGGGACCGAGTCGGGCAGAGATAACCATGGGATCCATGTGAGGGTACTGTCTTCCTTCTAGGTCGCGTTTACTGAATGTGATGTCATCATTTTCTTTCCGCTTTGGGTGGCGCTCTTCTATAACCGTATTGACACAGTCTCTATTGTCTCTAAGCGACTTCCCATATCTTTCCATCTCTTTCCAACTTCTGTCTGCGATGTGCGGACCTCCTGAGATGGTATGGACCACTATCTTCTCTTGACTAGAGCTGCTAGCGTTGCGGTCGCCTCTGCCGGTCCCTGGTGAGGGTAGCCTTGGGTTTTCATTGGCAGGAGCTGGAGTCCTGTCTTGACTTTTTACATAGCGTTCCAGTTTCTTTCTTCTGATGTGTTCCTCAATCAGATCTAAGAGATGATGGCATTCGTTGGTATCATGTCTGTGGGATTCGTGGAAGCGGCAGAATTTTCCAGATTTCTGTGCGCTATCTGATTCCTTCTTGTATGGTGGGCGTTTGTATCTAACTTCGCCTTGGGTGGCAAGGAAGATATTTTCGACGGTCTCGTTCAAAGGGGTGTAAGAGTCGAATCTTGGTCCCGGCCGATGTAGGCGTTTTTCTACTTTCTTGCCCCCAGCATTGTCTCTGGAATCATTTCTTCGAACGTCCCTCGCCACAGCAGGGGCGTTGCCATGGGTCGTCTTACTTTGCTGTCCTGACTGCCCCTCAATGGCAGCATCCTCAAGCCTCATGTATTTCCCGGCTTCATGGAAGAAATCGGGTAAAGTAGCTGGTTTTTCTTTTGTCAATCTTCTAGCAAATTTAGTGTCCGGATGCAACCCACTGCAGAGGGCCATTAGGATAAGCTTCTTATCGGCATCTTGAACTGCGGCTGCTGCGGCGTTGAATCTGGTTAGGTATTGCTGCAGCTTTTCTCCAGGTTTCTGTTTGACGCTGGATAAGGAATAAGCGTCCTTAGGTTGCTCCACATGAATGCGGAACTGACTGATGAATTTTTCTTTCAACATTTCCCATGAGCTGATGGATCCTTGGGGTAGATGACAGAACCAGGAGGTAGCAAGATCTGCTAAGAAGAGCGGGAAGCATTTGCACAGTACTCCCTCTGTTGCTCCACTCATGAGCATATGCTGCGTGTACCTCTGTAAGTGTACAACGGGATCGGAGGTTCCTTTGTAGGGTTCCATTGTTGGCATCTTCCATTCTCGGGGGGTGATAGCAATTTCGATATTGCGGGCGAAAGGGCTGGTTACCCTAGCGCCTATCCCTCGATCTCTTTGCTCCCGTTGGACACACTCTCTGAATAAGCGCGCCATCCTTTCATCAGAATTTGGAGCGGACAGAAATGAGTTTGGTTCTGTTCTGTGGGGTTGATTCCGTCCAAACAACCTGTAGGGATGGTATCGTCTATCATTCCTCATATTTTCCAGTGGCTGCCTTTGATCTTCTGGGAGCATGCTTGGGTCAGCTACAGTTGGCCCTTGCCTTGATCTTCCCCTGTTGGGTTCTGATCTAAGCACTTCCTCGGGTCCAACTTCGGGCTGAACTCTAGCTCGGCCCCGTTCACTGGTGTTTCTGTGGTTAGGCAGCATGACAGGCTCAGCTGCAGTTGACCTTCGCCCGGTACCTTCCCCCTTGGGTTCGGCACCAAACGTTTCCTCAGGCCTAACTTCGGGCTGGGCTCGGTCTCGGCTCCTACCACGGCTACTCCTGCCGTTAGCTCCTTCGAAGAAGGAAGATCTTTGCTGTCTCTGAGATCCTCCAGACTGGGACTCGCCCCATGATTCAGTGTTGCGGTTGGATTCTTCAGCGTCCCTCAAGCGTGACATGAGATGGTCCACCAAGGCTTCCTGCTGGGACGTGAAGCGGTTAGTTACTTCACCAACAACTCTATCCAAATCTGCCCTAGTAATTGCTGCAGGCTGTTCTGTGGCAGGAGTGGTTGGGTTAGCCTGTCCTTCATTTGTTGCCGTTGCTGGAGGAGGACGATTTACTTGATTCGCGGCAGCTGGATCAGGAAGGCTACCGGATGCGATGTTTTTTCCTTTGTTAACATCTTTTCTCTGTTTGGGAGGCATGTTTTCCAAGTGGCAGACGATGCTATTAGGAAAACTCGTTAAGTAGATGAAGCTGAAGCTTCGAGTTTCTATTTCTCAGTGAAAGCACCAAAAATGTTTGCACAAAAAATGGACAAACACCTCAAAGTTGTATGATTTAGTGGATCTTATGTTGTTCTTAGCGATTTGAGTAATTTACGCAAATATATGAAAAGCAGGGGCTAAACTGTAAAAAGACACGCAAATTTATAGTGGTTCAGCCAGAATGTGCCTACGTCCACTTTATATGTTATTTCTCTTCTCTTCTTTTGATTACAAGTACAAAGCTTTAATACAAGTAAAAGAAAGTTGTTTGAAAGTTCCTTCCGTGCTTGAGCTCTCAAACTTGTCCCCATTGTTGTACCCCTGCCCCTCTATTTATAGAGTGAGGTTGGGGGCAGGGGTCTTGGATGTATATAGCTGCTGGTGGGCCTGGGCTGATGCAATCTGGCCTGGCACACCTTGGTTCGGCATCCCATGGTTCGGTGGTAGGAGTGCGATGGTGTGGACCGGTAATGCTTGGTCCGGGGGTTTGGTTCGGTGAGGTTGGTCCGGTGGTTGGGTTGGCGAGGCCGGATGAGAGTTGGTTCGGTGGGAGACCGGATGTAGGTTGGTTCGGTGGGAGACCGGATGTGGGTTGGTTCTGTGGGAGACCGGATGTGGGTTGGTTCGGTGGGAGACCGGATGTGGGTTGGTTCGGTGGGAGACCGGATGAGAGTTGGTTCGGTGGGAGACCGGATGAGAGTTGGTTCTTGCCTTTTGGTTCGGTGGTAGAAATGCACACAACACATATATACAAGTATTCAGGTCTAAAAACAAACATGCATATATATGTTTCAAACATACATTCCAAATTATCTCCAACATATATTATCTTCATCAAATCTAAAGGGAATTTATGTTCACAGTTTATAGGCAGAGGATTGGACTAATAATAGGATGTTTAAAATTAACAGATATGCACATCTTTAAAAATATACAAGGGCTTACATAATTACAGACATGCAAAGCAATTATCAACACATTAATTCACATGCAATAAATATTTGGTACTTAGGTTTTTAATTTAAAGGTTTACTCACCTTTTTACTGTTGAACAGAGAAACTGGAAGCTCTGGAAAAATTGAAATGCTTGCTTTAAAAACTTGAAACCATGAATTCTGGAATTTGTTAGCTTTGAAAACATGCATGTACTTGGAAATGATGACAGGTCTTTTGAAGAACAATGATCACAGATCTTTGAAAGAGCATTGCAGATTGGTTTTGAAAGTGGCTCAGGCATTTGAACTTTTGAAATGATTTTCAGTTTTGAGGAAATTGATTTCAGATTTTGGTTTTATGTTAGAGAAGATGTTTTCAGGTTGTTTCTGGTTGAAGAAATGAATTTGCAGGTTTGAGGAGATTTCAGATTACAGGGTTTTGAACTGGAAATGATTTTTAGGTTGTATTTGCTTTGATTCTTGGTTTGAGATGATTTCATTTTGGGTTTGAGAAAAATTTCAGTTTTGTTTGGAGATGATTTCGGTTGTACATTTCCTGGTTTGGTTTTTCTTTGTTTTGAAAATTAGATTAGAAAAGGAAAGGAAATGGAGATGAAAGTTTATATAGTTAATTTAGTTTTTATTAAAAATTAAATAAAATAGAACAAATGGTTGACACTTGTCTTATACATTGTTTAATGATCTTACACATGTATTTTACTTGTCTAAAATTTTAACACTTGTAATTATATATTTTTATTTTATTTTTAATTGATTTTAAAGCATTTTGAATTAAATTCCCTAATTAATAAATACATACCTTATTTAATAAATACTTTCCTATATTATACATAAATGAAATCTTTAAAGAAAAATAAAATAAAACTCATTTATATTCTAATAAAATCATATATGATATATTTAAATTCATGTTTAAGTGTAAATATAAAACTTTAATATTTATTTACTATTAAATAAGCACTTCCTAAATTTATATACAAAATCTCTTTAAGGAAACAAAATAAAACAAAAGTCTTATTTTAAATAAAAGTCTTGTTCATATATTTTATACCCAATTATATTAAAATAATTATCCTTTAAAGATTCCATTTTAAATCCAGATTCAAATTCAAATTTTACTTTTAAAATCCAATTTAAAAGTCAACTCAACATTTATATTTTTAAATAAACATTTTATTAAGTTTGAAATGATTATTTCATTTAAAAACAACTCAAGACAATATATATATATTTAAACAATACTTATTAATTTTAGAAATGATAAATCTATTTAAAATCAAATTTATAATCACAACTTAAATAATTATTCTTATTAAAATCAATCTATACCATAATTAAAACATCATTTTATTATTATTTGGTTATTTATATTTGAAATAACAATATTATCAATTTAAAATAATTTAAATTAAGAGATTATCACATTTTAAACTTCTCGAAATTCCGGGATATCACATTCCTTCCCCCTTAAAAGAATTTCGTCCTCGAAATTTAAAACAAAAGATAATCCAAAAGTTTTATTTTATTTCAATCCATTTTAAAACAATTCAAGTATACTTATCAGCCATACACTATCAAACAAACAACCATTCATCCAAACAAACAATTTTATCCAAACAAACAATTCATACAAACAACAATTCTAGCTATCCGAACATAGCTTCGGATAAACTACCTAATATTATCCCGAGTTTCCCCGATACAGATACTGGGTTACTCGCTCTATTAAATCCAAACTGGTAATTCAATACCGAAACCAAAACACAAATCCTCACAAAACTCAGAAAAATCCAATATACTCAGAGCTATCTTCCTAGTCTTACCCAAACTCAATTGCTTCCTTTACCGAAGAAATAACAACGAAGTCTCCAACCTCGAATTCCAAATTCCTCCGTCTCTTATCTACAAAATCCTTCAGACGATCCTGTGCTGACTACAAATCCTTCCTGATCAACTCAACCTTCGCTGATGCTTCTTGAAACAAACAGGACCAAAGATAACTCAATAGAATGATCTCTCCAAAATCTACCCATAATCCAAAACACAAATCTACTCACAACATCAGAAGACCGAACTAACTTCTCCTATCTGGAAAAGACAAACAGATGCACTCGCCAAACTACTTCCGCTGCACCATTCTGATCTGGAGTAGAATGAAAATGTTGATGAAGAACACAAGCACAGACTGGACAACACATCCCAGAAAATATCGGATAACTCAAAAGAATACTCAAACTATCGCAAGTCACTTTTGCGATCAACCCAGCCAAAATGCAAAGAAACTGTTCTCTCTTTACTAATCAGAACAGCTTACACTTATCTATCCTATCCATTGAAGAAATGGATCCACTCTGCTGCTTCTGAACTTCACCTTCAGAAAACTGCTCATCCAGAAAAACTTACTGCCAACACACAGAATACTCCGAGCTGCACCGCTGCCAAAGATGCCAAAATATACACACTTCCTTAAACTTGTTCCAAAGAAAACATCTTCGGGAACATCCATAGTCACTGCATCTCATCACGCAGCTACTTCTTCCAGAAGTATCAAGATACCATCACTCGCTTCTGCCTCACTGACAGATCCAACTCTACTCATCCAACTTCAAAGATAAACTCCGAACCATAACAGGTTTTCTTCAGAGATTGTGAAATCCTTACAATTGCAAAGTTCACTCGAGACGGTATTAGGTTTACAGCCTCGACACTTCCAACCTTAACACTCAGACTTTAATCCTAGATGATAAATTATTATCATCTCAACCAATCATTACAAATACCATATACATTTAAAATGATATTTTTTTATATAGAAATTATATCTGGGTAAAATTATTTCATCTACTTTTTTTAAAACAATATTGTGTCCGTTGGCCTGGTCCAAGTGTTTAGAGATCCCTATCAATAACGTTAGCTACTCGTATTGACCAGAATCCATATACCACTCAACCGATCAATTAACACAATATAAAACCATTTTATATAACTAACAAATACGCGCTCTCGTATATATATACTCAGACTCAACAGGTTGCTACAAATCCTATTTCTAATGAACAATCCTTCCGAACCTAGGTATTCACTCAACCTAGTGTTCTGATATTCACTTAACCAAAAGCTTAGGCATTCGCTCAACCTATGCTCTGATACCAATTGTAATGACCCGACTTCCTATGCCCAGAAAGTCGCATCATTATGAAGAAAGAAAGGGGTAGAAAATAGAAAAGAAGAGAAGAAAGAAAGAAACAACAACAACGATCTCACAGCGGAACGAATAAATTATATTAATAACATAAACTTTTACATAGTTTACAACAATTTACAGAGTTACACAGCATATACATCACTTACTAGACAGTTATAAACATCTGTCTAGACATTACAACTCAAATACAAGACAAGACACTATCACAGATATCAACACAGCGGAATACTATATCTACGAACGCCGAAGCCTCCTGCTCCATTGCTCCTCCAAAATATTCGTCAAAGCTAAACCTGAATCCCTTGGCTACTCGTAAAAATTTGAGTACCCAAGAGTTTATAAAACAGAAATAAACACTTGGGTCAGACATGGGTCTGGTGTGAGTAAACGGGTTAAAATTGTTTAACTTCAAAACCTTTTGAAAACAAAGGTATCACGTAAGACTTCCCACACATAAACATGGAAAAGTTTTTACCTTACGCTAACCAAAACATTTGATAGGAAATCCAGTTATATTATAATAGGGTCTAGGGTTTTCAAGTAAAATACAGAAATAGCTGAAATGCTTACATCTCACATTCCAACATAGTTGGGCACAACTAATACGTACGGCACTTATTGGAGTTTGGATTCCATACAATGGCAGGGCTACTGGGGTACCGCCCGTCACAGTACGTGGCCTAGATCACCGTACCGAGGAGTACGCCCGCTCCCCTGCAACACAAAGCCGGAACCATCCCTTACTGGATAATTCCGAACAAGATAACCCCGTAGTTGGCGCGACCAACCACACACTAAGCCGAATAAAAAGAAAAGGGACCTCTAGACAGGGATCTATCTTGCTCTCAATGGGTGCTACCCACGAAGCCTTGCTGCACCTCCCCTGTTTTAGCCATTCCCAGTTGATGAGGCTTGAGGTTACGATTACCTTTAATCAGAACATATCACTTAGAATGCTCATCGTCCGCCTGACGATGTGCTGAAAGCATTCAATCCATACAAGTTCGTTCCGGGTTCGAACGAAACCGAAGGCATTATCTCGTTACACTCGTTTTGGAATCACCCTCAGAGTTAACGACAATAACCCTTGCACTCTGAATCTTCATCTTCACTTGAGATTCACGACCTATCGTAAATTTGGATCGATGTGGTATTCGGGTCTCCAGACCTGGAAATCCGGTATACGGAAACCCGATCCCGGTCTCATCGAAATCCAAAACGTATCTTTTAAGGCCAAGTTGTTTAAAGGTTTAAACAATTCAATTCAATACTTGAATTAACATAGCATTTAACACAGATAAATATCACACATTTATCACAGATATATTCAATATCATATCACAGAATACCATAGTATATCATCAAATAGATATCAACCAAATCAGACATTCTACTCAAACAATCATCCATAAGCAATCATTATTAATCCATACTATAATTAATTTAATCAACTTAAATTTAATTAATTACTTAAGAATTAATTCCTATCCTTGCTTAATCAATCATTAATTAATTACAACCTTTTAATTAATTAATCATTAAATATTAATCACTCTTGATTAATTATCTATCAATTACATAAAGTAATTTTCTAAAACATTTATAGTAATTAACCTTTAATTACTCTCATTAATTATAATAATTAATGATCCTTAATTAATTACTTTAATTAATTAATTATAATTAATTACTTTATTCCTTAATTAATTACATTAATTAATCATGCATTAATTAATTACTTCCATTAATCAACCTTAAATAATCATTAACAGTAATTAACTATTCTTAATTACTTTAATTTCTTTTATAAATTTTTTTGATTAATTACACCAATTACATCCAGTAATTCATTTATCAATTACTTACACTAAGTAATTACACTTAACAAATCTTATTAAGTAATTATATTTAATTAATTACCATGTGACTACCCTTAATTAATTAACAAATTAATTAAATTAAATTAATCACATTCATCTCATAAATCATAACTGAGTAATTCATTTCTTAATTACCCTTTTAAATAAATTAATTAATCCCTAATTACAGATTAATTATTCATTAACTATTAATTAATAAACCTTAATTATTAATCAATATCTTTTAATACAAAGTAATCAATCCTTAATTACTTTTATAATTAATTAATTAAACTTAATTAACTAATTAATTACCTCTTAATTATTAATTAATAAAACTTAATTATTAATTAACAACCTTAATTACCAATTTAATTAATCCTATTAATCAATACTTAATGATAATTAATTAACCCTTAATAATAGTTAAATAAATCCTTAATTAACTTTAATTATAGATTAATAATTTCTTAATTATTAATTAAGAAAATCTAATTATTACTTAATAAAACTTTATTAAGTACTTCTTAATTACTAGTTTAATTAACCCTTAATTATATAATTAATCCTTGTTAATTAAATTAATTAATTAAACTTAAATTTCTTAATTAACTTAATTAATTTAAACTCATTAAAAATCTTAATTAACCTTGAGATAATAATTAACTTACTTAATTAAATCATTAATTAAGTTTTATAATAAATAATCATTTATTACTTATCTTTAATTATTAATTAACAATCCTTAATTACAAATTAATAAATCACTTGAAAACTTAATTGTTAATTAATAAATCCTTAATCAATAACTAATTCAATTAATTAATCACTCTTAAATTATCTCATTAATCATCAAACTTTAATTAAGTTTTTAAGATAAAACATTTCCTTATTAATTAACCTTTATATTTCAAATTTAAATTTTAAAATAACTTAAGAATTTAACTTGATTATTTAAAGCTTTAAAAACTTACTTTTATTTTAAAACTTTAAACTGATATAAACATACCCGAGTCCAACCCGGCATATACTCGAGTCCAGACCCGAGATTCTTCTTTTCTTTTCCTTTTGTAAAAAAAAAACTTGGTTTCCTTTTAAAGTTTAAACTGTTAACATTTTATTAACACTCACGAATGACACGAAGCCCAACTCGAGCCACAACCCAACTTCCTCGAGACCCAACCCGAAACACCCCATCCTCTTCCACGAACCACCCAGTTACCATGTACAACTGACACCATACACATGCACAGTCGAACGCCACCACTCCAGTCACCGCCGCCACCTCCAACACGTCCACGACAACTACCCCAAACAGTCCCACCACCCAGATCATCCAATCCAACCGGAATTCGAAATCGAACAAAACTAGAACAACTGGAACCAAAAACGATCGATCAGAACCACCTCGTCTCGACGCTATCGACCATCAGCAACCATGAAACCCCGTCCAATCCATCTTCATTCATCAACGAACCTACCTCCAAAACCTCATTGAACTCGATCACCCTGAGAAGTGGTAGTGATCTCATTTTCCCAGGCCGACCAACATTAGGTTTAAAACCCAAATCCACCTGCCGCCGTCGCCACGACCATCAGACAACCCACCATCCATTTTTTCCGTACCACCAGATCCTTCCTCTAACTTCACCCAAAAATCCCGATCCCCAGAGACCTCGTGATCATCAGATATCACCCAAAATCCCAATTCCAGAAAATTCCCAAATTCTCATTCAATACCAACTTAAAAATTATGATTTAACTCTTAAAAATCATTATTTAAGAGAAGGATTTAGATTATAAAGTAAAATCAAAAGATTTTAGAGTTTTAAATTTTACATATATCAAAAATTCATACTGTCACTTTCTTTTCCAGGTGATATTTAAACTTTTCTTACTCAATTATATTTCCAGAACTTAGATTAGGATTAAACAAACAAATCTTATTTGAATCCTAAAGCCTAACAGAGAATAGATGGAATGATTTTGAATTTCGATCAAAACTTCAAACTCTGAACAATAAACAGAGATATACTCAAGCAACCAACATGCACACATGGGTTCAACAATTCATATATACAAGTATTCAGGTCTAAAAACAAACATGCATATATATGTTTCAAACATACATTCCAAATTATCTCCAACATATATTATCTTCATCAAATCTAAAGGGAATTTATGTTCACAGTTTATAGGCAGAGGATTGGACTAATAATAGGATGTTTAAAATTAACAGATATGCACATCTTTAAAAATATACAAGGGCTTACATAATTACAGACATGCAAAGCAATTATCAACACATTAATTCACATGCAATAAATATTTGATACTTAGGTTTTTAATTTAAAGGTTTACTCACCTTTTTACTGTTGAACAGAGAAACTGGAAGCTCTGGAAAAATTGAAATGCTTGCTTTAAAAACTTGAAACCATGAATTCTGGAATTTGTTAGCTTTGAAAACATGCATGTACTTGGAAATGATGACAGGTCTTTTGAAGAACAATGATCACAGATCTTTGAAAGAGCATTGCAGATTGGTTTTGAAAGTGGCTCAGGCATTTGAACTTTTGAAATGATTTTCAGTTTTGAGGAAATTGATTTCAGATTTTGGTTTTATGTTAGAGAAGATGTTTTCAGGTTGTTTCTGGTTGAAGAAATGAATTTGCAGGTTTGAGGAGATTTCAGATTACAGGGTTTTGAACTGGAAATGATTTTTAGGTTGTATTTGCTTTGATTCTTGGTTTGAGATGATTTCATTTTGGGTTTGAGAAAAATTTCAGTTTTGTTTGGAGATGATTTCGGTTGTACATTTCCTGGTTTGGTTTTTCTTTGTTTTGAAAATTAGATTAGAAAAGGAAAGGAAATGGAGATGAAAGTTTATATAGTTAATTTAGTTTTTATTAAAAATTAAATAAAATAGAACAAATGGTTGACACTTGTCTTATACATTGTTTAATGATCTTACACATGTATTTTACTTGTCTAAAATTTTAACACTTGTAATTATATATTTTTATTTTATTTTTAATTGATTTTAAAGCATTTTGAATTAAATTCCCTAATTAATAAATACATACCTTATTTAATAAATACTTTCCTATATTATACATAAATGAAATCTTTAAAGAAAAATAAAATAAAACTCATTTATATTCTAATAAAATCATATATGATATATTTAAATTCATGTTTAAGTGTAAATATAAAACTTTAATATTTATTTACTATTAAATAAGCACTTCCTAAATTTATATACAAAATCTCTTTAAGGAAACAAAATAAAACAAAAGTCTTATTTTAAATAAAAGTCTTGTTCATATATTTTATACCCAATTATATTAAAATAATTATCCTTTAAAGATTCCATTTTAAATCCAGATTCAAATTCAAATTTTACTTTTAAAATCCAATTTAAAAGTCAACTCAACATTTATATTTTTAAATAAACATTTTATTAAGTTTGAAATGATTATTTCATTTAAAAACAACTCAAGACAATATATATATATATTTAAACAATACTTATTAATTTTAGAAATGATAAATCTATTTAAAATCAAATTTATAATCACAACTTAAATAATTATTCTTATTAAAATCAATCTATACCATAATTAAAACATCATTTTATTATTATTTGGTTATTTATATTTGAAATAACAATATTATCAATTTAAAATAATTTAAATTAAGAGATTATCACATTTTAAACTTCTCGAAATTCCGGGATATCACAGGTGGGATCGCCTATTCTTATAGAGATCATTCGAAGTGGAGTTATGGGATACTCCAGAATCAAAAGAATACCAAATAGGGAGAGACAAGAATGAAATATTTTTTTATTTTTTTTTTGGAACCGCAAGAAACGTTCCAAAGTTCAAAGGAAATCGAGTCAAAAGGAAGTGATTAAACTCGAACGAAAGTGATTCTGTAAATAAATTTACAATATATGCTAAGTTTCGCCTAGAGCCAAAGCTCTGATACCAACTGTAACGACCCACTATTTTGAACCATTCAAATCGACAATAAATCCACACATGTCTGACTTGAATAATTCAAAATAACAGATTGTAATAAAAATTTGGCAAAACTCAGCATATACAGTAAATAAATTAATCACAGAATCACAGACACAGAGTAATACAATAATACACAGCGGAATAGAGAAAATAGTAGTTCATGAAGCTACTATATAAACATCAGAGTTAAATAAAATACAACAGAATACTCAAATGAAGTGAAGTCTCCAGTACGACAGATGACTTCTCTGAGCGAATCAACTAGAAGAGCTGAAAGCTGAGGCGATAGTTGGATCTCCAGAGGAAGCTCCAAACTCCAAAGGTGAGTCTCAGATGCTGTATCAGTCGGTCTGACCCGAGCGTAAAGCAAAACACAAAACACTCGAGTCAGGATTAACATTCTTATATAAATAAATCCAACTCAAGTGAAATATCAATTGAAATACGAGTAACTTAAAGAATGTTGGGATAACCATCCTCTAAGGATCTTCAGAACTATCTACAAGGTGGGAATATACATTTTAACACCGTGGTCATTTTAATTAAATTTATACTTCAAAACCCAAATATCCTTTCATTTCAAATATATCTATTTTTCCAAAATAGTATATATATTAAATGATTTAAAAAGTAAAGTATTTACAATTTCCTCAAGTCTCACAAATCGATTCAAATTTACTCAAATTCCAAATTCAAATTTATTCAAAGCTCAATTCATTTATTCAATTCAATTCTAAATATACCCTTTAAATTTTTAATATATTTCAAAGCTTTAATATTCAACATTTTCAAAGTTAAATTTTTCAGTTTCATATAGCTCTTGATTTAACTTTATTATTATTTAATCAGGGAATATTCACTTAATAAATTCAATATCATTCAACTAGCCTTAAATTTCATTCTTACTAAGTATTCCTTAAACTTTATTTTAAACAAGAAATATTCATTAGATTACTTATAAATCAAACTCAAGTTATAAATCATATCTCACATCTCAACTTCAATAAGTTTCAAATCGGTTTAATTAAATAAAGTTCTTTATTGAATACAATTTCAACTAAATTCAAATTATCTTTCTAACCTTAACTTATTCAAATTATTACCAAAATCTATTTTGAAATATAAATTTTATACTTAACATATTATATGTATTAAATCCATCTTAATTAAATTAAATATCATTTTTAAATCTATATATATCATTACCAATTATATATAAGTTTTTTTTTTAAATCAACATTTGTTAAAACCAAATATTTCTTTCCAAAACCATAGAATTCAATTTCAAAATATTTATATATATATGGACCAACGGTGTTTGTATATATTTCATATGGTTAAGTGTAACGACCCGTAAATTTCAACGGTTTTAATAACGTAATTAGTTGAAATTTTGTGAAATTTTAAACGATAAAATTTTGAAATAAAAATTTATATTTGGAATACGTCTAGTTAAACATAGCAACTGGTAAATTTTCGTCCGAAAATGAGAAAGTTTATTTCGCGCGTAAATTCACTTCAATTCAATCAGTTAAAAACGTTGAAAATAAAATGTTTTCGAAACTTAAATATTTTTACATAGAAAAATTCTAAACCATCTTCTGAGCAAGATACCAGTTTGTCGTTTTTCCAAATTTGGACATCTATTGCTCCGTCGTTTTTATTTTCTACAAAATAGCAGTATTCTGGTACTGATATCGATTTTGATCGGATGGTCGTACCACTGATATCTGTATACCGTTGTGATCGTCCCGTCATGCAGATCTCTATGGTATATTCAACTTTAAATTTTGAAGTTCGGTACGCGGCAAAATCTATGAAAAACGATTTCCGTATCGGTTCCGTTTTTGAAACTTTTGATGCCCGTGACCTTTCATTTATATATCGTGAAAACCAATAGCCACCTGAATTTATCACTTCCAAAATTTAATAGCCAGCTATTATTATTCCCTGACTTTTTATTTTTCCAATGTTTGGCATGCTGGTTCATCTCTCATACTCTTTTGTCTTCCCTCTTTTCTTTTATTTTTTTTGCCTGTAACTTAGTTTCATCTACCTTTCCTCAAGACAAAACTTTTTTTTTCAGTTCTTCCATTTTCGGTTCCGCCTCCACATGAAACCCATACACGTCACTCCTACTCATCTCCGCATGTGTCATTGGATCCACCGAACCCAAAGCTTCCATCTACTTTTCTCCAACCCAGAGCCCGCCACGTGCCGAACCCCACTGCAACACTCCAATAATCGCAGCCAACAGCCCTACCAACCGCCTCACCACTTCTCCATTCCTACACCTGAGAACACCCTAGCCGAGAACCCATGCGAGCACGGGCCACAACCACCATGACTTCCTCTCCGACTTCGATATCGCAACTTCCTCCAGTCCATGCTCACGTCCACCGCCTGCCTCACACCAAGCCCATCCACCCATGGCAGTCCACGCACCCGCCACCCCTCTGGCCTGGCGCTAGCACGCACGCCCGAAGCCTCGGCATCCCGTCACGAGCACAGCAACCAGATTTGACTCCCTGCCTCACCATTTCCCAAACCACCGACCCCTCTCTCTTGCTCGATCATCTCCAAACTTCAACCAGCCTTGCACCTCTTCTCACAATCCTATTTGAAGGTATTTGCTCTATATATGTTAGCTTATATGCTTTCAAATAACGGAAGTTTATATGAAATATACTATAAATAATAAATTTTGTTTTGGGGTATAACATGTATGGGAATTTGTATATATGTTGACTGTAGAGATTCGAATAAGATATATATTAGTATTTGATTTAAATAAGTAGGTTAATAGGATCTAGGTCCACTGTATAGGTATAGATTTAATACAAGTTTACAGCCTACATTATATGAGAGGTATTGCCTATGTTCTACCTTTTGTTTACTATTACAATTTGTTGGTTATTTTCAAGTTCGTGTCAGTTGCATAGTTTATATTTTGGTCTGCATAATTGTTCATAGTATATATAAATAATGTATATAATATTTATTTGTGTTTTGTAACTTACTTTAGTCAGTTTCTATCTTGCTCTTGGTTTTTGAATATAGTAGGAATCATATCTTATTCTTATATCTATCTGCTTATATAAGTTTTCCGGTACAACATTTTATTTGTGTGTTTTATAGCTCACATATAAAGACAGTAATATGTTCACACTTATTACATATGTATAAGTGAACTTGGGTTTAACATATAAACGTAACATATTTTAGCTTGTTACTGAGTAAAGGTTTGTACAAAGTTATATATATATAAAAATATATTTGACTATTGTATATATATGACATTTTATATATTATTTGTATTATAATGTGAAATGATAATGTTGAATGGAATTATATGTGGGTTCGGTTGGTGGTTCCATGTATCCTATATTGTTTAAAGATATTTTATGCAGGTTTTGATTTTTAAACGAATGTGTGTTTGTTGCGGTATTGATTTATGATTTAATGATACAATTGTTATATATTTAGAGTATTAATCGAAGTTTAGGTATTGGAAAAATATAATAGGTATATGTATATATTTAGCCTTGTGATCATGGGTGCTTATTTTAATATATGTGTTTTTAAAACAATGATTTTAAATACCTATATATATCAAAATTTAAATTGTGTATAAATTTAGAGTATGATTTATATATGTAAAGAGTATATGTATAGTATAATAGTTTTAAGAAGCAAATTCATGGACCGTAATTTTTATTAATGCGTATGTTAAATATATGTGTTTTGAAAATTTATTTTAGGAAGCAAATATTATATATATATACACGTATATATAATAGAATAATAATGTATATATTTTCAGTTATATCAAAAAACTGATTTTGATTTGTTCTCATCAATTTCTGTTATCAGCTCTATCCGTCAAATTCGTGCTACTCTTGCTTTTCTCTGAAAATGCGTGCTTGGATTGTAACTCGTTTCATTTGTCGAATCTCTCTAACCTCAAAAGGTGAGCACTCACTCACGATTAACGTTCTTTTATTTATTAAATTTGATTTCAATTGAAACGACAATTGAAATATGCTGCTGTTAGATATTTACACTGTTATTACCTGTATCAGTTAACCTGTGACATCTGACACCATTATCTGTTATATATATGAAATGATAATCCAGTTTGGTTGTTAATCGATTGATTGTTGATGTTTATATTGGACGTTAAATTGTTAATGTTAAAATGATAAACAGTATGAAATTGAACTTGATATAGGATAATTAAATGTTAAATTTGATTAACTGACATTTGTATAATATGACCCCTTTAACTGTTAAATTTATTGACACGTAGGATTGTTAACTACACCTTGAACCATCAATTGTATGTTGTTTAAACTGATGATGTATGAAATTGTAAATTGAATGACAAGTGAAAACCGTAATGTAATAATCTTTAATCTACATGAAATGATAGTGTAGATTCTAGAAATAATTATATTAATTCGTACAAATAACAATGCGAATTAATACGGTTATTTCAGGATTATTTGAATTGATTATTGGATTGATATTGATTGTTGTTATTGCTTGTTTATTTACTTTGACACCATCCCAGTTATCACACTGCAAGTTCCCTTTGATTTGCTTTGATTTTGAATTGAATTGGAACCGGGTTGAAATGATAAATACCCAAATTGAACTTTGACCTAGGATAGAAAATTAAATAAAACCCGATTGGTCAATAATTTGATTTAAAATAAAACGAAGATTTTATTTGAATAAGTAATATGGTTGTGAAATGAAGTTGAAATTTGAATTTTTAATGAAATGAAAATGTTAATATGAAATAATCTGAAACAAAATATTAACAAATGTAATTGATGAAAGAATGTTGTTTAATTTGAGAAATGATTGAATTAAGTTTGAAATGATTTAATAATTAAGTTTGAAATTATAATTAAGTTTGATATTATTAAACTTTGAAATTATTTAATAAATAAGTTTTGAATTATTTAATAATTAAATAAGATTGAATTATTTAATGATTAAATTGAATTGAATTCTTTAATAAGTAAAATTGAACTTTTGAATAAGTAAATTTTACTTCGTAAATAATTGAAATTGAGTTTATTTATTAATTAAGTTTTGGAAAATTATTTAAGTAAGTAAATAAGTGAATTGAATTTCTTTAACAAGAAATAAAATGTGATTTATTGAAATTAAGGTAAGACTTGAAATTTAAAGAATTTGATTTGATGAATTTAATTTAATTCAAACTGTAAGTTTTGATTTAATGAAGTTGAACTTAAGAAATTGATTTAATGATTTGGAAATTTAATAGAAATTGTTTTGAATGATAAATTTACTTTACGAATATTAAATGAAATCGATAAATGAATTTAAATTGATTTGAATGTTAAATTAAATTGATTTAAATGATTTTCGAAATGAAACTTATATACGAACTTGAATCAATATTTGAATTGTTTTAAAGGAAATTGAAATTGAATTGTAAGATCTTGAAAGGGTAATTTGAATGTTTGAAACGTAAATCATTGGAAATTGGTTTTGAAAGACAAATGAAATGTTGATTTACGAATTGAAATTGAAATTGAAATTGGTTTGGTTTTAAAATATATTAAATGACCAATCGGTGTAAAAATTACGAAAGTTATTAAAGAGACCGGAATTCGGTTATGGATATACTCTCTATCTAAACCGAAAACCACTTTAATAACTATACGCGGAGTGATGACCCAGAATGAAGTGGTTGGAAATGATGTACGTGATGACTGAAGAAAGAGAACGATAATGGATAGCCTTGACACTTGTGTCAAATTGGAAATGACTAAAACAGGAGTTGTGCCGGGCCAATGGAGGATTGATACCTCAAGTGGACACACTTCTTCGAACTACTTACACTTGTTGTCGATTGGTGCACCCTTGATTTTGGGAGTGTTGTTTCACGGTGTTGCGGGCGCTGCGGCGTTGCGTTCTCACCAGCCCGGATCAGGCGAACGGTAGTATCACTACCTTGGGTATAGCCTCATGTGCCTTGTCATACTTGTATTCCATTTATGCGCGACCACTACGAATTTGTTTTGTACCTTGAGTATATGGATTGCCCTCTGGTGACTTCCGGTTTTGGGGAAACTACGGTCTTGTATATGCTTGTGGGAATAAAAATGTGTTAAGGGTGGAATGGGCCATGACTTAACGCTATTTTGATATCTTTATATTACTGATAGACATTATCTACTTAGCGTATATTACTACCTAGTAGATAGTTTGACGGATCCTTAAAGGATGGTTATTCCAAACATCCTTTGAGTTACTTGTATTTCAATTGCTATTTCACTAGAGTTGGATTTATTAATATAAGAATGTTAATCCTGACTCGAGTGTTTTGTATTTTGCTTTACGCTCGGGTCAGACTGAGTAGTTCAGCTTTCGAGACTCACCTTTGGAGTTGGAGCTTCGCTTGGAGATCCAGCTATCTATCCAGCTTTCAAATATTCGATGATTCCAGTGATGTATTCTGATTTGTATCGGTTACTCTTCCGTCGTATCTGGTTTAACTCTGATGTATCGTATTACTCTTCTGTTGTAAACTCTGATGTAGTTTATATATTTATATAGTAGCTTCATGAACTACTATCTCTTTTATTTCCGCTGCAAATTATTACTCTGTGTCTGTGATCTGTGATTATTTATTTACTGTATATGTTCAGTTTTGCCAAATTTAAATTAACAACGCGGTATTTTGAGCAATTCAACTCCGGCATGAGTGTCTACCTATACACTTATAATGGATGCGAATGGTCCAAAATGGCGGGTCGTTACAGTTGGTATCAGAGCTTTGGTAGCTCTAGGCAAAACTTAACATATAGGGTAAAATGTATTACAGAATCACTCTCATTCGAGTTTCAATCTTTTCCTTTGACTCAATTCCTTTGAATTTTGGAACGTTCCCCTACGGTTCCAAATTTCATTCGTGTCCCTCACTATTCATCTTTTTTCAATCCTGGAGCACCCCATAACTCCATTTTGAATGATATCTATAATAGATCGGCGGTCTCGCCAATTTTCGAATGATTCGTAAAGGAGCAAAACTCCTTTATAATAGGCATTGATTTACCGGAGATTCCTGTATCCTCGGTTTACGATGTTATCTATTCCCTGCTATACCTGAATTCCATCTCTTGAGATCGAGTGTTGATTTACCTTGGAATTCAGCATCGATCCTATTCTTGAAGTTACGGACGACCGGTTAAGGTTGCCCGTGAATTAAATAAACTTACCCATCTCCCGATTCTGTCATTGAATCATCTTATCTTTTCTTTCGAATTTGTCTTCGAATCAGAATTCTCTTTGATTTGAGTCCATCAAATTTGAATCTCTATCCTTGCTTTGAATCCATTCTTTCATCGTCGAGCGAGGAAGTGTATTTGTAAACTTATATTTAAAATGTTTTAAAATATATTGTGTTGTTTGAGTTGTTGATGGTGATTTGGGTTTCCGATCGATTCGTCTGATCAACGCTATCGATAGGATTTCCAAAACACTTGAACAGAGCAAACTGACACAATATTATTTTCAAATTTGGTAAATGGAATAAATTTGTATGATTATATTATAAATATTTATAAGTAAAATTTTCTGGAATTTAATAGGATAATTAAATTGTTTGTTTGAAATGATAATATTTGATTATCATTTATTGTTCTAAATAAATTTATAAATACGGTTTATAAATTGATTTGGAATTTGAAATGAATTTAATTCAAAAATTTGAGAATTTAGTTTCCGGTGATTTCGAACTTTGGTTTTAAAATCTTAAAGTATATTATTGGAAGTATTTTCGAATAGAAATCGTTTTCAAAGAATTTTAAAATGTTGAAATCAGTGCTCTTCTCTTTGTCGCTGGAAAATAATTTCGGTGATGGCGGCCGCATCATCGACATTCATTTTAGAGTTTCGAAGTGGAGATACTATTCTGTAGCATTGCTACGGTTTTGTTTTGAAAATATTTTGATTGAATTTCTTCAGTTCAATTTGGTTTATATATATATAGGTATCTTATTTTAAAATTTAATTTGATTTGATATAAATATATTATATATATCTCTAAATTGTTTAAAGTTAATCGGAAATCTAATTCTTAAATTTTGTTAAGGATGATTTTAATTATAAATAAAACCAAAATTTGGAATAAATATTTAAACTTGAATAATTGAATTGGAAAATTTTATTTGTATATTGTTCAACTGCATTCTAATACAACTTACCTAAATCATTCAGAAGTTGAATATGTAATTGGATAATATATAAGATAAATTGAATTTATAAATAAAATTTGAGTGTTTATAACAAATGTTATACACTAAATTTTGGTTATAAAGATGTTAATAGAGTTAGATAGGATAATAAGTAAAACCCTGTTAATAATTAATAAAATTTGTTTTGAAAGAATTAATAAATTGAAATTTGATCAACATATGAAAATACCTTGAATTTAAAAGAAATTAATAGATGTAAATTAATTTAAATCGAAACTTTTATGGTTTAAATTAATTTATATGGGTTAAGTATATGTGATAAGTTATATTAAGTAGAATAAATTTAACAATAATTTGGAATAAAGAAGAATTCAAATTGCTGAAATAAAATATGATTGTAATAAGTGACTATTCAAATTTATGACTTTGAAACTGTTAATTTAAGATGATTGGATAATAAGAAAATCAATCTAGAAATAGTTAAAGCTTGATTTAACTTAAGAAAATCAAATGGATTAAATCAATTATTGAATATCAATTAATTTAAATTTGAATTTATATGGTTTAAATTAATTGTTATTTTGTATTTCAAATCTGTTTTCTTCTGGTTGTTTCTATTCTCCTACCTCGTTCCTTTTCGGGGACGAAAAGTTTAGAGTGGGGGAGAGTGTAACGACCCGTAAATTTCAACGGTTTTAATAACGTAATTAGTTGAAATTTTGTGAAATTTTAAACGATAAAATTTTGAAATAAAAATTTATATTTGGAATACGTCTAGTTAAACATAGCAACTGGTAAATTTTCGTCCGAAAATGAGAAAGTTTATTTCGCGCGTAAATTCACTTCAATTCAATCAGTTAAAAACGTTGAAAATAAAATGTTTTCGAAACTTAAATATTTTTACATAGAAAAATTCTAAACCATCTTCTGAGCAAGATACCAGTTTGTCGTTTTTCCAAATTTGGACATCTATTGCTCCGTCGTTCTTATTTTCTACAAAATAGCAGTATTCTGGTACCGATATCGATTTTGATCGGATGGTCGTACCACTGATATCTGTATACCGTTGTGATCGTCCCGTCATGCAGATCTCTATGGTATATTCAACTTTAAATTTTGAAGTTCGGTACGCGGCAAAATCTATGAAAAACGATTTCCGTATCGGTTCCGTTTTTGAAACTTTTGATGCCCGTGACCTTTCATTTATATATCGTGAAAACCAATAGCCACCTGAATTTATCACTTCCAAAATTTAATAGCCAGCTATTATTATTCCCTGACTTTTTATTTTTCCAATGTTTGGCATGCTGGTTCATCTCTCATACTCTTTTGTCTTCCCTCTTTTCTTTTATTTTTTTTGCCTGTAACTTAGTTTCATCTACCTTTCCTCAAGACAAAACTTTTTTTTTCAGTTCTTCCATTTTCGGTTCCGCCTCCACATGAAACCCATACACGTCACTCCTACTCATCTCCGCATGTGTCATTGGATCCACCGAACCCAAAGCTTCCATCTACTTTTCTCCAACCCAGAGCCCGCCACGTGCCGAACCCCACTGCAACACTCCAATAATCGCAGCCAACAGCCCTACCAACCGCCTCACCACTTCTCCATTCCTACACCTGAGAACACCCTAGCCGAGAACCCATGCGAGCACGGGCCACAACCACCATGACTTCCTCTCCGACTTCGATATCGCAACTTCCTCCAGTCCATGCTCACGTCCACCGCCTGCCTCACACCAAGCCCATCCACCCATGGCAGTCCACGCACCCGCCACCCCTCTGGCCTGGCGCTAGCACGCACGCCCGAAGCCTCGGCATCCCGTCACGAGCACATCAACCAGATTTGACTCCCTGCCTCACCATTTCCCAAACCACCGACCCCTCTCTCTTGCTCGATCATCTCCAAACTTCAACCAGCCTTGCACCTCTTCTCACAATCCTATTTGAAGGTATTTGCTCTATATATGTTAGCTTATATGCTTTCAAATAACGGAAGTTTATATGAACTATACTATAAATAATAAATTTTGTTTTGGGGTATAACATGTATGGGAATTTGTATATATGTTGACTGTAGAGATTCGAATAAGATATATATTAGTATTTGATTTAAATAAGTAGGTTAATAGGATCTAGGTCCACTGTATAGGTATAGATTTAATACAAGTTTACAGCCTACATTATATGAGAGGTATTGCCTATGTTCTACCTTTTGTTTACTATTACAATTTGTTGGTTATTTTCAAGTTCGTGTCAGTTGCATAGTTTATATTTTGGTCTGCATAATTGTTCATAGTATATATAAATAATGTATATAATATTTATTTGTGTTTTGTAACTTACTTTAGTCAGTTTCTATCTTGCTCTTGGTTTTTGAATATAGTAGGAATCATATCTTATTCTTATATCTATCTGTTTATATAAGTTTTCTGGTACAACATTTTATTTGTGTGTTTTATAGCTCACGTATAAAGACAGTAATATGTTCACACTTATTACATATGTATAAGTGAACTTGGGTTTAACATATAAACGTAACATATTTTAGCTTGTTACTGAGTAAAGGTTTGTACAAAGTTATATATATATAAAAATATATTTGACTATTGTATATATATGACATTTTATATATTATTTGTATTATAATGTGAAATGATAATGTTGAATGGAATTATATGTGGGTTCGGTTGGTGGTTCCATGTATCCTATATTGTTTAAAGATATTTTATGCAGGTTTTGATTTTTAAACGAATGTGTGTTTGTTGCGGTATTGATTTATGATTTAATGATACAATTGTTATATATTTAGAGTATTAATCAAAGTTTAGGTATTGGAAAAATATAATAGGTATATGTATATATTTAGCCTTGTGATCATGGGTGCTTATTTTAATATATGTGTTTTTAAAACAATGATTTTAAATACCTATATATATCAAAATTTAAATTGTGTATAAATTTAGAGTATGATTTATATATGTAAAGAGTATATGTATAGTATAATAGTTTTAAGAAGCAAATTCATGGACCGTAATTTTTATTAATGCGTATGTTAAATATATGTGTTTTGAAAATTTATTTTAGGAAGCAAATATTATATATATATATATATACACGTATATATAATAGAATAATAATGTATATATTTTCAGTTATATCAAAAAACTGATTTTGATTTGTTCTCATCAATTTCTATTATCAGCTCTATCCGTCAAATTCGTGCTACTCTTGCTTTTCTCTGAAAATGCGTGCTTGGATTGTAACTCGTTTCATTTGTCGAACCTCTCTAACCTCAAAAGGTGAGCACTCACTCACGATGAACGTTCTTTTATTTATTAAATTTGATTTCAATTGAAACGACAATTGAAATATGCTGCTGTTAGATATTTACACTGTTATTACCTGTATCAGTTCACCTGTGACATCTGACACCATTATCTGTTATATATATGAAATGATAATCCAGTTTGGTTGTTAATCGATTGATTGTTGATGTTTATATTGGACGTTAAATTGTTAATGTTAAAATGATAAACAGTATGAAATTGAACTTGATATAGGATAATTAAATGTTAAATTTGATTAACTGACATTTGTATAATATGACCCCTTTAACTGTTAAATTTATTGACACGTAGGATTGTTAACTACACCTTGAACCATCAATTGTATGTTGTTTAAACTGATGATGTATGAAATTGTAAATTGAATGACAAGTGAAAACCGTAATGTAATAATCTTTAATCTACATGAAATGATAGTGTAGATTCTAGAAATAATTATATTAATTCGTACAAATAACAATGCGAATTAATACGGTTATTTCGGGATTATTTGAATTGATTATTGGATTGATATTGATTGTTGTTATTGCTTGTTTATTTACTTTGACACCATCCCAGTTATCACACTGCAAGTTCCCTTTGATTTGCTTTGATTTTGAATTGAATTGGAATCGGGTTGAAATGATAAATACCCAAATTGAACTTTGACCTAGGATAGAAAATTAAATAACACCCGATTGGTCAATAATTTGATTTAAAATAAAACGAAGATTTTATTTGAATAAGTAATATGGTTGTGAAATGAAGTTGAAATTTGAATTTTTAATGAAAGGAAAATGTTAATATGAAATAATCTGAAACAAAATATTAACAAATGTAATTGATGAAAGAATGTTGTTTAATTTGAGAAATGATTGAATTAAGTTTGAAATTATTTAATAATTAAGTTTGAAATTATAATTAAGTTTGATATTATTAAACTTTGAAATTATTTAATAAATAAGTTTTGAATTATTTAATAATTAAATAAGATTGAATTATTTAATGATTAAATTGAATTGAATTCTTTAATAAGTAAAATTGAACTTTTGAATAAGTAAATTTTACTTCGTAAATAATTGAAATTGAGTTTATTTATTAATTAAGTTTTGGAAAATTATTTAAGTAAGTAAATAAGTGAATTGAATTTCTTTAACAAGAAATAAAATGTGATTTATTGAAATTAAGGTAAGACTTGAAATTTAAAGAATTTGATTTGATGAATTTAATTTAATTCAAACTGTAAGTTTTGATTTAATGAAGTTGAACTTAAGAAATTGATTTAATGATTTGGAAATTTAATAGAAATTGTTTTGAATGATAAATTTACTTTACGAATATTAAATGAAATCAATAAATGAATTTAAATTGATTTAAATGTTAAATTAAATTGATTTAAATGATTTTCGAAATGAAACTTATATACGAACTTGAATCAATATTTGAATTGTTTTAAAGGAAATTGAAATTGAATTGTAAGATCTTGAAAGGGTAATTTGAATGTTTGAAACGTAAATCATTGGAAATTGGTTTTGAAAGACAAATGAAATGTTGATTTACGAATTGAAATTGAAATTGAAATTGATTTGGTTTTAAAATATATTAAATGACCAATCGGTGTAAAAATTATGAAAGTTATTAAAGAGACCGGAATTCGGTTATGGATATACTCTCTATCTAAACCGAAAACCACTTTAATAACTATACGCGGAGTGATGACCCAGAATGAAGTGGTTGGAAATGATGTACGTGATGACTGAAGAAAGAGAACGATAATGGATAGCCTTGACACTTGTGTCAAATTGGAAATGACTAAAACAGGAGCTGTGCCGGGCCAATGGAGGATTGATACCTCAAGTGGACACACTTCTTCGAACTACTTATACTTGTTGTCGATTGGTGCACCCTTGATTTTGGGAGTGTTGTTTCACGGTGTTGCGGGCGCTGCGGCGTTGCGTTCTCACCAGCCCGGATCAGGCGAACGGTAGTATCACTACCTTGGGTATAGCCTCATGTGCCTTGTCATACTTGTATTCCATTTATGCGCGACCACTACGAATTTGTTTTGTACCTTGAGTATATGGATTGCCCTCTGGTGACTTCCGGTTTTGGGGAAACTACGGTCTTGTATATGCTTGTGGGAATAAAAATGTGTTAAGGGTGGAATGGGCCATGACTTAACGCTATTTTGATATCTTTATATTACTGATAGACATTATCTACTTAGCGTATATTACTACCTAGTAGATAGTTTGACGGATCCTTAAAGGATGGTTATTCCAAACATCCTTTGAGTTACTTGTATTTCAATTGCTATTTCACTAGAGTTGGATTTATTAATATAAGAATGTTAATCCTGACTCGAGTGTTTTGTATTTTGCTTTACGCTCGGGTCAGACTGAGTAGTTCAGCTTTCGAGACTCACCTTTGGAGTTGGAGCTTCGCTTGGAGATCCAGCTATCTATCCAGCTTTCAGATATTCGATGATTCCAGTGATGTATTCTGATTTGTATCGGTTACTCTTCCGTTGTATCTGGTTTAACTCTGATGTATCGTATTACTCTTCTGTTGTAAACTCTGATGTAGTTTATATATTTATATAGTAGCTTCATGAACTACTATCTCTTTTATTTCCGCTGTAAATTATTACTCTGTGTCTGTGATCTGTGATTATTTATTTACTGTATATGTTCAGTTTTGCCAAATTTAAATTAACAACGCGGTATTTTGAGCAATTCAACTCCGGCATGAGTGTCTACCTATACACTTATAATGGACGCGAATGGTCCAAAATGGCGGGTCGTTACATTAAGTGATACGGATATTTATCATTTCAATCCGAAATGTAAATATATACGGGTAGATATCATTTCGACCCGTAATCCCAATTTCAATTCAAATGAAAATCGCTTGGGTTTATCATTTCAACCCATAACAATTTTCTCTTATTCTAAAGTCCGTTCGGGTATGTATCATTTCAACCCATAGTGAATTCTATACTAACAGGGAACTTGCAGAGTGATAACAGATACTAAAAAAATATAACAACAGGCATATATCATCAGTATAAATAACAGATACGGGTGTCAGATGTCATAGGTGAACAGATATAAATAATAGTAATAACAGGCATATAATACTAGATACTGGTGTCAGATGTCACAGGTGAACAGTTATAGGTAATAGCATATATAACAATGTAGATAACTACAGCAGCATATTTCTATTGCTATTTCAAATGAAATCACATTTAAATAATAAAAGAACGTTAATCGTGAGTGATTGCTCACCTTTCGAGGCTAGAGAAGACAGACAACAGAGCAAGCTACGAATTCCAAAGCAAGGCTAGATGGACACAATTCGACGAAGAAAGACAGGCACGGCGGACAAGGCTGATAATGGGAAATGATGGGAACGAATTAGAACTAGATCGATAAAGATAATTGGTATAAATGAATATATAACTATATATATAATTTATATTCTAAATTCAAACACAATGAATTTAATACACATGCATTTCAAACCTATGTATTGTAATACTTAAAATAATGTATACATAGACCTACATATTGAATATAGTAAGGCAGGAAAAATAAATATGTATATGCGGACTCCATATCACATATTTAACACATAAAGCATATGTTTATAGTAAACAAAAAGTTTCCTTTATATATATATATATGCTGTAAAAATATATAACAGCAAAACCACACTTATAAACAAATAACAACAACATATAACTTAACATATCATAATTACAATATAAATGCATAGACAAACCAACATATAAGATGCAAATCTAACCTTGAATATAAAATGCACTAGCATAACCAAATATGCAGACTTGACGTTAACTCCACTAACATTTATAAATATGTGACTAACATATATGCATCGTATAACTTGGGATAACTACAAGTCCATATATATATACAATTAAAGATGGTATAAAATTGTCGAAACAAAACAAATCTATGAGATAAAGATTTAATAAAATATTACTGAAATATACTACTACTTATAGAACTGAAATAGGTCCACAAATTTATAAAAATAAAGTAACACTAATAAAACCAATATACTTATATAAACAATTGGTTGTATATATCACTTTGTAAAGCCCATATAATACTAATATATAACTTATCTGAAATTTAAGATCAAAATGAATACATATACTATCCTATTATAACAGTAAATGAAATGAACAACATAAAAATATGGGTCTCCTTCTATATTACAATAGATGCTAAAAGCTTATATAAAATCTGGAATTATTATTATTCTATTTCTTTACAATAGGTTATATCACACCGACGTGGACCCCCCATATACTATTACAAGAAACTGTGCATGGATATTTATAAAACCATATAGACCTGTACTTACTATATACAACACTGTCCTTTCATAATCTCAGTTAAAAATACATGCCAGCAACAGTTTGATCTTATAACAACTACAAATAACCAAACTATCTTACGATTTATCAAGCTAATATATACAGCAGATTCGAAACTTATTATAATATATTGTTATGTTCATTAATAAAGCAACACGGTCATGCAAACATACAACAGCATGAATAGGATATATTTGAACCTCTGTAAATATAACTTAACCTATATAACGCAATGCCACACATTACCTCAAATAGACATGCGGCAGATATATATAGACTTATTTTAACAGTAATATAAATATAAAACATATATTTGACACACAAAGGGAATCAACATACAAAACCATATTAATATATATAGACCACTTATATGAATCTTATACATGCAAATCCATAAAAAAAAATTATGCAGACTATGTCATGAACGTGTAGATGTAATATAATAATATAATATATAAACAAAATATACGAAACTAGTAAATATAAATATGTACCCAACCTACCTATATGAAGGAGAGAAAGGGTTTGGAAGCAAGAGGCACGGAAAGAAGGACGATGGAGTTGATGCGAAGTAAATTTGGGTTGCTTTGGTGTGGACGAGGTGGTGAAGTGCATCAGATCCAAGGCGTAGGTGATGGGCTCGGGTGGTTCATAGGTGTGGGTAGAGATCGGTTGGTGGTGGAAGCAGCACGGGGTACATACGGATCTGGGTTGCGGCGTTGGGCGAAGGAAATAGAGGAGTTCGGAGGAGTTCGGAGGATCAGGGCTTACTGGCAGGCGAGTGGTAGCATCGGTTACAGGGTGGGTTGAGGCCAAGCAAAAATGGAGGAAGTGGGAAGAAGCAAATAAAGAAACAGGAGGAGAAGAAAATAAAATGGGAAGAAAGATAAGATGGAACAGAGAGCTACCTTTAAAACAGAGAACGCATGAATCCAGGGATTTACCGGGTACGTACCGCTTTAAATGAAAATGTAAGAGCAATGGTCATAAGCCATGATTTAGCTGAAAATTAAGACAATTAATTACCTGCGTGGGCTGCACGTTTCAAGTCTGAAGAGACGAAAGAAACAAAAAGGTCACAAATTTCAAAACGGTACGCCACACAGTCTTTCTGTTTCTGTCGTGTACCGGGCCTCAGAATACAGAAAGGAATATACTGTGAAGATCAACACGATAAGACGATCAAAACGGTATACAGATATTGGTGGTACGATCATCGGATCAAAAATCGATAACCGGTACCGAAAATGCTGCTATTTGGTCAGAATTAAGATAAACGGAGCAGTAGAAGTCCAAATTTGGAAAAACGAATTTCGCAGTCTGATTCAGAATGATCTGAATAAATTTTCTCCTGTTGACATATTTTGGTTTCGGAAAACTTTTAAATTCACTGTTATTAACCGGTTTGATTTGAATTGAAATTTCACAGGAAAATAAACTTCAATATTATCAGATGAAAATTTACCAGTTGCTATATTAAAATAGACGTATTCCAAATAATAAATTTTTATTTTCAAATTTTATTGTTTAAATTTCACAAAATTTCAATTAATTTAATAAATAAAATCACTAAAATCTATGGGTCGTTACAACGCAAAAGAAACTCTTTTGATATTATTACTAGTGCATAGTGTGAAAATCCTTTCGAAAATACAATATTAATCTTAGCCATCATAGACATTCCGAACTATGCCTACTATAGCTACTATGTTCAATAGCAGGTTACCGCCACATTCCATAGCAGGTTATACAACTAAAACCGTACAAGGGTATTGTTTCTTTGGATTTTCCAACAAATGGTCAGGCTAAGGAACTTCCTATGCCACATGGGAACTGTAATAACCCGACTTTTTCTCCACAGAAAGTCGGATCATTATGAAGAAAGAAAGGGATAGAAAAGAGAAAAGAAGAGAAAAGGGAAAGAAACAACAATAACGATCTCACAGCGGAACGAATAAATTATATTAATAACATAAACTATTACATAGTATACAACAATTTACAGAGTTACACGGCATATACATCACTTACTAGACAGTTATAAACATCTGTCTAGACATTACAACTCAAATACAAGACAAGACACTATCACAGATATCAACACAGCGGAATACTATATCTACGAACGCCGAAGCCTCCTGCTCCATTGCTCCTCCAGAATATTCGTCAAAGCTAAACCTGAATCCCTTGGCTACTCGTAAAAATTTGAGTACCCAAGAGTTTATATAAAACAGAAATAAACACTTGGGTCAGACATGGGTCTGGTGTGAGTAACAGGTTAAACTTGCTTAACTTCAAAACCTTTTGAAAGAAAAGGTATCACGTAAGACTTCCCACACATAAACATGGGTAAGTTTTTACCTTACGCTAACCAAAACATTTGATAGGAAATTCGATTGTATTATAATAGGGTCTAGGGTTTTCAAATAAATATGAAATAGCTGAAATTGTTACATTATTAAATTCCAGCATACTAGCCACAAAGTGGGTTATACAATCAAGTCCGTTGGCACTTATTGGATTTTGGATTCCATACAATGGCAGGGCTACCGGGGTACCGCCCGTCACAGTACGTGGCCTAGATCACCGTACCGAGGATCACTCCCAATCCCCTGCAACACAAGGTCGGAACATCCCTTACTGGATAATTCCCGCACAAGATACCTCACGGTTGGGATCAGCAACCGCACCACTAAGTCGAAAATAGAAAGGGACATCTAGACAGAGGTAATCTTGTCCTACTTGGGTGCTACCCACTAACCTTGCTGCACCTCCCCTGTTTTAGCCATTCCCGGTTTGTGAGGCTTGAGGTCACGATTACCTTAGAAAAGAACACATCACTTAGAATGCTCATCGTCCACCTGACGATGTTCTGAAAGCATTCAGTCCATACAAGTTCGTTCCGGGTTCGAACGAAACCGAAGGCATTATCTCGTTACACTCGTTTTGGAATCACCCTCAGAGTTAACGACAATAACCCTTGCACTCTGAATCTTCATCTTCACTTGATTCACGACCTATCGTTAATTTGGATCGATGTGGTATTCGGGTCTCCAGACCTGGAAATCCGGTATACGGAAACCCGATCCCGGTCTCATCGAAATCCAAAGCGTATCTTTTCAGGCCAAGTTGTTTTAAAGGTTAAAACAATTTAATTCATTATCTTTATACACAAAGAAAGATAATTCACAACAGATAATCAACATTATCAGATAATCCATATTATCATCACAATTCAACTAACATCCATATCATACAGCATATATCTCATCAGAGATATCAATCAATGCAAAGCATTCAGTATTATCATCCATCCATAAGTAATGGTTTATATCATCTCTAATTAATTTAAAGTGAATTAAATTAATTACTTCATTTTATAAATCCTTCTTACATAACCATTAATTAATTACAAATTAATTAATTATCCTCTAATTACCTTTTTCAATTAATCATCTTTGATTAATTATCTTTTAATTACCTTCAAGTAATTTATCCTTAATTAATTACTCAAATTAATTATACTTAACCACTTATTGTAATTAACCTTTTATTACATCATTAATTAATTAACTAAAATTAATTAAGTTAATCAACTATAATTAATTACATTAATCCTTAATTAATTACATTGATTAATCACTTCATTTATTAATTATTACTTAATCAATCAATCTTAATTACATCATTAACTATATCAATTAATGATCCTTAATTACAACTTAATATTTATTAATCACCTTGATTAATCTTCAATCAGTAATTAACTACCCTTAATTACTTTCACTAACTAAATTAATTACTCCTTAATTAATTCCTTAATTAATCCCTTGATTAATTATTCAAAGTAATTAACTCAAATTACTTCTATTAATAAAATCATTATTCAATTAATTACTTCCAGTAATTATCTTATTATTTACCTCCCTAAATAATCTTACTTTAATAATTACATTAAGTAATTATTATCAAATCATCTCTTGATTATTCTAAATTAATTAAACTTAATTAATTAACTTAAACTAAATCAAATTAACTTCAATTAATTACAATAAGTAATTAATCCTTAATTACTTCCATTAAGTAATTCATTTAAACAAATTCTATATTTGATTATCTTTAAATTAATTAATCTAATTAATTATTAAAATTAATCCCATTAATTAATTATTTAACAATCCATAGTTAATGACTTCATTAACTATTATTTAATTACTTTCCTTAAGTAATTAACTTATATTAATTATTTTTAATTCTAAATTAATAAATCTTAATAACCAATTTATTAATCTCTAATTACTAAATTAATTAAGTGTTAACCATAACTAAATTAATATTTAATTACTCTATTAATTAATTCTTAACCATTAATTAATACTCTAATTTATAATCCCTAACTACAAATTAATCATCCCTAATTAATTTATCTTAATCATAAATAAATTAGTTTAACCTTTAATTACCTATTTAATTAATCCAAATGATTAATAAATCAAATAATTTAATTATCTACTAAATTTCCTTATAAATTTAATGAACACAAATCTTTAAATTCTAATTTACTTTAAACAAAACAATTTAAACACTTAATTTGTTTAAAACAATTTAATCTTTGAAACTTTACTTGGAAACTTGTTGAATTTTCTTTGGAAACTTTCACTTTATTTATTTTTAAAAACTTGATCATTTTCCTTTGTTTTTTTTTTATAAAACTTATTAGCTTACAAAAGAACCCGAGACAAACAACCAAAATCCCGAGCCAATTCTCGAGCAACTCACAAGAATCCCTCGTACCTTCTTCTTCTTCGAGTCGCACCAGCATCTACGCGATTTCGATCCCGAGTCAACCCTTATTTCCCAAACCAACCACCCAGATACACGCAAACGTACACTGGTGCACGTGCACCGATCATCTCTGACCATCACCAAGGCTTTCGACATGTCACTGAACATTGTGGCAACCAAAATCGACCACCAAAACACGATCACGATCCCTCAACCAAGATCGAACTACCCAATTGAAATTTGAAACCAACAGCCTCCAACAAAACCCCTTCGACCACACAACTCCGACCACCAACGGTCAGACAACTCTGGCCACATCTTGCCGACCCAACACGCTACCATTTCCCCGAGTTCCACGGCACTCGATCAAACAGAGGAGGAACAGTGCTTCGAATTCCAGCTTCAAGACGAACTAGGGTTTAGAACCCTTATGACCTACCGCCGGCGTCATAGTGAATTGGAACCTCTTCTAACATTTTTGCCTGAACCTCCGTTACCTCCTCCACCTCCAGCAATGTCCCCGACCACCCCAAATGCTTCGGCCACCAAGAATCACCCAAAAACCATTTTCCAGTAAATCCCAAAATTTACATTCAATTCAATATTAAAAATTTGGATTTTTGTTTTAAAAATCTTAATTTTCAAAATGGATTCGAAATATAATTTTGAAACAATAAATTTTGATGTTTTAAATTTATCATATTTTGAATTTGCCTGTGATTCCCAAATTCTCAGAGAAGCTTTGCTTAGATTTTCTTAAAACTATTTTTAAGACCTAAATCTTGTTAAAACTAACAAGTTTTGAGTAGATTCTACTGTCTAAAATGAATCAGAGGGATGGGAAAAGATTTTTGAACAATTTTAATGCCTATAACCCAGGGAAAAATACATTTGCCTGAATTTCAGACATGCACAACCAATACACGGCAGCTTCATACATATGAATGTCTTCTAGAATCTTAAAATCATCATGCAAACACATTTTCAAAACATACATCACAAGTTTACTTCAACTACTTAGCATATGTATCAAATTTAAGGTGTTTCATATTCACAGTTTTAAAAACAGAGGCTTAAACTAAGAACTGAGATGTTTTTAAAATCATCAGAAATACACAAAGCTTTCATTCATTCAAATATGCAAAGCAATCATCACAGCAATTCACAAACAACTATTGCTTATCAACTTAAACTTTTAATTAAAAAGTTTACTCACCTTTTTCAATTATATTAGCATGCAAATCCTATTTTACTTTATGTTTTAAAAGTTACTCACCAGGCAAAACAGAGACAGAGCTTCCAGCTTTAATTTGAAAAGCTTTTGAAACTGTAGACTGGCAAGCTTCTTGAATTTGATTTTAAAACTTGAATTTGCTGGGCTTTACTTATTGGATTTGAACACATGCATGTTGGCTTCCAGGTTGATGATTGAATGCAGACAGCTTTGAGATGTTCCCAGGTTTTGAAAAATGCAGACTGACTTGAGATTTGAAAATGAGATTGTTGCAGGTTGATCTTTTGAGTTGTTTCCAGATTTTGAAAAGAAAATACACTGGTCTTTGTCTTTGGTTTGAAGAATGATGTTTATAGGTTTGCTTTTGAAGATGAAAATGAATTACAGGCTTTGGTTTGAAAAAGAATGTTGGCTGGAGTTCCAGATTTTAAAAGAATGAACTATAGATTATATTTGAGTTGCAAGCTTGATTACAGGTTGATTTGAAATTGAAGTTTGAGGAGTGTTACAAATCTTTGATTTGGTTTGAGGAAAATTTGTTTACTGATTTCAGATGTTAATTTAGAGAAAATTTTGAGCTTCTCTTGGTTTTAAAAAGAAGAAAATAGAAAGAATGAAGTGAAGATAGGCAAATGTATATATGTAAGTAAATTTATGATTTATAAAAATAAAAGAAAAAGAAAAATAAAAAGACACTTGTCATAAACATTGATTACTTAAATTACACTTGTTAAAATGAAACCTTAGGATAATGACACTTGTCTTTTTAAGTATTTTATTTATTTTAAAAGTAGATAAAACCTTTTCTTGATTTATTAAACACTTATCCTATATATAAATTACTTTTTAAAAGAAACAAAACTAACTATATTTATAAATAAAAGTTTATACAAATATTCTAAAATCCAAAACAATTTAAATATATATTCTTTTGAATTTCAAAACTTTAAATTCAAGTTTAAATAAAATTAAATCCTAAGATTCAATTTAAAAGTTAAGTTATATATATTTACATACACTATTTATTCCATTTAAAATAACAATTCCTTTTAGCATTAAAATTCATACATATTAAAAATAATACATTATACTTGTTATTTGAAAATAACATATTTGATACTTATTTAATTAGATTATTAAATTAAATTCAAATCTTATTATCAAAGATCATCCATATCAATTTAATTATTCAACAGATTATTAAATTGATATTGTTAAAATTTCCGGGATATTACAGGAACGCCTCTGGAGGGACGCCCCGAGAACCACCTGGCTCTCTGCCAACACAAGGCCGGTTACCCCCTTCCCGGGTAATAAACCTGAGATATTCCACCCCTGGTCGTTTGCGACCTTTATCCGAGGGCCCTCGATCACACAACAACAATCACACAGTAAATGAGATTGGAGCAACCACACAGGTAAATATCTGGGCTCCATACCATGATACCACCTTTTTCCAGAAGGAATGGACATACCCTAGGGGAGCTACCCCTGAAACCTTGCCGCACTTTCCTGTTTCGACCATTACCGGTTTGTGAGGCTCGATGAGGTCTCGTCCACAAAGCTACGCTTTTTCACAAAGCCATACTTTGATCAACAAATGATCAACAAATGATCAGCAACACACAGCAACACTTAGCATGCCACACTACCAAATTGGGAGTATATCATTGATAACCTTCAAATACATAACCTCTGAGCTCATACGTCTTAGAGAAGGGTGTTAAGCTAAGAGAATAAATCTCCACCACCAAACAGAAATGTATTTGAAAGAAATCAGCTTTATATCTCAAAGTGTAATGTCAGACATACAACCATACAAGTCTGTTCCGGGTTCGAACAGAACCGAAGGCACTTCCAAAGAAGCCCTTGCAATCCGGGTATTCACAATCCCGAACGAATTCCCCATCACTTAGGGAATCTCTATACCGGCGCGACTCAGTGCAGAGGCAATCGATAGGTCATCCTATCATTCTCACAAATACTCGGTCTTCACCACCGGTCTTCAATTGCTATCCATATACGACGTATCACTATTCGGAATGGGTTATATGACACAAAGTCCTCTCTTGGCTAAACCGAATAGTGAGCGCAATATTTTAAAACATATGGATATTGGGGTTTCAATTTAGTCACAAATTATTACCCAAAACTTCTCTTCAAATGGTTTAAACAAATTACCATTTTAATCTTTTACACAAAAAGATTCATTCCACAAAGTTCACCCAATTTTACAAAGATCCATTCACAGATTTTCCAAATCAATTTCCTTTTAAATTGGATTAACTCATTAAATCTTTAAATCAAAGATTTAATTCATAGCTTTCAAAACACGTTTCCAAAGATTTATTCGTAACTTGGAAAACCATTTTCAATTCAAATTTGAAATTCCTTTAATTCAAATTGGAAATCCATTCCTTATATGAGAGCTTTTATCAGTTGAAAACAATTAGTTTCCCAAATCATTGAATTCAATTTCAAATATTGAATTCAAATTGAAATTAAATTATTAAATATCAAGTTTTATTAAGTTATTTAAAATAACTTTTACATTTGAAACTCATTTGTAAAGCTCTCAATTCAAATTCCAAAACTATTTGGATTCACAAATTCAACCTTTGAAAATTGTCAACAATCTGTGACTTAACTGATTTCCATGTGAAATCCATATTTGTGTGTGTAAGAGTGTGGTCCAGGGGCTTCACACAGTAGTGCAACATCATTCAATCATCATAGATCAAAATACAGAAATATAGTTGATAAGCGGTATAAACTATAACGCTCATCTTTCATTCACAGATCACAGATCACAGATATGTAAGTCACAGATAATAATTTACATTCATCCCAGATAAATAACTATAGTACAAATCACACACAAATCAGAATATATATCACACAGCATCACAGATCAGAATATCAAACAATTCAATCATTTAGTCAAGTCCAAACATTCACAAGTAAATTTATTAATCAACTGATTAATTTAAATCAGATGTATTACTTATGAATAATCATTAATCCGGGTTAATTATCATGAGTTAATCACAAATTATCTGAAATAAATTTCCCTTTAATCATTTGTTAGTTAACCTTTAATTATTAACTAATCAATCTTAATTAATGAACCAATTTAACCTTTAATTACTTAATTTATCTTAACTAATTACAATCATTAATTAATCCTTTAATTAATAAATTTAATTAACCCCTTGATTAATAACAAATATTTATAATCAAATTACTGATTATCATTCAATTAATCACATCCGGTAATTATCTATTAATCACTTTTCTAAGTAATTATATTTCCAAAATTATCAAGTGATTATTCTGAATTATACTTTAGAAATTTAACTTGAACTAATCAAGTTAACTCAATTGATTACAGTAAATAAATTAATTCTTTGATTACTTATATTAAGTAATTATACTTAATGATTCCACACATGATCATTATTAAATTAATTTATCTAAATTCATTGTTAAAATTAGTCACATTAATTAATTGTTCAAATAATCTTAGTTAATGATTTCATTAACTATTAAATTTCTTTAATCACCTTTTTAAAGAAAATTTCTTATATTGATCATTTTTTATTATAAATTAATTAACCATTAGGAACTCATTCATTAATGAATTTTAAATCATAAATCTTCATTTTTTTAAAGTAACACATTCATATTTATGATGATGATTTACAATATGGTTGAAACCATTCATCTCAAATTTTCATTTACAAATTTCAAATCCATTTTAAATTCAAATTCTCCCATATATTTAATTGCTTCTATATTCATAAAACAAATTGAATTTAAAACTTTATTTATCTTCAAACTAAATGTCCATTCAAAATAGAATCTTTATTACATTATTGCTTGAAACTCAGTTTTAAAAACTTGATTAAAATTTAATTTAGTTTTAAAATTCAGAAAACAGGTTTCTGGTTCAAAACCTGGAACAAAATTTTCTGACCCGAGCCCTCCTCCTTTTACTTCGAGTAAACAACTCGAATTACTCGAGTACGATGCAAGAAATCACTAATTCTTCCCAGGCAAAACAAAACACCGAGGCACCAAGTGCTCGTGCACATGCACATCGTCGCTGGCCAACTTCCGACATCGTCACGACGTCGAGCACGTCGACAATCACCTCCAGACCATGCTCCAACCACTCGAACCACGTCGTCGCCTCGAAAACGAAATCGAGATCAAGCTTGCAACTTGGAACAACCCAGACCATCACGACCCTCACCTGTCAATGCCTTGTTCTTGGTGCTCCGACCACCAGACAACCCGAGCTTCCGGCCTCGACTTCGTCAACTCGACAACCACCATTACCCAAAACCTCGAGCAGCTCGATGCTCGAACGAAGACGTAGTGCACGAGTTTCCTCTCCACTCAAAAACTAGGTTTACAAACTAAAATCCTACACCGTTGTCGCCACCATCATCTTCACCACCTCCGACCATTTTTCCTGGCAACCCCGTAGGCTCCTCCATCTCCACGAACAACCCCGACATCCACGAATCGACTAATCACCGGAAATTGATCAAAATTCAATTTTCGAGCAAAAACAAACTGCTCTTAAACCAGTTGCTTAAAAATCATCATACAAGATTTAAAAATCATGTCTTTCATTAAGGATTCAAGTTATATTTTTGAATCAATGATTCGTGAAGTTCGAAATTTCCAAGATTTAAAGTTTTTACTGTAAAATTTTGATCTTCCATTCTAGATACCTTTATACTTCATGAAACCATTTTTAGATTATAACCCATACTTAAACACAACTATTTTGTTTTGAAACCAAAGCCTGATGTTGATTAGAAAACAAGAAATGGAATTTTTTTGTTGTATGTTACTCTGTAAAACAAACAGAGAAGAAGAGAAACACTGATACAAGCATATATACACATAGCCATTGCAACATATATATTCAAGTTTGAAATCATTAGTTGTTAATCACCTTCCACATCTTGATTCCAGAGTTTTCAGATTAAAGTTGAAGTCTTTCTGAATTTGAAAATTGAAAAATCTGGTTAGAATTTGCTACTGGAAGCCTTCTTCTTGATCTCTGGTTTTTCTTTGATTGCTTTGATGTTTTAAGTGGATGTTTGTTTGTTTATAAAGTGATATTACTTTGGTTTTTCTCAGTTTTAATGGAGGCAACTGAAACGAATTAGTTGTTCAAGTGAAATGATTTTTACAGGAGATGATGATATTTGTACAAGTGATATAATATTGGTTTGTACATTTTTTAGCAGAGATTTTTTTTCTTTGTTGCTAATATCTTTTTGTTTGGTGGCTGATGGATCATAGCATTAATTAGTTGTACCATTATACTTATCCAATTTACATTAGTGTCTTCTTATACGAGCTAACACACACATATATATATATATATATTGTGTTTCTTTGCTTTATAATATGAATGAAATACTATACTTAATATGTTCTTCTTTTTTTAAGTGTATATATATTTGTTGTCTTATGCTTTGTCATGTTTCATATTATCAGACTTATCTTATTATATGTTTGTTTGTATTATATTTTCTTTTCTTTTCTTTTTGACTTATACTTGTAATCTAAATGAATTCAATACGCTGTTATCTTTTATCTATGTGTTTGCTTTATATTTTATAGTTTATCTTATATACATTTTTTTCCTTTCTAGTTTCTCTTACATATTTATATTTTATTTCTAGCTTAAATATTTATTATTAATTTTGTGACGCCCCACCTCTATGCTCATAATAACAAAGAGTATTAAAAGGAATACTGTCTATTATTACGAAGAATAAGGCTGGATAGGAGCGACCATCCGTAATTGGCCTTACACTAATATTGGTTATCTCGATAGGAGTGGTACATACTTTTTATTTTTCTTCTATTATTTATTTACTCCCATCGACACACCCAATTATCAGTATAAAACAAACTACGATAGTTCATAATAGTTTAGGACATTAGATATAACAATAACACAGATAATATAAATGCGGAACACAGATAAAAACAAAAGTCTCATATATATATATATCTGATGTCAGTTAATACATAGTTGACACGATACATATGATACAACTACAACTGTCGACTCTAGAAGTTATATATACAAGTACATTATCGACTAATATACATGAATACATATTGTAACGACCCGCTATTTTGGACCATTCAAATCGACAATAAATCCACACATGTCTGACTTGAATAATTCAAAATAACAGATTGTAATAAAAATTTGGCAAAACTCAGCATATGCAGTAAATAAATCAATCACATAATCACAGACACAGAGTAATACAATAATACGCAGCGGAATAGATAAAATAGTAGTTCATGAAGCTACTATATAAACATCAGAGTTAGAAATAAAATACAACAGAATATCTCAAATGCAGTGAAGTCTCCAGTACAACAGATGACTTCTCTGAACAAATCAACTAGAAGAGCTGAAAGCTGAGGCGATAGTTGGATCTCCAAAGGAAGCTCCAAACTCCAAGGGTGAGTCTCAAATGCTGTATCACTCGGTCTGACCCGAGCGTAAAGCAAAACACAAAACACTCGAGTCAGGATTAACATTCTTATACTAACAAATCCAACTCAAGTGAAATACCAACTGGAATATAAGTAACTTAAAGGATGTTTGGGATAACCATCCTCTAAGGATCTTCAGAACTATCTACAAGGTGGAAATATATATTATAACACCGTGGTCATTTTAATTAAATTTATACTTCCAACCAAAATATCATTTTATTTCAAATATATCTACTTCCCAAAATAGTATAGATAGGTTAAATAATTTATAAAGTAAAGTATTTATAATTTCCTCAAGTCTCACAAATCGATTCATATTAACTCAAATTAAATTTCAAATTTATTCAAAGCTCAATTCATCAATTCGAATCAGTTCTAAATATACCATTTAGATTTTCAATATATTTCAAAGCTTTAATATTCAACATTTCAAAGTTAAATTTAACAGTTTCATATTACACTTGTTTTAACTTTATTATTACTTGATCAGGGAATATTCACTTAATAACTTCAATATCCTTTAACTAGCCTTAAATTTCATTTTTACTAAATATTTCCTTAAATTTATTTAAACAAGAAAAATTCATTTAAATTATTTAAATCAAACTCAAGTTATAAATCATATCTTAATTTCCAATTTCAATAAGCTTTATATTGGTTTAATTAAATAAAATTCTTTACTAAATTCAAATTATCATCCCAACCTTAACTTATTCAAATTTTTACCAAAATCTATTTTGAAATATAAATTTTATACTTACCATATTATATGTATTAAATCCATCTTAATTAAATTAAATATCATTATTAAATCTATATATATCATTACCATTTATATATAAAATTTTAAGAATCAACATTTGTTAAAACCATATATTTCTTTCCAAAACCATAGAATTCAATTTCAAAATATTTATATATATGGACCAACGGTGTTTGTATATATATATCTATCATATGGTTAAGTGATACAGATATTTATCATTTCGATCCGAAATTTAAATATATACGGGTAGATATCATTTCAACCCGTAATCCCAATTTCAATTTAAATGAAAATCGCTTGGGTTTATCATTTCAACCCATAACGATTTTCTCCTATTCTAAAGTCCGTTCGGGTATGTATCATTTCAACCCATAGTGAATTCTATACTAACAGGGAACTTGCAGAGTGATAACAGATAATATAAAATATAACAACAGGCATATATCATCAATATAAATAACAGATACTGGTGTCAGATGTCATAGGTGAACATATACAGATAATAGTAATAACAGGCATATAAATACTAGATACTGGTGTCAGATGTCACAGGTGAACACATACAGATAATAGCATATATAACAATTTAAATAACTACAGCATCATATTTCAATTGTCGTTTCAATTGAAATCAAATTTAATAAATACAAGAACGTTAATCGTGAGTGATTGCTCACCTTCGAGGCTAGAGAATTTGACAAAGAAAGAAGTTACGGATCCAAGCATGAATTCCGAAGCAAAATAGAATTTGCACGAATTTGGACGGACAAAGCTGGAAAAGAGGAAATGATAAAACAATTCAAATCAGAATCGAATCGATGCAGAATATGGTATAAGCGAACTTATGTATATAACTAAATATAACTATTTTTAGATATAGACATATTCTAAATACAAACACATTTTAAATTGAATATATATGAATATTTCAAAATCACTGTTTTAAATTAAATACATACATCAAAAATCAACCTTTTACTTAAGATAATATAAATATAAAATAAAACTGCAACCTGAAACAGAGAAATGTATGAAGCTATAAAACCCATAACATATTTTCTAACTTAAGTATATGTATATACTAACCTCTATGCAATGACCTATATAATACAGTAACCTATGCTAGTGAACAACATCATGTATGAATAATTTATGTAAATATTTATATGTATATATAAAACATACTGTACAATATACATTGCAAACAGGCTACATGCGGGGAAAATATATACTAGCATCCTTTAAAACATTGTACATTGTATACGAATATATATTTTAACAATATCTAAAATAGATTTATATAACATTGCCAACAGACCATAATAAAACTATATATATATTCTTAAACTTACAATATAACAAACTAACCCATACATATAAAATTCTACACAATCAAGATAAATATGCATACATATTCTAGGATTATATATATACCTTATATAAAAGCACGGCTAAAGCTTGGATAGGGAGTAGATCGAAGAGGGGACAGGCGGAAGGTGTGCGTCGGTGATGATGGGGTGGAGCGAGCGGAGGTTGTGGGGAAAAGAAGCTTCGGCCTGAGATGAAGGGTGCGACAAGCAGACAGGAGAGAAAGGAGGCAGGTCTTGTGGTGGCAATGCCATGCGTGAGATCTGATCCTGGGTGCCATGCAGGGAGGGGATGGGTTGGCTGTGATTTGACTGGGAGAGGAGGGTGCGTGAATTTGGATGGCCGAGATGCTCGCTGGCGGAGAGAGGCTCGGCAGGGAGTGAATTAGGCAGAGGCGATGGATAGTGGACTTGGTCTCTGATAGGAAGGGTGGTCTTCGAGGTGGGTAGAGGAATCATGGTTGCGGCGAACTGGGCTTAGCGATTGGTAGCTGGGCATGGAATGCAGCCATGTGATTTGGAGATGAAGAGAGTGAAGGAGTGGGCAGGCGGCTGCTTTGGGGTTTGGAAAAAGAAAAGGACGCGGGTGGTGAACTGCTGCTGACCGTGCCAGGGTGTCGGTTGTTGCTAGGTGCTTCGACAGAGGCGGACGACTGTAGGTGCTATTTGAAGAGAAGGTGGCCGCGTGGATGGAAAGGGGTGGCTGGTGGTTGAGGCTGAGGTGGCGTAGGAGCTGCAGATCGGAGGTATAGGCGGGGTCGGGCTTGTTGGGTTAGGCGTGGTGGAGGCCGTGACAGGTGGACCTGGTTGCTTGTCTTGGCTGTGATGGCGGAATCGGTGGACGAGAAGCCAAGTGGTGGTGAGAAAATTGAAAGGGGAAGGAAAGAGAGTGGGAGAAGTATGAACGGTTTTCAAGCAAAAATGAAATAGATCTGAGGAGATCTATAAGCTTGATTATAAAACAGAATGAAGGACAAAAGGAAGGTTAGAGAGGAAAGAAAAATATGACGTAGAGAGTGAGAGAATGGAATATTAAAGTATGAATTGGAAACAAAGAGACAGGGCATTGTTTTTTATTTCTTTATGTTGCAGAACAAAGGCCAACTCAAAATAAAACGTAAAAAAAGGAAATATAAATGAATGAATCAATGGAAAGGATGAACCACTTCTATACGTTAAATACAAGAGCGGAAATTTGGGATAGGGGACTACTGAATTCCAGCCAATAATGAATATTATAATAAATGCTGGTTGCTGTCAATTCTGTTTGAAATTTGAATGGACGCCACTGTAAAAGTGATACCGAAACAGTTAACCGTTTTTCATGGATTCTGCTGTGGACCGGACCTCAAAATACAGAAATAAATATACCGTAGAGATCAGCGCAATGAGACGATCAAAACGGTATACAGATATTAGTGGTACGATCATCCGATCAAAAGTCGATAATCGTTACTGAGAATGCTGCTAAAATGCCAGAATTAAGATAAATGAAGCAATAGAAGTCCAAATTTGGAAAAACGACTTTCGCAGTCTGATTCAGAATGATCTGAATAAATTTTCTCCTGTTGACATATTTTGGTTTCGGGAAACTTTTAAATTCACTGTTATTAACCGGTTTGATTTGAAATAAAATTTCACAGGAAAATAAACTTTAATATTATCAGATGAAAATTTACCAGTTGCTATATTAAAATAAACGTATTCCAAATAATAAATTTTTATTTTCAAATTTTATTGTTTAAAATTTCACAAAATTTCAATTAATTTAACCAATAAAATCACTAAAAGTTTAGGGTCGTTATACTCTCCCCCACTCAAAACTTTTCGTCCCCGAAAAGAGAGGAGTTAGGAGAATAGAACAAACAGGCAGAAAAGGTAGGTTAAAAGACAAGATTAACAATTAATTTGAAACTATATATAAATTTTACTTGAAATATTCATTTGAAAACTTCATTTACAATTCAATTATTTTTAATACCTTAATATTTTTCAACCCATTTGTAAAATTTCTTGTTTCCTTTATAAGTATCATTTATAGGTTTAAATAACACCTTTATAAATATATGTAAGCTATTTGAAAAACAATTATTTACATTATTACTTATTTTTACAAAGAAGCTATTGAAAACATGTAACAACCCAACATTTTAGGCTTATTTTATTTTATATTTTATTTCTGTTAAATTGAATTTCCTGATTGAAAAACTTTATTTTAATTTGAAATTATTTTAAACTTGTTTTGTTTCAAATATTTCATTTCTAAATATATATTTTGATTGTTATGTAAATTATAATTTCAAACTGGTAAAAATTGGATATTTTACTATAAAGTGAATTTCTGTTCAAACTGGTCAAACTTTGACTTTTAAACTTTAAATTTAAATATTTAAAATTCTTAAATTTTATCTTTTATTATGAAAATAGATTTAATTCCATGAATACTGCTTTTCGTTTCGTTGAAAACGGACTTATATTGTAGAAGTTATGTAATTTTCAATTTTGTGTATAAACTGTTTATTTTGCAATATTATTTATTTTAAAACATATAAATTATATTTTATTTGTCATATTTTGTTCTAATATATGTTAATATTTTATTTTATGTATAATTTTGTCTTTTAATAATTTTAAAGTGATTATAAAATTTTTCCAAAGCTTGTTGAATTTATTTTGTAATTTTAAAGCCTGATTTCTATTTTCTTTGCTATTTTCTTAATTTAACTATATATAATTAAAATTTATTTATTTATTTTATACATTCACTTTATTTTCTTTGTTTTACTTTATTAATATTCACTTTACATGTATTTAGATTAGAATAGATTTTTCCAAAGATTATTTGAATTTGTTTCAGTTTATTTAACCTAGTTTGTATATAGTGTTATTTTTCTTCATTTAATTTAATTAATATAAAATTTATTTATTTATTTTTCTTATTTACTTTATTTCTGAGTTTATTTATCTTTAATTTCAGCTATTTTCATATTTATAAATATATATAAATATATAATGGAAATTTGAAAAGGTTTGTGTCTTTTTAGTTGCTTTTGTCCCTTTGTTTTCCCGTCTCTTCAATTTCCTAAGTCTTTTCATTTGCCTTGAGTTGGCCGTGCATTTTCATTTGATAGCCGTGAGTTTTAACTCATTTTCACGTGAGAAAAGCACCATTCCTCATTTCATTCATGGCTACAAAGATTTGTAATGGCCTCCCCTCTCTTTTTCACTTTTCTCTTCATTTTTCCTTTTGATTTTGCCTTGATTTTTGCCTTGTTTCTTCTTGCTTGGTTCGGCCATACACCTCCACATCTTCACCAACCACCACCATCCCTTCTTTCCCACTTCATCCACGGCCAAATCATCCCCCTCCTCTGACCTGAAGTTGCCTTGACCATCTCATGTTGCAAACACCACAAAAAAAAACATTGCTATACTCCAAAACATTGCCTACCCGAGCACATATCACCTCACCACCTTCATTGTTGACCATGGCCACCCCCTTAGCCACCACCACCAGCTTGTTTACCACCTCTGAACATCACCCTCCCCTCTGTCCAGATCTGACCTGACCCATAGACCCTATGGTCGAGCCTAAGGGTTGAACCAAAAACTCCATTTTGCCTTGTCCCTTTGCATTCTAGGCTTGCAAACTCCTTCCTCTTCATATTCTTGACTTAGCCGTGCCATTTGTGGTCCAAACCTGATCCATTTCAACCTAAAAACATGTTGAGGCCGAACCTAATACATGTATGGTCGAGCAAAAGTTGAAGCAAGATCAAGCAAAGTTGATTTAAAGACTTGGTGATGTTCACTTATCCATTCTATCTCAATTTTGTTTCAACACTTTGGTATTGTAATTATTTATATGGTGCTTTGTTTTGTTTTTGTATACAAGAGTAACATCTTGGTTCTCATCCACTTGAATCCATCGTTGTGCCATATCGTGCTTCCTGGAATTCGTTGTGTCATTTGATTTGCAAACTCCAGCTTGAAACAGGTGAGTTATTCTCACCAGACAATATGTACCTATATAACCAGTAAATTGACACCCTGTGAATCTGTAGAAATATATTATCATGTTATATATGCCTATATTATTATCATATGATGTTCACACCTGTTATTACACCTGTTATATCATATGTTACTGTTATTTAATGTTATTATGTTATTTATATCTGTTATCACCATTGCAAGTTCCCTGTAGACTAGAATCACTATGGGTTGAAATGATACATACCCGAACGGACTTTAGAATAGGGAAAAATCGTTATGGGCTGAAATGATAGGCCTGAATGGTTTTTATTTAATTTATTTTAACTTGGGATTGCGGGTTTGAAATGATAGAACCCGGATTTTTCTTTTTTAACTGCGGATTGAAATGATACATATCCGTATCACTTGACCTAAGTTAGAAAATTATATACAGGCCCGTGGTTATTTTATAAAGTGTTTTGGATATTTTTAAGTATTTTAAAAATTATAAATTTATGAAATTTGATTTAAATAGATTTTGAAATATTTTAAAATAAAGAAATTATGATTTTTCTATGTGTTAAAAATGTAATTAATGAATGGTTTAACTGGATTTTTGAAATATAACTTAAGTTGGAAATTTGGAATTTGGTTAAAAATGATATTTAAGTTATATGAATAAAAATGGAAATTTAATTATATTTGGAAAATGGTAAATATGATAATTTGATTTAAATTTTAATTTAAGTGATTTATTAAAGTATTATTGATTTTTCTATGAATTTAAGCGGTTAAATAAATGAATGTTTAAAAGTGATCTTTTAAAAATATAACTTGACTTGGAAATGTGAAATTTGGTTTTAATTAAAGGTTTAAGTTAATTAAATAAAATTGGAAATTTAGTTAAATGTGTGAAATGGTAATTTAAATTTGAAGTGTTAAGTTATTTGTTGAAATGTGAAGAACTGAAACTTTTACACTTAAATTTATTAAGTAAATTGTTGAAAATTGGATTTAATTATAAGAAATTTATTGTGAAAAAGATACATGTTAAATGATATGTAAATAAACATTTTAAATGTTAAATTATGATTTTTAAAATGTTTAAAGAGTTTAAAATGAAGTTATTTAATTGCTGGAAATACACTAAAAAGCTGGAAATCACTTTTAATAGCATTCAGAAATGCTATGGTTCTGAATTACACTAAAATTTGAATAAAAGGGCTACTACAGCATTTCTGAAATGCTGCAGTTGCTGCAGTTGAACTTATAGGCTAATATTGAACCCAGGTCTATTATAGCATTCTCTGGAAATGCTATAATGGTCTGTAGTCTTTGCTGAAACCAAATTTAACCCTTGTTTTGAAATCTGAACTACCGCAGCACTTCTGAATTGCTGTCTTTTCTGTTTTGAACTATAATTCAACTAAAACTGAGTTTTAACAGCAGTTTTAAGTGCTGTCTTTGCTGAATTAAAAATGTTTTCAAATATAACTTATAGCAGTTGTTTTTAAATGCTGTGAAATGCTGAAATTTTAATAATTAGGGTTTTTGACTTAGTAAACGAACTCAGAATGGTTTGAAACTTTGGAAATTGAATACTTGATTTGAAAATATAATAATTACACTTTTAAAAGGTTTAAATGAATTATTTTGATTGGAATATAAACTATTTAAAGGTGATTTGAAATGATAGTAAATGAACGATATCTTTGAATTTAAAAGGTATTTAAAGTTGAATATTGGATTTGAACTGATAGGATATTTTATTTTATTAAAATGATTTGAAATGAAGTTTTGTAAGGATATGATATTTTATTATATTAAAATGATTTGAAATGAAGTTTTGAAATTATATGAAAATTTAAATATATGGAAATGGTTTGGAATTGATTTAATCTTTATTTTGATAAAGATATGGTTTGAAATGATATTTTATTTTGAAGTAAAGTATTGTTTTTAAAAGTTATAACCACGGGTTATAATAACGTTGGGTTGTTAAAGAGACCGGGATCGGATATGGACATACTCTCTGTCTTACCGAAAACCACTTTGGCAACCGTGTACGCGGTGGAGATTCCAGAATGAAGTAGGATGGTGGCGACGATCCTAAGGTATATACGTGGACCCAACTCCCGTGAGTTGGCATAAGGTGGCTAAAACAGGAGCGATTGACGGACCAATGAGGTAGCACCTCTGATCGGACACACTTCTTCGATACCATTCTATTACTTGTGATTGATTTGGTGCGCACCCTTGATTTGGGAGTGTTGTTCGAGGTGGGCGGTAGTGGCTGCTATGCGTCACCACCAGTCCGGATGCGTAATTGGTATATCTACCCTGGCATTGCCTAGTTGTGCCGTGTCACCTACCATATCGAGCTTTACTACGATTATGATTTTAAGATCCGACCGCGTTAAGGTTCTCCATCCCCTTAACGCTATTTTCTATATGATTATACTTTACTGATTAGACACTACTGTATATAGCGTATATTACTACATAGTAGATAGTTTAACGGATCCTTAGAGGATGGGCGGTCCCAAGCATCTTCTAAGTTACTTGTACCCTTATTACAGTTCGCTTGAGTTGGTTTACATTATATAAGTATATATTGTCCTGACTCGAGTGTTTTGTGTTTTGCTTTACGCTCGGGTCAGCCTGAGTTATTCACAGATTTGGATTTCCACTCTCTTGGAGATTTGAATCGCTGGAGATTATCTGCTTGTCATGTCCTATCTATTCCAGTTCCGTTGTTCTACTCAGTTTGTACTTGGTTATTTTATTGAGACTTTTGTTGTACTCTATTTCTTCTGTTGTATCTTATGTAACTCTGATATATTTATATAGTAGCTTCATGAACTACTATTTCTTTTACTTCCGCTGCATTATTTTACTCTGTGTCTGTGATCTGTGATTATATTTATTTACTGTATATTCTGAGATTTGCCAAATTTTATTTACAACGCGGTATTTTGAGCAATTCAACTCCGGCATGAGTGTCTACCTATACACTTATAATGGATGCGAATGGTTGAAAATATCGGGTCGTTACAGTTGGTATCAGAGCTTTGGCTTTGAGGCAAAACTTAGAATGTATGGTAAATTTATTTACAGAATCACTTTCGTTCGGGTTTGAATCTCTTCCTTTGATTCGTTTTCCTTTGAATTTTGGAACGTTCCCTGCGGTTCCGAAATTCATTCGTGTCCCTCACTATTCATCATCTTTTGATTCTGGAGTATCCAATGGCTCCACTTCCAATGATCTTTATAGTGAATTGGCGGTCTCGCCAATATTCTAATTTTCTTGTAAAAGGGTGAAAATTCTTTATAATCAGCATCGATTCACCAGAGATTTATATTTATCCTTGGTTTAGATGCTAATATCTTTTATTATTCCAAACTCTATCTCTTGAGATTGAAGGTAGATTTACCCCAGAAAATCCACATTTGATCTTATCCATTGAGTCACGGTTGACCCGGTTAAGGTTGTCCGCGATTTATCTAAGCTTACCCATCTCTCTACTCTGTTTAATCATCTTGTCTTTTGTTCCAATCTATCTTCCAAACATTTTGAACTGTACTTGTAAATTAATGTTTTGTTTTATATTGTGTTGTTGAGTTGTTAATGTTGATTTGGGTTTCCGATCGATTCGTCTGATCAACGCTATCGATAGGATTTCTAAAACACTTTGACAGAACAAACTGACACAATATTATTTTAAAATTTGGTTAATGAAATAAATTTGGATATATAATTTTATGGAACTTAATAAATTGATTTAAATTGATAATTTGAAATGATAATACTTGATTTATCATTTATTGTTCTACAAATGAATTTATAAATAGTTGTTTATAAATTTATTTGGGAACTGAAATGAATTTAAAACAAGAAAGTTAAAGAATTTAATTTCCGATGGTTTCAAACCTTGTGTTTAAAATTTTTAAAAGGATATTATTTAAAGTATTTTGAATAAAAATTTGTCTCTAAAGAATTTTAAAGTTTAAAAATTTAGTGCTCTTCTCTTTGTCGCTGGAAAATAATTTCGGTGATGACTGCAGCATCATCGACGTTCATTTTCGAGTTTCGAAGTGAAGAAACCATTCTGTAGTCTTGCTACAGCTTTGTTTTGGAAAATCTGATTGATTTGAATTTCTAAAATATGACTGGATTATACTATATATAAAGATATATGATTTAAATTTGATTTAACATATTATGTATATATAATTACTTATCTCCAAATGGTTTGAAGATGTTCGAAGATTCAAATTCTTAAATTTTTTCTTAAAGAATAATTTCAATTATAAAAAGAAAAATCAAAATTTTGGATAAATGATTCAAACTTGAGATAATTGAATTGGATAGTTTTATTTGTATATTACAATTGCATTCAAATATAACTTACCTTAAATTTTTTTAGAAGTTAACAATGTAATTGGATAATATACAATATAAAAAGGATTTTTATACACTTAAATATTAGTTATAAAAGATTAACAGAGGTAAATAGTGAAAAAGGAATTTAAAGAGATTTTATTTAAATAACTTAATAATCAAATTGATTTAATATGGAACCTTAAGTCTAACCTAGGAATTTTAATAAAGGTTATTTCCTGAAATGAATATGTTGTATAATAAATAATGTATCTTTGAATAGATAAAATAAAATACATTTGAATTGGACTTTTGGTAATAAAGTTTATTTAACTTGAATTCATAGTTTAATTGATGTCTAAATGAATAAATGTGTAAAGAAATTTGATTGTTATATTTGCTATATAAATGTTTATTTATGAAATAGATATGTCTTGGAAATTGAATAATTATGATTTAAATAGTTAAAATGTATTTTAACATCACTAAAATTTGATAATTGAAAATTTGATTTTCAAATGGAATTTTAAGTGTAACTTATTAAAGGAATATCTATTTGTGAAATGGGTATTTTAAATAAGTGTTAGGTTATGTGTTAAATTAAGAGCTAACTAAAATAGTGAGCTTTTGACTTAATAAATGAAGTATAGTTTATTTGGATATTTCATTCATAAAGGTTTGTTTTAATAAGTCATAAGTTAAATGATATCCAAATGAATATTTCTGAAATTAAACTGATTTGAAATATTAATATATCTACTGTAGCATTTTATAAGTGCTGCTGTTTTGAAAATACAATGTTTTGGAAATTTATAATTGAATGAACTTAGAAATGTTACAGCTTTGAAATGAATATTATTTGACATTGGATTTAAATGGTTTAAATGAAGATTATTTTTAAAAAGGTGTTATGATTTTCAAAGTATTATGTTTTTTTTTAGAATAACATTTCCAAAGTGTTATGATTTTAAGTAGTACGATTTCTAAATGATAACATCTCTAAATTGTTATGATTTCAAAACATTATGGTTACAAATCTATTATCTTATTTTGTTTTTCAAACTACCTTTTGGTTGTCCTTATTTCTCTTATCTTGTTACAAAATGGGAAGGCTATTGCTTATACTAGTCTGTTTAGAAATCTTTCTGTAATCTTTGATAACCTTTGTTACTCATCTGGATCTGAACACTGTTTTTCCATTCATAGACCGTCAGTCAAGTGAAAAGGGAGATTCAGACTCTAGATGATCTTTTTCGTGCTTATATTCTTGATTTGATCACCTCCAGCTTGTCAAACTTACCTATAACAATTGTTATCAGGTGTAATTCCAATCTTCTTATCATCTTGTCTTAATTCTATTTCATTTTTTTTTCTTTTTCTGTGCTTTCCTGTACCTCATTCCTTTTCGGGGACGAAAAGTTTTGAGTGGGGGAGAGTGTAACAACCCAACATTTTAGGCTTATTTTATTTTATATTTTATTTCTGTTAAATTGAATTTCCTGATTGAAAAACTTTATTTTAATTTGAAATTATTTTAAACTTGTTTTGTTTCAAATATTTCATTTCTAAATATATATTTTGATTGTTATGTAAATTATAATTTCAAACTGGTAAAAATTGGATATTTTACTGTAAAGTGAATTTCTGTTCAAACTGGTCAAACTTTGACTTTTAAACTTTAAATTTAAATATTTAAAATTCTTAAATTTTATCTTTTATTATGAAAATAGATTTAATTCCATGAATACTGCTTTTCGTTTCGTTGAAAACGGACTTATATTGTAGAAGTTATGTAATTTTCAATTTTGTGTATAAACTGTTTATTTTGCAATATTATTTATTTTAAAACATATAAATTATATTTTATTTGTCATATTTTGTTCTAATATATGTTAATATTTTATTTTATGTATAATTTTGTCTTTTAATAATTTTAAAGTGATTATAAAATTTTTCCAAAGCTTGTTGAATTTATTTTGTAATTTTAAAGCCTGATTTCTATTTTCTTTGCTATTTTCTTAATTTAACTATATATAATTAAAATTTATTTATTTATTTTATACATTCACTTTATTTTCTTTGTTTTACTTTATTAATATTCACTTTACATGTATTTAGATTAGAATAGATTTTTCCAAAGATTATTTGAATTTGTTTCAGTTTATTTAACCTAGTTTGTATATAGTGTTATTTTTCTTCATTTAATTTAATTAATATAAAATTTATTTATTTATTTTTCTTATTTACTTTATTTCTGAGTTTATTTATCTTTAATTTCAGCTATTTTCATATTTATAAATATATATAAATATATAATGGAAATTTGAAAAGGTTTGTGTCTTTTTAGTTGCTTTTGTCCCTTTGTTTTCCCGTCTCTTCAATTTCCTAAGTCTTTTCATTTGCCTTGAGTTGGCCGTGCATTTTCATTTGATAGCCGTGAGTTTTAACTCATTTTCACGTGAGAAAAGCACCATTCCTCATTTCATTCATGGCTACAAAGATTTGTAATGGCCTCCCCTCTCTTTTTCACTTTTCTCTTCATTTTTCCTTTTGATTTTGCCTTGATTTTTGCCTTGTTTCTTCTTGCTTGGTTCGGCCATACACCTCCACATCTTCACCAACCACCACCATCCCTTCTTTCCCACTTCATCCACGGCCAAATCATCCCCCTCCTCTGACCTGAAGTTGCCTTGACCATCTCATGTTGCAAACACCACAAAAAAAAAACATTGCTATACTCCAAAACATTGCCTACCCGAGCACATATCACCTCACCACCTTCATTGTTGACCATGGCCACCCCCTTAGCCACCACCACCAGCTTGTTTACCACCTCTGAACATCACCCTCCCCTCTGTCCAGATCTGACCTGACCCATAGACCCTATGGTCGAGCCTAAGGGTTGAACCAAAAACTCCATTTTGCCTTGTCCCTTTGCATTCTAGGCTTGCAAACTCCTTCCTCTTCATATTCTTGACTTAGCCGTGCCATTTGTGGTCCAAACCTGATCCATTTCAACCTAAAAACATGTTGAGGCCGAACCTAATACATGTATGGTCGAGCAAAAGTTGAAGCAAGATCAAGCAAAGTTGATTTAAAGACTTGGTGATGTTCACTTATCCATTCTATCTCAATTTTGTTTCAACACTTTGGTATTGTAATTATTTATATGGTGCTTTGTTTTGTTTTTGTATACAAGAGTAACATCTTGGTTCTCATCCACTTGAATCCATCGTTGTGCCATATCGTGCTTCCTGGAATTCGTTGTGTCATTTGATTTGCAAACTCCAGCTTGAAACAGGTGAGTTATTCTCACCAGACAATATGTACCTATATAACCAGTAAATTGACACCCTGTGAATCTGTAGAAATATATTATCATGTTATATATGCCTATATTATTATCATATGATGTTCACACCTGTTATTACACCTGTTATATCATATGTTACTGTTATTTAATGTTATTATGTTATTTATATCTGTTATCACCATTGCAAGTTCCCTGTAGACTAGAATCACTATGGGTTGAAATGATACATACCCGAACGGACTTTAGAATAGGGAAAAATCGTTATGGGCTGAAATGATAGGCCTGAATGGTTTTTATTTAATTTATTTTAACTTGGGATTGCGGGTTTGAAATGATAGAACCCGGATTTTTCTTTTTTAACTGCGGATTGAAATGATACATATCCGTATCACTTGACCTAAGTTAGAAAATTATATACAGGCCCGTGGTTATTTTATAAAGTGTTTTGGATATTTTTAAGTATTTTAAAAATTATAAATTTATGAAATTTGATTTAAATAGATTTTGAAATATTTTAAAATAAAGAAATTATGATTTTTCTATGTGTTAAAAATGTAATTAATGAATGGTTTAACTGGATTTTTGAAATATAACTTAAGTTGGAAATTTGGAATTTGGTTAAAAATGATATTTAAGTTATATGAATAAAAATGGAAATTTAATTATATTTGGAAAATGGTAAATATGATAATTTGATTTAAATTTTAATTTAAGTGATTTATTAAAGTATTATTGATTTTTCTATGAATTTAAGCGGTTAAATAAATGAATGTTTAAAAGTGATCTTTTAAAAATATAACTTGACTTGGAAATGTGAAATTTGGTTTTAATTAAAGGTTTAAGTTAATTAAATAAAATTGGAAATTTAGTTAAATGTGTGAAATGGTAATTTAAATTTGAAGTGTTAAGTTATTTGTTGAAATGTGAAGAACTGAAACTTTTACACTTAAATTTATTAAGTAAATTGTTGAAAATTGGATTTAATTATAAGAAATTTATTGTGAAAAAGATACATGTTAAATGATATGTAAATAAACATTTTAAATGTTAAATTATGATTTTTAAAATGTTTAAAGAGTTTAAAATGAAGTTATTTAATTGCTGGAAATACACTAAAAAGCTGGAAATCACTTTTAATAGCATTCAGAAATGCTATGGTTCTGAATTACACTAAAATTTGAATAAAAGGGCTACTACAGCATTTCTGAAATGCTGCAGTTGCTGCAGTTGAACTTATAGGCTAATATTGAACCCAGGTCTATTATAGCATTCTCTGGAAATGCTATAATGGTCTGTAGTCTTTGCTGAAACCAAATTTAACCCTTGTTTTGAAATCTGAACTACCGCAGCACTTCTGAATTGCTGTCTTTTCTGTTTTGAACTATAATTCAACTAAAACTGAGTTTTAACAGCAGTTTTAAGTGCTGTCTTTGCTGAATTAAAAATGTTTTCAAATATAACTTATAGCAGTTGTTTTTAAATGCTGTGAAATGCTGAAATTTTAATAATTAGGGTTTTTGACTTAGTAAACGAACTCAGAATGGTTTGAAACTTTGGAAATTGAATACTTGATTTGAAAATATAATAATTACACTTTTAAAAGGTTTAAATGAATTATTTTGATTGGAATATAAACTATTTAAAGGTGATTTGAAATGATAGTAAATGAACGATATCTTTGAATTTAAAAGGTATTTAAAGTTGAATATTGGATTTGAACTGATAGGATATTTTATTTTATTAAAATGATTTGAAATGAAGTTTTGTAAGGATATGATATTTTATTATATTAAAATGATTTGAAATGAAGTTTTGAAATTATATGAAAATTTAAATATATGGAAATGGTTTGGAATTGATTTAATCTTTATTTTGATAAAGATATGGTTTGAAATGATATTTTATTTTGAAGTAAAGTATTGTTTTTAAAAGTTATAACCACGGGTTATAATAACGTTGGGTTGTTAAAGAGACCGGGATCGGATATGGACATACTCTCTGTCTTACCGAAAACCACTTTGGCAACCGTGTACGCGGTGGAGATTCCAGAATGAAGTAGGATGGTGGCGACGATCCTAAGGTATATACGTGGACCCAACTCCCGTGAGTTGGCATAAGGTGGCTAAAACAGGAGCGATTGACGGACCAATGAGGTAGCACCTCTGATCGGACACACTTCTTCGATACCATTCTATTACTTGTGATTGATTTGGTGCGCACCCTTGATTTGGGAGTGTTGTTCGAGGTGGGCGGTAGTGGCTGCTATGCGTCACCACCAGTCCGGATGCGTAATTGGTATATCTACCCTGGCATTGCCTAGTTGTGCCGTGTCACCTACCATATCGAGCTTTACTACGATTATGATTTTAAGATCCGACCGCGTTAAGGTTCTCCATCCCCTTAACGCTATTTTCTATATGATTATACTTTACTGATTAGACACTACTGTATATAGCGTATATTACTACATAGTAGATAGTTTAACGGATCCTTAGAGGATGGGCGGTCCCAAGCATCTTCTAAGTTACTTGTACCCTTATTACAGTTCGCTTGAGTTGGTTTACATTATATAAGTATATATTGTCCTGACTCGAGTGTTTTGTGTTTTGCTTTACGCTCGGGTCAGCCTGAGTTATTCACAGATTTGGATTTCCACTCTCTTGGAGATTTGAATCGCTGGAGATTATCTGCTTGTCATGTCCTATCTATTCCAGTTCCGTTGTTCTACTCAGTTTGTACTTGGTTATTTTATTGAGACTTTTGTTGTACTCTATTTCTTCTGTTGTATCTTATGTAACTCTGATATATTTATATAGTAGCTTCATGAACTACTATTTCTTTTACTTCCGCTGCATTATTTTACTCTGTGTCTGTGATCTGTGATTATATTTATTTACTGTATATTCTGAGATTTGCCAAATTTTATTTACAACGCGGTATTTTGAGCAATTCAACTCCGGCATGAGTGTCTACCTATACACTTATAATGGATGCGAATGGTTGAAAATATCGGGTCGTTACAAAACATTTAAATCCAAAATTCATAAATTTATTAATTTTTATCTCAAGATACTTTTCAACATTATTAATAATCAATAATCATTTACTTTAAATCTGTTTTATTTAAGTATTAACTTCAAAAATATTTATAACACTAAAATTTCTATTAAACCATGTAGTATATAAATAAACTATATTTAAAAGGATATAGTCAACAAGGAGAAGAAGAATGATTTGGAAAAGCAGAACATAGGTGAATAAAGAGCAGATAAGGTAGATTCAAGGAATAGTATCGGGCATGAATAGTTAATTTAGAACCATAAGGGTTTTGATTCCAAATATTGATACAAAGTTTTCTTTGTTGGAAATACTTTTATAATAAAATATTTTTTTATAACGAAACAAATTTTATTTCGAAAATACTTTTATAACTCGATGTTTCGACAAGTTTATCCTTGTTCCCGTAGACTCTGGTAGTGCGTTGATCAGGCGCAAAACTAGAATTCTCCAGGTACTTAGTAGACTTGTTTCAACACCCAGTGAAAATACTGGAAAAACTTTTAAAACCGATATGGAAAGTACAATCCAAACAAAACGAACAAAACCTTTGTCCAACCATGGTTCGCAGATACACAATGATTACGCCTGGATCCCCCAGGAAACAATCCGTACCCCCAGGCAAGACTCAGCCAAGCATTTGCGCTACTATTCGCGACCTACACAGATTGCAGGATACACAATGATTACGCCTGGATCCCCCAGGAAACAATCCGTACCCCTAGGCAAGACTCAGCCAGGCAGTTGCGCTATGCAGTCACGAGAGAACAATAAGACCATGGGTAACGCCATGGAATTCGAAGGACACTCGAGTATCATATCCGGAAAACCAAAAATCGGAGAGAATAATATCGATAGAATGAATCCAAGATGTGGCCACAAATCGGATATCAAGCAGAAGGCACTTTCCATATCTTTACTTCGAAAATATGTATCATATAGTACCTTTTCAAATCACTTTCAAATATCGTACTTATATAAAATCCATTATATATAAGATTAAATTTTCAACTCAAATACTTTCCAAAATCAATAGTATATCAAATCATACTTATATAGACTTCAATTATATAAGATTTCACTTTCAAATTGAGTACCTTTTCAAATCTATAGTTTTCGAATCAATTTCATACTCATACAAATCAATTTTATATAAGTTCGACAACTCCCAAATCAAGTGTTTAGTAACATAAGGTTCTCAAATTTCAATTTGTTTCAATATCAGTTCAATTTCAAAATCATATACAATTTCACCAAATTATTTCTTCTCAAATTAAATATCTTTAGTTTCAAAGTTTCCAAAATAATAGATTTAGAAAATAAATCCAAATTTCCAAATCAATATAATTTAAGTCAACCAATTCATTACCAAAATCAAATGTTTTCAAAGTCATCTTATACTTATGCAAGGTCCATCTTATATAAGGATCAAATTTTTCAAAATAAATTTCGCTGTGTGAAGAGCCATATGGGATTGAATATCTTTGCTTTTATGGGTTATATATCTTTGTAATTTAAATTGGAATTTTCTTTTAGTAAGCAAAAAGATTCTAACTTGACAGCTTTCAATTTCAGCGTCAAAATATATCAATGATATTAGAATATAAGATGTACATACGTCATCATTTCGCAGAATCACATTTGATCGCTCGCTCGATCACACAAGTTCGCTTTCGAACTAGTATTGTCCATTCGACTTCCCTAATGCGGACTTCGATATGGTTTCTCGACTAGAAGCAATCAGTCTCCTTGCATAGCCATATACTATGATAGAGAATTCTAGAATTTAGCCCAAAATCCATATCAAATATTCGCCCTTAAGAATCGAATGAAAAATCCTAACACGAAATGGTGTAATCCACCTCGAACTTGTGTACTCAAACCTGGATCAAATTAATTATGCGAATAAAACAGCATACACACAAATTATATATTTATTCCAACTTGTTAAATATATAGTTTCATAAAGATGTTACCCAGTTAAAACATTTAACTAAATTTTATTCAAAATATATTGAAGACCAAATTCTTTTCAAAACATTTCAAATCTAAATTTCAAAATAGCCTTATTCATTTACTTAACAAAGTAGTTTCAACTTTTTTTTTAATTATATTACTACATACTTTAACATACATACCAAACTTATATACTTTATTTTTTTTCGAAATTTCTTAGCTTTGAAAAGTTAACCTTGATTTGGAAGTGCTCGATCCTTCGAAATAGTTGAAGAAATCATTTTAAAATTCAAGAGTTGGAAATCAACAACAAATCAGTAAATCAATTTCAAAAGATAGGTTTCAAATCCGAAACTCAAGGACTGAACACCGGCCCATTTCAAATCGTTTCAAATATATATAGATACATATATCTTTCGAATATCAATCTTACTTCGGAGTTTGAAATAAAAATTAGTTTCGCAAAATCACTCGCGTAGCAATGCTACTAGAGTGGCCTATCCCTCACTCTGAAACTCGAAAATCAATGTCGATGATGCGTGCACTCATCACCGAAATTATTTTCCAGCGACATAAGTGAGTTCTGGACTTCTATTTTCTCAAACTTCTTTTGAAATTTCTTTGAAATCGTTCGAAACTTATTAAAATTATTTAAAACATTTCTTATTCGGAAAACCCCTTTAAATCATATTATTATTATATATTTCAAAATCTTAAAACCAATTTCAAAACACCGGGGTTCAATTCTCGAATTCAAATTTAAAAATCCTTTAGTTATAAATCATTTTTAGATAAATCAAATTTCTTATATAGATTTTTTTTCAAAATTACAAATCCTTTCGAAACCTCAAATTCTTATTTGAAAAGGGTTTATAATCTTTATCGAAAACATTACACTTTTATATATAGAATATAATCATACTTATCAAAATAATAATTTCGGTTTAGAAAACAATTTCTAAAATATAAACAAACCCGATTTTCAAAGGACAATTCACGAACGGATTTCAAAACAAAGATAGAGATTCAAATTAGAGGGACTCTTGTCAAATAGAATTTTGATTCAAAGATAAGTTCGAACGAAAATGAGATAATTAATTACAAAACAGTAGATGGATACACTTATATAAATCGCGGGCGACCTTAACCGGGTCAACCATGACTTCAAGAATATAATCGAGGCGGAAATCTAAGGCAAATCGACATTCGATCGCAAGAGATAGAATTCGGCATATCAGGAGATAGCAGCATCTAAACTGAGTGATATATAAATCTTCGGTGATTCAATTGCAATTGTAAAGGAGTTTCACCCCTTTACAAAACATTCAAAGATCGGCGGGATCGCCTATTCTTATAGAGATCATTCGAAGTGGAGTTATAGGATACTCCAGAATCAAAAGAATACCAATAGAGAGAGACAAGAATGAATTTTTGGAACCGTAGGGAACGTTCCAAAGTTCAAAGGAAATCGAGTCAAAAGGAAGAGATTAAACTCGAACGAAAGTGATTCTGTAAATGAATTTACTATATATGCTAAGCTTTGCCTAGAGCCAAAGCTCTGATACCAACTGTAACGACCCGCTATTTTGGACCATTCAAATCGACAATAAATCCACACATGTCTGACTTGAATAATTCAAAATAACAGATTGTAATAAAAATTTGGCAAAACTCAGCATATGCAGTAAATAAATCAATCACATAATCACAGACACAGAGTAATACAATAATACGCAGCGGAATAGATAAAATAGTAGTTCATGAAGCTACTATATAAACATCAGAGTTAGAAATAAAATACAACAGAATATCTCAAATGCAGTGAAGTCTCCAGTACAACAGATGACTTCTCTGAACAAATCAACTAGAAGAGCTGAAAGCTGAGGCGATAGTTGGATCTCCAAAGGAAGCTCCAAACTCCAAGGGTGAGTCTCAAATGCTGTATCACTCGGTCTGACCCGAGCGTAAAGCAAAACACAAAACACTCGAGTCAGGATTAACATTCTTATACTAACAAATCCAACTCAAGTGAAATACCAACTGGAATATAAGTAACTTAAAGGATGTTTGGGATAACCATCCTCTAAGGATCTTCAGAACTATCTACAAGGTGGAAATATATATTATAACACCGTGGTCATTTTAATTAAATTTATACTTCCAACCAAAATATCATTTTATTTCAAATATATCTACTTCCCAAAATAGTATAGATAGGTTAAATAATTTATAAAGTAAAGTATTTATAATTTCCTCAAGTCTCACAAATCGATTCATATTAACTCAAATTAAATTTCAAATTTATTCAAAGCTCAATTCATCAATTCGAATCAGTTCTAAATATACCATTTAGATTTTCAATATATTTCAAAGCTTTAATATTCAACATTTCAAAGTTAAATTTAACAGTTTCATATTACACTTGTTTTAACTTTATTATTACTTGATCAGGGAATATTCACTTAATAACTTCAATATCCTTTAACTAGCCTTAAATTTCATTTTTACTAAATATTTCCTTAAATTTATTTAAACAAGAAAAATTCATTTAAATTATTTAAATCAAACTCAAGTTATAAATCATATCTTAATTTCCAATTTCAATAAGCTTTATATTGGTTTAATTAAATAAAATTCTTTACTAAATTCAAATTATCATCCCAACCTTAACTTATTCAAATTTTTACCAAAATCTATTTTGAAATATAAATTTTATACTTACCATATTATATGTATTAAATCCATCTTAATTAAATTAAATATCATTATTAAATCTATATATATCATTACCATTTATATATAAAATTTTAAGAATCAACATTTGTTAAAACCATATATTTCTTTCCAAAACCATAGAATTCAATTTCAAAATATTTATATATATGGACCAACGGTGTTTGTATATATATATCTATCATATGGTTAAGTGATACGGATATTTATCATTTCGATCCGAAATTTAAATATATACGGGTAGATATCATTTCAACCCGTAATCCCAATTTCAATTTAAATGAAAATCGCTTGGGTTTATCATTTCAACCCATAACGATTTTCTCCTATTCTAAAGTCCGTTCGGGTATGTATCATTTCAACCCATAGTGAATTCTATACTAACAGGGAACTTGCAGAGTGATAACAGATAATATAAAATATAACAACAGGCATATATCATCAATATAAATAACAGATACTGGTGTCAGATGTCATAGGTGAACATATACAGATAATAGTAATAACAGGCATATAAATACTAGATACTGGTGTCAGATGTCACAGGTGAACATATACAGATAATAGCATATATAACAATTTAAATAACTACAGCATCATATTTCAATTGTCGTTTCAATTGAAATCAAATTTAATAAATACAAGAACGTTAATCGTGAGTGATTGCTCACCTTCGAGGCTAGAGAATTTGACAAAGAAAGAAGTTACGGATCCAAGCATGAATTCCGAAGCAAAATAGAATTTGCACGAATTTGGACGGACAAAGCTGGAAAAGAGGAAATGATAAAACAATTCAAATCAGAATCGAATCGATGCAGAATATGGTATAAGCGAACTTATGTATATAACTAAATATAACTATTTTTAGATATAGACATATTCTAAATACAAACACATTTTAAATTGAATATATATGAATATTTCAAAATCACTGTTTTAAATTAAATACATACATCAAAAATCAACCTTTTACTTAAGATAATATAAATATAAAATAAAACTGCAACCTGAAACAGAGAAATGTATGAAGCTATAAAACCCATAACATATTTTCTAACTTAAGTATATGTATATACTAACCTCTATGCAATGACCTATATAATACAGTAACCTATGCTAGTGAACAACATCATGTATGAATAATTTATGTAAATATTTATATGTATATATAAAACATACTGTACAATATACATTGCAAACAGGCTACATGCGGGGAAAATATATACTAGCATCCTTTAAAACATTGTACATTGTATACGAATATATATTTTAACAATATCTAAAATAGATTTATATAACATTGCCAACAGACCATAATAAAACTATATATATATTCTTAAACTTACAATATAACAAACTAACCCATACATATAAAATTCTACACAATCAAGATAAATATGCATACATATTCTAGGATTATATATATACCTTATATAAAAGCACGGCTACAGCTTGGATAGGGAGTAGATCGAAGAGGGGACAGGCGGAAGGTGTGCGTCGGTGATGATGGGGTGGAGCGAGCGGAGGTTGTGGGGAAAAGAAGCTTCGGCCTGAGATGAAGGGTGCGACAAGCAGACAGGAGAGAAAGGAGGCAGGTCTTGTGGTGGCAATGCCATGCGTGAGATCTGATCCTGGGTGCCATGCAGGGAGGGGATGGGTTGGCTGTGATTTGACTGGGAGAGGAGGGTGCGTGAATTTGGATGGCCGAGATGCTCGCTGGCGGAGAGAGGCTCGGCAGGGAGTGAATTAGGCAGAGGCGATGGATAGTGGACTTGGTCTCTGATAGGAAGGGTGGTCTTCGAGGTGGGTAGAGGAATCATGGTTGCGGCGAACTGGGCTTAGCGATTGGTAGCTGGGCATGGAATGCAGCCATGTGATTTGGAGATGAAGAGAGTGAAGGAGTGGGCAGGCGGCTGCTTTGGGGTTTGGAAAAAGAAAAGGACGCGGGTGGTGAACTGCTGCTGACCGTGCCAGGGTGTCGGTTGTTGCTAGGTGCTTCGACAGAGGCGGACGACTGTAGGTGCTATTTGAAGAGAAGGTGGCCGCGTGGATGGAAAGGGGTGGCTGGTGGTTGAGGCTGAGGTGGCGTAGGAGCTGCAGATCGGAGGTATAGGCGGGGTCGGGCTTGTTGGGTTAGGCGTGGTGGAGGCCGTGACAGGTGGACCTGGTTGCTTGTCTTGGCTGTGATGGCGGAATCGGTGGACGAGAAGCCAAGTGGTGGTGAGAAAATTGAAAGGGGAAGGAAAGAGAGTGGGAGAAGTATGAACGGTTTTCAAGCAAAAATGAAATAGATCTGAGGAGATCTATAAGCTTGATTATAAAACAGAATGAAGGACAAAAGGAAGGTTAGAGAGGAAAGAAAAATATGACGTAGAGAGTGAGAGAATGGAATATTAAAGTATGAATTGGAAACAAAGAGACAGGGCATTGTTTTTTATTTCTTTATGTTGCAGAACAAAGGCCAACTCAAAATAAAACGTAAAAAAAGGAAATATAAATGAATGAATCAATGGAAAGGATGAACCACTTCTATACGTTAAATACAAGAGCGGAAATTTGGGATAGGGGACTACTGAATTCCAGCCAATAATGAATATTATAATAAATGCTGGTTGCTGTCAATTCTGTTTGAAATTTGAATGGACGCCACTGTAAAAGTGATACCGAAACAGTTAACCGTTTTTCATGGATTCTGCTGTGGACCGGACCTCAAAATACAGAAATAAATATACCGTAGAGATCAGCGCAATGAGACGATCAAAACGGTATACAGATATTAGTGGTACGATCATCCGATCAAAAGTCGATAATCGTTACTGAGAATGCTGCTAAAATGCCAGAATTAAGATAAATGAAGCAATAGAAGTCCAAATTTGGAAAAACGACTTTCGCAGTCTGATTCAGAATGATCTGAATAAATTTTCTCCTGTTGACATATTTTGGTTTCGGGAAACTTTTAAATTCACTGTTATTAACCGGTTTGATTTGAAATAAAATTTCACAGGAAAATAAACTTTAATATTATCAGATGAAAATTTACCAGTTGCTATATTAAAATAAACGTATTCCAAATAATAAATTTTTATTTTCAAATTTTATTGTTTAAAATTTCACAAAATTTCAATTAATTTAACCAATAAAATCACTAAAAGTTTAGGGTCGTTATACATATCGTTCTATACAATGACACGACTGCTACAAAATGACACTGATAACTTCAGAAGGTGTGAAAAGTCTTCAAATCCTGAACAGCAACTTAAAGTAGAAAATCTACGACCTGAAATAACTCGGGTCTGACCCGAGTATTACATTCAAAAGAAAATAATACACGGGTCAGTCTAATTCAAACCAGTTTATTAGTGCATATAGACAGTAATAATTTAAATAGACGACAGTCACAATAATTCCCGTCTATCCGATTCTTTAAACAAAGAAACCGGATAACAGTCAATATAACACTTAACAGTGTTTAACAAAAATCAGCAGGTTTAAATCATCAACAGAGATAAATAAACAATTTATCAAATCGACTAAAACAATTTAAAGCCATTGAAATTGTCACTTTGAAACCATCAAAACTCGATTGGCTGCCGTACACGCACGCGTGTACGGCCTCGCCAATACAGCATAAAAGATCAATGCATCAAAAGCAAAAGAAAATCAAATCAAAACTGTCGAGTTTGGGTGGCTGCAGTGCACGTATGCGTGCACCGCCTCGCCACCATCGCAAGAAATACGCAAAAGCTCAGTGGAAGTCACAGGTGATCACCAGGTCAAACCCCAAAGTGCCGGATTCAACACCAGTGAATTCAGAAACAAATCCCAACAAGGGGAAAACTGCGAAACACATGCGACTGTAGACATAAACGAATACACAGCAACCACCACGATGAAACTGCAGTGGCAAACGGTTGTAAAGACCAGGGCAGACTGCAACTACAAAGAAGACAGTAGCAGCAAGTGAAACAAGTTCGACCAATATCAAAGAGCATGTGCAAGAGGCAACAAAGCTCAAACTAGCAACTGCAGCAAGACTAAATGGAGAAACAAAGCCATCAAGAGGCAACTGCAGTGGCAACACAGCAGTTTGAAACTGCGCCTTCAACTCAGACTCGAGTGGGGCAAGAAACAAATATATATATACACCATGCAGAAGTGTACACAGGGTCTACAGGGAATTACGGTGGCAACTGCAAATGACTAGGCCAGCTACTTCAAGGGCTGAACAAATAACCAAGGAATAACAACATACATGAATACAATGGAACAAGGTAGAAACTACTCCAGACAGGGATGGACAAGGTGATAATACAAATGCAAGCAATCAAGTCAGAACTCAAGTCGAAGTCACGAGCAATTGAACAAGTCAGAACCAACATTAGCAAGTTCAACGAACACACTGGCCGGAGTATATTTACAGCATAGTGGCATGATCGAACAAAGTCAAAAGTGCAACAGAGACTGGTAAAAGCTCAAAGGCATTTGCATACTCAAGTGTAATACAACCACAAAAATACTCAAGTGTAAATGCGAAATGGACTTGACAGTACACAGGGATACTGTCTTGAGGTAAATAACCTCAACAACTTATAAAGCATGGTAAAGAACACATATACTAAACAAGTTTGCAAACTGTCTCAATTGGGCGAGACAGCTACACTAAAAGACTTAGCTCGAAAATACTCCAACTACAATTTTACAGTGCCAAAATGAATGCATATATAGATGCCAAAATTCTTATGAAGCCGAAAATAAACAAAGTATCGAGGAAACTTCAACTACATCAAACACATAAGTCGATCGTGCAAGCAGTGACAAGATCGGGGATGTCGACTCCAATACATCAATCGTGAACTTGAAGGTATTATCGAGTTAATGTCAAAGTCCAACGAAGACAAGTTCGAAATCAATTTCAGAGACGAAGCCACAGAAAACAGTAAGCACAAATAAGGCCGGGCAAAATCTAACAAGACATAAGTGCCAGAACCACGCAACAGTAAGAAAATCAACATCTTCAAACGAATTCGAATGTAACAGTTTTACAACATTTCCCAATCTTATAACGAAATCAAAGCAAGGTATAACCATTCAAATTTTTGTGGCCGAAGCCGACAAATTCAAAGAACCAGATCAAAGGCAGAACTATGTATCACTGAAAGGTCGAATGTTCTCAAACCAAGACCGTGGCCATCGCGACATTAAAACAAAGAACAAAAATCAGAGAGGGCATCAATTGACATTATTACAACAATGGCGATGGCTGACAAAATACAAAGTCATGAAATTTCATTCATATAATCTCGTGACGGAAATTAGTGGGGGTTCACGAGATGAAGCGATGCCGTAATAACCAGAAACAAGAAAACGATTATCTCAAAACAAACGAACACAACAAATTAGCTTCAATTGGCCAAACAAAACGAATCGACACACAACCAATTGAAAACGAACGAAAATCACAAAATTAAACTCAACCAAAATACGCTTGAACTAGATGTGAGTGACGATCGAAATCACTCACCTTAGTTACGGTCGAGACAGCCGAGCCATGCGAAGAGACGAAGCATTTTGGGGAAGACGAACAAATTAGCAGCCACTACCCGATTTCTACGATACCCTAGTTGGAGGAGACGAGGCCGCCATTTAATTTCTTTGCTCTCGTTTGTTTTAGGGCTTGTGAACGAAAAATGAAAAGAAATGGGAACGGGTCGAATTTTTAAGAGAAGGGAATGTAGTGAATGTTATCACGACAACTAAAATGACTAAGGGCTGGGATAAGTTTTTGAACGCCCACTTAACAACAAATAAATTTTCAAAGAATTTCATTTTGATTAAAAACTCTAATTAGCAATTAACAACACTATTAATCGTCTAATGACGATAATAAAAAAAATTGCGAAATCTCGGGTTGTTACAGACTCCCCTCCTTATAGGAATTGCGTCCTCGCAATTACAAGGAATAAATGGACAAAAGGTAACAACCAAAAGAGCAAGGCAATGACGAGTGCATAAGCAAAGAAAATGTCAGCAGGGGAAGTACTAGATATGAAATCAAAAGGTTCGACTGTTTCAAATCAAAAGAATCAACATCGTGGGGATTAAGGAATCAAATCAGACGACTGTCTAAAGCAAGAATCAATCGAGTTCCAGCAACTAAAAGAGAAGGAAAAACAGAGCAGAAATTCCATACAGAGCACGAATTTAATGTGAGTAAATCAAATTACTCACCTGAATCGCCAGAGAAAAAGACGAAGCTCAAATCTCAAAAGTCGCAAATATTCAATCATCAAAACGATAATTGAATTTTTCAAATCGCAAATATTTACTTGTCTCAAACGATAATCAGAAGACAAAACAAATATCTGATTATCTCATACGATAGTCAGAAAACAAATATTCAATCACCAACAACGATAATCAAATTTCTCAAATTAACAAATATTCGATTATCGCAACGATAATCAAATTTCAAATTCAACAAATATTTAATTATCAAAAGCGATAATTAAATTTCAAATAAGCAAATATTTAATTATCAAAAGCGATAATTAAATCTCATATCAACAAATATTTAATTATCTAAAGCGATAATTAAATCTCAAATCAGCAAATATTTAATTATCTAACAGCGATAATTAAATCTCAAATCAACAAATATTTAATTATCAAAGACGATAATTAAATCTCAAATCAGCAAATATTTAATTATCTAACAACGATAATTAAATCTCAAATCAACAAATATTTAATTATCAAAGACGATAATTAAATCTCAAATCAGCAAATATTTAATTATCTAAAGCGATAATTAAATCTCAAATCAACAAATATTTAATTACCTAACAGCGATAATTAAATCTAAAATCAACAAATATTTAATTATCAAAGACGATAATTAAATCTCAAATCAGCAAATATTTAATTATCTAACAGCGATAATTAAATCTCAAATCAACAAATATTTAATTATCAAAGACGATAATTAAATCTCAAATCAGCAAATATTTAATTATCTAAAGCGATAATTAAATCTCAAATCAACAAATATTTAATTACCTAACAGCGATAATTAAATCTAAAATCAACAAATATTTAATTATCAAAGACGATAATTAAATCTCAAATCAGCAAATATTTAATTATCTAACAGCGATAATTAAATCTCAAATCAACAAATATTTAATTATCAAAGACGATAATTAAATCTCAAATCAACAAATATTTAATTATCTAACAGCGATAATTAAATCTCAAATCAACAAATATTTAATTATCAAAGACGATAATTAAATCTCAAATCAACAAATATTTAATTATCAAAGACGATAATTAAATCTCAAATCAGCAAATATTTAATTATCTAAAGCGATAATTAAAAGCAACAAATATCCGATTATCAAAAACGATAATCAGAACTCATATCAACAAATATCTAATTATCACAAGCGATAATTAGAAACAACAATTATCTGATTATCAAAAACGATAATCAGAACTCATATCAACAAATATCTAATTATCACAAGCGATAATTAGAAACAACAATTATCTGATTATCAAAAACGATAATCAGAACTCATATCAACAAATATCTAATTATCACAAGCGATAATTAGAAACAACAAATATCTGATTATCAAAAACGATAATCAGAACTCATATCAACAAATATCCAATTACCTGCAGATAATTGGAAACAACAAATATCTAGAAATCAATTAAGAAGACTAGAAAATCAATATAAAAGCTTGGATCGATCCCATCAGATGGCGAGTTTTTAATTCGCCGCACGTGCATCAACAAATGGCCGAAGCCTACCAAGTACTCAACATAATTTTGGCGCCCAACAAATGACCCGAAGGTCCGCAGAGTGACCCGAAGGTCTAGTACTGGTATTTGACCCGAAGGTCCATCAGAGTGGCCCGAAAGCCCAACAAATGACCCGAAGGTCCGCAGAGTGGCTCGAAAGCACACGAAAGCATCAAAATGTTTCAATTAACGAGTCCGGAATTAACCGAAATAGCAAACGCACATGTCCCATACCACGTGTTTTACTAAATCGTTTGATTCTCTTCATCGTTTCCTTGAAAGTGTGAAATCATCAAATTCATCAAAACAACAGATATTCAATTAACGAGTCCGGAATTAATCGAAATAGTAAAAGTGTGGTTCCATACTCCACACTTTTGCTAAATCGTTTAAATCACTTCATCGTTTCCTTGAAAGTGCAAAATTGTGTATTTTGTAAAAATACACTTTACATTCTCAAACGGACAAGTCCGGAATTAAGCGAATCAGTAAAAGAAAGGGGTCGTAGTCCTCGATTTTGCTGAAACGTTTAAATCGCTTCCTTATTCTTTTGAAAGCGCAAACTGTTAAAATTTCTGAAAACAATTTTATTTATTTTGTAAAAATAACAATTCACATTCTCAACTGGACAAGTCCGGAGTTAAGCGAAACAGTAAAAGAAAGGGGTCATAATCCTCGATTTTGCTGAATCGTTTAAGTCGCTTTCTCATTCTTTTGAAAACGTAAACTGTTAAAAATTTATAAAACAATTTTCATTTTAAAACGATTTTCCAATCACGTGATTAAAGCAGCAAATCAGTAACAATTTCGATAAGGAAATTGTACTTCTCAAAATACCGAAAAAAAAACGGTTACACATCAGTATTGCGGAATAACCGCTTGAAAATCCACTTTTAAAAATTTGGTTATTACTGAAGTCAAAGCGACAGTAATTTTAAAACATCAAATATCTCATCAAAAGAATTCACATCAAAATGTGACATCAGTGAATTTTCATTCATTAAAATTTGTCAACAAAACACCGTGCCTCAAAAATTCAGCATTGGTGTAAAAATCCCGTTATAAAAATAACGGCAACAAAATACGTATCATAACCAAGCATCGGTTCAACGTAAAATAATTGCAATAACGTGCAATTCAAATTTTGCACGTATTATAAAATGGGCAAAGAAATCATTCGAATGTATCTTCAATGAAGATTAATCAAAACAGCTAAAAATCAAATCAATATATGATTAGTACAAGAGAAGCCAGCGGAAATTTCAACCAAAATCACATAACTGTAATTTCTTCAAATCCTCAATTCGGATTCGAAATTCTCAAAGAAACAAAATAATTACAGCTATGTAAACAACAAATGAAATTTATTTCAATTTCTAAATCAAATAGATTATCAGTTGTACTCAGCGAAGACAGTTTCACTGTTTCCGCTGCGCACTCTGATAAACAGTACTCAAATCAATTAAATCATCAGAACACAATTTCAGTTTTATTTTTAAATAAGGATATTTAAAAATTTCATCCAAATTTCAAAACTTTAGTTTTGACTCAAGCACAAATAAAACATCGACCGATAGTTGTAACATATGTTCCTTCCGAGTTAAGTTTTATATTATGTCCATAAACCCCAAGCTCTGATACCAACTGTGACGCCCCACCTCTATGCTCATAATAACAAAGAGTATTAAAAGGAATACTGTCTATTATTACGAAGAATAAGGCTGGATAGGAGCGACCATCCGTAATTGGCCTTACACTAATATTGGTTATCTCGATAGGAGTGGTACATACTTTTTATTTTTCTTCTATTATTTATTTACTCCCATCGACACACCCAAATATCAGTATAAAACAAACTACGATAGTTCATAATAGTTTAGGACATTAGATATAACAATAACACAGATAATATAAATGCGGAACACAGATAAAAACAAAAGTCTCATATATATATATATCTGATGTCAGTTAATACATAGTTGACACGATACATATGATACAACTACAACTGTCGACTCTAGAAGTTATATATACAAGTACATTATCGACTAACATACATGAATACATATCGTTCTATACAATGACACGACTGCTACAAAATGACACTGATAACTTCAGAAGGTGTGAAAAGTCTTCAAATCCTGAACAGCAACTTAAAGTAGAAAATCTACGACCTGAAATAACTCGGGTCTGACCCGAGTATTACATTCAAAAGAAAATAATACACGGGTCAGTCTAATTCAAACCAGTTTATTAGTGCATATAGGCAGTAATAATTTAAATAGACGACAGTCACAATAATTCCCGTCTATCCGATTCTTTAAACAAAGAAACCGGATAACGGTCAATATAACACTTAACAGTGTTTAACAAAAATCAGCAGGTTTAAATCATCAACAGAGATAAATAAACAATTTATCAAATCGACTAAAACAATTTAAAGCCATTGAAATTGTCACTTTGAAACCATCAAAACTCGATTGGCTGCCGTACACGCACGCGTGTACGGCCTCGCCAATACAGCATAAAAGATCAATGCATCAAAAGCAAAAGAAAATCAAATCAAAACTGTCGAGTTTGGGTGGGTGCAGTGCACGTACGCGTGCACCGCCTCGCCACCATCGCAAGAAATACGCAAAAGCTCAGTGGAAGTCACAGGTGATCACCAGGTCAAACCCCGAAGTGCCGGATTCAACACCAGTGAATTCAGAAACAAATCCCAACAAGGGGAAAACTGCGAAACACATGCGACTGTAGACATAAACGAATACACAGCAACCACCACGATGAAACTGCAGTGGCAAACGGTTGTAAAGACCAGGGCAGACTGCAACTACAAAGAAGACAGTAGCAGCAAGTGAAACAAGTTCGACCAATATCAAAGAGCATGTGCAAGAGGCAACAAAGCTCAAACTAGCAACTGCAGCAAGACTAAATGGAGAAACAAAGCCATCAAGAGGCAACTGCAGTGGCAACACAGCAGTTTGAAACTGCGCCTTCAACTCAGACTCGAGTGGGGCAAGAAACAAATATATATATACACCATGCAGAAGTGTACACAGGGTCTACAGGGAATTACGGTGGCAACTGCAAATGACTAGGCCAGCTACTTCAAGGGCTGAATAAATAACCAAGGAATAACAACATACATGAATACAATGGAACAAGGTAGAAACTACTCCAGACAGGGATGGACAAGGTGATAATACAAATGCAAGCAATCAAGTCAGAACTCAAGTCGAAGTCACGAGCAATTGAACAAGTCAGAACCAACATTAGCAAGTTCAACGAACACACTGGCCGGAGTATATTTACAGCATAGTGGCATGATCGAACAAAGTCAAAAGTGCAACAGAGACTGGTAAAAGCTCAAAGGCATTTGCATACTCAAGTGTAATACAACCACAAAAATACTCAAGTGTAAATGCGAAATGGACTTGACAGTACACAGGGATACTGTCTTGAGGTAAATAACCTCAACAACTTATAAAGCATGGTAAAGAACACATATACTAAACAAGTTTGCAAACTGTCTCAATTGGGCGAGACAGCTACACTAAATGACTTAGCTCGAAAATACTCCAACTACAATTTTACAGTGCCAAAATGAATGCATATATAGATGCCAAAATTCTTATGAAGCCGAAAATAAACAAAGTATCGAGGAAACTTCAACTACATCAAACACATAAGTCGATCGTGCAAGCAGTGACAAGATCGGGGATGTCGACTCCAATACATCAATCGTGAACTTGAAGGTATTATCGAGTTAATGTCAAAGTCCAACGAAGACAAGTTCGAAATCAATTTCAGAGACGAAGCCACAGAAAACAGTAAGCACAAATAAGGCCGGGCAAAATCTAACAAGACATAAGTGCCAGAACCACGCAACAGTAAGAAAATCAACATCTTCAAACGAATTCGAATGTAACAGTTTTACAACATTTCCCAATCTTATAACGAAATCAAAGCAAGGTATAACCATTCAAATTTTTGTGGCCGAAGCCGACAAATTCAAAGAACCAGATCAAAGGCAGAACTATGTATCACTGAAAGGTCGAATGTTCTCAAACCAAGACCGTGGCCATCGCGACATTAAAACAAAGAACAAAAATCAGAGAGGGCATCAATTGACATTATTACAACAATGGCGATGGCTGACAAAATACAAAGTCATGAAATTGCATTCATATAATCTCGTGACGGAAATTAGTGGGGGTTCACGAGATGAAGCGATGCCGTAATAACCAGAAACAAGAAAACGATTATCTCAAAACAAACGAACACAACAAATTAGCTTCAATTGGCCAAACAAAACGAATCGACACACAACCAATTGAAAACGAACGAAAATCACAAAATTAAACTCAACCAAAATACGCTTGAACTAGATGTGAGTGACGATCGAAATCACTCACCTTAGTTACGGTCGAGACAGCCGAGCCATGCGAAGAGACGAAGCATTTTGGGGAAGACGAACAAATTAGCAGCCACTACCCGATTTCTACGATACCCTAGTTGGAGGAGACGAGGCCGCCATTTAATTTCTTTGCTCTCGTTTGTTTTAGGGCTTGTGAACGAAAAATGAAAAGAAATGGGAACGGGTCGAATTTTTAAGAGAAGGGAATGTAGTGAATGTTATCACGACAACTAAAATGACTAAGGGCTGGGATAAGTTTTTGAACGCCCACTTAACAACAAATAAATTTTCAAAGAATTTCATTTTGATTAAAAACTCTAATTAGCAATTAACAACACTATTAATCGTCTAATGACGATAATAAAAAAAATTGCGAAATCTCGGGTTGTTACAAATTTATTTTTAACATAACCCATCAATTTCAAATTTAAAGTTATTTATTTTTAACTTTTATCAATTATCTATATTTTTATATTTATCTTTAAACCATTTATATTAAGATTTAAATTCAATTATCAATATATATATATATACATATATATTCAAATTATTATTAAACCATTTACTTGAAATTTAAATGACCCTGAAATCGGCCTTCGAAAATCGGCACCCGTACTTCACTTGTACTCAAAATGCCGTAGATCCAAACGCCGAATCTGGTTCACCAGAGCTTATAACACCATTAAGTATAACAACACAGCGGAATAAAGAAATCAACGATATCATATACAATCCAACGAATACAATATCCAGAATGATATACAACATTGATATCAATATGATACAACAATATCAAAGATAAATAATGATACAGCGGAAATAACAGAACAGAAGAGATCACTCCAAATGATCTACAAAAGAGAATGACTCCAACAACTCCAATGTCAAGCTCGAACCACCATCACGATGCACAAAGATAGCAAGTGCAGTCCTGAACTCCAAGAACTGAACCAGCTCCAGATAATCCACTAAACCTGAATATCTGAGAAACCCAACTCTAGACTGCCCGTGTGGAAAATTGTGGGCACCCAGAGTTTAGGAAGGGAATAATAAACTCCAGATTAGTCATGGGACTGCTGTGAGCAACAAAAACAGTTTATCTTTAAACAAACACAAAAGGCTTTTAAACATTGAAATCCGCAATGCTTTTGGAAAATGAAACTACCATAAGGCCTCCCGCCACACACACAATGCAAACGCAAAATTGGAGGAGATTTCTCCTTATGATAGTCAAATATGCTTCCTACGCAAGGAAAACTCTTTTGATATTATTACTAGTGCATAGTGCAGAAAACATTTTGAAAATACAATATTAATCTTAGCCAGCATACAACCATTATTGTATGCCTACTATAGCTACGATGTTCAATAGCAGGTTACCGCCACATTCCATAGCAGGTAATACAACTAAAACCGTACAAGGTTCATATTAACACAAGGCCGACGCTACCTCATGCTTTAACCAAGCTGTAACTAGGTAACTAACACATGAGTCATGATCCAGAATTCATTGGATCAATGAAGGGGATAACAACACTAAATTTTTTCATAACATTGCCAATGGTAGAAAATGTAGTAATACTATTAATTCTATTATTGTTAATAATGTAGAACTAGTTGATCAAAGAGATCTTAACAAGGCATTTACAGACTATTATAAAGATATTTTTGGTAAAAGAAACAATCATAGAATTAATGTTAATTGGAAAGATCTGTATCCATCTGATTCTATAGACTTATCAGAGTTAGATAATCCATTTTCCGAAGTTGAAATTAAAAAAGCTATTAATGACTTACCAAGTGATAAATCCCCGGGTCCTGATGGGTTTCCAATCTTATTTTATAAAACTTTTTGGGATATTTTAAAATTAGATTTAGTCAATATATTTAATGACTTTTATAATTGTAATTTAGAATCAGGGAGATTCAATTACGCAAATGTTATTTTATTACATAAAAAAGTAGGAACCAAATTTTTAAAAGACTTTAGACCTATATCTTTAATTAATAGTTCACTTAAGATCATTTCTAAAGTTCTAGCCAACAGACTTAGTACTAGGATGAATGAATTAGTGGATTGTTGTCAATCAGCCTTCATCAAAGGAAGAAATATCACTGAAGGAGTGGCAGCTGTTCAAGAATTTATTAACCACTTTTGTAAGAATAACATTAATTGTGCAATTTTAAAACTTGATTTTGCTAAAGCATTTGATTCGGTAGATTGGGATTTTTTAGTTGACATTTTTCATGCTAGAGGTTTTAGTATTAGATGGATTAATTGGATTAAAAATTTGCTTAGAACTGGAAACTCTAGTATTATGGTTAATGGTATTTTAGGAAATAAGATTCAATCTAAGAGAGGATTAAGACAAGGGGACCCTTTATCGCCTTTATTATTTAATTTAGCTGCAGATGTTTTTGCGAAGATTATTAAAAGAGTTGTGGATAAGGGCATCCTTGGAAATGTTGGTAATGACTTTACACGCAATGGTATTTCGGTTCTCCAATTCGCCGATGATACCTTGTTATTTTCCTCTCATTTACCTAGACACATCATTACCTTAAAGTTTATTTTATACAGTTTTGAACTTTTATCAGGATTAAAAATTAATTTTGACAAAAGTTCAGTTTTAGTTTTAAATGACTTAGATAAGGTTGAAAACTTAGTTGCTAACACTTTAAATTGCAAAACTATGAAATTTCCTTTTGACTATTTAGGATTTGTGATTAGACCCACCAAACTTAAACATAAGGATTGGCTTATTATCATTGATAAAATCAAAAATAAGATCTCTAATTGGAATAGTAGATTTTTATCTAGGGCAGGTAGATTAGTCTTAATTAATTCGGTTTTATCAGCCATACCGATATACTGGATGTCCATGCATCTATTTCCAGATTGGGTCATTGATAAAATTGATAAAATCAGAAGAGATTTCTTATGGAGTGGGGAAAATCCTAATAATAGTATAAAATGTTTAATTAATTGGGATATGATGTGTAAAGCTAAAAAGGAAGGTGGGTTAGGTGTTATTAACTTGCGTAATATGAACTTGGCCTTACTAGGTAAATGGCTTTGGAAGTTTAGAGACGTACATGATAATAACACTTGGAAAGAGATCATTTCTAAAAATTATTATAATGGGAATAGCAACTTATTTGCTTCCCCAATTACTCATAATATTTCTATTTTTTGGAAAAATATTATGAAATGCCATGAGATTTTTAACTTAGGTATTAATATAATTGTTCATTCTGGTAATGGTACTTCTTTTTGGCATGATCGATGGATTTCGGTTTTACCTCTCAAATTGGAATTTAAAGAGCTTTATGAAATTTGTAATTTTAAGTTTGCTTTAGTTAGAGATGTTTATTCATCTGAGGAAGAACCTCCTTGGAATTTTGGTTTTAATAGTATTTTAATTGGTTCTACTCTTAGGCAGCTTAATCTTCTTTATGCTAGACTAAATCTTTATAATTTTGATAATGATAATGATATTATTAATTGGGAATGGGATAAGAGTAAGAAATATACCTCTAAGTCTTTTTATAGATTTATTAATTTTTCAGGTACTTTAAATAACTCATTTAGATTTATTTGGAAATCTAATGCTCCTTCTAAATCTAAAATTCACATGTGGTTAATTATGCATAGAAAACTTAATACAATAGAACTTTTAAAAAGAAAAAACATTCAAATTGATAATAATTGTTTTTTTTGCAGCTTGCATCTTGAAGATACCACGCATATATACTTTGATTGTTTGGATACTTATTACATCCTAAATAATACTCTTAAATTTTTTAATTTTAACATAATAACTAAAATCTCGAATTGTGATTTTTACTGGAATGACTTTAGATTTAGGTTCAAAAAACATATTAGGTTCTTACTTGATTCTTTATTTATTATTATTAGTTGGTATATTTGGTTTGAAAGAAATCAAAGAATTTTTAATAATAGTAGTAGTCATTTTAATAAATTGATTTTATCAATTTCTTCATTTTGTTTTAATTGGATTTCTAATCCCAAATATAAATTAGCTAAAATTAATCAGTTTAATGGATATCTTAATAAGGTTAGATATAATATTAATTCTTTCAAAAATAATAATATATTCAATGTTAGTAATAATAGTATTAGTATTTTTTCAAATTTATATGATGACCCAACTAATAATTATAATGTACTCATGATTGAAAGTACATAATAATTTTATTTTCTACTCTGTTTTTTCTCTCGGTTATTTGTCTTTTTTGTACTTGTTTATAAGAGTTCTTTTTTCTTTAGTTATGGTTTTAATAGTCCTATTTTGTTTCTATTGTCTTTCTTCTTTATACATATATATGTATATTAATTATTAAAATATACATATATATGTATCATTCTAATTCTTTTTCTCAGTTTTCTTCCAGGCTCAGGTATGAGCCATTGGGGGTTAGTCTTTTATTGCAGGTTTTCATGTCTTCGGTTTGCTGCCTTTCAGATTATAGTGATTCCTTCATTGCAGAGTCTTCCCATTAGGATTCCTTATGGTTCTAGCATAGAGTGACTTCAGTGCGGACCTTCCAGTCTACATCACATTCATCACATTCATTTTCTCTTCAGATTAGTTGGCTATCCAGTCCTCTTGATCCAGATGCATTATGCTTCCTTATTTCTGGTTTTCTCTTTAGTATTTTATGTAACAACCCGTAAATTCGTAGCAATTAATTATCGCCACTAGGTGATTAAATCGTTCGTAAATTTTTATTGAAATTAAAAAAAAAATCAATTTGAAATTCTTTTATAAAAATGGTTAAAAGTATTCGGGCTTTAAATAAATATACCTTTCTATTTTATAGTGGCCCATTTGTTTCGATGAAGAGATGATACCAGTACCGTTCTTTATCTGGCATTCATTCGAACCCGTTCCCCCCTTTTATCATTTTCATAACCCTAATTAAAACAAACGAGCGAAACAAATGGCGGCTTCGTCCTCCTTCCTCTTCGTTCAATAATTAGGGCTTTTCAAAATGAGGGGCGTCGACTTCAAAGCTCGTTCAATCATCAGCAGCTAGAGCTTTGCTGCCGATTTCTGGTGCTCGCTCGAAAACTAGGGCTTCGGCAATCGGCTTCTTCAATTCGTTCGTGTTCGACTTCGATGGTCTCTGCTTCGTTGGCAAAGGTGAGTGAACTATCACTCACATCTAGCTTATTCTCACTACTGTGCTAGGTCGTTTGATTCCGTTTTGGTGTCGATGGGTTTTTTCTGTTTTGGTTTGAATTCTATTTGACATCGCAATTGATAATTTTTGCTGTGAAAATTTTGAGATACCGGTTTTGATTCTCTGAGAGCTTGGGTTCTGTGAATTTTGTTGGTTTCGGCCATCACCTTAGCTTTGACATTGAATGGATTTTTATGGTGACTGTGGCATGTCCGATAATTCCTTTTTGGCTTCGACTTTCCTGTGATGATGTTGATTTACCTTGGCCAGTTATTTGAGTTTGTTCTTATGACTTGTTTAAAATTTGCATTGCTTGATTGATTCAGTTTTCAGGTGATATGGCTTTGACTTGTTAAAAATCTGATTTTTAAATCATTGATTTCTGAACTTGAACTGTGCTTTTAATTGCTACTCATCCTTGTTCTGGTGTGAGTGTTCCCTGATAATTTCCTTGGAGCATTTAGATTTTTGTATTTTGTTGCTCTGCCTAAAAGGTATGTGTGAACATCATGTCGGTCCTTGCCGATATGTACACCCTTTTGTTTGGTATTGGTTCACTTTGACCTGATGTGTAGCATGAGTTATTAGCTTGTATTTCTTTGTCTTTGTACTGGTAGTACATGGTTCAGGTTGCATAGCATGTTGAATATCATCATTCAGTCTTCATTTGTCTATGCTTCTGTTGTCACTGACTTGAGTTCGAGCCTCTGGTTTGACTGCCTTGTTCAAAACTGATACATTCATTTTTCGTATTGTATTCATTGTATAGCTGTTTGGTCCCTTTGCTATGTAGGTGACATTTGTTTGTGGTCCCTGATCACTGTCTATGGTTGCCATAGCTTGATCCACTCACCTGTTGTTGTATTTAACTGTTCCCTGGTAGTTGCACCATTTGACCTGATTGTTTGATATATTCTGAGCATTCGAGTTTTGTTTGTGATGTTGGCACTTCACTGTGTCACTGTCCATGTTCGTTTGTGACAAACTTGAATCTGCATCCATGTTCTTCATTGATGTTGTGGTGGTGAGCTTTTGTAGTTGCTTGTGTTCTGGTTTTAGTTGTTATGAGTTGCATTCATTCCTCTGCATTCATTGTTGTCCAGCCTGGTTTCACTGCTTTGACATGTTTCTGTCTTGAACTTGGTGTTGTCTTAACTACTGTGGCACTTGAGTTGCATTTGCAGTAGTTCTGTATTGACTTGTCTGTCCTGTGATTGCCACTGTCACTTGATCGTGCTGTGACCTTGTGACTTGGTTCACTTTGTCACTGCATATCTATATATGCTTGACCTATTTCTTTTAGTTGTACTGTCCTATGTTGTCACTCCTTGTCTCTGGTCTGCATCCACTTTGGTCTGATGTTACTAGCTTCCATCTCTGATCAGTTGCACCATTGTTTACATGGGTTGATTCATGAATTGCTTCCCTGAAATTTGCAGATTTTATTTCGTACATCTATGCTATAACTGATTTGATGTTTGATAACAACTGTTTAGTTGTCATCGTGTATATTTTTGAAGCTGCACTGTTCTGTTTCACAGTTGCATGATTATATGCCTTTCTTTGGTATGTTAACCTTTGGGTTGTAAATTCTGATTCATTTTAGTTGCAGTAGAGTTGAGTCACGATTGTTGTGACTTGACCTCTGTAGTTTCGTTTTGATGATTTACATTTTGGTGATGTGATGATTTTATATTCTGTTGTGGCAAGGCAGTACACGCGTGCGTGTACTGCAGCCACACAGTTTTAACATTTTAATGTGGCGAGGCAGTACACGCGTGAGTGTACTGCAGCCCAATCAGATTTGACAATTTAAATTGTTATTTCAATTGTTTGAATTAATTTGGTTTAATTTGACGATTCTGTTGTTAATTGTCGTCGTTGGCAATTCGGATGTTTTCCAAATTATCTTTATTGATAATCATTTCATCTATCTTTGTTGATATTTCGAATCTACTGATTTGTTGTTTAACACTGTTTAGTGTTATATCTTCCGTTATCCGACTCTCTTATTGAGAGGTTGGATATACGAGATTTCGGTTGCTGTCGTCTATTTGATATTGATTATTATTGCTTCTGTGCATTAATAACTGAGTTTGAATTAGACTGACCCGTGTATTATTTTCTTTTGAATCTAATACTCGGGTCAGACCCGAGTTGTTTCAGGTTGTAGATTTCCTGCTTTGAGTTGCTGTTTGGGATATGAAGACTTTTTCTATCTTCCAAAGTAGTCTTCGTCGTTTTGTAGAAGTCATGTCATTGTATAGGATGATATGTATTCATGTATATTAGTTGATAATGTACTTGTATATATAACTTCCAAAGTCGACAGTTGTAGTTGTATCATATGTATCGTGTCAAATGTATTATAACTGACATCAGTTATTATATATATGAGACTTTTTGTTCCATCTGTGTTCCGCATTTATGTTATCTGTGTTATTTTTATATCTATTGTCCTAAACTATTATAGCCACTGTGTAGTAGCTTTGAGTTTGCATCGGTATGTCGGATTTCCTCCTGAAATAAAAATGCATGTTACTCTATCTGACATATCAGTGCTCGCACAAAGCAATTACACGGATGGTCGCTCCTCAACAGCCTTATTCTCCGTGCTAGTTGACAGCACTACACCGTAGTGTTCTTGGCTAGCGTGGGTATAGAGGTGGGGCGTCACAGCTTGGTATTAGAGCCTGGGGTTTAGGACAATTATAAAACATAACTTAGATGGAGCATGTGTTACAACTATTTGTCGATGTTTTATCTCTCATCTTTGCCTATGTTTGATTTTGATTTCGTGAAAGTATTTTTGGCTTCTGCCTCCGTTTGCTTTACGAACTCAAGTTGGGTTTTTGATGATGAGGATTTTGTTCTTGTGTTTTCGGCTTTGAATTGATTTAGCTGATGTTGATTTTGTTCAAATCTCAGCAAGTTTGAACTTGATAACTTGTGTTTTCCTCGGTTTGATTTCCATTCGACTTCGGTCACTTTGTTTTTGTGAAATTGCTAATTTCTTGATTTCCAAGACTCTGATTTTGTTTGCCGTTGGATTCTTTGATGATATTGATTCATTTTGTACTCGACAGTGACCATTAATTGTTGACTTCGACATTGACTTGACTCTTATTTTTGTTGAAGTCATTTATGCATTTATGCTTGTTTTGCTTTGTTTTTCCAATTGATAATCGATTCTTCTTTTCCAATTAGTTGTTATCACCTTTATTGATATTGATAACTTCTACTTCAGGAATTTTTGGGTATTCCTACTTTGATGAATTTGGAATCGAATTCTTTGGATTTTATTCACGTCTTCGAATGTGAATTTTAGTGAATTGATTTGTTTCCTAATTGAATCGATTCTTGATCATTTCCCCGATTTGTTGCTATCGTTTATTAGCAACTTTAATGACATTTTCTTCAAGATTTTTGTGAGCATACTTTTAGATGGATTCGGTATCGATTTCTTTGGATTCTATTCACATCTTTGTATGTGAATTCTTGTGATTGATTGTTTCTACAATCATTTTTGTGGTTTGTCACTTTAAAAATATAAAGGTTTTCTATACTAGTAGTAAATATTAAAATCCTTTTTCTCCAAACGATTTCAAAACTATTTTACTACAAAGCTCTTCTTCTTAAACCGTTTTCCAATCTATTAGTATATACAAGCCTTTATTTCACTCGTATGAGAAATTGAATTAAACGGCCTAGTAAAACAAGTGGTATGAAATGCTTGCGTTTACTTCGTCGGTTAACTCCTGGACTTGTTCGATTGAACCTTTTGTGACAATTTTCTAGTGAAGATTTACAGTTTGTTCGTAAATATTTGAGTTAAGCTAGTGGTTATGGGACATGAAGCTAAACTCTTATATTCACTAACTTAATGTAATTGACACTTATTAATGATCATGACGATCATTTTTGTGATTTGATTTAGGCTAGCAATTGTGCGATGCCTCTTTGTCTGCGAGGGAGACTATACCCCGTTTATGTGATGTTTCGCAATCACATATGTAGGGTAGCACCCTACGGTATTCGGGCCATTCCTGTGTGAAAATTTAATGGATAGCTTCCATGAGATAGCTTCTCGTCATGTGTTTTACGCGTAGGTGAGTTTTCATGCTCCCATTCATGTGTTAGGCCTCCCCCCTATTTATGTGTTTTCTGGATTTCTTGTGTGATTTCTGGAATTTGTGCTTCACCAATTTTCATGATTTTCATTGATATGATATCAGTTTTTGTGCATTGGTGAATTCATGTGTTATTAACTTGTTATGAATAAAAGTTTAGGGTATGATACCCTATTTTATCTTTGAAAAGATTCATGTGATACCGGTCGGTGAGTTTTCATGCTCCCATTTTGTGATAGGCCTTTCCCCCTTTTTATAATTTAGACTAGCGATTGAGCGATGTCTCTTTGTCTGCGAGGGAGACTATACCCCGTTTATGTGATGTTTCGCCATCACATATGTAGGGTAGCACCCTACGGTCTTCGGGCCATTCCTGTGTGAAAATTTAATGGATAACTTCCATGAGATAGCTTCTCGTTCTTGTGATATCGGTGTTTTGGAGTTTACCTACTCCCGTTTTGTGATAGGCCTCCCACTCTTTGTGATTTCTGGTTTTCGTATGTCGATTTCTAGAATTTGTGTTTTCTGGATTTCTTGTGATGATTTCTGGAATTTTGTGCTTCACCAATTTTCATGATTTTCAGTGATATGATATCCGTTTTTGTGCATTGGTGAATTCATGTGTTATTGACTTGTTATGAATACAAGTTTAGGGTATGACATCCCTTTCTATCTTTGAGAAGATTCTTGTAACATTTTTGATGAATGAAAATTCATTGGTATTATATTTTGATGCTAGTTATTTTGATGAGATTTTGACGTGTTAACTTCATTAACCGTCAATTTTTGAAATGGATTTACAAGCGGTTCTCCCGCAATGCTGATTTTGTTATCCGTTTTTACTGTACTTTGAGAAGTGCAACTTCCTTATCAAAGTTTCTACTGATATTGCTAATTTAATCACGTGTTTTCAAAATTCTTTATTTTTAAAAGTTGTTTCAAAAATATAAATTAAAAATTGTTTTCAAAATTTTTATAGTTTACATTTTCAAAAGAACGAGGAAGCGATCTAAACGTTTCAGCAAAATCGAGGACTATGACCCCTTTCTTTTACTGATTCGTTTAATTCCGGACTTGTCCGTTTGAGAATGTGAAATGTTATTTTTTTAAAAACACACAATTTTGCACTTTCAAGGAAACGATAAGGAGATTTAAACGATTTAGCAAAAGTACGGAGTATGGAACCATACTTTTACTACTTCGATTAATTCCGGACTCGTTAATTGAATATTTATGATTTCTGATTATCGTTTTTGATAATCGGATATTTGTGATTTCTGATTATCGTTTTTGATAATCAGATATTTGTGAGATTTGATTATCATTTGTGATAATTAAATATTTTTCGATTTGATTAATCGAATATTTGTGATTTCTGATTATCGTTTTTGATAATCAGATATTTGTGAAATTTGATTATCATTTGTGATAATTAAATATTTTTTTTCGATTTAATTATCGTTTGAGATAATTAGATATTTGATTTGTCTTCTGATTATCGTTTGAGATAATTAGATATTTGATTTGTCTTTTGATTATCGTTTGAGATAATTAGATATTTGATTTTTTTTCTGATTATCGTTTGAGATAATTAGATATTTGGTTTGTTTTCTGATTATCGTTTGAGATAATTAGATATTTGATTTGTTTTCTGATTATCGTTTGAGGTAATTAGATATTTGATTTGTTTTCTGATTATCGTTTGAGATAATTAGATATTTGATTTGTTTTCTGATTATCGTTTGAGATAATTAGATATTTGATTTGTTTTCTGATTATCGTTTGAGATAATTAGATATTTGATTTGTTTTCTGATTATCGTTTGAGATAATTAGATATTTGATTTGTCTTCTGATTATCGTTTGAGATAACTAGATATTTGATTTGTTTTCTGATTATCATTTGGGATAATTAGATATTTGATTTGTCTTCTGATTATCGTTTGAGAAAAGTAAATATTTGCGATAAGAAAATTCGATTATCGTTTTTTTTATGATTGAATATTTGCGATTTTGAGATGTGAGCTTTGTCTTTTTCTCTGGCGATTCAGGTGAGTAATTTGATTTACTCACATTCAATTCGTGCTCAGGATGTGATTTCTTCTCTGTTTTCCTTTCCTTTTAATTGTTGGAACTCGATTGTTCTCGCTTTTGTTAGTCGATGATGATGTTTGGGGTTGTTTATATAGTCGTCTGATTTGGATTCCTTGATCCCCACGATGTTGATTCTTTTGATTTGAAGCAGTCGAACCTTTTGATTTTATTTCTAATACTTCCCCTGCTGACATTTGCTTTGCTTATGCATTCGACATTGCCATGCTCTTTTGGTTGTTACCTTTTATCCATTTATTCCTTATGATTGCGAGGATGCAATTTCTTTAAGGAGGGGAGTCTGTAACAACCCGCAAATTCGTAGCAATTAATTATCGCCACTAGGTGATTAAATCGTTCGTAAATTTTTATTGAAATTAAAAAAAATATCAATTTGAAATTCTTTTATAAAAATGGTTAAAAGTATTCGGGCTTTAAATAAATATACCTTTCTATTTTATAGTGGCCCATTGTTTCGATGAAGAGATGATACCAGTACCGTTCTTTATCTGGCATTCATTCGAACCCGTTCCCCCCTTTTATCATTTTCATAACCCTAATTAAAACAAACGAGCGAAACAAATGGCGGCTTCGTCCTCCTTCCTCTTCGTTCAATAATTAGGGCTTTTCAAAATGAGGGGCGTCGACTTCAAAGCTCGTTCAATCATCAACAGCTAGAGCTTTGTTGCCGATTTCTGGTGCTCGCTCGAAAACTAGGGCTTCGGCAATCGGCTTCTTCAATTCGTTCGTGTTCGACTTCGATGGTCTCTGCTTCGTTGGCAAAGGTGAGTGAACTATCACTCACATCTAGCTTATTCTCACTACTGTGCTAGGTCGTTTGATTCCATTTTGGTGTCAATGGGTTTTGTCTGTTTTGGTTTGAATTCTATTTGACATCGCAATTGATAATTTTTGCTGTGAAAATTTTGAGATACCGGTTTTGATTCTCTAAGAGCTTGGGTTCTATGAATTTTGTTGGTTTCGGCCATCACCTTAGCTTTGACATTGAATGGATTTTTATGGTGACTGTGGCATGTCCGATAATTCCTTTTTGGCTTCGACTTTCCTGTGATGATGTTGATTTACCTTGGCCAGTGATTTGAGTTTGTTCTTATGACTTGTTTAAAATTTGCATTGCTTGATTGATTCAGTTTTCAGGTGATATGGCTTTGACTTGTTAAAAATCTGATTTTTAAATCATTGATTTCTGAACTTGAACTGTGCTTTTAATTGCTACTCATCCTTGTTCTGGTGTGAGTGTTCCCTGATAATTTCCTTGGAGCATGTAGATTTTTGTATTTTGTTGCTCTGCCTAAAAGGTATGTGTGAACATCATGCCTGTCCTTGCCGATATGTACACCCTTTTGTTTGGTATTGGTTCACTTTGACCTGATGTGTAGCATGAGTTATTAGCTTGTATTTCTTTGTCTTTGTACTGGTAGTACATGGTTCGGGTTGCATAGCATGTTGAATATCATCATTCAGTCTTCATTTGTCTATGCTTCTATTGTCACTGACTTGAGTTCGAGCCTCTGGTTTGACTGCCTTGTTCAAAACTGATACATTCATTTTTCGTATTGTATTCATTGTATAGCTGTTTGGTCCCTTTGCTATGTAGGTGACATTTGTTTGTGGTCCCTGATCACTGTCTATGGTTGCCATAGATTGATCCACTCACCTGTTGTTGTATTTAACTGTTCCCTGGTAGTTTCACCATTTAACCTGATTGTTTGATATATTCTGAGCATTCGAGTTTGTTTGTGATGTTGGCACTTCACTGTGTCACTGTCCATGTTCGTTTGTGACAGTCTTGAATCTGCATCCATGTTCTTCATTGATGTTGTGGTGGTGAGCTTTTGTAGTTGCTTGTGTTCTGGTTTTAGTTGTCATCAGTTGCATTCATTCCTCTGCATTCATTGTTGTCCAGCCTGGTTTCACTGCTTTGACTTGTTTCTGGCTTGAACTTGGTGTTGTCTTAACTACTATGGCACTTGAGTTGCATTTGCAGTAGTTCTGTATTGACTTGTCTGTCCTGTGATTGCCACTGTCACTTGATCTTGCTGTGACCTTGTGACTTGGTTCACTTTGTCACTGCATATCTATATATGCTTGACCTATTTCTTTTAGTTGTACTGTCCTATGTTGTCACTCCTTGTCTCTGGTCTGCATCCACTTTGGTCTGATGTTACTAGCTTCCATCTCTGATTAGTTGCACCATTGTTTACATGGGTTGATTCATGAATTGCTTCCCTGAAATTTGCAGATTTTATTTCGTACATCTATGCTATAACTGATTTGATGTTTGATAACAACTGTTTAGTTGTCATCGTGTATATTTTTGAAGCTGCACTGTTCTGTTTCACAGTTGCATGATTATATGCCTTTCTTTGGTATGTTAACCTTTGGGTTGTAAATTCTGATTCATTTTAGTTGCAGTAGAGTTGAGTCACGATTGTTGTGACTTGACCTTTGTAGTTTCGTTTTGATGATTTACATTTTGGTGATGTGATGATTTTATATTCTGTTGTGGCAAGGCAGTACACGCGTGCGTGTACTGCAGCCACACAGTTTTAACATTTTAATGTGGCGAGGCAGTACACGCGTGAGTGTACTGCAGCCCAATCAGATTTGACAATTTAAATTGTTATTTCAATTGTTTGAATTAATTTGGTTTAATTTGACGATTCTGTTGTTAATTGCCGTCGTTGGCAATTCGGATGTTTTCCAAATTATCTTTATTGATAATCATTTCATCTATCTTTGTTGATATTTCGAATCTACTGATTTGTTGTTTAACACTGTTTAGTGTTATATCTTCCGTTATCCGACTCTCTTATTGAGAGGTTGGATATACGAGATTTCGGTTGCTGTCGTCTATTTGATATTGATTATTATTGCTTCTGTGCATTAATAACTGAGTTTGAATTAGACTGACCCGTGTATTATTTTCTTTTGAATCTAATACTCGGGTTAGACCCGAGTTGTTTCAGGTTGTAGATTTCCTGCTTTGAGTTGCTGTTCGGGATATGAAGACTTTTTATATCTTCTGAAGTAGTCTTCGTCGTTTTGTAGAAGTCGTGTCATTGTATAGGATGATATGTATTCATGTATATTAGTTGATAATGTACTTGTATATATAACTTCCAGAGTCGACAGTTGTAGTTGTATCATATGTATCGTGTCAAATGTATTGTAACTGACATCAGTTATTATATATATGAGACTTTTTGTTCCATCTGTGTTCCGCATTTATGTTATCTATGTTATTTTTATATCTATTGTCCTAAACTATTATAGCCACTGTGTAGTAGCTTTGAGTTTGCATCGGTATGTCGGATTTTCTCCTGAAATAAAAATGCATGTTACTCTATCTGACATATCGGTGCTCGCACAAAGCAATTACACGGATGGTCGCTCCTCAACAGCCTTATTCTCCGTGCTAGTTAACAGCACTACACCGTAGTGTTCTTGGCTAGCGTGGGTATAGAGGTGGGGCGTCACATTTTAGGTACTTCTAATACTTTGATATCGAGGGGTGGCCATGCCGGAACTTGATATCAAGGTGCGATGGGTGGTGGCTTTGCCGGAACTCATCTTAGGGGTATCTAAGTTTTCTGTTTCTAGCAGTTAGTTTTTTTGTTACCTACCAGGCATGTTGGCAGCACCTTATCATTGTTTTATATATAGTTGTATGTGTGCTCTCCTTTATTTATAAAGGATCACACATTTTTCTCAAAAAAAAACTAACACATGAGTCATGTCATCCCCCGATCGTCACCGACCTTTATCCGAGACGTCTCGATCATAAAGCAACATCACACAGTAATAAATAAAGTGTGTCCACATGTGTAAGTATTTGGGCTCCATACCATGATACCACCTTTTATCCAGAAGGAAATGACATACCCTAGGTGTAACGACCCAGAATTTTTGACATTTGAAATTCGAATATTTAATTGATTTTAAATATTAATAAGTGAAATTAATAAGTTGAATAATTTATTTTTCGAATATCTGGATTTAATTGGTAAATTAAATCGATAATTTTATAGTTGAAATTCCAGAAATAATTGAAATATGGATTAAACGTGAATGAAAATGATTTATAAAGTTATATTAAATCATGTGGAAGTTATAGTGATGTTATAGAACTTTTAAAATTGAATTTAAAGTAAATTTGTGGAAATTGAATATTTTAATATTTAATCGACTAGTGAAATTAGTCATTTTTGGGACAGTCTCAGAATTGGACGAAACTTGTTCCATTAGATCCGTAATAGTTTGTTATTATCGGATTTCAATTTTCATAGCAATCAGAGTTGTCGAGTGACCGTGGCAGCTTGAAACGCATTGAAATTGTTTTAATATTAATTTGACGAGTTAAAATAGTCATTTTTCAAAAAGTCTCAGATTTCGACGAAACTAATTTCATCGGATCCGTAATGTGATATTATTGTAATGTTTCAAATTTCGTGTCAATCGGATTTACGGTTTGTCCGGGCAAGCCAAAACGCATCGAAATCGGTTTAATTTAAAATCGATCGTTTTTCTCCGTAACTCGCACAGATGATCGAATTAGCTCCCAAAACATGTTCCATTGTGTTCGGAATGTGGGGTAAACCTTACGAACGCCAGGCGGCACGTGTGATTTGGAGATCGTTTGAAAAAGTCATTTTTAAATAAATTTAATATCATTTATATACATACACATATATATATATATATATATATATATATACGTTCAAAAGGAAACCCTAGGGTTTCATCTCAAAGCCAGCCGCCACCTACAAAATGAATGGCCAGAAATTTTGAAACTTCTTCCTCAATTATCTCCAAATCCATGAAGAATTAGCAAAAGTCGTCAACTACAAACTTGTAGAGGAGGTCGAGAGCTTCAAATCCATACGGAGATGATCGAAAACGGAGCAACGGATCAACGGGAAATCGAGCTCGAACCTGCTGCCTTTTTCACGTTTTTCGAGGCAAAAGATGCAGCCGAGTTTCATGCTATTCACGGTTAAGATGGAGCTCGCGAAGGCCTTCGAGATGATGGGTCCTGATCGTTTTGGAAGTCGACGAGGTGGTCGTGAAAATTGCAGAAAGAAGGACAGCCGTGGGTTTTTATCACGTACGTGATTTTCAGATGGGGAAGAAGGTAAAAACGAACGGTGAGGATGCTAGGGTTTGGAAGCAACGGCCAGATGATTGCAAAGGCTTAAAATTGTAAAATAAAATTGTAAATATTTATAATATAAATTTGTATTAACTTTAAACTATCATAACTTCTTCATACGAGGTCCGTTTTGGATGAAAGTTTTTGCGTTGGAATCGTATGGACGAGCACTACGCAATGGAGCTGATTTGGAGTTGATTGGATTCAGTGAAAATTTCGGGTAAAATTAAACGTCTATTTAATTTTATTGGAAATAAAACGCTGGAACGGAATTGAAAGCAAAGGTGAGAACTCCTCACTCAATCGAATGTTTTGTTTCGATTTAAAATTTTAAATAGTTAGATTTAAAATTGCTTGATTGTGTAGATTGAATGATGATTGCTATTTATTGTGATAAATAGACATTATACGCCGTTATTAAGCGGATGTTATTTATTAAAAACATATACCGCGATAATTTCACATTGAAGTGGAATTGGTATTATATATGTATATAGCAATATATATATATATATATATATATATTGGAATATGTATATATTGGAGTTGATTTCCCGCATTGTATAGCGGATGAGACCCTATTGCGCCGCATAATAGCGGATAATATTTATTAAACCCATATACCGTGATAATTTCACATTAAAGTGAAATTGGTATTGTGCTAACATCTATGGATGCAGGGAAACAGGTTAGAGGGATCCGACTGGATTCCTCACCGTAGTGATTTATTTACAGATATTGTTGTATATTCTGTTATCATATGATGATATATGATGTTTGGATGCTGTGATTGACTATTTTGTGCTGTTGCATCATCGGATTCATTTTTGAAGTTTAAAAAATAACGATTTTGATTTTAAAAGGATTTTTAAGTGATTTTTGGAAAATATACGTTTTATTAAATTTTGGAATTGATTCATTTTAAATAAATAAATGTTATAATTTTTATGTTATAAAAATTAAGAATTTTGTGATATAAAACCAAAATTTGATTTTTTTTAAATCTAAGTGATGAAATTATAAAGGAGTTTTAAAGACGTTTTAAACGATAATATAAATGGATTTATAAAAGGATAGAATCTACGATTTGGGAAGTTATAAAATGAATGAATTTGTAAATAGAGAATTATAAGTAATTTGCTTATAATTTGGATTTTGGCTTGTAAATGGGATATGGACAGAATTTGTTAATAAAGTGATTTTATAACTTGAAGTTGTTATAAAAATATAAATGGAATTTATAAACGTTGTTTTATAAATCCGAAATTTGACTTATTTTGATAAGTGAATTATTATAGCTTATTAAAGGAAGTTCAATCTTGATTTTGGACAGTGGATAATCCTTTAAATAAAATGTGTAGAAATGTTGAAATTGGATAACGAAGTATATTCACGATTTTGGACAATGAATATATTATTAGATAAAATGGATATGTTTTGGAGAAATGATATTACGAAATGAAGTAATGGTTTTAAAAAGATGTATTAAAACGTGTTAAGTATCGAAAACATAGATTTCAACATTTATTGTTGAAATAGACGTTTCGAGGAATAAGGAAATGGTGGACTATAACACTGTTGTTATAGTAAATGGTTTCCGAAAGGAAATGTTTTATATAGTATTGGGATTTATATATCTATCTTAATTTTGAATCCTTATATTAGTGATTTGAGTTGTCGTAACGATGTTTTACGTAACATTCGTTTTGACTCAAATAAAATTTGTGAAAGAGAATGATTTCCTTAAAGAATGAAATATATACTTAACTGTGATTTAAGTATATCGAATATTTTCCAAATGCTGAAAATAAATAGATTTGTGAATTACCTATTATTAAATAGGTATGGAAATGTTTTTCCAATATGAAGTGAAATGTTTTGAGATTTATCTTCAAAGATAAATTGAAATGTGGAAATTGATTTGAAATTGTTTTCAAATAGTTAAAGTGTGGAAAATGATATATCTCGTAAAGATATTTTTGAAAGATAAATAATTTGGAAAATTATTTGGAATCCGATGATGCTGTGTAGACCTATTGATAGTTAAATAACCGACTATCAATAATTACCTTGAATACGTATTTGTTGTGATCTGCTTGAATTTGAATGCCACACTTATTTTTGAATAAGCGCTCACTATTCGGGTTAGCCGGGAAAGGACCTTTGTGTCGTATAACCCATTCCGAATTAGTGATACGACGATATGGATCGTATTGAAGACCGGTGGTGAAGACCGGTGGTGAAGACCGGGTGTTTGTGAAAACGATAGGATGACCTATCGATTGTCTCTGCACCGTTAGCTACGGTATAGAGATTTCCTTTGTGATGGGAAGTTTTATCGGGATTGTGAATACCCGGATTGCAAGGGCTTCTTTGGAAGTGCCTTCGGTTCTGTTCGAACCCGAAACAGACTTGTATGGTTACGTGTCTGACATTACATTTTGAGAAGTAAAGCTGATTTCTTTCAAATACATTTCTGTTGGTGGCGGAGAATTTATTCTCTTAGCTTAACACCCTTCTCTGAGACGTACGAGCTCAGAGGTTATGTAGTTGAAATTTATCAGCGATATATTCCCAATTTGGTAATGTGACATGCTGAGTGTTGCTGTGAAATGATCATTGTTTGATCATTTGCGATATGATCATTTGTTTGATCATTTATCTTTGTGATCATTACTTTGATCATTTTTTTGACCCAAAGCATAGCTTTTGTTTAAAGCGTAGCTTTGTGGACGAGACTTCGTCAGGGCCTCACAACCCGGAAATGGTCGAAACAGGAATGTTGCAGTAAGGTTATGAGGGTCGCGCCCTTTAGGGTATGTCATTTCCTTCTGGAAAGGGGTGGTATCATGGTATGGAGCTCAGATACTTACTCATGTGGACACACCTTATTTATTATGTGTGATGTGGTTACCGAGCGCTCGGATAAAGGTCCCAAAGGACCGGGGGATGACATATTCATGAGTTACCTAGTTACATGGGTAACCCGGCTTTGTTGGCAGAGAGCGGTTTGTCTCTCGGGACGTCCAGCCAGAGGCGATCCCATTCGGCAGTAGGAAAGGAAGTTCCTTAGCCTGACCATTTGTTGGAAAATCCAAAGAAACAATACGAACCTTTACTATTGCAATTGTATTACCTGCTATGGAATGTGGCGGTAACCTGCTATTGAACATAGTAGCTATAGTAGGCATAAGTGCGAAATGCCTATGCTGGCTAAGATTAATATTATACTTTCGAAATATTTTCTTCACTATGCACTAAAAATAATAAAATCAAATGATTTTGCGTAGTAAGCATGTTTGATTATCATAAGAAGAAATCTCCTCCAATTCTGCGTTTGCATTGTGTGTGTGGCGGGAGGTCTTATGGTAGTTTCATTTTCCAAAAACATTGCGGATATTTCTACTTGCTTTGTTGTTGTTTAAAGATAAACTGTTTTAGTTCTCACACCAGTCACCATGACTAACCTGGAGTTTATTGTTTCCTTCCTAAACTCTGGGTGCCCATCATTTTCCACATGGGCAGTCTAGAGTTAGGTTATCAGATCATTCTGGATTCGGGATGCTGTGGTGCTTAGTGGCGAGCTGGATGACGAGACGTACCACTTGTATATGATATTATTTATTCCGCTGTGTATTCTGTATGAGGACAAGTTTGTATAACTGCCCAGTATTGTGTTGTATATTATTGTGTAAACTCTGATGATGATGTAATGTATCAAATTATATAGTTATTTGTTTTAAAGATTATTCATTTATCTATTATATGTTATTCTGTTGCGAATGTGAGATTCTGATATTGTTTCTGTGTTCTTTTTCTTTCTTTTCCTTCTGTCTTCTTCTACCTCTTCTTTTTCTTCATAACAATTCGGTTTTCCGGCATTCGATTGCTCGACAGTTGATATAGTGAATGTATTAATGTCGATTTTCGAGCGACGAAAAATCGCAATCGTTACACTAGGGGCGCTACCCCTACAAACCTTTGCCGCAACATTCCTGTTTCGACCATTACCGGGTTGTGAGGCTCGACGAAGTCTCGTCCACCAAGCCACACTTTTTCACAAAGTCACGCTTTTTCACAAAGCAACGCTTTTTTTACAAAGCAACGCTTTGACCAACAATAATCAACAGCACTTCGTATGCCACATTACTAAATTGGGAATGTATCACTAGTAACCATCAACTACATAACCTCTGAGCTCGTACGTCTCAGAGAAGGGTGTTAAGCTAAGAGAATAAATTCTCCGCCACCAACAGAAATGTATTTGATAGAAACCAGCTTTACATCTCAAAGTGTAACGTCAGACACACATCCATACAAGTCCGTTCCGGGATCGAACGGAGCCGAAGGCACTTCCAAAGAAGCCCTTGCAATCCGGGTATTCACAATCCCGATCGTATTTCCCATCACTTAGGAAATCTCTATACCGGTGCGACTCAATGCAGAGACAATCGATAGGTCGTCCTATCGTTCTCGCAAATACCCGGTCTTCACCACCGGTCTTCAAATGCTATCCATATCGTCGTATCACTAATTCGGAATGGGTTATATGACACAAAGGTCTTTTCCCGGCTAACCCGAATAATGAGCGCAATTAAAAATCATATGGATACTGGGGTCTTAGTTAAATCACAGCTTAAAGCCCAAAACTTTTCATTCGAATGGTTAAAACAAATTACCATTTCCAATCTTTTAAACAAAAAGATTCATTTCAAAAACCTTCAATGGTTTAAACAATTTCCACACTTTTAATCTTTTAAACAAAAAGATTCAATTCACAAAGTTTACCCCGTTCACAAAGATCCATTCATGGATTTCAAAACAATTTCCATTTCAATTGGATTAACTCATTTCCAAAGATTCATTCAGTCTTTCAAAAAAATTTAATTCCATTTCAAGTTGGATTAATTCGTCCGGTCTTTGAATCAAAGACTCATTTCATAGTTTTCAAAACATTTCAATTCCATTTCAAACTTGAAACCTTTCAACACAATTTGGAAATCCTTTCTTAAAATGAAAGCTATTATTATTTGAAAACAAGTAGTTATCGTTTCGGAAAAATCCATTTACACGAGTTAAAACCCTTGAATTAAATTCAAATTCCCAAATCAATACCTTTAAAATGGTTTAACCCATATATAACTTGTACAACATCTTTAATCCCTAGTTTCAAATCATAGAATTCAATTTCAAACTTGAATTCAAATTTAAATCAAATTATTTAAATTTCAAGATATCCAAAATATCTTTAAAACTCCTTTCAAAAGCTTTTCATATAAAACCCCAATTTCCAATTTCAAAATCAATTGAAATTATAATATCAATTTCAAAAACATTGAATTTAAATCATCTGTGACTTAACCGATTTCCACGTGAAATCCATATTTGTGTGTGTAAAGGTGTAGTCCACGGGTTTCACACACAATAGTGCACAACATCAATCATCACAGATATATCGATAAGCGGTATAACCCATAACGCTTATCTTCATTCACAGATTCATAGATAAAATAAATTTATCAGTCACAAAGATTCACTATTACAATTCGATGTGGGTTTCGGATATCCAACTGGAATCCGACTCCCTGTCGCATTGAAATTAAAGTGTCGTTTACGGGTCAAGGGTTTCATATTCACATAGTAATATATCACAGAAACAGATATATATATCGCAGATAATCAATTACATTCATCCCAGATAAATAAATTACAGATCACAACACAAATTAGGGTATATCACAAAGCATCATATATCAGGGATATCAAACAATCAAGTCATCCAATAGAATCCAAATATCCATAGATAAGGTCAATTTATTATCTGATTTATTTAAATCAGATTTATTACTTATGAATAAATCACTAATCCTGGTTAATTAACATTAATTAATTTCAACCATTTTGATTAATTATTCTTTAATCATTTATTAATTAACCATTAATAATAAATTAATTAACCTTTAATTATAATTCATCAACCTTTAATTATTAAATAATTAACCTTTAATTATTTAATTCACCATTTAATTAATTATCTTTAATTAATTAATTAACCATCAATTAATCACATTGACAAATTATTCTTTAAGTAATTAAGTAAGTAACCTTAAATTAATTACCTTAATTAATTACTCTTTCATTACCTCATTAATTATCAAAACCTTAATTAGATTAAGATAAAATAATTTCCTTTATTTGATACCAAATCACATATTTAGTTTAAAACATTTAACTAGGACAGTGTTTTAAAAACTTGGTTAAGTTTTAATTCAAAACTGTTTTGATCACCAACTTCCCAGACCCGAGAATATTCCCAGTTTACTCGAGTAAACACTCGAGTGCTCTCACTAATTTTCCCGAGTCCCCTCTCTTCCTCACATACGTTCTTCTTCTTCTCCTTTTCCCTTTAGTTAAGTTTTAGTTTAACAATAGCAGTTGATAACTCACACGAACACGAACCAAAACTCGAGCCAATCCTCCTCTATCCCGTGATCCACTTCGAGACAACCATCAACCCAACACCCTGACACACAAACAACTCCGTGCACGTGCACAGATCAACTACGGCGTCGCGACTAACGACGTTACCTCGCACACATCGACGATCGACCACACGATCGATCCCGATCACCCAAACACCCAAACAAACTCGATAACGAAAACGAGGAAACTCAAGCAATTCCAGGAATTACCACTTCGCCTGAAATCACTCCGAACTCCTATCGCCGACCACCAGAGGTCGTAGAATTTTGACTTCAACCTCGCCAGACCTCCACGCCACCAATAAACTTGGTCCGAAGCCACTCGATGCGCCAGAGATGACATCGTCAATCCATTCCCGACCCCAACCCAAAATTAGGGTTTAAAACCAAATCGGCCAACCACCGATGCCACAGGTGGAGATAAACCTACTTGGCATTTTTTCCAAGTCCTCCTACATCCCGACCCTCTCCAGTGAAGACCCCGATCACCAGAAATCGTCCACTCGCCAGTTTCACCCAAAAAACACATTTCTGGTCAACACAGAAATGCTTCACCAATTCTAAACTAAAATTCGAGATTATTATCTGAAAAATCCTATTTTCCAGAGTAGATTCAAATTACATAATTGAATCAACAAATTATAATACTTGAATCTAACATATCTTTAGGATTTACTACTGTATTACTTGATTTCAAAAAAATTTCAAACCTATTTTACTTGGATAAAATTCTAAAACAAAATTTATGTTTAAACAAACGTATTATGTTTGAAATTCAATTCCTAACAATGATCAGATAGGGAGATTTTGAATTTTTTTGATTTGTTTTGAACTCTGTACTTTGGAAACAGAGAGGAACAGGCACCCAAACATACACAGATCAGATATACATATATATACACAGAGATTCACATTTGTATATAGACATGCATCACAAACATCATCCAGAAATACACATGCACTAACATTTATATCTTAAGCTTTTTAGTTAAGTGTTTACTCACCTGGAACAAATTTGAACAGAACACTTTTGCTTTGAAAAGAAAATGCAGTTTTGATCTTCCTATTTGTTGATGATGATTTGCTTTAAGTTTGAAACAGCCTTTGAATTCTTGATAGAATCTTTTCTGGTTTGATTTGTTCTAAGATTGAAGTTTTTGTTTAAGTATGAAATGATATTACTTTGGTTTTTCTCAGCTAAAATGGAACGAAAATAGGATGAAGAGTTTGATATAAAGAAAGAAAGTTACAAGTGATATTTTGTACATGGCAATATCTTTGTACTGGAAATTGTTTATTAATCTTTGATCAGAGATTTTTCTTGAATATGGAGGCTGAAAACATTACTTCGGTGGCTGATGAGATATAGGGTAGTGTACTAAGAGATGCAAACATTCAATGCTAATGTCCTTTATGTTTTCATTTGCAATACTAGTTGACTTCGGCTGATATAATTTGTTGTGATGGCTGAAGATAGCTTGCATTCATTACCTTTGTACAAACTTACTTATTTCGGCTGTACAAATAATTTTCCCTTTTGTCTTGCAAACATGTGTATTTCTATAAGTTGTATTTTTTTCTACTTGCTATATCTTCCTTTGCAAGCCAATTGGTATACATATGTGTTTGTTTTCTTTGCTTTATAATATGAATGAAATGCTATTTTTAATATGTGGTTTTTAATTTAACTAATGGGTTATTTTATACCTTTACATAGTTTATTAACATGTTGTTTTGAATTTATTTATGTATTCATTTTATTTTATAATTATTTTCAAACCATTTATTTGAGATTTTAAACTCAAATTCAATATATATATATATATACATATATATACAAATTATTATTAAACCATTCACTTGAAATTTAAATCCAAATCACATATATACAATAATTAAATCCATATGATTTAATATATAGTCTATTTGAATTGGGGAGACTCGCTTCAGTTTACAATTAATTTTACAAATTTTATTCAAAAATTAATTTAATTATCAATTTAAATTTAGTTAAAATCCGGGGTCGTTACAATATATATATATATATACATATATATTCAAATTATTATTAAACCATTTACTTGAAATTTAAATCCAAATCACATATATACAATATTTAAATTCATATGATTTAATATATATTCTATTTGAATTGGGGAAACTCGCTTCAATTTACAGTTAATTTTACAATTTTAATTCAAAAATTAAATTAATTATCAATTTAAATATATATAAAATCTGGGATCGTTGCAGACTTCCCCCCTTAAAAGAATTTCGTCCTCGAAATTTGCCAGGGAGATACACGGATAGATGAAGAATGTTTCATCAAATCAAACTAAATATCTATTCTGCATTTGGCTTACCAAATCAGAATATCAATAATAGATACGAGAACGAATCTATTTAACACTTCACAAAATACTCGGGTTATCCTGATCTGCGAAATATGCAGTGGCATTGGTTAGTTCAAAGGGATAACTAAGCATTCGTAGAATATATTGGGACCCAAAGAATAGATAGATATATGGATACAATTTCAAAACTTTCAGTTTAGAACTAAAGTATACCTATCAACCATAGCAACCAAAGCAACCAATACATCCAAACAACAATTTCTGACTCAGTTGGAGTTTATGTCCCATATTAATATATCGAATCTCCTTCTTCCTGGATCTACCAGGAACAATCGAAGAATTGAGAAAAAGATGATGAACAAAATAGATTGATAGAGAAAATATTGTTTCCTTGTTGTTACAGGGTATTGACCATTTAAAGTCGTATTCCCCTATCCCCTATCTCATTCTCTTCTTGCACTCATACTTACTATCAGTGGATAGTAAGAGAATTTACTGAGGCATACAGACGTATATCTTAGGAATACTCATTCTAGGGTATACTTCACCCTATCTCTAATGAGCTACTTAATGTGTTATACTCCTGAACTAAAGTTTAACCTTAAGCTCTGATACCAAATTGTCACAATCCAAATTTCAGCGTTCGAAAATCGACACCCGTACTTCACTTGTACTCGAATGCCGCAGATTCAATCGTTGAAATTCGACTCGTGTCGGAGCTTATAACACAGTAAGTATAACAACACAGCGGAAGAAAGAAATGGATGATATCATATACAACTCCAACGAATACAATATCCAGAATGATATAAAACAATGATATCAATATGATACAACAATATCAGAGATAAATAATGATACAGCGGAAAACAGAAGTGATAACTCCAAATGATCCTTAAAAGAGAATGAATCCAATAACTACAACATTAGATCGAACCCCCATCACGTTTCACCAAGAGAAGCAAGGTCAGTCATCGGCCTGTACTCCAAAAAACTGAACTAGCTCCCGATAATCTACTAAACCCGACTATTTGAAAAAAACCCAACTCTAAACTGCCCATGTGGAAAATTGTGGGCACCCAGAGTTTAGGAAGGGAACAATAAACTCCGAGTTAGTCATGGGACTGGTGTGAGTAACAAAAACAGTTTATCTTTAAAACAAGCAACAAAAGGATTTTAAACATTGAAATCCGCAATGCTTTTTGGAAAATGAAACTACCATAAGGCCTCCCGCCACACACAATGCAAACGCAGAATTGGAGGAGATTTCTCCTTATGATAGTCAAAAATGCTTACTACGCAAAAGAAACTCTTTTGATATTATTACTAGTGCATAGTGTGAAAATCCTTTCGAAAATACAATATTAATCTTAGCCAGCATAGACATTCCGAACTATGCCTACTATAGCTACTATGTTCAATAGGAGATTACCGCCACATTCCATAGCAGGTTATACAACTAAAACCGTACAAGGCTCGTATTGTTTCTTTGGATTTTCCAACAAATGGTCAGGCTAAGGAACTTCCCACTACAACAAAAATACTCTATTACAACGTCCTTTTTACAACGGGCATATATTGCCCGTTGTAATAGAAGTTGTTGACAGAGCAGAAATGCAGAAATGTGGTATAGGAAAATGGCAAATGGAGACAATTCAAGCAAATGGAGATGACAAATGTATGCTTGGTGGAGTTTAATTTTTTGGATGTGCAGTTTCAGTGACTCGAGGCAGCAACAGTTATATTGAGAGGTAGATGGTGAAGTGATGTGTATGAAGGAGGTGTTGGTGGTCTGTTGACTACAGAGGTAGCTGGTTTGGTCAGGGAAGTATGGGTGTGTAGATGAAGTTGTGAGCTGTTGAACTGGTATGGGGTGGTGATCAGTGGTGGAAGAAGGCTATGGCAGTGATTAGAAGAGGATCCTCTTCCGTTGCTGTCACAGTCGACGCCATACCTGCATATTCACGATATAAACAAAAGTGAACAAATTGGCCAATATATTGCATGAGAAATAAAGGGAGAAGAGGAGTAGAGATGGAGATACCAATCGCAGCAAGCAGTGCCGTTAGTCCAAGAAGAAAAGTGGTAAGGATAGCCGAAGTGAGCGTTAATGGCTTCGAGGGCTTTCTTATCGTCTTTATTGCATTTTCCGGAGAAGGTGGGAAGTGGGGAGCATGTTAGGAGAGCAGGACGAGGAGAACTGAGATTCGTTCGCGAAAACAAGACATCGTTTATTGTTTTTTGTTCTATCTTCTGAAATGAACTGATGGTAATTGAAAAAGTGTAAGCAGATGAGGTCTATTTATCGCGTGGATTGAGAAAGATTTGGTCAGCATTTACAGGTATAAGGAAGTAGCATGTAGAAGCAACCATTCTGTGAAGACTGTATATTGGCGCATATCGTGAAAGGAGATGAGATTATTATTATTGACTTTCTTTTCCAGCAAGCGTACGAACTGATTTTGATTAGCTCTAACAAATGCTTATCTGGAGAAGGCTTTACTTACACATATAGTTAGCATAGCCGAGCCGACAATGTACCATTGTGCCAACCATAAATCATCCATTCATTAACTGAGGTGAATTAACTAATCCACTTAATAAATCCATTTATATTTCCGGAAATGAGTTTGGTGTGGCACTGTGGTGGTAAAGTGATGAAATGCAGTGGGTAGATGGCTTTGTTTCAAGCAATGTTGTATTAGTCGCAGCTATGAGTTGTAAGATGACAGCAAGCAAGTGAGTTGTAAGGTGGATGGGATTAGTTTTGTATTAGTGATGGGATGGTTGAAGCAAAGACAGTGTTGAGTGATGTTTGTAGTTTGGTGGAAGTGTTGCTGTAGAGGTAAGAAGAGGGGGCTGTTGCATGGGAGAAGGTAGGGGTGTGACGTAAGTTGTATTCTAGAGTTGTTTTCTATTGCCCACCCCACCCAGTAAAGAAATTCCCAAAATATTGAACCTCTTTGAGTCCGGTAGCAATTACAAAAGACTAAAAATTTATAGGCTTTGTCCTCCATCATGGTTGTAGTAGCCTAAAATTTTAAATTGTTTATTATGAAGACGCAATTCACAAAACTTAAAGTGAAATCATACAGACCCTAAGTAATTCAAGTTTATCAGCCTAATTATTCAAATTATTTACAAAACAAATTACATGAACCAAACTCAATTCTGTGACCACCTGGTTAAAGCTTTGAATAACTCACATGAGGTTGGAAATTCTCTCTGCAACGAGTATAGTAGATATCCAACACCATTTCACTTACCAAATATATAACTGTTGGTTTGATCCAGGTTTTGCAGAGTTTAGTAATTCATGAGTTTGATTTTATTAGTTTTCTTTCTTTTTAGGCTTAGTTTGTAGGGTCACATTACTATATAGTTTTCATTGGGAGGTAATTGCGCAATTCCGTCAAGAGAAAAACTCGTATTTTTGTTGGCATAACGTCTTTTCATTAGGTTCTAACATCAAAAGAATTATCAAGATGGACAAAGCATGGATCCACCTACCAAGGTTTTTTCAATTTTGATTATCAGTTTTATACTTGTAATTATTACGGTTGATTATTGATCTCCTTATGTGTTATAGAATGACTGAAGAATACAGGCAAGCAGTTCGGAATTTTGTATATGAGCAAGTAGAAAGGAAGGGAAATCCAGAAAAAATCATTTGCCCTTGTTCGAAATGTAGGAATCTTATCCGCCATCCATCAAGGGAAGTTGTATCACACTTGGTTTGTTTTGGAATTGACCCAACGTATGATGTATGGATTTTTCATGGGGAAGCACGCCCTTCAGAAAATGAAGGCGATGAAGCGACAAATACATATAGAATGTACTTAGACACACAAATTTGTAATGACGAGGTGGAAGATCATTCAAATGTAAGACATGAGGTACATGGGGTAGAGATTAAGGAGATGATAGAAAATTATGAAATTCCTTTGTACCCTGGTTGTGCAAGCCTGTAACGACCCGTAAAATTTCAACTGTTTTAATAACGTAATTAGTTGAAATTTTGTGAAATTTTAAATGATAAAATTTTGAAATAAAAATTTAATATTTGGAATACGTCTAGTTAAACATGACAACTGGTAAATTTTCGTCCGAAAATATGAAAGTTTATTTCGCGCGTAAATTCACTTCAATTTAATCAGTTAAAGAGCGTTGAAAATAAAACGTTTTCAAAACCAAAATATTTTTACATAGAAAAATTCTAACCCATCTTCTGAGCAAGATGTCAGTTTGTCGTTTTTCCAAATTCGGACATCTTTGGCTCCGTCGATCTTATTTTTCAGCGTTTTTCTTGCATTTTCAATCAGTTGAAAAATTCGAATTTTTATAATTCAAATCGTACCACCGATATCTTTATACCGTTTTGACCGTCACATCGTGCTGATCTCTACGGTATATTAGATTGTTAAATTTGGTATCCGGGAGACAGTGAAATCATCGGAACGTGTTCTATATCGGTAACTGTATCCGTGCCCACTTCCAACTTTTGGGTTCAATTGTCCATTCAGTTGTGTTCTATTAGAAATCGAAGGGTCATAGCTATTTGTATTCTCAGTAATAAATACTCTGACTTTTCATTGGCTTTGATATTTAATAAAAATTTAGATTCGTTCGTGTATTCTCTGGTTCCACCCTTTTCTATTCCATTCTATCTCTTCATTTTGCATTCTGCCATCCATCAGAGAAATTATAAAGTCTCCTTCCCTCTCCCCTTTCAAACACTTTCGCCTACCTTCCTCCTTCATCATTTTTTTCACCAAGCATCCAACTTTCCTCTTCCCACCCATCGCAACACACCTCCATCACCACCACGGCCTCCACCCTAGCACCTCCGGCCATGCTTCATGTCCAACAGCCAATCTCAGCCTCACTCGCACACAGATCCACCGCTCGTTCCCACCACTTTGCAACCGTTCCTCCACCCACACTTCACATCCGAGCTCCGATCATCACTTTCGCCTTCAACTTGTGGCCGAGCGCAGCCTTACTCCGACTGCTACAGTGTCTCCACTGACTAGCTTATGCCGACACTATCCCAACCTATTCCCGGCCCTGCTCGCCTCATCTGCGCCTCCACTTTCGACCGATCGCATCCTCCAGCCTTCCGCGACCCGGACCCGATCACAGTCATGACCACAGCCTCCCTCTCGAGCCTGCTTCACTCCGTCTTTTGAAATAGCGTGTACAGGTAGATGTGTTTGTATGTATATTAATATATGTTAGTTATACGTTTGGTTTAAAATATAAAGTATAGGTTAGTTTATAAAAAATTATAATATAGTAATATGTACGGGTATATTTTAGTCATGGTTGGTCTAGATAATTGTTTACAGTATAAGTTATATATATACTCATATATATAGTCAGTTTATGCATATGTATTGTTTTGCATGTCTTCTGACCAAAGTCGGGTATACATGGTAGAATGGTTACTCATATTTTATATATTGTTTACGTGTATATATGTAAGTATAAACTGTTGTTGATCTTAAATATAGGGTACACAAGTCGTTTATACATGTATTACAAATTTTATATAGCGTGCACCTAGTTTTTGCAAAATATTATGCATGTCTATAGTGTCATCTATAGTAGATTACCAGAGCTCATACGTAGCTATTAAAAAAGAAAGCTTCATAATTGGAAAAAAAATTTATATAGCGTGCCGCAGTTATATGATATGTTTATGCAATATTTAGTTTGATCCGTGGTTTATGTCAGCCTACCTATACACATTTACTTTCAAATTTGTAGAGATAAATATATTTAGTATATATATAGGTAAATTGATATATCAGTTATAATTGTTATATATATACATCAAAGTATATACATAGGTGAGCCGTATATATACAATAGTGTGCGGTTGTATAACATCGGTAAACATATTTGTTATATATATAGGACTTACTGAGTTTAATACATAAGTTTTACTGAGTCAGTACATATATATATTTAATGCACATGGGTGGATATAATATTGGTTACAGTCTGTTGCCTATGTTTGTTATTTCAAATCCCAGCTTTATACATCTGCTTTATGTCATATTTGGGTCAGCGTACGCATTGTCTGCATACATATAGATAGTTATAAAAAACTATGTTTTGTTTTAAAGGTTATAATATATATTAGTCACTTGGGTTATATGGTATATGTATATATGTGTATAAGGATTTTTTTTGGCCAATTTAAACAAGGATTTTGAAATATATCTATATGTATTTAAATTTAAAAATGTGTTTGAATATAAACCATGATTTTATATATATATATAGTGTTATATATATATATATATGTCCACTTATTCTGATTTTTTTTCATCGACCCTGTTCTGATTGGATTTTGTCTATTCTTATTATCAGCTTTATTTGTGCCAATTTCTATTTGCTTCGGTTCGTCATTCAAAATTTCAATGTCTGTATCAGTGTGCGTATCTGTGTCATCTTCTGTACTCTCTAGCCTCTAAAGGTGAGCACTCACTCACGATTAACGTTCTTTTATTTATTAAATCTGATTTCAATTGAAACGACAATTGAAATATACTGCTGTTAGTTAATTACACTGTTATATATGCTATTACCTGTATCAGTTCACCTGTGACATCTGACACCATTATCTGTTAATTATGTATGCGATGATTGTACAGTTTGGCTGATAATTGATTGATTGTTGATATTTATATTGGACGTTAAATTGTTAGTGTTAAATGATAAATAGTATGCAAAATTGAAATGGATATAGGATAGTTAAAAATTGAAAACTGATTTATATGTTGATTTGATTAAGTTGAATATGACCCCTTTTTATTTGTTAAATTAATTGACATGTAAAATAGTGGTAATTACACTTTGAACCATTGAACGTATATTGGATTAATTGTTGTAGTGTAAAAAAAAAAGAAATTGAATGACAAGTGAAAACCGTAATGTAATAATCTTTAATCTACATGAAATGATAGTGTAGATTCTAGAGATAATTATATTAATTCGTACAAATAACAATACGAATTAATACGGTTATTTCGGGATTATTTGAATTGATTACTGGATTGTTATTGATTGTTGTTATTGCTTGTTTATTTACTTTCACACCATCCCAGTTATCACACTGCAAGTTCCCTTTGCTATGCTATGATTATTGAATTGAATTGGAATCGGGTTGAAATGATAAATACCCAAATTAAACTTTGACCTAGGATAGAGAATTAAATAAAACCCGATTGGTCAATAATTTGATTTAAAAACAAAACGAAGATTTTATTTGAATAAATAATATGGTTTTGAAATGAAGTTGAAATTTGAATTTTTAATGAAAGGAAAATGTTAATATTTAAAAATCTGAAACAAAATATTAACGATGTAATTGATGAAAGAATGTTGTTTAATTTGAGAAATGATTGAATTAAGTTTGAAATGGTTTAATAATTAAGTTTGAAATTATAATTAAGTTTGAAATTATTAAACTTTGAAATGATTTAATAATTAAGTTTGAAATTATAATTAAGTTTGAAATTATTAAACTTTGAAATTATTTAATAATTAAGTTTTGAATTATTTAATAATTAAATAAGATTGAATGATTTAATGATCAAATTGAATTGAATTCTTTAACAAGAGAAATTGAACTTTTGAATAAGTGAATTTACTTCGTAAATAATTGAAATTGAGTTTTCTTTATTAATTAAGTTTTGGAAAATTATTTAGGTAAGTAAATAAGGGAAATTGAATTTCTTTAACAAGAAATAAAAAGTGATTTATTGAAATTAATGTAAGACTTGAAATTTAAAGAATTGGATTTGATGAATTTAATTTAATTCAATTTATAAGTTGAATTTAAATAATGGATTTAATGAATTGGAAATTCAATAGAAATTGTTTGAATGGCAAATTTACTTAATGAATATTGAATGGAATCGATAATGAGTTTAAATTGATTTGAATGTTAAATTAAATTTATTTAAATGATTTCGGAATGAAACTTATATACGAACTTGAATCAATATTTGAATTGTTTAAATAGAAATTGGAAATGTATTATAAGATTTTGAATGGTAATTTGAAAGTTTTGAAACGTAAATTATTGGAAATTGGTTTTGAAAGACAAACGAAATGTTGATTTACGAATTCTATTTGAAATTGAAATTGATTTGGTTTTGAAATAAATAAACGACCAATCGGTGAAATAATTACGAAAGTTAATAAAGAGACCGGAATTCGGTTATGGATATACTCTCTATCTAAACCGAAAACCACTTTAATAACTATACGCGGAGTGATGATCCAGAATGAAGTGGTTGGAATGATGTACGTGATGACTGAAGAAAGAGAACGATAATGGATAGCCTTGACACTTGTGTCAAATTGGAAATGACTAAAACAGGAGCTGTGCCGGGCCAATGGAGGATTAGCTACCTCAAGTGGACACACTTCTTCGAACTACTTATACTTGTTGTCGATTGGTGCACCCTTGATTTTGGGAGTGTTGTTTCACGGTGTTGCGGGCGCTGCGGCGTTGCGTTCTCACTAGTCCGGATCAGGCGAACGATAGTATCACTACCTTGGGTATTGCCTCATGTGCCTTGTCATACTTGTATTCCATTTATACGCGACCACTACGAATTTGATTTGTACCTTTAGTATATGGATTGCCCTCTGGTGACTTCCGGTTTTGGGGAAACTACGGTCTTGTATATGCTTTTGGGAATAAAAATGTGTTAAGGGTGGAATGGGCCATGACTTAACGCTATTTTGATATCTTTACATATTACTGATAGACATTATCTACTTAGCGTACATTACTACCTAGTAGATAGTTTAACGGATCCTTAAAGGATGGTTATTCCAAACATCCTTTGAGTTACATGTATTTCAATTGCTATTTCACTTGAGTTGGATTTATTAATATAAGAATGTTAATCCTGACTCGAGTGTCTTGTGTTTTGCTTTACGCTCGGGTCAGACTGAGTGGTTCAGCTTTCGAGACTCACCTTTGGAGATGGAGCTTTGCTTGAAGATCCAACCATCTATTCTGCTTTCTGTATTCGATGATTTCAGTGATGTATTCTGATTTGTATCTGATGTATCATATTACTCTTCCGTTGTATCTGGTTTAACTCTGATGTATTTTATATATTCATATAGTAGCTTCATGAACTACTATCTCTTTTATTTCCGCTGCAATTATTACTCTGTGTCTGTGATCTGTGATTATATTTATTTACTGTATATGTTCAGTTTTGCCAAATTTAAATTAACAACGCGGTATTTTGAGCAATTCAACTCCGGCATGAGTGTCTACCTATACACTTATAATGGATGCGAATGGTCCAAAATGGTGGGTCGTTACAGTTGGTATCAGAGCTTTGGTAGCTCTAGGCAAAACTCAACATATAGGGTAAATGTATTTACAGAATCACTCTCATTCGAGTTCAATCTCTTCCTTCTAATTCGATTCCTTTGAATTTTGGAAAGTTCCCCTCGGTTCTGAAATTCATTCGTGTCCTTCACTATTCATCTTCTTTCAAATTCTGGAGCACCCCATAACTCCATTTTGAATGATATCTATAATAGATCGGCGGTCTCGCCAATCTTCGAATGATTCGTAAAGGATCAAAACTCCTTTACAATAGGCATTGATTTACCGGAGATTTCTGTATCCTCGGTTTACGATGCTATCTATTCCCTGCTATACCTGAATTCCATCTCTTGTGATCGAGTGTTGTTTTACCTCGGAATTCAGAATCGAACCTATTCTTGAAGTTACGGACGACCAATTAAGGTTGCCCGTGAATTAAATAAACTTACCCATCTCCCGATTCTATTATTGAATCATCGTATCTTTGTTTCGAACTTATCTTCGAATCAAAATTCTCTTTGGTTTGAGTCCATCAAATTTGAATCCTTATCCTTATTTTGAAAATCCATTCCTGTATCGTCGAGCAAAGAAATGTATTTCTAAATTTATATTAAAAATGTTGTTTTCGAATTTGATAAACAAAATAGTTTTGAATGATTATATTATATATAAATATAAGTTTTTTTGAAATTAATTAATGAATTTGTTGTCTGAAATAATAATATTTGATTTTCATTTATTGTTTTGTAAACCATTGACTATTGCATAATATAAATAAATGAATTCATAAACGGTTTATAAATTGATTTGGAATTTGAAATGAATTTAATTCAGAAATTTGAGAATTTAGTTTCCGGTGATTTCGAACTTTGATTTTATAATTTTAAAGTATATATTATTGGAAGTATTTTTCGAATAGAAATCGTTTTCAAAGAATTTTTAAATGTGAAATCAGTGCTCTTCTCTTTGTCGCTGGAAAATAATTTCGGTGATGGCGGTCGCATCATCGACATTCATTTTCGATTTTCGAAGTGGAGAAACCATTCTGTAGCTTTGCTACGGTTTTGTTTGAAAAATATTTTGATTTGAATTTCTTCAGTATAATTTGATTTATATATATAGGTATCTTATTTTAAAATTTAATTTGATTTGAGATAAATATATTATATATATCTCTAAATTGTTTAAAGTAAATCGGAAATCTAATTCTCAAATTTTGTTAAAGGTTGATTTTAATTATAAATAAAATGAAAATTTGGAATAAATATTTAAACTTGAATAATTGAAGTGGGAAAATTTTATTTGTATATTGTTCAACTGCATTCTAATACAATTTACCTAAACCATTCAGAAGTTGAATATGTAATTGGATAATATACAATGTAAAATAATTTTATAAATAAAATTTGGGTGTTTATAATAAATGTTATACACTAAATTTTGATTATAAAGATGTTAATAGAGTTAGATAGGATAATAAGTAAACTCAGTTAATAATGAAATAAATTGGTTTTGAAAGAATAAATAAATTTGTTTTGAAAGAATTAATAAACTGAAATTTGATCAACATATGAAAATACCTTGAATTTAAAAGAAATTAATAGATGTAAATTAATTTAAATCGAAACTTTTATGTTTTAAATTAATTTATATCGGTTAAATATATGTGATTAGACATATTAAGTAGAATAAATTTAACAATAATTTGGAATAAAAATTTAAATTGTTGAAAAAATATGATTATAATAAAAGACAATTTAAATTTGTGGTTTTAGAAATTGTAAATTGAAGATAATTGGATAATAAGATAATGAATTTAGAAATAGTTGAGATTGATTTTGGTGAAATCAAACGGATTAAATCAATTATTGAATATCAATTAATTTAAATTTGAATTTATATGGTTTAAATTAATTGTTATTTTGTATTTCAAATCTGTTTTTTTCGTGGTTGTTTCTATTCTCCTACCTCGTTCCTTTTCGGGGACGAAAAGTTTTGAGTGGGGGAGAGTGTGACGACCCGGCTTTTTCTCCACAAAAAGTCGTATCATCAAGAAGAAAGAAAGGGATAGAAAAGAGATAAGATAGAGAAGAAAGAAAGAAACACATCAGAATCTAAACAGCGGAACGAATAAATTATATTAATCAAATAAGATATTACATTGTATCATATACATCAGAGATACACAGCTTATACAACACATACTAGACAGTTATAAACATCTGTCTAGTCATTACAACCCAAATACAACTCAACAAATGACTCATACAGACTAACACAGCGGAACACTATATCTACGAACGCTGAAGCCTCCTGCTCCATTGCTCCTCCAAGGATTCGTCAAAGCAAACCTGAATCCCTTGGCTACTCGTAAAAATTTGAGTACCCAAGGTTTTATAAAACAGAAAATAAACACTTGGGTCAGACATGGGTCTGGTGTGAGTAAACGGGTTAAAGTTGTTTAACTTCAAAGCCTTTTGAAAACAAAGGTATCACGTAAGACTTCCCACACATAAACATGGAAAAGTTTTTACCTTACGCTAACCAAAACTTTGATAGGAAATCGAGTTATATTATAATAGGGTCTAGGGTTTTCAAGTAAAATACAGAAATAGCTGGAATGCTTACATCTCACGTTCCAACATAGTTGGGCACAACTAAATCGTACGGCACTTATTGGATTTTGGATTCCATACAATGGTAGAGCTACCGGGGTACCGCTCGTCACAGTACGTGGCCTAGATCAACGTACCGAGGATCACTCCCAATCCCCTGCAACACAAGGCCGGAACATCCCTTACTGGATAATTCCCGCATAAGAAACCCCGCAGTTGGAGCCAGCAACCGCCCACACAGCCGAAATAAAAAGGGACTCTAGACAGGGGAATCTTATACTACTTGGGTGCTACCCACTAACCTTGCTGCACCTCCCCTGTTTTAGCCATTCCCGGTTTGATGAGGCTTGAGGCTACGATTACCTTTAATCAGAACACATCACTTAGAATGCTCATCGTCCACCTGACGATGTGCTGAAAGCATTCAATCCATACAAGTTCGTTCTGGGTTCGAACGAAACCGAAGGCATTATCTCGTTACACTCGTTTTGGAATCACCCTCAGAGTTAACGACAATAACCCTTGCACTCTGAATCTTCATCTTCACTTGAGATTCACGACCTATCGTTAATTTGGATCGATGTGGTATTCGGGTCTCCAGACCTGGAATACCGGTATACGGAAACCCGATCCCGGTCTCATCGAAATCCAAAACGTATCTTTTAAGGCCAAGTTGTTTAAAGGTTTAAACAATTTAATTTAATTCAATACTTGAATTTACACAGCATTTAACACAGATAAATATCACACATTTATCACAGATATATCCAATATCATATCACAGAATATCATAGCATATCATTTAATAGATATCAACCAAATCAGATATTCTACACAAACAATCATCCATAAGCAACAATTATTAACCCTATATTATAATTAATTTAATTATCTTAAATTAAATTAATTACTTAAGAATTAATCATCTAACCTTGCTTAATCAATCATTAATTAATTACAATCTTTAATTAATTAATTACTCATTAAATATTAATCATCCTTGATTAATTATTCATTAATTACATAAAGTAATTATCCTTTAATTAATTTCACAAATTAATTATTCTTAACCATTTAACAGTAATTAACCTTTAGTTACTTTCATTAATTACATTAATTAATAATCCTTAATTAATTACTTCCATTAATTAATTAACTATAATTAATTACATTAATCCTTAATTACTTAAATTAATTAAACTTAAATTAATCACTTCTATTAATCCATCTTGATTATCATAAACAGTAATTATTATCCTGTAATTACTTACCTTAATTAATTAACTCCTTAGTTAATTATATTAATCTTTTAATTAATTACACCAAATAATTAATTCTTAATTACTTTTACAAAGTAATTATACTTCAATTACTTACCATTAAGTAATTTCCCTTATATCAATTACATCATGTAATTATTACTAAGTAATTACACATATCAATCTTATTAAGTATTCATACTTAATCCTTATCAAGTGATTATCTTTAATTAATCTACAAATTAATTAACTTAAATCAATCACATTCATTTCATTTATTTACAATTGAGTAATCTATTCCTTAATTACCTTTAAACATTTTAATTAATTAAAGATTAATTATTCCTTTAATTATTAATTAATAAACCTTAATTATCAATTAATAAAACTTAATGACAATTAATTGATCTTTAATTATTAGTTAATTAATCCTTAATTAATTTCATTAATATCATTAGATTAATTTTAATTAATTAATCTTTCCTTAATTACCTTCAATTAATTAACTAATTAAATTTAATTGTTCTTTGATTACTTAACCATCATTAATATATTAAAAATCATTTTATCTTTAAAAACTTATCTAATTAATCTAGAAAATATATTATCATCATTATGTACAATAACTTAATATCTTCAAGTTAATTAAAAATCTAAAACATCATTAAAAACAAACCATTATCCTTTAAATCAGTTTCTACATTTAATCTATTAAATTTTAAATTATTTTTTTCAAAATAAACTTAGAAAAACAGAACTTATTGCATTTCAAAATCTGATATGTTCAAACATTCCAGACCCAAGACAACCCGCGTTAAACCCGATAACACACTCGAGTCTTCCCCCTACTTCATTTCTTCGAGTCGCACTCACGAATTCTTGAGACCAAACCCGAGTACAACTGCTTCTTCCCAAATTCAACGTTTCGCCTGAAACAAACGTGCACGCGTGCACGATGCACGCCGACTGGACCACCTCTGATCATCGTCGACTTCACCGACACGTCACGCATCATCGCTGCAACCCACTCCGACCACCAATCCACAAGCATAAGCCCCTGATCGAAATCGAGTACACACAAACCCACTGGAGCAAAAACGATCGTCCAAGAATCACCTCGACCCGACAACCACGACCACCAGAGCCTTCGCGATCCCGACCATAGCTTCACCGACCAACCACGCACCTATTCCCCCACCACCGGTCGATTCTAATGCATTGACGATGTAGCAGTAACCATCTTTTCGACCTCGTCCAAAAACTGACATTAAACCCTAAAATCATGTCGTTCATTCACTCTGATGATCTAGAAATGCTTCTAGCATTTTTCCCCTAATACCCGACCCACCAGAAAACTTCGACTTAAATCACGAGGCCAAAAATGTCGCCGATCATCAGATTTTCCCCAAAACGTGATTTCTGTTCATCCCATAAATTCTCTTTCATTTCTAAGTTAAAATTTTTGATTTAACTTTTAAAAATCACGTTTTCCAATGGAGATTACGACTATATAGGTGAATCCAAAAATTATTATACTTGAGTTTTTACCTGATTATAAATTTTTACTGTCTTTTCTTTATTTCCAGAAGAATACAAGTTTATTTTTCTTGAAAATAATTTTTAACCATAGCTTATGACTAAACAAACTAAATTTGTTTAAATTCCTAAGCCTAACAGAGATTAGAGTGAGAGGAATTGGAATTTTTAATCTAAGTTTTAAACTCTAAAACTAAGAACAGGGATGATCACTTATGTCCAGACTACTCACAGTGTCTTCATTCATATAAACATGTATTTAAGATTTGAAACAATCATGCATACACATTTTCAAACAATCATACTTCAAGATCAACCACAATATCAAAACACATAAGTAGATAAGTGAGTTTGCTCACATTAAATAACAGAGAAGTATGTATTTATACATACTGATTTAGTACATGCATTTTATTTATTCAAGCATGCATTCACAGATAAAATCATATGCAAACCATATTACTATAAACATTCATCACAGCATTTAATTTTATTCTCAGATCTAAAAAAAACTGTTTTAAAAATAAAGGTTTACTCACTTTTTTTAAAATGAATGAGCAGAGCTTGTATTTTGAAATCTGGGAATGTTTGGAAACTGGAAACTCGAATTGCTTTATTTCCTTAAAACTGCAAAGCTTTGGAAACTTTTTCTTTGGCTTCAGATATACTTGCATGCATACTTGAAGGATGGTTACAGGCTTGATATTACAGAGCTTTGGAAAATGCTTTACAGGGTTTAGTTTTTGAGGAAGTGTTTACAGGCTTTTGAAAAATGATTACAGGAGAATTTGTTACAGATTTTTGAACTTGAATTTGAGGAGTATTTTGATCTTGATTCTTGGATTCTCTGGTTTGAAAAGATTACAGACTTGCTTTGGAAATTTGTTTACAAGTCTGTTTTGATTTAGAGGAGATTACAGGCTTTTAATAGGGAATTACAGGGTTTTGATTTTTGTTTTTGAGTCGTTTACTTTGCTTGAATTTCTGGTTAGAGGAAAGTTTTACAGATTTGTTCTCTTGAGTTTAGAAAATGAGGAGATAGCAAAAGAAAATGGAAAGGAAGATAGGAGTTTAAATAGAGTTCATTTAGGATTTATTAAAATTAAAGAAAATAAAAATAAAAAGATGACACTTGTCTCATACTCTACTTATTCATTTAACACATATACTTACAAGCTCTATTATTCTAACACTTGTCATTAAGCATTTTTATTTATTTTTAAAAGATTTTAAAAACTTTTATATTTATTTCCTAATTAATAAATACATTTGTACTTTAATAAATGCTTTCTAAATTTTTACATAAATACAATGTTTAAAGAAAATAGAATATAAACCAATTATGATTTAAATAAAAACCATATAAAATATTTTAAGCTCATTTTTAAATGCTAATTTAAAAGCTTTTGTATTTATTCCTATTAAATAAATACTCTTCCCTTTCTATAAATATATTTCTTTAAAGAGAATAATACAAAACAAATCTTATTTTTAAATAAAACTTTTATTCATATATTTTAAATCCAAACTATATTATTATTTTATTTTAAGATATATATAAATCTTTAAATTCAATTTTTTAAATTCAATTTCAAAGTCAATTTAAAATCCAAATTAAAAATCAATTCAAATAAATATATATATTAGATTTAAATAATCACATTATTAATTGTCAATAATTATCCTATTTAAAATAAATTTAAATACACATATATATATACATTTTTTAACAACACTTATTAAATTTGAAAATAATAAGTCTATTTAATATCTATTTATATTTATATTTAAAAACAACTCATTATTTAATTGTTTGAAAATAACAATTTTACCAATTTTAAATAATTAACTTACAAGATTATCACATTTTAAATTCCCTGAAATCCCGGGATATCACATTCCTTCCCCCTTAAAAGAATTTCGTCCTCGAAATTTAAAACAAAAGATAATCCCAAGTTTTATTTTATTTCAACCAATCTAAGCATACCTATCAGCCAACACAAATAAACAATCAATTTCATCCAAACAAACAATTCAATCAAACAAACAATTTTAGCTATCCAGATACAGATCCCGGATAAGCTTCCTAAATTTCCTCGAGTTTCCCCAAGTATATATATATACCGGGATACTCGTTCTAAAGACAATCTTAAACTACGAAGCTACAGAGCTCCTACTCATCTAAATCTACAAAACTAAACAGGATATCAGACTACAGACAAGTCTGACTCAACAACCAAATCCTTCCCGAACTACTGGTTCCAAAACCAGAGATAGATCAAACACGTACTTCCTCAAAGATACGCGATATACTCTGAATCTCAGTTATCCAAACTGGCAATTCAATCCTGTAGATCAAACACTTATCCAAATCAGAATATAGAAGAGATCTAAAACAACTCGGAGCTGACTTCCCAGACTTACCCAATCTTATAGCTCCCTTTTACCAGAGAAAACTTCAATAATAACGAAGTCTCCAACTTCGAATTCCAAATTCCTCCGTCTCTAATCTTCAGAACTTTTCTGACAATTCTGGACTGCCTACATCCATTCCGATCAGCTCAACCTTTGCTGATGTTTATAAAAACAAACTAGATCGAAACAATCCAACAAACGGATCCTTTCAAGATTTACAGAAATCTAGTACACAAACTCTACTTCACAAACCTCAGTAGACTAAATCTACTTCTCCTATCCGGAAAAGATATACAGATGTACTGCCAATCTGACCTTTAGATCCATAAAAATTTCCTGTAGAAACCCTCTAATCCAAACACTGCAACTTCCGGTTCTTCCAGCTGTCACCTTGCTTCCGCTGCACAACTCTGATCTGGAGAAAATGAGAAAGCTGTCGATGAACTCGAGCACAAACTAGACATCACATCCTGGTAATATGGTTCAACAGGTCCATAAAAATAAAACTCAGAAGTTCCATCAAATACTGAGCTGTTTCACCCAATCCTTTCTCTAGGAGACATCCTTCCACTAAGTTGAACCACCGGTACCACTTCTGGAATCCTAGTCGATAAGAAAACTCAAATCTACAGATGCTAAGGCAAACCTCTGACTTCCCTGAAGACATCCCGAAAAATCTCTGACTACTCAAGAGAACACTCAAACTATCGCAAGTCACTTTTGCGATCCACTCAGCCTAATTTCCAAAGAAACTGCTCTCTCTTTATCAAAGAGAACAACTTATGCTTATCTAGACAATCCATCGAAGAAATGGATCCACTCTACTGCTTCTGAACTCCACTCTAGAAAACTGCTTAGCCAGAAAACTTCCTGCCGGCACACGAAACACTCCGAGCTGCACTGCTGACCCAGATGCCAAAGACTTCTTGAGAAACTCGAACTCCAAACCAAACAGAAACACCATGCTGAACTCAGCCCCAACACCGAAGCAGTCATACTTCCTTAAACTTGCTCCAAAAGAAAACATCTTCAGAAACATCCAGTCACTGCATCTCATCACGCAGCTACTACTTCCTGAGTTACCCAGATACCATCACTTGCTTCAGCTCATTCGACAGATTCAAATTCTACTCAAAGATGGACTCTGAACCTTCATAGGTTTCCTTCAGAGATCAGAAAAATCCTCACACCATATGAAAGCTTACTCCAGACGGTATTAGGTCTACAGTCTCGATAGATACATTTGCAACCTCAACATTCAAACTCCAACCATTGGTAGTCGTGTTTCACACACCACCACCCTATCTACCTTTATATCTTATATTGGAAAACCCGAACAGGTAACCCAACAAATAGGTAGAATAAAAATATATATATAGTTAAAAATTTACAAATACGCTCTCTCAAGAAAGAATTCACTCCAAAGCCTAGGTATTCACTCAACCTAGCGCTCTGATACCAAATGTGACGACCCGGCTTTTTCTCCACAAAAAGTCGTATCATCAAGAAGAAAGAAAGGGATAGAAAAGAGATAAGATAGAGAAGAAAGAAAGAAACACATCAGAATCTAAACAGCGGAACGAATAAATTATATTAATCAAATAAGATATTACATTGTATCATATACATCAGAGATACACAGCTTATACAACACATACTAGACAGTTATAAACATCTGTCTAGTCATTACAACCCAAATACAACTCAACAAATGACTCATACAGACTAACACAGCGGAACACTATATCTACGAACGCTGAAGCCTCCTGCTCCATTGCTCCTCCAAGGATTCGTCAAAGCAAACCTGAATCCCTTGGCTACTCGTAAAAATTTGAGTACCCAAGGTTTTATAAAACAGAAAATAAACACTTGGGTCAGACATGGGTCTGGTGTGAGTAAACGGGTTAAATTTGTTTAACTTCAAAGCCTTTTGAAAACAAAGGTATCACGTAAGACTTCCCACACATAAACATGGAAAAGTTTTTACCTTACGCTAACCAAAACTTTGATAGGAAATCGAGTTATATTATAATAGGGTCTAGGGTTTTCAAGTAAAATACAGAAATAGCTGGAATGCTTACATCTCACGTTCCAACATAGTTGGGCACAACTAAATCGTACGGCACTTATTGGATTTTGGATTCCATACAATGGCAGAGCTACCGGGGTACCGCTCGTCACAGTACGTGGCCTAGATCAACGTACCGAGGATCACTCCCAATCCCCTGCAACACAAGGCCGGAACATCCCTTACTGGATAATTCCCGCATAAGAAACCCCGCGGTTGGAGCCAGCAACCGCCCACACAGCCGAAATAAAAAGGGACTCTAGACAGGGGAATCTTATACTACTTGGGTGCTACCCACTAACCTTGCTGCACCTCCCCTGTTTTAGCCATTCCCGGTTTGATGAGGCTTGAGGCTACGATTACCTTTAATCAGAACACATCACTTAGAATGCTCATCGTCCACCTGACGATGTGCTGAAAGCATTCAATCCATACAAGTTCGTTCTGGGTTCGAACGAAACCGAAGGCATTATCTCGTTACACTCGTTTTGGAATCACCCTCAGAGTTAACGACAATAACCCTTGCACTCTGAATCTTCATCTTCACTTGAGATTCACGACCTATCGTTAATTTGGATCGATGTGGTATTCGGGTCTCCAGACCTGGAATACCGGTATACGGAAACCCGATCCCGGTCTCATCGAAATCCAAAACGTATCTTTTAAGGCCAAGTTGTTTAAAGGTTTAAACAATTTAATTTAATTCAATACTTGAATTTACACAGCATTTAACACAGATAAATATCACACATTTATCACAGATATATCCAATATCATATCACAGAATATCATAGCATATCATTTAATAGATATCAACCAAATCAGATATTCTACACAAACAATCATCCATAAGCAACAATTATTAACCCTATATTATAATTAATTTAATTATCTTAAATTAAATTAATTACTTAAGAATTAATCATCTAACCTTGCTTAATCAATCATTAATTAATTACAATCTTTAATTAATTAATTACTCATTAAATATTAATCATCCTTGATTAATATTTCATTAATTACATAAAGTAATTATCCTTTAATTAATTTCACAAATTAATTATTCTTAACCATTTAACAGTAATTAACCTTTAGTTACTTTCATTAATTACATTAATTAATAATCCTTAATTAATTACTTCCATTAATTAATTAACTATAATTAATTACATTAATCCTTAATTACTTAAATTAATTAAACTTAAATTAATCACTTCTATTAATCCATCTTGATTATCATAAACAGTAATTATTATCCTGTAATTACTTACCTTAATTAATTAACTCCTTAGTTAATTATATTAATCTTTTAATTAATTACACCAAATAATTAATTCTTAATTACTTTTACAAAGTAATTATACTTCAATTACTTACCATTAAGTAATTTCCCTTATATCAATTACATCCTGTAATTATTACTAAGTAATTACACATATCAATCTTATTAAGTATTCATACTTAATCCTTATCAAGTGATTATCTTTAATTAATCTACAAATTAATTAACTTAAATCAATCACATTCATTTCATTTATTTACAATTGAGTAATCTATTCCTTAATTACCTTTAAACATTTTAATTAATTAAAGATTAATTATTCCTTTAATTATTAATTAATAAACCTTAATTATCAATTAATAAAACTTAATGACAATTAATTGATCTTTAATTATTAGTTAATTAATCCTTAATTAATTTCATTAATATCATTAGATTAATTTTAATTAATTAATCTTTCCTTAATTACCTTCAATTAATTAACTAATTAAATTTAATTGTTCTTTGATTACTTAACCATCATTAATATATTAAAAATCATTTTATCTTTAAAAACTTATCTAATTAATCTAGAAAATATATTATCATCATTATGTACAATAACTTAATATCTTCAAGTTAATTAAAAATCTAAAACATCATTAAAAACAAACCATTATCCTTTAAATCAGTTTCTACATTTAATCTATTAAATTTTAAATTATTTTTTTCAAAATAAACTTAGAAAAACAGAACTTATTGCATTTCAAAATCTGATATGTTCAAACATTCCAGACCCAAGACAACCCGCGTTAAACCCGATAACACACTCGAGTCTTCCCTCTACTTCATTTCTTCGAGTCGCACTCACGAATTCTTGAGACCAAACCCGAGTACAACTGCTTCTTCCCAAATTCAACGTTTCGCCTGAAACAAACGTGCACGCGTGCACGATGCACGCCGACTGGACCACCTCTGATCATCGTCGACTTCATCGACACGTCACGCATCATCGCTGCAACCCACTCCGACCACCAATCCACAAGCATAAGCCCCTGATCGAAATCGAGTACACACAAACCCACTGGAGCAAAAACGATCGTCCAAGAATCACCTCGACCCGACAACCACGACCACCAGAGCCTTCGCGATCCCGACCATAGCTTCACCGACCAACCACGCACCTATTCCCCCACCACCGGTCGATTCTAATGCGTTGACGATGTAGCAGTAACCATCTTTTCGACCTCGTCCAAAAACTGACATTAAACTCTAAAATCATGTCGTTCATTCACTCTGATGATCTAGAAATGCTTCTAGCATTTTTCCCCTAATACCCGACCCACCAGAAAACATCGACTTAAATCACGAGGCCAAAAATGTCGCCGATCATCAGTTTTCCCCAAAATGTGATTTCTGTTCATCCCATAAATTCTCTTTCATTTCTAAGTTAAAATTTTTGATTTAACTTTTAAAAATCACGTTTTCCAATGGAGATTACGACTATATAGGTGAATCCAAAAATTATTATACTTGAGTTTTTACCTGATTATAAATTTTTACTGTCTTTTCTTTATTTCCAGAAGAATACAAGTTTATTTTTCTTGAAAATAATTTTTAACCATAGCTTATGACTAAACAAACTAAATTTGTTTAAATTCCTAAGCCTAACAGAGATTAGAGTGAGAGGAATTGGAATTTTTAATCTAAGTTTTAAACTCTAAAACTAAGAACAGGGATGATCACTTATGTCCAGACTACTCACAGTGTCTTCATTCATATAAACATGTATTTAAGATTTGAAACAATCATGCATACACATTTTCAAACAATCATACTTCAAGATCAACCACAATATCAAAACACATAAGTAGATAAGTGAGTTTGCTCACATTAAATAACAGAGAAGTATGTATTTATACATACTGATTTAGTACATGCATTTTATTTATTCAAGCATGCATTCACAGATAAAATCATATGCAAACCATATTACTATAAACATTCATCACAGCATTTAATTTTATTCTCAGATCTAAAAAAAACTGTTTTAAAAATAAAGGTTTACTCACTTTTTTTAAAATGAATGAGCAGAGCTTGTATTTTGAAATCTGGGAATGTTTGGAAACTGGAAACTCGAATTGCTTTATTTCCTTAAAACTGCAAAGCTTTGGAAACTTTTGCTTTGGCTTCAGATATACTTGCATGCATACTTGAAGGATGGTTACAGGCTTGATATTACAGAGCTTTGGAAAATGCTTTACAGGGTTTAGTTTTTGAGGAAGTGTTTACAGGCTTTTGAAAAATGATTACAGGAGAATTTGTTACAGATTTTTGAACTTGAATTTGAGGAGTATTTTGATCTTGATTCTTGGATTCTCTGGTTTGAAAAGATTACAGACTTGCTTTGGAAATTTGTTTACAAGTCTGTTTTGATTTAGAGGAGATTACAGGCTTTTAATAGGGAATTACAGGGTTTTGATTTTTGTTTTTGAGTCGTTTACTTTGCTTGAATTTCTGGTTAGAGGAAAGTTTTACAGATTTGTTCTCTTGAGTTTAGAAAATGAGGAGATAGCAAAAGAAAATGGAAAGGAAGATAGGAGTTTAAATAGAGTTCATTTAGGATTTATTAAAATTAAAGAAAATAAAAATAAAAAGATGACACTTGTCTCATACTCTACTTATTCATTTAACACATATACTTACAAGCTCTATTATTCTAACACTTGTCATTAAGCATTTTTATTTATTTTTAAAAGATTTTAAAAACTTTTATATTTATTTCCTAATTAATAAATACATTTGTACTTTAATAAATGCTTTCTAAATTTTTACATAAATACAATGTTTAAAGAAAATAGAATATAAACCAATTATGATTTAAATAAAAACCATATAAAATATTTTAAGCTCATTTTTAAATGCTAATTTAAAAGCTTTTGTATTTATTCCTATTAAATAAATACTCTTCCCTTTCTATAAATATATTTCTTTAAAGAGAATAATACAAAACAAATCTTATTTTTAAATAAAACTTTTATTCATATATTTTAAATCCAAACTATATTATTATTTTATTTTAAGATATATATAAATCTTTAAATTCAATTTTTTAAATTCAATTTCAAAGTCAATTTAAAATCCAAATTAAAAATCAATTCAAATAAATATATATATTAGATTTAAATAATCACATTATTAATTGTCAATAATTATCCTATTTAAAATAAATTTAAATACACATATATATATACATTTTTTAACAACACTTATTAAATTTGAAAATAATAAGTCTATTTAATATCTATTTATATTTATATTTAAAAACAACTCATTATTTAATTGTTTGAAAATAACAATTTTACCAATTTTAAATAATTAACTTACAAGATTATCACATTTTAAATTCCCTGAAATCCCGGGATATCACAGAGAGTGTAACGACCCGTAAAATTTCAACTGTTTTAATAACGTAATTAGTTGAAATTTTGTGAAATTTTAAACGATAAAATTTTGAAATAAAAATTTAATATTTGGAATACGTCTAGTTAAACATGGCAACTGGTAAATTTTCGTCCGAAAATATGAAAGTTTATTTCGCGCGTAAATTCACTTCAATTTAATCAGTTAAAGAGCGTTGGAAATAAAACTTTTTCAAAACCAAAATATTTTTACATAGAAAAATTCTAAACCATCTTCTGAGCAAGATGTCAGTTTGTCGTTTTTCCAAATTCGGACAACTTTGGCTCCGTCGATCTTATTTTTCAGCGTTTTTCTTGCATTTTCAGTCAGTTGAAAAATTCGAATTTTTATAATTCAAATCGTACCACCGATATCTTTATACCGTTTTGACCGTCACATCGTGCTGATCTCTATGGTATATTAGATTGTTAAATTCGGTATCTGGGAGACAGTGAAATCATCGGAACGTGTTCTATATCGGTAACTGTATCCGTGCCCACTTCCAACTTTTGGGTTCAATTGTCCATTCAGTTGTGTTCTATTAGAAATCGAAGGGTCATAGCTATTTGTATTCTCAGTAATAAATACTCTGACTTTTCATTGGCTTTGATATTTAATAAAAATTTAGATTCGTTCGTGTATTCTCTGGTTCCACCCTTTTCTATTCCATTCTATCTCTTCATTTTGCATTCTGCCATCCATCGGAGAAATTATAAAGTCTCCTTCCCTCTCCCCTTTCAAACACTTTCGCCTACCTTCCTCCTTCATCATTTTTTTCACCAAGCATCCAACTTACCTCTTCCCACCCATCGCAACACACCTCCATCACCACCACGGCCTCCACCCTAGCACCTCCGGCCATGCTTCATGTCCAACAGCCAATCTCAGCCTCACTCGCACACAGATCCACCGCTCGTTCCCACCACTTTGCAACCGTTCCTCCACCCACACTTCACATTCGAGCTCCGATCATCACTTTCGCCTTCAACTTGTGGCCGAGCGCAGCCTTACTCCGACTGCTACAGTGTCTCCACTGACTAGCTTATCCCGACACTATCCCAACCTATTCCCGCCCCTGCTCGCCTCATCGGCGCCTCCACTTTCGACCGATCGCATCCTCCAGCCTTCCGCGACCCGGACCCGATCACAGTCATGACCGCAGCCTCCCTCTCGAGCCTGCTTCACTCCGTCTTTTGAAATAGCGTGTACAGGTAGATGTGTTTGTATGTATATTAATATATGTTAGTTATACGTTTGGTTTAAAAATATAAAGTATAGGTTAGTTTATAAAATTTTATAATATAGTAATATGTACGGGTATATTTTAGTCATGGTTGGTCTAGATAATTGTTTACAGTATAAGTTATATATATACTCATATATATAGTCAGTTTATGCATATGTATTGTTTTGCATGTCTTCTGACCAAAGTCGGGTATACATGGTAGAATGGTTACTCATATTTTATATATTGTTTACGTGTATATATGTAAGTATAAACTGTTGTTGATCTTAAATATAGGGTACACAAGTCGTTTATACGTGTATTACAAATTTTATATAGCGTGCACCTAGTTTTTGCAAAATATTATGCATGTCTATAGTGTCATCTATAGTAGATTACCAGAGCTCATACGTAGCTATTATTAAAGAAAGCTTCATAATTGGAAGGAAAAAAAAATTATATAGCGTGCCGCAGTTATATGATATGTTTATGCAATATTTAGTTTGATCCGTGGTTTATGTCAGCCTACCTATACACATTTACTTTCAAATTTGTAGAGATAAATATATTTAGTATATATATAGGTAAATTGATATATCAGTTATAATTGTTATATATATACATCAAAGTATATACATAGGTGAGCCGTATATATACAATAGTGTGCGGTTGTATAACATCGGTAAACATATTTGTTATATATATAGGACTTACTGAGTTTAATACATAAGTTTTACCGAGTCAGTACATATATATATTTAATGCACATGGGTGGATATAATATTGGTTACAGTTTGTTGCCTATGTTTGTTATTTCAAATCCCAGCTTTATACATCTCTTTATGTCATATTTGGGTCAGCGTACGCATTGTCTGCATACATATAGATAGTTATAAAAAACTATGTTTTGTTTTAAAGGTTATATTTGCATATATATATTAGTCACTTGGGTTATATGGTATATGTATATATGTGTATAAGGATTTTTTTTGGCCAATTTAAACAAGGATTTTGAAATATATCTATATGTATTTAAATTTAAAAATGTGTTTGAATATAAACCATGATTTTATATATATATATAGTGTTATATATATATGTCCACTTATTCCAATTTTTTTTCATCGACCCTGTTCTGATTGGATTTTGTCTATTCTTATTATCAGCTTTATTTGTGCCGATTTCTATTTGCTTCGGTTCGTCATTCAAAATTTCAATGTCCGTGTGACGACCCGGTATTTTAGCAGTATTATTTTACTAAATATTTAATCTAATTAAATATAATGTAAACTGATCATTTTGAAAAGAATAAATCTGCTAGAGATAATTTATATAGATTTGTATTTTTAAAAGAAAATTTGATTTGTAAATTTCAATTAAATCTCTTAATAATATCAATGATAAAATTTATCTTATATAATTTAATTAAAATACTTTGTTTTATTTACATGTGATAAATAAATATGTAGATGTGGACGATAATGTTTAAATTAAAATCTAACTCTATCAACATAAAAATAAGTCAAATATATGAATATAACTTAAATTTTGACAGCTAAAAAACAAATAGATATAAATATAAATATAAGTAAGTAAACCATATTAAATATAATTTAAATATTGATAGTTAGGAATAAAAAAAGGGGAATAAGGATTAAATAATTTTGGTGAACATACAACATAGATTTAAAATTGATAAGAACAGAGTATAAAAGCACAAATGTATAAAAGCTAAAATAAGCATGAAAACAAAGTAGAAAAATGAAAATTTGTCAAAGTATAAGTATAACCCTGACACACACATATGTATGTAACTATTCAAATTAGAAGTTAATAAAATATAGACATTTTTATACAAGTATCTTCATTTACAAGCCATATGTCTACCTGCCATATGTATGTCTTCATACAAATATCTATCTACAAGCAAACATGATGATAACTATGTAAACTAATAAAGAAACTAGTGCATTTAATGTTTTCTTTTCAAGTACAAATGGGGATCATCTTAGCCGAAATAGCAGGATCATTTCAGCCTCCAAACTAACAAAAATCTCTGATCAAACATCTAACATAAAATATACACAGTACAATAGGAAATATCTAGTACTTGAGTATCCTTTAAGCCTGTATAACAATCTTCTGCATATCACCTCCTTATTTCCATTTCGTTCACCCATCAAGTCTGAGCATAAAAAAAGAAAAAAATAATAATATAAACATCATCTTTACAACTCAACTTTATTCAACAAAGCTGAGAAGAATTTTCAGGGATTCAATTCCAGGCTCTGTTCTCTTCTAACACAGGTGAGTAAACATTTAAGTTTAAACTTAAGTACATGATAGTAGTGACATGTAAATTATTGTGTTGAAATGCTTTACATTTGTTTATATATATACAAGTGTAAATGTTGTGTGAATGTTCTGATTTGAACTGTGCATATTGATATATATGGCTTTGTCCCAGGTAATAGTGTTGCCCAACAGAACAAAAATTCACATCTTTTTATCTAAACACTGTTAACACTTAGATTAAAAACAAAATAGTTTAGTTTCAATAAAATCTAAGTACTAAAAATGTAAACAAGTATGTAAGTGATGAGATACACTTGTATTTGGAAATACCAGTAAGAATCTTTTAAAACCTGTAAAATCAGATGTTGTATTTCACTGATTCAGGTTTATGTTTGGAATAAATACTGGAAAGTAAGAATTTTTTTTTAAAAAAAAAACTACTATTTCAATTTTTTTGAATTTAAATGAGGGTGCAGTCTTTAGTTAACCTGGGTTTAGTCTTTGGGTCTTTCCTGTCGATCTGTGGAGTTTGGTTGATCGGGGTTGATTCTGGAGTTAGATGGTCGATCAGGGAAGTAAGGAAAAATGGTAGAAGTTGGGGTTGGTCGCCGTGGTGGCGGTGGCAGATCGAACTTAGTTTTTAACCTAGTTTTGGTTGAAGTCTGATTTGGGAATCGTACCTTCACCTCTGGTCGATCGAGTGGGTCGTGGTTCAAGGGATTGGTGGAGTAGGTGTTCGGCAAGGCGTGGACGAGGTAGTTCATCCTCCGGTGGTCGGAGGCGTTTGGGCGATGTGTTTTCTGGCAATAGTTTGAAGTTCCTAGTTCAACAGGATACCGAGTCTTGGAATTTTGGGTTGTGAAAGCATGATGATGTTTATAATGGGTTGCTGGAGTGAATTTGGGTATGTAGGAGTTGCTGGCGATGATCAGAAGTTGACCATGGGTGGTGCAAGTTGCACGGTGGCCATGGCGTGTATCAGTGTGTATGGGTTTGGGAAAGAGATGTCGACCCGGAGTGTTTCGTGATTTTTCACGCGTTCAACTCGGAGTGTCGAAGTGGAAGGCCTGGTTTCTGGCTGCTTCGAGTCTGCGCGAGGGTTGTCTCGAGTATATCTCGAAATGTGTTGATTGCCCAGAATATTTTTGTTTCCAGTATTTTTTTTTAATCTGTTTAGGTTTTAAACTAAAATATTTACTCAGTGTAGTAATTTAAGTAATTTAAGTAAGATAAGTAATCTAATTAAGGTAAATTAATTGAGTATAATTGATTACTGAATTGAGAATATGTAAATCAAAGCTAGTTAATTAAGAGATAATTAAGTAATAAGTAATTAAGAGGTTAACTACTTAATTAAAGGAATTATTAAAGGTAATTACTTAATGAAGTAAATTTAAAAAGGAAAAAAGAAAAAAAAATCAATTACTTAGTGTAATTAATTAAGTTAAGGGGGTTAATTTTAGTCAATTAATTCAAGAGATTTCTGGATGGTGGGTTAAGAATAATTACTTAAGGTAATTAATGTAGTATAATGATTGATGGATAATTACAGAATGTAATTAATTAATGGGTAATTACTTGATGAAAAGAAATTAAAGAATAATTACTTAGTGGAGGTAATTATGGGTTAATTATTCAGTGTTATTAATAAAATAAATTACTAATTTATTTAAGAGTTTAATTAATCACAAATAGATAATTTTGGAATGGAGTTAATCAAGGTTGATAAGTGAATGCGATTAATTTAAGGAGGGATCGATTAAATGAAAGGCAGTCATTCACATTATGGTAAAATAATTAAAGTCTAATTACTAGGTGTAATTAGAAGGGATAAGTAAGAGATGATTAAGAAAGGTTTCTAATTAATTTTTGTTAAGTAAGCTAGATTAATAATGATAAAGTAATTTGATTTAATTAGTAAGGAGTGACTAATTAATCTTGCTTATGAAAGATTGATTGATACTTCTGGTATAAAATGTTTGTCTCAAACAATGATTGTGTAGTTATCTGCCAGTGATGAATTACTGTGTAAAATGACATCCAGTATTTAAAAGTAAGTTGTATTCACTTGAATAACTTGGGTTAATATAACTTTGGATTCGAAGGGACCGAGTCGGGTACGAGTAAATACCCGAAACCACTTCGATTCTTTATAAATGTGAGTTTGGAAGCAATTAGACTGGAATGGAATGATTTAAGTAAACTGGATCATTTAATCTAATTGCTCATACTTAGAAATTGATGAGTAAAATAAGTGATGTCTATAACAAATCGTGAATTTGTAAATTGATACGAGTTACCTGGGTTTTATGTAGTTTTATGATGTGGTATTCCATGTTAGATGGGTTTACTCACGCTGGTTTCCAGCCTGACCCGGGTGTTACTTTGATGTAATGCTCGGGTCAGACCGAGTATTACAGATTTTCAGGTAAGGACGTTCTGGAGCTCAAGAGGCGAGCTGGAGGACAGGTCGTATGGAGTGTTTCCGCTGTGACTTTATTTCTAGCCATGTGATTTGTATATGTCCTGTGTATGTGTATGGGTAACTCTGATGTATTAAATTGAAAATTTACTGATGTGATATTCTTTTGTAAACTGCTATTATTTGATATTATATTTTTTTCCGCTGCGAATGTGAGGATCTGTGTTGTGTTTATGTTTCTTCTCTTCTATCTCTTTCTTCTTTTTCATAACTATCTGGAATTTTCGGGATCGAAAATTTCCGGGTTGTTACAGTTGGTATCAGAGCTGAAAGGTTAAGCGAGAACCTTGGCTCTGTTGGGTGTACTCATTAAGGATAGGGTCAATAATACCCTAGAATGAGTTGAGTATATATATATAAGAGGGCGCACTTATTATTTCTTATATAAAGATTTTAAATGATTTTACATAAGAATATCTTTTGATATATAAGGCAATATTTCTTTCTTATAAATATTAAGTTAAAGGGATGCTAAATTATCGAAATTAAATAAGAATTTAAGGGGTAAATATATGTATCCGAGTAGTAATTGAATAGAATGTACCATTCATATAAGGAACATTAGAATTAAATTTGGTTCAAATTGTTAAAGGGGAATGATGAGTAATATTATTCAGAATAGTTCTGAAAGTAATCTTATTTTGAAATAAGAAGTTGTTTGGAACTTTGTTTGAAATTAAAAACCAAAGATTTTAAAATATAAGGTATAACTTAGTGAGCAAATTAATATAAGAGTAAAAGTTGAATTCTTCTAATTAAGTCTAATTTATAGGTTAGGAAGCCCTCTAGAATTCAGTCTCGAAAGAGATGACTAAGAGTGAAGAATGGAAGGGTTGGAGCAGAGAGCAAAGAGCAGCTGCACGAAGGGATCAAGAAGAAGAAATTCAGGAGAATGAGAAACAGGTTAAGGAAAGGACTAAACCTGGACCTTATGATAATGTCACCTGTTACAGATGTTTCAATAAGGGTCATTACGCAGCCAAGTGCAGTAAAACAAGGAAGGAATTGAAGGGTACATTCCATCGGTTTCGCTCTGAGATCTCGTGCTTTAAGTGTCGTAAGAAAGGACATTTTCTAAATCATTGCCCTGAGGGGAGGAAGGCGAAGCGTAAACCAGTAGGACCGGTCAATGAGTCGACTATTTGCTATCATTGTAAGAAGTCGGGACACATTGCTAGGAATTGTTCCGAGAGGCAGAAGAGGAGTAAGGCTGCGGAACGTACTGTTGGAGGCGTGAAGGTTATCCCGATTGATGACAGCGTAGAAACATTTTGTGGTAAATGTTATAAGTGGGGACACCCTGTTGAGAAGTGTATGTCCGGGCTTTGCCCTTTGGAAGGAAGTCCATAGGAAGGATACTTATAGGAGTATTAGGGCTCTGTTCTTTCCAAACCTCTAAGAAATAGGAAGGCATCTAGATTTATGACTTTTGTAAGACTCTTATTTTGGATAAATGTATGTCATGTATGAACTACTAGTATGTAGTGAATTAATGTATGGGACCCTTTTGGACTTAAGACTGAAATGTTTAAGATAAAACTTCAAAAGTTGGGTTATAAAAATTTAAGTTGGGTAATAAATTGAAATTCAAAGATTTAATTATTTAAAAGGGGTTTGAATTATTATTTAAACGTTGAAATAAGTTAAGTGAAGATAATTTAAAATGGAATTTTGAGAATTTAACTCAGAAATTAAATGGTTTAAAGAAATTGATTTGAAGATAAATGTTAATTGGATTAAGGGAATAAATCAACATTTCAAAATTTTACTCGAATTTATATAATTCGAGATGGTTTGAAATTGAGATTTAAATTGAATTAGTTCAAACTGAATTTGATTTGAACTAATGGGAATTGTGATTTATGATGAATAAGTATAAAATTCAAATGAGAAATTTGAATTGGATTAATTTGAAATAAAATTGAAGTTATTCAAATTGGGATTGAGTCAATTTAAATGTAAGTAGAAATTTAAATTGAATCTATGGAAATGGAGATGGGGTATTAAACAGTTTGACTCTGGACTATTTTCAAAATAAATTGTTTAATATAAACCTATTTTTCCAAACTATTTACTACACAACTTTTTTTTTTAAACCTAAAACTATCTTAAACCTGTTTTACAATTACTTTGGAACTATTTAACTATTTTACAACTGTTTTATAAACTAATTACTATTTTTCTACTACTTTATAAACTGATTACTGTTTTTCAACTATTTTATAAGTAATTACTATTTTTAAATTATTTTACAGTTACTTAACTATTTTACAGCTATTTTACAAATTAATAATTATCTTTCAACTATTTATCTATTTTTAAAAAAAATTTCAAGCTATTTTGTAAATATAAACTGGTCGGAGTTCAAACTGTTATTGATTAAATACCCAACTGAGATAAGAATTGAAGTGATAATCCAAGTGGGGATTTAGCCAAATGTGAATAAGTGAATAAAATCAAAGTGAGGGTGAATAGAAAGGAAATTGATTTAACTGATAATCAATGAAGATAAATACGTAGGATGTACGTATATTATTCTATTCGCATAGTGATTTGATCCAGATTCGAGCACAGAATTTCAAGATAGTTTTATCGATCCGAGTTGGGATTTTTCGCTCGATTTCGACGGCGAACCTGGATATGGATTTTTGATTGGTTTTGGATATTCTCTATCATAGGTGTGACTATGCAAGGAGAATGACGGTTTCTGATCAAGAAACCAGATCTGAGTCCGCACTAGGAAGTCGGGTGGACGATACTAGTTCGGAAGTGAAATTGTGTGATCGAGTGAGCGATCAGATTGGTATTGCGTACGAATGATATGGGGACATCGTACGGGTTTGAATGAAATTAGCATTGAAAATTTATGGATAAAAACTGAAAAGATTTTTGAAATTGAAAGTATATTTTGAGAAATTGACAATGAATAAAGGTGGAAATTGATTTTGAAGTTGTAGATAAAAGGTTATAAGATGATTTTTGAAATGGGAAATATATTTGTGAATATATGAGGAACTAAAATAAAATAAATTTAAAATTTATATTTCTATGGTAGAAATTAACTTTATGGAAATAAAGTGGAAATTGAATATTTTTCTGAGTTAAAGTTTACTTTATAATAAAAGTAAGAAATTTGGCAAGTGACTTTATAAAGTAATCAAATTTGAATATTTGATTGGGAATAAACAAAGTTACGTATCTTTGTTATATATGATAAAACTCCCCTTATTGAATCCATTGCCAGAAGAAAAAGGTTTTTGAAAGTTTTGAAGTATACAAAGGAAACTTATACAAGTATAAAGTGATTTAAAGATTTCCCAAGAAAATTATATATATGAATATATATATATAAGATTTTATGGAAATGGTTTTGAGGAAAAGGTTTTGGGAACCTTTGGATTTGGAAAAAGGCTTTTGATTTTTGGGTAAAATCAATATTGGGATTTGGGAAAGCCTGATTTATGAATTATCGATTTTGAGAATCGATTTTGTGTAAAAGCATTTATATGGAATTCATACTAGGTGTATGATTTGGAAAATACTATATGTGTATAGTATAAAGTGATTTGAGATTGGCTTTGGGGAAAAAGGCGCTCCCTTAAAATGAACTTCTCAGGAGTGCCACAGGGTGGTACTGCCTTGAGCCTCAAAGGGGGAGGTTCTAAAGTTGATCCTGTGAGGAGTCCGGACAAAACTAGTTCCTGAGGATTATTGTGTAGCGAAAGTCGAGGGGCTGGTGCCCACAGAGGCATTTGGGTTATGCTGTGACGACAGTGTAACTCGATGTCACTGCGATCTACTGCAGACCATAGCGAAAGTCGCGTGAGCCGCTGAGAGCCAACAGTCTACGTTTGATTTTATATCGGTAGACTGCGAAACTATGGTAACATAGCGAAAGTCGTGTGTGCCGCTGAGAGCCAACAGTCTGCGTTTGATTTTACATCGGTAGACTGCGACACTATGTAGGAGTGGAGAAGTTTCATTTTGACAGCGTAATCGTGTGTGCCGCTGAGAGCCAACAGTTACATGGACTTTTGCTGTGACGGCAACGTAACCCTGGATGTAACTGCGATCTGTTGTGGGTTCTATGGTGTAATAAGTTACATGGACTTTTGCTGCGACGGCAACGTAACCCTGGATGTAACTGTGACCATAGATGGGTGTGATGATTTCCAGAGCATTCTCACCAAAGATATTTCCTCTATTTTCAAAACTGTTTCTATATTTTCAATAAAATTATTTTCCAAAGTATTTTCACTGGGTGTTGGAAACGAGTTTACCATGTACTTATAGATTTTTAGTCCTACGCCTGATCAACGTATGACCGAATCTCTATGAGAACGAAGATGGACTTGTCAAAACATCGAGTTATAAAAGTATTTTTATAAAAACTATTTTAGAAATGTTATATAGATTTTTAAAGTAGTTTAAAAATGATCAAAGAAAATATATATGATTTTAAGCATTTTCAATAAATCTGGCTTCGTTCCTTTTCGAGGACGAAAAGATTCAAAGGGGGGAGAAATGTGACGACCCGGTATTTTAGCAGTATTATTTTACTAAATATTTAATCTAATTAAATATAATGTAAACTGATCATTTTGAAAAGAATAAATCTGCTAGAGATAATTTATATAGATTTGTATTTTTAAAAGAAAATTTGATTTGTAAATTTCAATTAAATCTCTTAATAATATCAATGATAAAATTTATCTTATATAATTTAATTAAAATACTTTGTTTTATTTACATGTGATAAATAAATATGTAGATGTGGACGATAATGTTTAAATTAAAATCTAACTCTATCAACATAAAAATAAGTCAAATATATGAATATAACTTAAATTTTGACAGCTAAAAAACAAATAGATATAAATATAAATATAAGTAAGTAAACCATATTAAATATAATTTAAATATTGATAGTTAGGAATAAAAAAAGGGGAATAAGGATTAAATAATTTTGGTGAACATACAACATAGATTTAAAATTGATAAGAACAGAGTATAAAAGCACAAATGTATAAAAGCTAAAATAAGCATGAAAACAAAGTAGAAAAATGAAAATTTGTCAAAGTATAAGTATAACCCTGACACACACATATGTATGTAACTATTCAAATTAGAAGTTAATAAAATATAGACATTTTTATACAAGTATCTTCATTTACAAGCCATATGTCTACCTGCCATATGTATGTCTTCATACAAATATCTATCTACAAGCAAACATGATGATAACTATGTAAACTAATAAAGAAACTAGTGCATTTAATGTTTTCTTTTCAAGTACAAATGGGGATCATCTTAGCCGAAATAGCAGGATCATTTCAGCCTCCAAACTAACAAAAATCTCTGATCAAACATCTAACATAAAATATACACAGTACAATAGGAAATATCTAGTACTTGAGTATCCTTTAAGCCTGTATAACAATCTTCTGCATATCACCTCCTTATTTCCATTTCGTTCACCCATCAAGTCTGAGCATAAAAAAAGAAAAAAAAAAATATAAACATCATCTTTACAACTCAACTTTATTCAACAAAGCTGAGAAGAATTTTCAGGGATTCAATTCCAGGCTCTGTTCTCTTCTAACACAGGTGAGTAAACATTTAAGTTTAAACTTAAGTACATGATAGTAGTGACATGTAAATTATTGTGTTGAAATGCTTTACATTTGTTTATATATATACAAGTGTAAATGTTGTGTGAATGTTCTGATTTGAACTGTGCATATTGATATATATGGCTTTGTCCCAGGTAATAGTGTTGCCCAACAGAACAAAAATTCACATCTTTTTATCTAAACACTGTTAACACTTAGATTAAAAACAAAATAGTTTAGTTTCAACAAAATCTAAGTACTAAAAATGTAAACAAGTATGTAAGTGATGAGATACACTTGTATTTGGAAATACCAGTAAGAATCTTTTAAAACCTGTAAAATCAGATGTTGTATTTCACTGATTCAGGTTTATGTTTGGAATAAATACTGGAAAGTAAGAATTTTTTTTTAAAAAAAAAACTACTATTTCAATTTTTTTGAATTTAAATGAGGGTGCAGTCTTTAGTTAACCTGGGTTTAGTCTTTGGGTCTTTCCTGTCGATCTGTGGAGTTTGGTTGATCGGGGTTGATTCTGGAGTTAGATGGTCGATCAGGGAAGTAAGGAAAAATGGTAGAAGTTGGGGTTGGTCGCCGTGGTGGCGGTGGCAGATCGAACTTAGTTTTTAACCTAGTTTTGGTTGAAGTCTGATTTGGGAATCGTACCTTCACCTCTGGTCGATCGAGTGGGTCGTGGTTCAAGGGATTGGTGGAGTAGGTGTTCGGCAAGGCGTGGACGAGGTAGTTCATCCTCCGGTGGTCGGAGGCGTTTGGGCGATGTGTTTTCTGGCAATAGTTTGAAGTTCCTAGTTCAACAGGATACCGAGTCTTGGAATTTTGGGTTGTTAAAGCATGATGATGTTTATAATGGGTTGCTGGAGTGAATTTGGGTATGTAGGAGTTGCTGGCGATGATCAGAAGTTGACCATGGGTGGTGCAAGTTGCACGGTGGCCATGGCGTGTATCAGTGTGTATGGGTTTGGGAAAGAGATGTCGACCCGGAGTGTTTCGTGATTTTTCACGCGTTCAACTCGGAGTGTCGAAGTGGAAGGCCTGGTTTCTGGCTACTTCGAGTCTGCGCGAGGGTTGTCTCGAGTATATCTCGAAATGTGTTGATTGCCCAGAATATTTTTGTTTCCAGTATTTTTTTTTAATCTGTTTAGGTTTTAAACTAAAATATTTACTCAGTGTAGTAATTTAAGTAATTTAAGTAAGATAAGTAATCTAATTAAGGTAAATTAATTGAGTATAATTGATTACTGAATTGAGAATATGTAAATCAAAGCTAGTTAATTAAGAGATAATTAAGTAATAAGTAATTAAGAGGTTAACTACTTAATTAAAGGAATTATTAAAGGTAATTACTTAATGAAGTAAATTTAAAAAGGAAAAAAGAAAAAAAAATCAATTACTTAGTGTAATTAATTAAGTTAAGGGGGTTAATTTTAGTCAATTAATTCAAGAGATTTCTGGATGGTGGGTTAAGAATAATTACTTAAGGTAATTAATGTAGTATAATGATTGATGGATAATTACAGAATGTAATTAATTAATGGGTAATTACTTGATGAAAAGAAATTAAAGAATAATTACTTAGTGGAGGTAATTATGGGTTAATTATTCAGTGTTATTAATAAAATAAATTACTAATTTATTTAAGAGTTTAATTAATCACAAATAGATAATTTTGGAATGGAGTTAATCAAGGTTGATAAGTGAATGCGATTAATTTAAGGAGGGATCGATTAAATGAAAGGCAGTCATTCACATTATGGTAAAATAATTAAAGTCTAATTACTAGGTGTAATTAGAAGGGATAAGTAAGAGATGATTAAGAAAGGTTTCTAATTAATTTTTGTTAAGTAAGCTAGATTAATAATGATAAAGTAATTTGATTTAATTAGTAAGGAGTGACTAATTAATCTTGCTTATGAAAGATTGATTGATACTTCTGGTATAAAATGTTTGTCTCAAACAATGATTGTGTAGTTATCTGCCAGTGATGAATTACTGTGTAAAATGACATCCAGTATTTAAAAGTAAGTTGTATTCACTTGAATAACTTGGGTTAATATAACTTTGGATTCGAAGGGACCGAGTCGGGTACGAGTAAATACCCGAAACCACTTCGATTCTTTATAAATGTGAGTTTGGAAGCAATTAGACTGGAATGGAATGATTTAAGTAAACTGGATCATTTAATCTAATTGCTCATACTTAGAAATTGATGAGTAAAATAAGTGATGTCTATAACAAATCGTGAATTTGTAAATTGATACGAGTTACCTAGGTTTTATGTAGTTTTATGATGTGGTATTCCATGTTAGATGGGTTTACTCACGCTGGTTTCCAGCCTGACCCGGGTGTTACTTTGATGTAATGCTCGGGTCAGACCGAGTATTACAGATTTTCAGGTAAGGACGTTCTGGAGCTCAAGAGGCGAGCTGGAGGACAGGTCGTATGGAGTGTTTCCGCTGTGACTTTATTTCTAGCCATGTGATTTGTATATGTCCTGTGTATGTGTATGGGTAACTCTGATGTATTAAATTGAAAATTTACTGATGTGATATTCTTTTGTAAACTGCTATTATTTGATATTATATTTTTTTCCGCTGCGAATGTGAGGATCTGTGTTGTGTTTATGTTTCTTCTCTTCTATCTCTTTCTTCTTTTTCATAACTATCTGGAATTTTCGGGATCGAAAATTTCCGGGTTGTTACAGTCCGTATCAGTGTGCGTATCTGTGTCATCTTCTGTACTCTCTAGCCTCTAAAGGTGAGCACTCACTCACGATTAACGTTCTTTTATTTATTAAATCTGATTTCAATTGAAACGACAATTAAAATATACTGCTGTTAGTTAATTACACTGTTATATATGCTATTACCTGTATCAGTTCACCTGTGACATCTGACACCATTATCTGTTAATTATGTATGCGATGATTGTACAGTTTGGCTGATAATTGATTGATTGTTGATATTTATATTGGACGTTAAATTGTTAGTGTTAAATGATAAATAGTATGCAAAATTGAAATGGATATAGGATAGTTAAAAATTGAAAACTGATTTATATGTTGATTTGATTAAGTTGAATATGACCCCTTTTTATTTGTTAAATTAATTGACATGTAAAATAGTGGTAATTACACTTTGAACCATTGAACGTATATTGGATTAATTGTTGTAGTGTAAAAAAAAAAGAAATTGAATGACAAGTGAAAACCGTAATGTAATAATCTTTAATCTACATGAAATGATAGTGTAGATTCTAGAGATAATTATATTAATTCGTACAAATAACAATACGAATTAATACGGTTATTTCGGGATTATTTGAATTGATTACTGGATTGTTATTGATTGTTGTTATTGCTTGTTTATTTACTTTGACACCATCCCAGTTATCACACTGCAAGTTCCCTTTGCTATGCTATGATTTTTGAATTGAATTGGAATCGGGTTGAAATGATAAATACCCAAATTAAACTTTGACCTAGGATAGAGAATTAAATAAAACCCGATTGGTCAATAATTTGATTTAAAAACAAAACGAAGATTTTATTTGAATAAATAATATGGTTTTGAAATGAAGTTGAAATTTGAATTTTTAATGAAAGGAAAATGTTAATATTTAAAAATCTGAAACAAAATATTAACGATGTAATTGATGAAAGAATGTTGTTTAATTTGAGAAATGATTGAATTAAGTTTGAAATGGTTTAATAATTAAGTTTGAAATTATAATTAAGTTTGAAATTATTAAACTTTGAAATGATTTAATAATTAAGTTTGAAATTATAATTAAGTTTGAAATTATTAAACTTTGAAATTATTTAATAATTAAGTTTGAAATTATAATTAAGTTTGAAATTATTAAACTTTGAAATTATTTAATAATTAAGTTTTGAATTATTTAATAATTAAATAAGATTGAATGATTTAATGATCAAATTGAATTGAATTCTTTAACAAGAGAAATTGAACTTTTGAATAAGTGAATTTACTTCGTAAATAATTGAAATTGAGTTTTCTTTATTAATTAAGTTTTGGAAAATTATTTAGGTAAGTAAATAAGGGAAATTGAATTTCTTTAATAAGAAATAAAAAGTGATTTATTGAAATTAATGTAAGACTTGAAATTTAAAGAATTGGATTTGATGAATTTAATTTAATTCAATTTATAAGTTGAATTTAAATAATGGATTTAATGAATTGGAAATTCAATAGAAATTGTTTGAATGGCAAATTTACTTAATGAATATTGAATGGAATCGATAATGAGTTTAAATTGATTTGAATGTTAAATTAAATTTATTTAAATGATTTCGGAATGAAACTTATATACGAACTTGAATCAATATTTGAATTGTTTAAATAGAAATTGGAATTGTATTATAAGATTTTGAATGGTAATTTGAAAGTTTTGAAACGTAAATTATTGGAAATTGGTTTTGAAAGACAAACGAAATGTTGATTTACGAATTCTATTTGAAATTGAAATTGATTTGGTTTTGAAATAAATAAACGACCAATCGGTGAAATAATTACGAAAGTTATTAAAGAGACCGGAATTCGGTTATGGATATACTCTCTATCTAAACCGAAAACCACTTTAATAACTATACGCGGAGTGATGATCCAGAATGAAGTGGTTGGAATGATGTACGTGATGACTGAAGAAAGAGAACGATAATGGATAGCCTTGACACTTGTGTCAAATTGGAAATGACTAAAACAGGAGCTGTGCCGGGCCAATGGAGGATTAGCTACCTCAAGTGGACACACTTCTTCGAACTACTTATACTTGTTGTCGATTGGTGCACCCTTGATTTTGGGAGTGTTGTTTCACGGTGTTGCGGGCACTGCGGCGTTGCGTTCTCACCAGTCCGGATCAGGCGAACGGTAGTATCACTACCTTGGGTATTGCCTCATGTGCCTTGTCATACTTGTATTCCATTTATACGCGACCACTACGATTTTGATTTGTACCTTTAGTATATGGATTGCCCTTTGGTGACTTCCGGTTTCTGGGAAACTACGGTCTTGTATATGCTTTTGGGAATAAATATGTGTTAAGGGTGGAATGGGCCATGACTTAACGCTATTTTGATATCTTTACATATTACTGATAGACATTATCTACTTAGCGTACATTACTACCTAGTAGATAGTTTAACGGATCCTTAAAGGATGGTTATTCCAAACATCCTTTGAGTTACTTGTATTTCAATTGCTATTTCACTTGAGTTGGATTTATTAATATAAGAATGTTAATCCTGACTCGAGTGTCTTGTGTTTTGCTTTACGCTCGGGTCAGACTGAGTGGTTCAGCTTTCGAGACTCACCTTTGGAGATGGAGCTTTGCTTGAAGATCCAGCCATCTATTCTGCTTTCTGTATTCGTTGATTTCAGTGATGTATTCTGATTTGTATCTGATGTATCATATTACTCTTCCGTTGTATCTGGTTTAACTCTGATGTATTTTATATATTCATATAGTAGCTTCATGAACTACTATCTCTTTTATTTCCGCTGCAATTATTACTCTGTGTCTGTGATCTGTGATTATATTTATTTACTGTATATGTTCAGTTTTGCCAAATTTAAATTAACAACGCGGTATTTTGAGCAATTCAACTCCGGCATGAGTGTCTACCTATACACTTATAATGGATGCGAATGGTCCAAAATGGCGGGTCGTTACAAAGCCACACAAAGTTTTCAGCTACAATACTTCTTTACAAGCACAAGGCTCGAAATTGTGTATCTGACACAGCATTTACGGAACTTCTTAAACTTCTCAAAGATATGTTGCCTATGGAAAACACGCTTCCTGATTCGACGTATGCAACAAAGAAGCTGCTTAAATCATTTGGTTTAGGCTATAGACAAATACATGCATGTGTAAATGATTGTTGTCTTTTTAGGAAAGAGCTTGCACATAGTGATATTTGTCCAAAATGTGGAAATTCTCGTTGGAAAAAGAACTAGGCAAATGAAGATGGAAAGCAAACCAAAGTACCTGCAAAGGTTTTGAGATACTTTCCAATAATACCAAGACTGAAAAGAATGTTTATGTCCGCAGAAACATCAGAGCAATTAAGGTGGCATAACAATCATACGAGTGAAGATGGTAAATTACGTCATCTAGTAGATTCTTCTCAGTGGGCTACAATTGATAGGATGTACCCTTCCTTTGCATCTGATCCACGAAATTTAAGGCTTGTTCTTGCAAGTGATGGCTTTAATCCCTTTGGGGATTGGAACTGTGCGTATAGTTGTTGGCCAGTATTTCTTGTTGCATACAACTTCGCTCCGTGGCTTTGTATGCACAAAGATAATATGATGTTATCATTATTAATTCCTGGACCACGACAACCAGGGAATGATATTGATGTGTATCTACAACCACTTATTGAAGATTTGAAAAAATTATGGGATAAAGGGGTGAAGGCGTATGATGCATACACTCGCAACGAATTTAGATTAAATGCAATTTTAATGTGGACGATAAATGATTTTCCAGCTTATGGAAATTTAGCAAGTTGCACCGTAAAGGGTAAAAGGGCATGTCCTGTTTGTGGAGTTAATACATGCTCAATATGGTTACCATTTAGTAAGAAGTGTGCATATTTAGGCCATAGGCGATTCCTTGATCCTAATCATGAATATCGCCAATGAAAAAACTTGTTTGATGGAACTATAGAGACTAGGCAAAGACCTCCAATACAAACCGGTGCTCAAGTCTTTGATATTGTTAAAGATATTTGCAATGATTGGGGGAAAAAACCAAAGGAGGAAGAGAAAGAGAAAGAAAAAAGGAAAAGAAAAAGGGGAGATAAGAAGAAAAAAGGAAGTCAAATGTGGAAGAAGAAGTCTATTTTCTTTGATTTGCCTTATTGGCAGGTAAAGTTTAATGAGAAACAAAATTGCTTCTTCTTTTCTATCTATGTAATCAATACTTTATTATTAATTAGTTATAGTATATTTTTTTGTTTTCTTAGGTACTTCCTTTGCGTCACAATCTAGATGTAATGCATGTTGAAAAAAATATTGGCAAAAGTATTCTTGGTACGTTACTTGATATTAAAGGAAAATCAAAAGATGGCATTAATTCACGTAAAGATCTAGAAGTACATGGTATTAGGAAAAAATTACATCCTATAGACATGGGAAGCAAAGCATTACTTCTAGCCGCCCCATGCACCTTAACTGATTCAGAAAAAGAGACCTTTTACAATAGAATGAGGAATTTGAAAGTACCCGATGGCTATAGCTCAAATATTGGAAAATGTTTTGCAAAACAAAACAAAATTTCAAGTCTAAAGTCCCATGATTACCATGTTTGCAACAACTATTGTCTGTATCACTGAGAGGACTTCTACCTAAAGGGACAAGGAATGCATTACTACGACTATGTTCTTTTTACAACGACATTTGACAAAGAGTGCTTGATAAAGATAAATTAGAATCCATCGAGAATCAGGTCGCATTAACACTATGCGACCTTGAGAGATTTTTTCCTCCTTCTTTTTCTGACATCATGATTCATTTGACAATACATTTAGCGAAGGAAGCAAGAATTTGCGGACCAGTACAATATCGGTGGATGTATCCATTTGAGAGGTAAAATTTGGCATTAGTACCTTTAGTAGTTAATAATATATGTGCTTATGAAAATATTTTACTTATGCATCTTGATTATAGATACATGAGAACACTGAAGGGGTATGTTAAAAATCAAGCACGGCCTGAAGGATGCATAGTTGAGTGCTATTCTGCTGATGAATGCATGAAGTATTGTGCTGGATATATTAATGGTGCATTAGAAATTGGACAAAGGAAAAATATAAATGAAGTGGAACAAAGTGATTCCATACTCAAGGGGCGTCCTATTTCCAATGGAAAACCTATGGTAGTCACTAAGGAGGTGATTGCTGTTGTTCATGGGTACGTGTTGTTTAATACCGAGGAAGTGGAGCCTTATATAAAGTAAGCATAAGTTCAATTCAATTAATGTGTGAAATAAATTAGATTTTGACATGAATGTTTACATATATAGGATGCACAATGAGGATCTAAAACTTTTGCATCCCCGGCTTTCACGAGATGATTTGGAACTTTCAAAGCTGCATTCAGAGACTTTTAGTCTATGGTTTTAAAAAAAGGTTGACATTGTTATATATTTTAAGATGAATAAGTTCGACATAGAACTATATGTTATTGTGATTAGTCTTTATATATAACATTATGCATTTTCAGGTTCAAGATGATAGAAACACATCTGATGTTAGTGAACTAATAAATTGGCTTTCATATGGACCTCGCCATCAAGTAATTTCTTATACCGGCTATATAATTAATGGTCGCCGTTTTCATACTAAAGACAATGATAAATCTACACAAAATAGTGGTGTTTCCATTGAGGCAAGTACTGTTCGTATTGATGGATCCATTGAGAAAGTAATATATTATGGTGTTTTGCGTGAGATTTTGTTGCTTGACTACCGGCAGTTTCAAATTGCATTGTTTAAGTGTGATTGGGCAAATATTGATCGTGGAGTTAAGGTCGAAGATGGATTAACGTTAGTCAATTTACATCAATTCCAAAATCAATTCGCAAGCGACCCTTTCATCTTGGCAACGCAAGCCGTACAAGTGTTTTTTTGTAGAGAAAGTAGTTTTTCAAATTGGTATGTTGTGCTAAGAGCACCTCTAGAGGTTTTCATGAGTTGGAAAGCTATGATGAGGAGGATGAGTCAAGTAGAAAACCGGTAGATGAGTCACTAGTTGATGATAGAGATGTCGATGATGGTGATGAAAGTTATATAAGGAAGGATTGTGATGGTATTTTGGTATGATATAAGCATCCTTTATTGATATTTGTGTTACATGTAGTTATATTCGTAAAGAGTGTAATTATACAGTTTTATGCATAGTTATATTAATTAATCATGAATTATTAACCATGAATTTTAATTTGTGAACTTGGGAAAAAATAATCTTTCTTTTGCAAAGTGTTTCTATTGTATATTAGGATTTTCATATTTTACAATAATGACTAATTAGTATGATGTTCTAATTATTTATATATATGTTATGTTTTTTTTCTAGGTTCCTCCCTTAACAGAAGATATTTGAACTTGAAGCATCAAGAGTAAAATGGAGCAACATCAAAGAGAGGTAAAATATTAAAATTTTAATATGCACTTCAATTTTTTTAAACTGACATTTCTTCAATTTTTTTAAACTGACACTTCATTTAAAATGGAGCAACATCAAAGAGAGGTAAAATATTAAAATTTTGTCTTCTTCTTCTCAGTAAAAAAAAAGACAGAGAAACTCAAAAAAAAAACATTTTGTGTTTGTGTTTGTATGCCATATAGTTTACATTTCATCTCTTGTTACAAATACACTGCATTTTGCTTCCAGGCTCTCTTAGAATCAATGGATTTACTTATGTACATATCTTAGAATCAATTAGGATAAATAGTAACGTACTTGGTCTCGTTTGCATTGATTCATTTGAACCTGTCCATTCGTCCTTGCTAATTGAAAGATTTACAAATCAATTAAATCTATTAAAATATACTTTATGACCTAGAACTACAATTTATCTAAACTTTATTTCTTAGAATAATGTTAGTTCATATATCTTGGGATATACAAATCAAGTTAATTAGCAAAACAATCCCATAAGCAATTACAAAATAATTTTGGTGGCATGATATCAAAAACTCATTTAAATTGTTAAATAAATAATGGCAATTTGATTCTATATTTAAGTTACTATAATTTAATCAATAAACCGAATAAATCAAGATGCAGTGTTTTCTTTGATTCATTTGAATAACCTGTCCATATACTGCTTACTCCAACGTAGATATCATATGAATAATTCAGTATCCCTACACGCTAAATCATTAACCTGTGACCTGTCGCTGAGTACAAATGTTTAGTATTAGTGTTTAAATTATATTTAATCTCGAATATTTGGTAATTAATTTGTCAGCCATGTTTTCTCTGTTTCCTAAACAAAAAGAAAATGGAAGCATTAACACGAATTACCAACTGGCAATGCTAACTAGGAATCTCTTCTTCGAATTTGAGTGATATGTTGTGTAGAATTTTCTACGCGTTTTTCATGAAATATTGTTTAAAATAACATTGAAGTACCTTTAATTTTTGTTTATTTAGCAATAATCCCGTCAAAGCATAGCGTGAGAACATGATTACATAAGCTAATTAGTTTAACTAAAGATAAATATTAATGATTAGGTATAGGAACATGAAAGACTGTTGTATATAACTGTTTATGTAGTACGGTGCATTATGAATTCAATGCAGCTATCTCTATCATTGTGTTAGACAGTATTTACTGAATTTTCTCAGCTATATATGAATACAGTAAAGCTCATCATTATGCTGGAAATAATATTGTTTTTGAAAATGTAGAAGGTTGCATATGGGTTGTGCTTCATGTCTCATATACATGGCTAGTTGTGAAGATCTAAACGGGGTATAAATATAAAGTCGGTCTAAACAGACGAATCAATTTTTAAATAAATATTTTCAGGTAAAATTACAGACGTGTGGATATCTGAATTACAGTTTTGGTTTGATGAAGGGTCAAATTAAAAAAAGGCACACTACTATGAATATAGATATGGTCTTCAAATTACACAAGCATGCATGTTCTTTCTACCATCTTCTGCATGGATATATATAGTCTAAGATTATATTAATTTGGAAAATAAAATCTTCTTCTGCATAGATATGGACATTATGATATTCACAAGTCAATGGTATGAATTTGAACATGCCATAATGCCATATAAGAATTATATACTTTTGTTCATACATGTTAACTAAGAATTCATCCAAAGTTTATAAATCATAGTGTATGCCATCATAGCTCTGCTCGAATTTTGTGATTTTTTTTTCTTTTACTTTTTATTTTTACTTTTTTGGTTAAGTCAGCGATTCTTTTCTAATATATTTCTTATCATTAACAGAGTGTTGGACCTGAATCATAATATCATTATTATCTTTTACTTGTTATTAATGGATTCAGACTTTGATCTTAGATAACTGGCTACCAAATTAATCTCTTCCATCTAGTTCCTTTATTGCAGCATGCAGATATATATTGCAGATTTTTGAATTACTTTGGAAATTACTATGCTCTGAGGATTATATTTTAAATGAAGGGTTGAAATAAATATTTTGAACATTCTGATTTAAGTAGTTTTGAAAACGATAATTGTTTCAGATTAACATTTTAGCTCAGTGAATGTGACCTACATGATATTACAAATTTAAAAACCTTTGCAAAACTGTCTAGAACATATATGTACAAGTTTATGCCAGTTCAATTATCAAAACACAGTACCCTGAAACTTTATTCTCGTTTTTTCTAAAAGTACAAAATGTTCTGCCTTTTTTTATAACAGAAGCATAACCTTCTTTATCAAACCTTGCCTGTATGCTAATTTCAGATATCAAAGGTAGCAGCGAGATATGCAAAGAGGCAATCCTTAGCTGCAGTTGCAACTTTAAATGAAAAAGATAAGCCTGCCGGTGTGAAAATCAATGAAACAAGACATGTTGATGCAACTCATTCTCTTCAAAGTTTAAACAGCAATATTAGAAGATCCCCTCGGAAGCGTACTGAAATGCAGCCTCCACCCGATAAAATCAAGTCTCCAAAGCTCAATCCTGTCCGTACTAGAATGCAGCCTCCACCCGATAAAATCCAGCCTTCAAATCTCAATCCTGGCCCTAATTCAACTGGATCTCCAAATATCACTCCCAACGCCATGGATGCCTCGAACAACCTAGATTCTAATGATGATATTCAACAAAAGACGGCAAGGAAAAAAAGAGGGAAGACGATGATGACTTGTATGCGGAATGAAAAGGCTGAAATTGAATTCAACGAGCGAGGTCAACCAATAGGCTCCAACTCCAAGCACTTATCATCCTATCTTGGTACCTTAGCAAGAAAGATGATACCTTTGACGATTTCAGAGTAGAAAAAAGTCGATGCAAACTTAAAGAAAGATTTATGGACTTGTATTCAGGTATGAAAAATGTGCTGAGAACTTTTTTATGAAAAACTGGCCAGATGGAAATTTTAATACAACATGATAACTTATTTATAAAGTGGTGGGTGGTTATATGCACAAATTTCTACTTGTACTTATTTATCGTCTATTTTTATGTCATATAATTGATTCAAACCTGTAATGTAAACATTCATAAACAATGCAACAACTATAGCTTACAAACCTGCAATGTTTCATACTTACAATTTTCGACTACAGACATCATAAGTATCTGTTCTAAAATCAGTCGCATCACATTATTCACATTAAAAGGAACCCCGTGAAAATTCCTACACTCTCTGTTAGACTCTCTATTTTTGGTAAATTGTGTCGAGTATGACTTGTTTTGGAGTTAATTGTAGCTTCATCCATGATAAAATGTTAGTAACAAATCAGTTATAATCATAAGGAGTTGAGTATCTATTGGATTATTGCTAATTTTTTTGGTATCATCATCTCACAATAAGCAACCAAATCTTAATGTTAATATAAGTTGTGAATTATTTTGCATAAGTTAATATAAGTTGTGAATTATTTTGCATACTGTTTTATGTGTATAGAGCTGTACAAGTAGAAATTTGTGCATTGACATTGTATACATCCATACCCAACAAATGCATGACAAATGAATATCAATGCTAATTACAAAATTGTATGAAATTTGAACATTAACATAAACATGTACCTTATTTGTTACCTTATTTTTGTTGTGCAGTCAAGATTCATAGTGGATGAAGCATACAAGGGTTTAATGTTTAAGATGTTGGGATTACGATGGAGAGAGGCAAAGTCGAGGTTAGTTTTCGCTATTAAAGTAGCTTCTACTTGTCCCGACGCTTCCTCTAGGCTAGCGATGCTAAAACCGGATACTACAGAAAATGTTCAAGAGTGGAACGACTTTGTTAAAGAAAAATTGTCGGAGAAATTTGGGGTAACAAGTTATATTTTATTCATTATAATTTTTTTAACTATACAGATTTAAATATAAATATGTTATCCCTGCATATTTTATTCCTCTAGGCTGAACATGCATAGTTTATTAATGAATTTCTCCTACGTAGGAAACTAGCAAAAAATTCAAAGCAATGAGAGATAAAAATAAAATTCCACATACAATGAGCAGAAAGGGATATGCGAGATTAGCGGAAGATATGGCAAGAAATGCATGTACGTTTACATCAATAATTTTTTTTCTTTGGTTCGTCTTCTTACTATTATTATTTGCAGAAAAAAGAAATTGGAATATCAAACATTAGCAGAGATGAGCTATGGTGCAAAGCCAATACAAAGAAAAATGGAGACCCACCAAATTCCATTGTTGCCGATTGCATCATAAGTTTTTTTTATTCTTTTGAGATAGGACTGTAGATATTTATTCAGTAGTTTATTCATATTTCTTTTTTCTTGAAATGGTCTGTTTTAATTTGTAGGCTAAGATAAAAGAGCAGAGTAGTGCTAAGAATTCTCATGGAACAGCATCAGTAAGTGGAGATGGAGTGTCACATGTTTTTGGAAATGAACATAGGGGAAGGGTGAGGGGATTGGGTTTTGGTGTAGCACCTTCTCAAATAGGTGCTTATGCACATAATTCAAAAAAGGTGGCTGCATTGGAAAATCAAGTAATAGTGCAAAGGGATATGTTAACTAATTTGGAGACAAGAGTAGACTACTTGACTAATTTGATCATGACAGTAAGTTTATAGTTAATTATCTATTGTTAATAAATATGTGATATGTGCTTATGAATTACTAAGTATTCTCTTGTACTTTTACAGAGAAGAAATGATAATGTGGCAGATATGGAGATGCCTCAGGCTCATACACCTCAGGTTAGAATATATAAATAATCATGATTGCTTGCTTGACATGCTTGTCGTTTCCTTGAAACTGAATTACCAGAACATGATTGCTTGCTTGACATGCTTGTCGTTTCCTTTAATTGCTTGCTTGACATGCTCTTTTTAGTTTTAGATTTTAAAATGATAGTTCGGTTTAGATTAAAGATACTAATAACAGGTTGATATGATAGAGAAAATGACTTTGTGCAGTTATATTTAATGATAAAATTATACAAACAACAAATTTGGTTTACTTTTTTGAACTGCAATCATAATTAAGGATATATATATGTATTGTGCCTACTATATAATTAAGGATATGCATATGTGTTGTTAAAATCTCTTAACTACTTACGATATTGCTTTCTACACTATTTTGTTTCTAAATCAAACAAGCATCTTTACTGATAGTGGTTTGACACTTTGACTTTGATGCAAAAAATCACATGTTCGAAATTCATATAACGTGATTTGAACATAAACTGATATGTAGTATGTTGTATAATATTTAAGACTTCCAGCACTAATATCTACTGCACCCTAAACGTTTAGACATAATTGTGTTGGTGAAAAAAGAAATATACTTTGAGTACATACCATATCTGGTTTATTTTTCTTAAGACCATACAATGTGTCTCTAATTTTCTTTTTAACACCGTTACAATTATATTTAATTTAAGAGTGTCATACCAGCAGTCATTCTTCCCTTTTTAAATATTTTCTGTACACAAACAATGTTCCTCCTTTCTTCGCCCTTGTCAATGCTAATTTAAGAGTGTCATACCAGCAATCCGTTACAATTATATTTAATTTAAAAGTGTCATACCAGCAATCCCTTACTATTTTTTTGGGTTTTGTTGGGGATAACCACTCCAAGCCTTAAGGGGTTTTGTTGTTTGTTCTGTCGGTAGCATAATGAAACAAATGTTCATCTCTTTTTTAATTACTCCCACATATATGGAATTTGGAAGGATATTGTGTAGTTAAGTTTAATATGTATAAATGATAGCTCGAGTGATGATGATTGGTATTTCATTTTTTTTTCTACTATATGGAGGGATTTTAAGGTTGGAGTGATGCTGCTATCACTTAAATTTTGTTTTGAATAAATTTGGAAGGAAAGAAATAAGAGCCTTTTTCAGAATGAAAAGAGGACTGCCGAGCAAATTTTTTTGGCATGTGCAAAGAAAATCAAAAAAAGTTTACTTGCTTGGGGCAATAGTCAGACTATTACTTTGTAAGTGGTTATGGAAAGTTGTTCCATACGCTGTCCATAGTCCAACTTTTGTTACCTATTCTCGTGGGACCCCAACCCCTTCCTTCTTTTCTTTCATCCTTATCTTCCTTTCCTTTTTGTTTAGCCTCCCGTTCGCTTACTTCTTCTATATACAATCAGAATGATCTGTTTATGCATAGATCCATGCTTCATGATCATAGCAGTTCCTCTCTGCTTGCTAAGGAAAAGACATTGGATTTTGTTCTCAAGATGAAAGAAACTTTGAAATGGATTTTCCATGTTTTATTTTGGGCTATGGAAAAGGCAAAGCGAACAGTTTGACTATGATAGCAAGCCTTTCCCTGCCTGTTCACACTTTATTTTTCAATATGAACATCACTTTCTTTCTTTTTTGTTACCAAAAACCTAAGTTCGTTGTCCTCGCTATTGTTTTCTTTTCCACGTAATTGATAGATAATTCAAAGAAATTTATTTTATTAAAATCATTTTAATACCTACATCGAAAATAATTAACTTGATGACAAAGTTGGCATAAGCAAAGATTCATGGTTGAGAAACTAAATATCTTGATAGCTCCCCTTACATACACTCGGTTCCATTTAGCTTTTGATGTACCTAGAGATGCATAGTTCTTGATTATTACATCTCTTTAAATTTATGAGCCAATTTCATTTTGCCTTTTAATCTTAAAAAAATCGACTGAACTAGTATTTCTCAGTTTCTTTATTGCTAAAAACCGACAACAAAACAGTTTGATTTTTCCATGATTCCCGTCGATCTTTAAAATCCAGCAATTCATTTTTATTTTAATAAATTATAAACTAAAATATGAATGCCACATATTTGTTTGGTCCATGGAAACCATAAGATATAAGGCTATGTAATTTGCTTATTTGTTTCGTAAAAAACGAAGGTGGTTAGGATCTTAATTTTAATAGAGCTTTGGAAGGTTTAAATTTGGTTCACTACTTCAAATTAATGGAGCTTTTAGAACAAGTAGTGGGGATGAAAATGACTCATACGACTGGGAGATGTTTGGCGAGAGAAAATTCACTGTTTTTTCTTTGTATAAATTCAGTAATTTTGGTGGTACATATTAAATTTCACAAGTTTTGTCGAAAGTTGCAGTTCCACCCAAGTTAAAGTTCGATATGTGGATATGTATACATGACAAGATTAACACACATTGAGTGGTTGAATCTTAAAGAGATAAGCACAAATCATCTTACAAGTGCTAATAATATATATCAAGCAATATCGTAAGTAGTTAAGGATATATATCTGTAGCGTTTTCTTCCTTTGTTTAGGTAGCATAACTAATAATATATATGTATTGTGCCTACTGTAAACAAGGAGATCATGGAGACAACATGGATCCAGTTTCAATTCCATTTCCAAAATTACAAGGTAGAAAATTGGTTCAAGCCAGATGTTGTGTTAAACTTACGAGTAATATACTAATGCATAAATTATGTAAGCAGGATAGTGATAAAAAAGGGTGGCTACACTTTGAAATTTTGGACGTTTTATGGAAATTAACGAGATTACTATTGCAGTTTGATACTAAATTTATCTTTGGACTAACTTCACCGAATTAATATGCACTTCAATTTTTTTTTCTTGCAGTCACACCGCGATAGCAACAAAATGCAGCAGGTTCAAGATCAGCAAGAACGAGTTATTGTGGATGGTTTGATGAAAAAAAGTGCAGGCTATTGAGTTGGGAGAAGAACGTAGTTACAGAGGGGACAATAGCAAGCACTGATCCTGATGCGTCGGTACATTTTGTAAAGCTTGGAGCAGAAGCTTGGAAAGTATGGGTGGATGTAGCGGTGGAACCAGAAGCTTTTTTATATAGGCCAAATTCAGAGATGTCCACTATTAAAGAGGCCGTTGGATCAACCGTCGCGTGGCACAAAGACTTTATATCCTTAGTCTAGTATGATTGTACTTAGAACTTGATATTTATAACCGACTGTTATGTATTAATGCTTTATGAATTTGGGAGGTAAACTTATCTGACTTTTTGGAGTGTTGGAATTTTATAACTATCTTTTAGTCTTTTCGCATGTGATTTTGGTTGTTTGTGCGTAATATTTATTACTATTAAATTATTCATTATTTGTATGGATGTGCTACCTATACGTTGCTGTAATTTTTTTTAATTTGCATTTTTTCTGCAACGGTCAAAGCACGTTGTATTATACTCTATTACAACGGTCAATAAACGTTGTAAAAATCATTTTCACAATGGTCATTTGCGCCTTGTATTAAAGTCTATAACAACGGTCGAAAACCGTTGTCAAAATGTTTTTTACAACGGTCAGGTAATGTTGTAAAACATGTTATCCATCTTGTATGATCGTATTTTGCAACGGGCAAAGAAGCTTGTATTACCGTCTATTACAACGGTCGGCGACCGTTGTAAAAAAGTTTACTACAATGGTCTTTACAACATTAACTGCCCGTTGTAAAATATGGGTGACCTATTACAACATCGCCTATTACAACGGTCCGCTGCCCGTTGTGGAACACATATTACAACGGGCATTGCCCGTTGTAAAAAGCCTGTTTTGTTGGAGTGTTCTATGCCACATGGGAACGCCTCTGGAGGGACGCCCCGAGAACCACCTGGCTCTCTGCCAATACAAGGCCGGTTACCCCCTTCCCGGGTAGTAAACCTGAGATATTCCACCCCCGGTCGTTTGCGACCTTTATCCGAGGGCCCTCGATCACACAGCAACAATCACACAGTAAATGAGATTGGAGCAACCACATAGGTAAATATCTGGGCTCCATACCATGATACCACCTTTTTCCAGAAGGAATGGACATACCCTAGGGGAGCTACCCCTGAAACCTTGTCGCACTTTCCTGTTTCGACCATTACCGGTTTGTGAGGCTCGATGAGGTCTCGTCCACAAAGCTATGCTTTTTCACAAAGCCATGCTTTGATCAACAAATGATCAGCAACACACAACAACACTTAGCATGCCACACTACCAAATTGGGAGTATATCAATGATAACCTTCAACTACATAACCTCTGAGCTCATACGTCTCAGAGAAGGGTGTTAAGCTAAGAGAATAAATCTCTGCCACCAAATAGAAATGTATTTGAAAGAAATCAGCTTTATATCTCAAAGTGTAATGTCAGACATACAACCATACAAGTCTGTTCCTGGTTCGAACAGAACCGAAGGCACTTCCATAGAAGCCCTTGCAATCCGGGTATTCACAATCCCGATCGGATTTCCCATCACTTAGGGAATCTCTATATCGGCGCAACTCAGTGTAGAGACAATCGATAGATCATCCTATCGTTCTCACAAATACCCGGTCTTCACCACCGGTCTTCAATTGCTATCCATATACGACGTATCACTATTCAGATTGGGTTATATGACACAAAGTCCTCTCCCGGCTAAACCGAATAGTGAGCGCAATATTTTAAAACATATGAATATTGGGGTTTCAATTAAGTCACAACTTATTACCCAAAACTTCTCTTCAAATGATTTAAACAAATTACCATTTTAATCTTATACACAAAAAGATTCATTCCACAAAGTTCACCCAGTTTTACAAAGATCCATTCACAGATTTTCCAAATCAATTTCCATTTCAATTGGATTAACTCATTAAATCTTTAAATCAAAGATTTAATTCATAGCTTTCAAAACACGTTTCCAAAGATTTATTTGTAACTTGGAAAACCATTTTCAATTCAAACTTGAAATTCCTTTAATTCAAATTGGAAATCCATTCCTTATATGAGAGCTTTTATCAGTTGAAAACAATTAGTTTCCCAAATCATTGAATTCAATTTCAAATATTGAATTCAAATTGAAATTAAATTTTAAATATCAAGTTTTATTAAGTTATTTAAAATAACTTTTACATTTGAAACTCATTTGTAAAGCTCTCAATTCAAATTCCAAAACTATTTGGATTCACAAATTCAACCTTCAAAAATTGTCAACAATCTACGACTTAACAGATTTCCACGTGAAATCCATATTTGTGTGTGTAAGAGTGTGGTCCAGGGGCTTCACACAGTAGTGCAACATCATTCAATCATCATAGATCAAAATACAGAAATATAGTTGATAAGCGGTATAAACTATAACGCTCATCTTTCATTCACAGATCACAGATCACAGATATATAAGTCACAAATAATAATTTACATTCATCCCAGATAAATAAATACGGTACAAATCACACACAAATCAGAATATATATCACACAGCATCACAGATCAGAATATCAAACAATTCAATCATTTAGTCAAGTCCAAACATTCACAAGTAAATTTATTAATCAACTGATTAATTTAAATCAGATGTATTACTTATGAATAATCATTAATCCGGGTTAATTATCATGAGTAAATCACAAATTATCTGAAATAAATTTCCCTTTAATCATTTGTTAGTTAACCTTTAATTATTAACTAATCAATCTTAATTAATGAACCAATTTAACCTTTAATTACTTAATTTATCTTAACTAATTACAATCATTAATTAATCCTTTAATTAATAAATTTAATTAACCCCTTGATTAATAACAAATATTTATACCCAAATTTCTGATTATCATTCAATTAATCACATCTGGTAATTATCTATTAATCACTTTTCAAAGTAATTATATTTCCAAGATTTTCAAGTAATTATTCTGAATTATACTTAAGAAATTTAACTTGAACTAATCAAGTTAACTCAATTGATTACACTAAATAGATTAATTCCTTGATTACGTATATTAAATAATTATACTTAATGATTCCACACATGATCATTATTAAATTAATTTATCTAAATTCATTGTTAAAATTAGTCACATTAATAAATTGTTCAAATAATCTTAGTTAATGATTTCATTAACTATTAAATTTCTTTAATCACCTTTTTAAAGAAAATTTCCTATATTGATCATTTTTTATTATAAATTAATTAACCATTAGGAACTCATTCATTAATGAATTTTAAATCATAAATCTTCATTTTTTTAAAGTAACACATTCATATTTATGATTTAAGGATGATTTACAATATGGTTGAAACCATTCATCTCAAATTTTCATTTACAAATTTCAAATCCATTTTAAATTCAAATTCTCCCATACATTTAATTGCTTCTATATTAATAAAAAAAATTGAATTTAAAACTTTATTTATCTTCAAACTAAATGCCCATTCAAACTAGAATCTTTATTTTCATTATTGCTTGAAACTCAGTTTTTAAAAACTTGATTAAAAATTAAATTTAGTTTTAAAATTCAGAAAACAGGTTTCTGGTTCAAAACCTGGAACAAAATTTTCTGACCCGAGCCCTCCTCTTTTTACTTCGAGTAAACAACTCGAATTACTCGAGTACGACGCGAGAAATCACTAATTCTTCCCAGGCAAAACAAAACACCCAGGCACCAAGTGCTCGTGCACGTTCACATCATCGCTGGCCAACTTCTGGCATCGTCACGACGTCGAGCCCGTCGATAATCACCTCCAGACCATGCTCCGACCACTCGAACCACGTCATCGCCTCGAAAACGAAATCGAGATCAAGCTTGCAACTTGGAACAACCCAGACCATCACGACCCTCACCTGTCAATGCCTTATTCTCGGAGGTCCGACCACCAGACAACCCGAGCTTCCGGCCTCGACTTCGTCAACTCGACAGCCACCGTTACCCAAAACCTCGAGCAGCTCGATGCTCGAACGAAGACATAGTGCACGAGTTTCCTCTCCACTCAAAAACTAGGTTTACAAACTAAAATCCTATGCCGTTGTCGCCACGATCATCTTCACCACCTCCGACCATATTTCCTGGCAACCCCGTAGGCTCCTCCATCTCCACGAACAACCCCGACATCCACGAATCGACTGATCACCGGAAATTGATCAAAATTCAATTTTCGAGCAAAAAAAAACTGCTCTTAAACCAGTTTCTTAAAAATCATCAAACAAGATTTAAAAATCATGTCTTCCATTAAGGATTCAAGTTATATTTTTGAATCAATGATTCGTGAAGTTCGAAATTTCCAGGATTTAAAGTTTTTACTGTAAAATTTTGATCTTCCATTCTAGATACCTTTATACTTCACGAAACCATTTTTAGATTATAACCCATACTTAAACACAACTATTTTGTTTTGAAACCAAAGCCTGATGTTGATTAGAAAACAAGAAATGGAATTTTCTTGTTGTATGTTACTCTGTAAAACAAACAGAGAAGAAGAGAAACACTGATACAAGCATATATACACAGAGCCATTGCAACATATATATTCAAGTTTGAAATCATTAGTTGTTACTCACTTTCCACATCTTGATTCCAAAGTTTTCAGATTAAAGTTGAAGTCTTTCTGAATTTGAAAATTGAAAAATCTGGTTAGAATTTGCTACTGGAAGCCTTCTTCTTGATCTCAGGTTTTTCTTTGATTGCTTTGATGTTTTAAGTGGATGTTTATTTGTTTATAAAGTGATATTACTTTGGTTTTTCTCAGTTTTAATGGAGGCAACTGAAACGAATTTTTTGTTCAAGTGAAATGAAGTTTACATGAGATGATGATATTTGTACAAGTGATATAATATTGGTTTGTACATTTTTTAGTAGAGATTTTTTTCTTTGCTGCTAATATCTTTTTGTTTGGTGGCTGATGGATCATAGCATTAATTAGTTGTACCATTATACTTATCCAATTTACACTAGTGTCTTCTTATACAAGCTAACACATATATATATTGTGTTTCTTTGCTTTATAATATGAATGAAATACTATACTTAATATGTTCTTCTTTTTGTAAGTGTATATATATTTGCTGTCTTATGCTTTGTCATGTTTCATATTATCAGACTTATCTTATTATATGTTTGTTTGTATTATATTTTCTTTTCTTTTCTTTTTGACTTATACTTGTAATCTAAATGAATTAAATATGCTGTTATCTTTTATCTATGTGTTTGCTTTATATTTTATAGTTTATCTTATATACTTTTTTTTCCTTTCTAGTTTATCTTACATATTTATATTTTATTTCTAGCTTAAATATTTATTATTAATTTATTTTTAACATAACCCATTAATTTCAAATTTAAGGTTATTTATTTTTAACTTGTATCAATTATTTATAATTTTATATTTATCTTTAAACCATTTATATTAAGATTTAAATTCAATTATCAATATATATATATATACATATATATTCAAATTATTATTAAACCATTTACTTGAAATTTAAATCCAAATCACATATATACAATATTTAAATTCATATGATTTAATATATATTCTATTTGAATTGGGGAAACTCGCTTCAATTTACAGTTAATTTTACAATTTTAATTCAAAAATTAAATTAATTATCAATTTAAATATATATAAAATCCGGGATCGTTACAAGATTTTTGTGGGTACATGTGTTCGTTACAATTAGTTTGGTTATTTGATTGTTATAATATTTTGTTTATTGATTTGTTGTTGAATTAATTTTCTAAAAATAAGGTTTAAATTTTGATATATATATATAACGTGTACAGATCTGCAAATTATGAATATGTATAATTTTATATATGTTTATATATCAAATATATTTAATCTTAAAATTTTCTTATGATGATTTGTACCTATTATGAATCATAAAATATAAAAATATTTTATTAAATATGTATATACATATTTTATGATTATTTAATGATTTTGTGAATTGTTTATTATGAATATAATAACTAATAATTTAGAATTTATATTTATATTTTTTATATTTGTTTCACCATGCAATAAGATTATAGTAAAAAATTTAAATTTTTTAAACCTAATTTATTAATTTTAATAATTAATTTACTTACTGCGTGCAATCAATTATTTAATTAAAAATATATTTTCAATTAAGAAATTTCTTTAAATTTTTCTTAAGTTTTAAACATTTATTTGGAACCTACATAAAATCAGATTTTTATAACTTGATTTATTAATTTATTTGAGAAATGAAATTAGTTATTTAATTAAAAATATAATTTCAGTTGAGAAAATTCTAGAAATTTTCCTAAGCCCAAAATTTGACTTAGATACCTTATGAAATTTTTTTAGAAATTTTCAACTTGATTTCCTTTTTTTAAGAATTAATTTGGTTACGGGCTATTATCAATTATTTAATAATAAATATTACTTTAATTGTAAAAAAATTCATAAATTAATCTTAAGCCGGAAATGTATTTCTAGATTATTTTTAAAATTTAAAACTTGTATAATTGTTATATAATTATTTTACATTAATTTGTTATGGCAGAAACTGTTTTATTCAATAAATTATACACAGACACACAAAGCTGTATATATATATATATATTAGTATTTTGTTTTGATATATTATACAAGCACATATTTGGACAAATTACAGTACACACAAAAGAACTAATGTGTTTGTTGCAATGTAAATCTCAACATTTATATACATGCACATTATACCCTTCACGGATTATGATGTTACACAAGCACACACACACACATATGTATATGATAAATGGCATATATATGTATACTTGTATAAATTAATAAAATAAAATAAATCTCAAACTACAAATTGTACAGTTAGAATACATGTGGACATAGTAATAAATATTGCCATGAATAAATTAGTAATAATGACATTTAATGAATAAATCAATTCAAATTAAAGAGAGAAAACGAAAGGTTTCTCTCTCCATTTAATACAATTAATGCTCTCAATCAATTCTTGTTTTAGCGAAAGAAATGAAAGGTTTCACTCCCTATGCATTAACACTTATAAATAAATGTTAGATGTGTTTGATACACTATACATTTGAACTTAAATTTATTTAAACTTCCCTTTAACTATTTTAAATAGAACACAAGATTTTATTTAAATCGAATTTGGAAATGTTCTAAATGAAATTTAGACTTCGTAGGTTCATTAAAGATTCAAAATGGATTTTTTTTGAAATCCACCTATTTCTTCCGCTGTGGGATCGCCCTGTTCCTTCAATGGTATCAGAGCCCAATAGTCTATATGGTCTAAATTAGTCATGTTAGGGCTAATTAATTAAACTTGCTCACTAAGTATGGTATCTAGAAAGGTAATATCTAGGCTTGGAATTGGGTAATCAAATACTCTTTCCTACCTGGTTAATAGCCTGGCCTGAAAGGTAAGCGAACCCAAAGGTTGCCCTTAATAGAAAAGACCCAATTTGCATTAGGCCTTGGGCTAGTTTTCAAAATTGTTTTGAAAATTAAAATAAGAACATGTCTATTATAAAAGTCATAATACGACATAAGTTTTCAAAATGTTTGAAAGGAAAATGATATTTTCAAAAATGTTTGTAAATATTTATATACTAGCTTCAAAATTTAAAATTTATTAATATGATTAATAAAATAAATTAATTAAATATATTAATTAATTAATACATATATGCATGCATTATATATGTTGATATATATTATGTTATTTTAAATGTTTAGGATAACATAAGTTTACATGTATGTATGTAAGATAAAATTTGAAATTAATAAAATTTAATCAAAATGTTTAAATGAATAAATTAATTAAAGGTTAACTAATTAAATAAAATATACATATATAAGATATATATGTGTGTTATACTACAAAGGTTATAGTAGATATGTCCAATATAAATGTTGTATTTGAATTATAATATAAAATTAATTAAAGAGTTCATTAATTATAATTAATTAAAAGAGTTAATTAGTTAAAATTAATTAAATAAGATTAATTAATATAATATTATACATAAGACTATTATATAAGTTGATTAAGTTATAAAAGGTATATAATAATTCAGCTTATGTAATATGAATGTATAACAAAAGGTAGAACTTTAAAGAAACCCTAAATAGACATAAGAAATAAATACATACATAAATGTACGTATACCATGATTTCTAATGTGTCTAACACTTGAATCGTTAGAGTATTTCATAAGAAATACATTATTCCATAAGTCGATATAACTCAATATAATATATTGAAGATTATGAATCTTTAATATAAAGTTGTCCCCTATAATTTAGATATCAATAGATTACTTGCATACTCCTTAGTTGTTGAGCTTTCCTCAAGCTAGGGATGTTATGTGTAGTACTATTAATATATTGAATTAATGAGGTAAGATAACCACATGTATTTATTGAGCTTTCCTTAAGGTACGTGCATTATACTTAGGCCATTGCAAAATGATAGGTCCGAGTGAACAGTCCCACTTTACTTATCGAGCTTTCCTCAAGGTAAAGGCGGGATTAGGACAAGGTACCAAAGGTTAGGAGTTGTATGTGATACAATCGATAAAGAGTTATCCATCGTATGTGGGCCTATAATTTGTTGAGCTTTCCTCAAGGTCAGAATCCTAAGGCATACGAGTCCTAACACCCACTAGTGAAGTTGAAAGACTTCTATGTTTCGCATAGGGTTTGGTGAAACATAAAGTACTACTGGAAGCCTTATTAGAAAAATTAAATGGTAACATTTAACCTTTCTAATATTGTAAGAACATATGCTAAATAATGTTATAATTATCTACAAATAAATAAATTTGTGCAATTAATATGATTGATAAAACGTTTATCAATTAACATATACAAATGAGCTAAATTGAAAGTTGATAAATGGAAATATAATACCCACTATTAAATGCCTATTGCATGTTAATGTTTTCTATACCCATGCAAGTGCCTAATTTTTACAACTACTTAATTCATTCGTAAAATGATCACGTACATGTTTATTTGGTTTAGACCGTGTATTGCATTCTATGAATTTCAAACTTTAAAAGCAATACAAGACTATGGATGGATATTTGATCCATATACTATCACATATAAATGTTATATGGTGAACGGTCACAGTTCGTAATGTACAATACTTTAATGAATATATTTTATTCGAAATAAGCCAATAAACTGTACTATATGATCGAGTGTTAAATTTGACTGATTACATAAAAGATTATATCGTGTTAATTGTAGCACAAGACCAACCAAAACTACAAGTTAGATCTAAGAACTCGATCGCTGAAATGTCAGTTTAATTAGTTTATGTAAAGAGCAACATATTTGATGTCCTTAAATGTTAAGGATAATCAAATGTGCTTTTGTAAAGAGTTAGTTATGATATTGTAGTAAGGGTTTTCTTTTGAATGGTCTGACCATTTAGAAAGGAAAATGAATGTATAAGAGTAAATGTGATTTAAGGTATAGTTGGAATGGAGAGAGTGAATAGTCATTTCTTCTTCATAAACAAACAAAGCAAACAAGAATTGTAATAATAGTGATTGATACTTAACATTGGAATGAGAAATATGATTTCTATTCCGAAATGTATTTTCGTATAGAAAATTGTTTTCTGTGAGATTTGTTTCTTTGAGTTCAAGATATTTGATTAAAGAACTCTCCATGGTAAACTAGTTATAGTATATGAAATAAACAGATCTATATTAAGTGAATGATGGACCTCCGAATTTAGTACGCTATTATAGTAATGACGGAAATAGTAGGAGCATGTCATATAGCACTTATTGATTGCATCAAATTACAAAAATTGTTTTCGTAAAACGTACCGAACATTATTTATGAAATAATTACTATCATTGGTTATCGTCTAAAAAAATAGATATAGCTATATTTCTATGAATATTATGAATATTCGTTATGAAATAAAAATATAATGCAGTATTTATTTACATAACAAAAGTGATGCATTAGAAAATATAGAAGTATCTAATATTATTTACATTTATTCTGGAATTATAAACTAAGCCTTAGTTTTGAGAAAATAATTTTATTATATGATTTTGAATCATATGATACTTGTTAATTATATCTCAAAGAATAAAGGGCTATGAACCCATTTAGTGGGGGCATCATAATAGTTGATGAACTCTTCGGATTGATACATATAGATGTATGCAATCGTAATCCTATACATACCAAAACGGTTCCACATACTTCGCATATTCACCGATGAGTCATCATCGACATGGACATGTGTATTTGATACACATGTAGTTGATAGAAATGATTCGATTTGATCGAACGAGTGAGTATATTGGAAAAGGTTCCAAACGTACCTAAAATGAATAAAGATTCAATCTCAAAATAACTCCTTCATGTGATACATAATGATCCATCGATATGGAGTAATCGAACTTTGTTGGACAATGTACGATTAATTGTGAGTGAAGTTGAGTTAATTTCTTTGTATAAGGTAATGTACTTAAGAGTAGTATACAAGGTTAATAATATTTCATCTGAATAATAGTTTACAAAATCTTACAAGATAAGGATTTACTAGAAACTCCAACATATCCTAGGCCAAGGAGTTGGCAGGTTATGCGAACAGAAAGGTTGCACATAATAATTGTTTATGAGAGATCTTGTGTGAATCTCCCCAAAGGATTTTGGAAGGGACTGTCATTGAATGACACATTTATATTTTGAACAAAAAATTTGTAAACTAAAACCAAATTAGTTTTTTAAATAAAGAAATTCATAAAGCGTTTACGAATCCCTATTTTATTTACACTGAGAAACAAGATATACCAACTTCATTGTGAAGGAATTCTTTGAGGAATTATTGGTAGTTAAAATGAATTGGATATGAATCATAGATAGAACTGACTATATTAGATGAAATGAAATTAACTAACCTAAATGAACACATAGCATTAGAATGTCTAATAAGTATTCTCATACATCGAAGCGAAATTATGAGTTTCTTATTAATGTCGAAAGTATATAATCCTCGGTTGTTTAATTAAACCCTTAAGAGTGTTGACTTTATCTGGTATGATATGCAAATCCAAAAGAATTCCAAGTACACTATCAAATCATGGCATAACATCCAAATGTTTCCAATATCAAATCATGGCATAACATCCATCGAGTGACTATAGTTAGGTCGAGTGGAAGTATTCAAAGTGAAGCACTATTCATGTGAGGATTCGTCTCCTCAGTTATATGGGGTTAGTATCACGGTCAACTCAAGTCAACCTAAAGTCAAAATCTCTGGCCAGAGTAGTTCAATTAATAATAATTGTTATTATGAACCAAGGACATGTGTTTGGATTATAGAGTTGAATGTGAATGATGTTGGAATTTTGACCATTACCAAATTCAACAAGTCCAAAGTGATATAGTTTTGACGAAGATAATTGGTGTAAATAATTATCACAACTTGGTAACGCTAATTAAATTAAAATGAGATTTTTCTGAAAATAACAAGTGATAAATTTGGCCATAATATCACACCACGTGCTAAGTGAAGTGTGAACGTTAACGTTCGAATAGTTCGACGTTAATCACTGACCGAATTTACACCTAAGAGTCACATAACCGAAATGATGAATTCTCTTTAGACCAAACAATTTAATACATTTATAATTGTTATAAATTAATTAAATAAATTAATATTTATGAAATATTAATTATGAATTTTTGATGTGATTTGAGAAATAATTTTTTTGCATATATTTATAAAAGTTATGAATATATTGATCGATATGAGATATCGATAACAAAATATGTTAAATATGATTGTACATATTTAATTTCGGTTAAATGGGCTCACAACCCATGAGATTTTGAGAGGATAGGCATTGGTTTGGAGAAAGATAGGGGGTGGCTACAACATGTGTAATTAGTTTTTTAGATTTGTGGTTGAGATCATTGTTTGCTCTCTTGTCTTAACCATATAAAAGTCAATCTCAAAACCCAAATTACAAGCTAATTCATTTTTGAGCCGCCATTTTCTTCTTCCTCTTCCTCATTTTAATGGCAGTGGCTATCCTCTAAAATCATCCCTAAAATTCCCAATCCAATTCAAAGTTTAAAATACCAATTTGTAGTAGAAGGTCTCTAATCCCGGATTAGCAACCTGATGGATTGTGAATTGTTCCTAGAAGAGAAATCATTGTGTTCAACATGGACTCAAAGGCTTCATTAAGAGGTGCGCTTTTATTTATTACTATTGTATTGATTTTAAGTTTATCATATAAAAATTTATTTACATCCAAATCCTCTATTTGTATTTAGATCTGTTTATGGTTTAGATTAGGTGAGATTTTTGTGTGTACATGTGTTTGTTATAATTAGATTGGTTATGTGCTTGTTATAATATTTTGTTTATTGATTTATTGTTGAATTAATTTTATGAATAAAAATTTCTTAATTTTGATATATATATATATGTATGTATGTATGTATATCTAGATTAAATGTGCACAGATATACAAATTATGAATATGTATAATTGTATATATGTTTATATATCATATAAATTTAATCTTGAAATTTTCATATGATTACTTGTACCTATTATGAATCATAAAATATAAAAATATTTTATTAAATATGTATAAACATATTTTATTATTATATAACAATTTTGTGAATTGTTTATTATGAATAAAATAATTAATGGTTCAAAATTTCAATTTTATACTTTTTGTATTTGTTGCACCATGCAATAAGATTATAGTAAAATTCTAAGATTTCTTAAACGGATTTATTATTTGTAAAAATTAATTTACTTTCAGCCTGCAATCAATTATTTAATTAAAAACATAATTTCAATTTAGAAAATTCAATAATTTTTCTTAAGTCTTAAATATGTATTTGAAATCTTCAAGAAAAGTTTAAATTTTTGTAACTTAATTTAACAGTTTTTTTGAATTAATTTATTTTTTAAATGACATTAATTATTTAATTACAAATATAATTTCTGTTGAGAAACTTCTAGAAATTTTTCCCAAGCCCAAAATATGTCTAAGTTACCTTCAAAAATTTTCAACTTGATTTCCTATTTTTAAGAATTAATTTTATTACAGGCTATTATCGATTATTTAATAATAAATATTACTTTAATTGTAAAAAAATTTCATAAATTAATCTTAAGCCTGAAATGTGTTTCTAGATATTTTGAAAATTTTAAAAGTTGTATTATTATCATATATTTACATTAGTTTGTTATGGCAAAAACTATTTTATTCAATAAATTATATATATATATATATAAACACACACATATTATTATTTTGTTTTGACATATTATACAAGCACATATTTGGGCAAATTACAGTACACAGAAAATGAGCTAATGTGTCTGTTGCAATGTAAATCCCAACATCTATATACGGGCGCATTATACCTTTCACGGATTATGATGTTAGACATGAACACACATATATGTGTATTTATATATAAGTATGTGTATGACACATACATACATACATACAACACACACACACACACATATATATATAACTATAATACTTGTATAAATAAATAAAATAAAATAAATCTCAAACTACAAATTGTACAGTTAGAATACATATTGACATAGTAATAAATATTTCCATGAATAAATTATTAATAATGACATTTAATAAATCAATCAATTCAAATTAAAGAGAGAAAATGAAAGATTTCTCTCTCCATTTAATACAATTAATGCTCTCAATTAGTTCTTGTTTTAGGGAAAGAAACGAAAGGTTTCATTCCCTATATATTAACACTTATAAATAAATGTTAGGTGTATTCGATACATTATACTTTTGAAATTAAATTTATTTAAACTTTCCTTTAACTATTTTAAATTGAATACAGGATTTTATTTAAACCAAATTTAGAAAATTTTTAAATGAAATTTAGATATCGTAGGCCATTAAAGATCCAAAATGGTAAATTTTTTTTGAAATTCACCCATTTCTTCCGCTGCGGGCTGGCCTAGTTTCTTCAGGCAGGAGTATGTAGATGTGTGCTAACTATTCTATATATGTATAGTATTTGTCTATTCACTATCAGACTTCCTTTATATTGTGGTAGTTGAACTAGATTGGCCAATATCCATCTTAGTTGCCTGATCGCGGCAGTCGCGCCCTCGAGCTGTGACACCATGGCCATGTGTCGCCAATCTATATAGCCACTTGTCGGTAATGTATAGCCCCTGCGTGTCACCTAAGCCAACGATCAGTTACCACTTGAGGGCACGTATAGAGTCGTGACTAATGCATAGCGTAGTCGTGTAGCGTATTAGTCGCATACGATGGATAAGAGTCACGATACCCGTCGAGGTAACTAAGACTTTAGGAGCCATGTTGGTGGCATATGTGTGTCGTGTTCGCCAATCACGTGTGTAGTCTCCTGGAGCAGGTGTGTTTGTCAGTGTCCCGTCTAGTTCTGGTGTGTGTGATATAGACATATAATTATATACACATTTGAGACGGTGGGCTACGGTTATACTTGTGACAGTGTCTAGAGTATGATCAATCCCAGTATCCTTCTTTTTTGCATGTGTCGCATATTATCCTTCTTTGGCGTGTGTTGCCAACCACTATTCATTAGTATGTTTTACTTATTTATTTTTATGTTGCTTATTTATCTTTCTCGGGCATGTGTTGTCGATTATTCTTTATAAGCATATGTCGCCAATTATATTCTTCACTATCATGTGTCGTCATTTCTATGATTTTCTTTATCGATGATTATTTCAATTGATGTGGATATTTTATTTACAGAGATTGAGTGATATATTTGGGCTAAGCTACATGCAGCCTTATTATACATGGTGATATCTCTTTATCGATGATATCTGGATTTAAATGATGATTTCTGGATATGGATGGTTCACCCATTTGACGTTGTTTCATGATTTCTATTTGTTCATTATTATATGGGTGATGACATTTTTATGCTAAGTTTTATGGTGTTGTACGTTACAAGGTATTTGGGCTTATCTGAGAAGACATTATTATAATTATTTATACCTAGCATATGTTTAATAACCTTGTATTTAGATATACCCTAATCCATTTATTATTTATATGATACTCAGATGAGTCCGAGACATTTCAAGTACAGGAAATGTATGACTAGCCTGTGTTAATGGGCGAAGAGGAGACATGATATTTTGTATTGTAGATTAACATCCTATATTGTATGTCCCTTGTGTATAAATCATTGTGATGTGTATTGGACACAGTTTGTATATTATATATTACATATTATCGCTGCAATTGATTCTGTGATCTCTAATATTTCTGTATATTGTGTATTGTTCTATCCTTGAGGCATACATGTTTATTGATTTGTGTCGATACTATGTACGTTTCATGATGAGTTATAATAGATGTTTTAATATGTACCAGTGTTAGCTCAAGGAAATATTCACGTGCGTACCTCATATCACTTTATTCTCCATATTATCCGACAGTATTACTCCGTAGTACTCTTGGATACTATGGGCATAGAGGTAGGGGTGCTATAGCCTAATATGAGTCCATATGCCTTGTTTACAAGAAACATGTGACCTACACGTTTTACTAGAGAGTGCCTCAAATGGTGCCATCCCTATAATTGACTAGTAACTATTATTGTAGGCTAACTATACCAAATGCAAATTATCTTCTCTAGATCTTCCAAAATCTAGGACATATGCTCTCATAAAATCCTTTAGAGTTCGATTTACCCTTTTCATTTTAACCATTAGTCTTTGGGCGAAAGACCAAACTCAAATTCGATTCAATGCCCAAAGAAATTAGCAAACTTCTTAATAACCCATTGGTAAACAATGAGTCCCTATCACTAACAGTGCTGCTCGGAGTCCCATGGAGTCCCACAACATTCTTCATATTAAACTTTGCTAAGCTATGCCATTCTAGTCGACTTTATTGGGATAAAGTGGGCGGTCTTTGTAACATCCCCTATTTGGAGGCTCGAAGCTAAGCGCTATAGATGCTGAAGTCATCCATAGTATTAACTTCTGGTGACCAAATACGTTAATGTTAATGGTATCCATAATATTAGAAGCACTTGAATATGAAATAAAACATCATGGATTAAAAACATTTTTCTGATTACATTTCAAAACAACATTTCATATTCAAATTACATAATCCCAAAAAGTTTCCCAGGTCCAGATCAAATATAATTATTACAATATATGCCAAGAGCGACATATGAAGATGCCCCTTTGGTTGACCAGAGTACTAAATAGTCATAACTGACTTAATATAACACAGTGGAATCAAACAAAATAAAACAAAAACTCCTAAATAGCTATCCGTCAGCCACCTGCTTGTCTCCAGAAGCTTTATTCGCAACCTACTCCTGTAAAACCTCAATACTCAGCCTACTCAAATCAATTTTGAGCCCACAAGAGTTTAAGAGGAAAAACATAAACTTTGAGCCAGATATAAAGCTTGGTGTGAATAATTCTATACATCTCGGTTATTTGATATTAAGTGAGACCACGCCGCTTAGCGGAACGGGTTTCCCCTCACCAATATCCTTTTAAAACATATCTTTTGCAAATCATAATCCTGCAACCAAAACTGGTTAAAACCTTAAAGCATTATCATGTAAACATACATATCAGGTAACAAATGAAATATCTGTCCGAACACTATAGTTTTGTTTGGCTAACTACTAACCTTTGGCTGACTCGGGCCTATTAGACAATATACACAAATAATCTAACATTTGTTAGATACTCCTCCTCTGGACGGTCGGTCCCTAACTTATCTTCTCCCAAGATCACCTGACCCTAATGGTTTTACGGGCTCACCAATAACCTACCTCTGTACAAATATATATTTCCTTCTGTGTGTAATCATAATTTTATTCTTATCTATGACAAAGCCCTACACACTGGAATTTTCGACTAGATTAGCTGGGGCTAATAGCTAATGTATAGAGCATGACCATATATCATTCCCATCTGCTATATAAATATCCAAGTCATTTTACTTAGGGTAATCTTCTCTTAATTTTTTCTTGAAAACCTTTTCTTCTCAAAATGATTTTAAACCCTTTTTAAATCAAACTTAAACCAGGAAAATACATACTCTATGCTTTACTCAAAATCGCCTTGCCATGATTTATATACTTTACACAAATCTTTGTCGATGAAAACATTTAAACCATTGAAAGTACCCCTTTCGAATCCATTGAAAGTACCTTTCGAAACAAAGTAAACCCCTTTCCTTCACCTAGGCCGAAAGGCCAAAAAATTCCTTTCGAAACCATTCATATAATCCTTTCGAAACCATTGAAAAACCTTTCCTTCAAAAGCTATAAAACCTTAGACACCCATCTTTAAAACCTTTAAACATTGCCTTTCGAAACTATTGGAAACCTTCCTTTCAAATCTTTCGAAACCATTTAGGGAACCATCCCTTCGAAACCTTCATTTAAAACCTTTCGAAAGCATCAAAACCTTTGTAAACAACAAACCTTTTGAAAGCATTTGGGTTCAAATTAAAACATGTGAAACACCTTTCGAAACCATTTAAAAGTATCTTCTTTGAAACCAGTTGGGTTCTACCTTAAACAGAGCAAAATGGTCACTAAAACCATTTAAGTTGAAAGCATTCCTTTCGAAAACAATTCCTATGTGAAGAAGTGATGGTGTCGAAACCAACCCTTCCGAAAGCGTTAGAGAAGTGGCCAAGTTTTAAAAACAAAGTATACAATCTGAAACCATTGACTTCGAAAGGTAGAAAAGCGACAGCTAGGGGTTTTGACCCCTTTCGAAAGCATTTACTTAAAATAAATGGCGCAACCCGTTCGAAACCATTCCTTTAAAACGATTTAACCTGGTCGAAAGCCAACCAAGTCGAAAGCTCTTCCTTCAAAAGAAAAGCAGGCGCGTTTTCATTTAAAAGCAAGGCAACGTTTCGACCACTTAGGAACCCTTAGCTTCGACCCAGTGCCTTTCGCCTTAGTCCAATTTGCTACGTACCAATTACTTGATACCCGGCACATTGGTTTCGATGGTAATGAAGACGGAAGTACTTGGTCGGAACCCCTGGTGCCGAAAGTAATGAAACATGCCAAAAGCATGTAAAAACTGATTTTTACTTTAAAATAATTTCTTTTCAACTAACCTGGCTTGTTTGTCAAAATATTATTGGTTGCTAATTTTCTTTTCTAAAAGAACTGCCAAAATTTTAGAATTAAACAATTTAATTTATTTACAAAATACCCCTTCTCCTTTTATAAATATATAAAACATTTAAGTCCCATACCTTAAATAATTTTATATATCTATTAAAACACTTAGGAAAATTCTACAAAAATTCCAAAAAATCATTTTTAATATGTTTTCTAACATATTATAATTTCAGACCCAAAACATAAATAACTTAGCAATAATTTATTTAAGACCCAAATACACATTTTCTTCACTAGAAAATTAATGTAAAATCCATGTTAATTCAGAAAATTATGAAAATTGAAACTCATCCCTAAAATATCAATTTTAATCTAAATCTAAATTCGCAAGGTATTTGGATGTCATTTAATTGGGTTTTTACATCAAAACATATCATAAAATCTATATGAACAAGCATAAATCATCAACAAGCATATATAAACATTTAATCATTCAAAAACATGGCATAATCATGCAAAATACTTTGGATTCATCTTAAAACCGAAAACAATTAGAAAAATGAGATGTAGTCATTATTCACCTTAGCTTTGAGATTAAGGTGCTTGAGACTTGAATGGATTAAGTTGATTAATCTTCTTCCTTTAGCTCTTTCTTTCTCTTATTCTTGCTAATGGTGGTCGGCCTCTATTTATTTTTAATTTTGCAAATGAACTTGTAGAACATACACGGCTAAGGGTTTAGGGTATTATAATGATCTCTTTCCTATTTTACCACTCCTGTATTTCATTTTAACTCTTCTTTAGTTCATCGGTTGCATGGCACGGCTGCCCCTTATTAAATTTCAATCTCAGTCCACTAATAATCATATTATTTTATTTTATTTAGCTAAGTAAATGTCCTAAATACTGTTACCAAAAATATAAGGTGTTACAGACTCCTTTAAAGAATTTCATCCTCGAAATTACGATAAGGTACACAACAAATCAATCAAAAAAGTAAAACACACCATCTAACAAATTAGGATAAGCGTCTCTAATCATGCTCTCAGTCTCGCTAGTACAGTCTCTCTCATCGTCGCTCCACTGGACTTTTACTAATCCGACTGTCTTGTTCCTTAGCCTCTTCTCATCTCTCGCGACTACACGAATTGCCTTTCTAACTATATTCAAGTCCGGCTCTACTACTAAATCATCTAACACAGTCGGTGCAATAGAAGTCTTCGGATCTCTAACACACTTTCTTTGATGAGAAACATGGAAAACATCGTGGACTCCTGCCAAACTATTCGGTAACTCTAATCTATATACGAGTTTTCAGATCCTCTCTATAATAGGAAAATGTCCAACGAATCTCAGTTCCAACTTCCCTTCCCGAATCTAATTACACCTTTCATCGGTGGCACCTTAATAAACACATGGTCTTCAACAGAGAACACTAAGTCTTTCCGTCTTCTATCTGCATAAGTCTTCTGCCTAGACCGAGCTTCCTTCATTCTAGCTCGAATCAACTCAATCTTTTCTGCAGCTTCTCTCACTAAATCTAGACAAAGAACCAATCTATCCATGGTCTCTAACCAAAAATGGGAGATTTCCATGGCCTTCCATACAAAGCTTCAAACAGTGCCATCCCTATACTAGTCTGATAAATGTTATTATACGAAAACTCAACAAAGTGTAGATGGTCTTCTCATGTCCCCCAAAATCTAACACACAAGCTCTTAAAAAATTCTCCAAGACTTTGTTAACCCTTTCCGTTTTCCCATCGGTCTGTGGATGGTAAGCGGTACTCATCTTGAGCTTGGTTCCTCAAAATCTCCTGTAGACTCTTCAAGAACTCGCTAGTGAACAAAGAATCTCTATCACTTATTATACTACTAGGAATTCCATGCAGTCTAACAACATTAGTCTTAAATTACTTAGCTAGAACATGTGCCATCCTAGTTGACTTAACTAGAATGAAATGGGCACTCTTTGTCAATATATCCATTACGACCCATGTACTTTCATTTCCTCTACCAGATCTTGGCAACCCGTTAAGAAAATCCATAGAAATAGAATCCCACTTCATACCGGAATATCTAATGGCTGAAGCAACCTACTAGGCTTCTGATGCTCGGCTATTACCTATTGACAGTTCAAACATTGCTTCACCTATAAGCCTACATCCCTCTTCATACCTTTCCAAAAGAAACTTCGCTTTATGTCCTGATACATCTTAGTTCCTCCCGGATGAATAGTGAACTTTGAATGACGTAATTCCTCCAGAACATCTTTCCTTATGTCTCCCACATTTGGAACACATAACCTACCTTTCTTTCTCAACCACCCATTCTGGTCAAGACTAAAACCCTTTAAGTCGTCGCTCTCCATTCCATCCCTTAACTTCTTGATTCGTTCAGCCAATACTGGATCCTTCACCTATTTAAAAGCAATCCTTTCGATCATAACTGGTCAACTTCAAAACAAGACAACACAACACAACAGTTCCTTCTCTAGGCCCAACTTCAGATCTTTAATGCACTCTGCAAGTCGACAACACTTCCAAATCTTTCCACTCTGCTATCATCGTCAATACTACATTCTGATGCTTCCTGCTAAGCGCATCTGCATCCTTATTACCTTTCCCTAGTGTGTAATCAATTCAAAAGTCGTAAGCAGCAATAAACTCTAACCATCTTTGCTGGCTCATGTTCAGCTCCTTTTGAGAGAATAAGTACCTCAACGACTTATGATCCGTATATAACTTAAACCTCTCTCCCAAAAGGTAATGTCTCCACACCTTCAATGCAAAAATCACCGCAGCCAACTCCAAATCATGTGTTGGGTACGTTTCTATCACCACCAAATCAAGATGAGAAAGGAGCCACCGAACCGTTCGGTACCGAGCCAACAGAAGGAAGCAAGAGACGGACCAGCCTCTACCGGACCAACACCTCTCCAGGCATCACCGGACCAACTCCATGCCAGGCCAACTCCAAGCCGGACCAACTCAATGCCGGACCAACTCCAAGACCGGACCATCTCCATGCCAGGCCAACTCCAAGCCGGACCAACTCAATGCCGGACCAACTCAATGCCGGACCAACTCCAAGCCGGACCAACTCCATAATGAACCAACTCCATGCCGGACCAACTCCATGCCGGACCAACCATCGCCGGACCAAGACGTGCCAGGCCAGATCACATCAGCCTAGGCCCACCAGCAGCTATATACATCCAAGGCCCCTGCTCCCAACCTCACTCTATAAATAGAGGGGCAGGGGTACAATAATGGTGGACAAGTTTGAGAGCTCAAGCACGGAGAGAACTTTCAAACAACTTTCAGATACTAGTATCAAAGCTTTGTACTTGTAATCTAAACAAGAAAAGAGAAATAATATATAAAGTGGACGTAGGCACATTCTGGTTGAACCACTATAAATCTGCGTGTCTTTTACAGTTTAGTCCCTGCTTTTCATATATTTGCATAAATCACCCAAATCACTAAGAACAATGAAAAATCAATTAAATCCTACGACTTTGAGGTGTTTGTCCATTTTTTGTGCAAACATTTTTGGTGCTTTCACTGAGAACTAGAAGCTCGAAGCTTCAGCTTCTTCCGCTTAACCTTCTTCCAAACAGCATCGTTCATTGCTTGGAAAACATGCCTCCCAAACAGAAGAAAGATGTTAACAAAGGAAAAAACATCGCAACCAGCAGTCTTCCAGATCTAGTGGTCACAGATCAAGTAAATCGTCCCCCTCCAGTAGCAGTACCAAATGAAGGTCAGGCAAATCCGACCATCCCTGCCACAGAACAGCCTGCAACAATTACTAGGGCAGATCTAGACAGGGTTGTGGTTGAAGTAACTAACCGCTTCACGTCCCAGTAGGAAGCCTTGGTGGACCATCTCATGTCACGCTTAAGGGATGCTGAAGAGTCCAACCACAACACTGAGTCATGGGGTGAGTCCCAGTCTGGAGGATCTCAGAGACAACAAAGATTTTCCTTCTTCGAAGGAGCTAACGGCAGAAGCAGCCATGGTAGGAGCCGAGATCAAGCACAGCCCGAAGTTAGGCCTGAGGAAACGCTTGGAACCGAACCCAACGGGGGAGGTACCGGGCGGAGGTCAACTGTAGCTGAGCCGGTTGTACTGCCTAACCACGGAAACGCCAGCGAAAGGGGCCGAGCTAGAGTCCAGCCCAAAGTTGGGCCCGAGGAAGTGCTTAGATCAGAACCCAGCAGGGGAAGATCAAGGCAAGGGCCAACTGTAGCTGACCCTAGCATGCTCCCAGAAGACCAAAGGCAGCCATTGGAAAATATGAGGAATGATAGACGATACCATCCCTACAGGTCGTCTGGACGAAATCAATCCCACCAAACAGAACCGAACTCGTTTCTATCTGCTCCAAATTCTGATGAAAGGATGACACGCTTATTCAGAGAGTGCGTCCAATGGGAACAAAGAGATCGAGGGATAGGCGCTAGGGTAACCAGCCCTTTCGCCCGCAATATCGAAATTGCTATCACCCCCCGAGAATGGAAGATGCCAACAATGGAACCCTACAAAGGGACCTCCGACCCCATTGTACACTTACAGAGATACACACAGCATATGCTCATGAGTGGAGCGACAGAGGGAGTACTGTGCAAATGCTTTCCACTATTCTTAGCAGATCTTGCTACCTCCTGGTTCTGTCATTTACCCCTGGGATCCATCAGCTCGTGGGAAATGTTGAAAGAAAAGTTTATCAGTCAGTTCCGCATTCATGTGGAACAACCCAAGGACGCTTATTCCTTATCCAGTATCAAACAGAAACCTGGAGAGAAACTGCAGCAATACCTAACCCGATTCAATACCGCAGCAGCCGCACTCCAAGATGCCGATGAGAAGCTTATCCTAATGGCCCTCTGTAGTGGTGTGCATCCGGATACTAAATTTGCTAGAAGGTTGACAAAAGAAAAACCAACTACTTTACCCGATTTCTTCCATGAAGCCGGGAAATATATGAGGCTTGAGGATGCTGTCGTTGAGGGGCAGTCAGGACAACAAAATAAGGCAACTAACAGCAACGCGCCTGATGTGGCAAGGGACGTTCGAAGAAATGATTCCAGAGACAATGCTGGGGGCAAGAAGGGAGAAAAGCGCCTATATCGGCCAGGACCGAGATTCGACACTTACACTCCTTTGAACGGAACCGTCGAAAACATCTTCCTTGCCACCCAAGGCGAAGTTAGATACAAACGCCCACCATACAAGAAGGAATCAGATAACGCGCAGAAGTCTGGAAAGTTCTGCCGCTTCCACGAATCTCATGGGCATGATACCAATAAGTGCCATCATCTCCAGGACTTGATTGAAGAACACATCAGAAGGAAGAAACTGGAACGCTATGTAAAAGGTCAGGACAGGACTCCAGCTCCTGCCAATGAGAACCCAAGGCTACCCTCACCGGAGATTGGCAGAGGAAACCGCAACACTAGCGGCTCTAGTCAAGAGAAGATAGTAGTCCATACCATCTCGGGAGGACCGCACATCGCAGACAGAAGCTGGAAAGAGATGGAAAGATATGGAAAGTCGCTTAGAGACAATAAAGACTGTGTCAATTCGGTTATAGAAGAGCGCCACCCGAAGCGGAAAGAAAGTGATGACATCAAATTCGGTAAGCGTGACCTAGAAGGAAGGCAATACCCTCACATGGATCCCATGGTTATCTCTGCCCGGCTCGGTCCCGCCGAAGTTTACCGAATTCTAGTAGACACTGGAAGCTCAGTAAATATCCTGTTCAAACATGCATTCGGCAAAATGAAACTATCAATGAAGGATGTATATCCCTGCAATAAACCACTACACGGTTTCACCGGAGATTCGAAGATGCCCCTCGGTCAACTGGATCTCTTTGTTGAAATTGGAAGCCATCCCCGCTCCGTTGTACGGAAACAGACATTTGTGCTAATAGAAAACCACTCGGCCTACAACGCCTTCTTAGGAAGGCCAGCCTTGTCTGACTTCCAAATTGTCCTAGCCCCATGGTGCCTAAAGATGAAATTTCCAACGGACAATGGAGTAGGGGAAGTAGAAGGAGACCAGGACGTTGCTCGAGACTGCTATGTGACTGAACTTCGCAACAACCACAGGAAGGATAAAGGGAAGAGTGTAGAGGTTGCCCTCTGCACGAAAAGTCTAGAAGCGTAGCAACTAAAGAAAGCCCCTCCTCTTCGATATGCCAACGACCCTTTCAATGAATTAGACCCTAGGGACAAAGAGGAGGAGGCCACCGCCGAGCCTGCAGAGGCTATGGAGTTTGTATCTGTAGACAAGCACGACTCAAGTAGACTATTGAAAATTGGGTCCCAACTAAAAGCAGAGTTGAAGGAGCAACTCATCGACTTTCTCCACCACAACTTGGATGTATTCGCATGGTCACACGCTGACATGACCAGAATCTCCCCCGACGTAGCATGCCACGTACTAAACATTGATCCTACCAAGGCGCCCGTAAAACAAAGAAAGAGAAGTATGGGGGCAGAGCGATTAGCAGCCCTCGATGAAGAAAGAATCTACTTGCCAATGACTTCATACGAGAAGCCATCTACCCGGAATGGATCGCTAACCCGGTACTGGTAAAGAAGGCTAATGGGAAGTGGCGAACATGCATTGACTTCTCCAACCTAAACGACGCCTGCCCAAAGGATTGCTTCCCACTTCCCCGAATCGACCAACTTGTAGACAGCACAGCCGGGCACGAGCTCTTATCTTTTATGGATGCATACTCAGGATATAACCAAATTCCTATGCATGTTCCCAATCAAGACCACACTAGTTTCATCACTGACCGGGGTTTATACTGCTATAAGGTAATGTCTTTAGGACTTAAAAATGCAGGAGCCACCTACCAGCGCCTCGTCAACAAGATTTTTGCAAGGCTAATAGGACAAACTATGGAAGTATATGTGGATGACATGCTGGTAAAGTCAAGGAAAGCCGACGATCACGTAAGCCACCTAGGCGAGATGTTTCAAGTACTTCACCAGTATGGAATGAAGTTGAATCCTCTAAAATGATCCTTCGGAGTATCATCAGGAAAGTTCTTGGGATTCATCGTCCATGCCCGAGGGATTGAAGCAAACCCTGAACAAGTCCGAGCGCTAAGGGATATCAAGATACCTTCCACTCGAAAGGAAATGCAAAGCCTGAATGGAAAAGTGGCCGCCCTAAGCCGATTTATCTCCAAAGCAACGGACAAGTGCGTCCCCTTTTTCGAAGCTCTAAAGAAAGACAAAGGAAAGTTCGAATGGACTGACGAATGCTTAACCGCTTTCCTTAACTTAATCGAACACCTCCAGAAACCACCGGTACTCTCGACTCCAAGCGAAGGCGAAGAGTTATACCTATACCTTGCTGTGTCATCTCACGCCCTAAGCGCTGCCTTGGTAAGGGAAGACAACCGCACGCAGCGGCCAGTTTACTTCGTAAGTAAGAGGTTTATGGGGGCAGAAGTCAGATATCCTAAACTTGAGAAGCTAGCATACTGTTTACTAATCACATCATGGAAACTGCATCACTACTTCCAGTCCCATTCCATCAAAGTTCTGACCGATCAACCACTGAGGCAGGTACTCCATCGTCCCGACACTTCTGGGCGACTACTTAAATGGTGCATTGAACTAAGTCAGTATGATATCACCTATCACCCTCGCACCGCCATCAAGGGACAAGCCATGGCTGATTTCATTGCATAATTCACTACCAACGAAGATAAGGAGCAATTGGAAATAACAGAAGACATCAAGTGGAATCTCTTTGTGGATGGTGCATCAAACGAACAAGGCTCGGGGGCAGGTGTGGTAATAATCACTCCCAGGGGAAATAAGCTGCACTATGCTATAAGGTTGGAGTTCGCTGCCACCAACAACGATGCAGAGTATGAAACAGTGATAGCTGGATTGGAACTTGCCTTAGAAATCGGAGCCAATTCTTTGTGTCTTCATAGCGATTCTCAACTTATTGTTAATCAAATACTAGGAGAATTCCAAGCTCGAGAAGAACGACTCATAGCATATTTAAAGAAGACCAAGTTACTTCTCAGCCGATTGGACCACTACTTAGTCAAACACATCCCTCGGGAAGAGAACCAAGAGGCCGACGAATTGGCAAAGCAAGCAAGTGTGAGAGACAGCGCCATCTTCGGAGCAGTAACCATCTCAAAGCAACTGACCCCAAGTTTTGAGCAAGTGAATCTGATAGCTGCAACCGAAGAAGCAACTTGGATGACTCCCATCCGAGACTACTTACAAAGCGGCACACTACCCAATGGGCGTAACGAAGTCAAGAAAATCTTGAGGAAAGCTTCCCGCTACACAATACAAGAAGACATACTCTATCGGCACGGATTCTCTAACCCGTTATTAAGGTGTGTCACTGGGAGGGAAGCCAAGGAAATCTTATCCAACATTCATCAAAGAAGCTGCGGAGATCACACCGGAGGGCAAACTTTAGCAAAAAAGATACTCCGATATGGATATTTCTAGCCCACCTTAAGCAAGGACGCCTTAGATTTCGTGAAAAAATGTGACAGATGCCAGAAGTTTGCTAAGATTCCGCGGCTACCAACAACTGAGATTACACAAATGACCAGCCCTTGGCCCTTTGCAGTATGGGGAATTGACTTAATCGGCGAACTACCAATGGGCCGAGGTGGGGCCAAATATGCTATAGTGGCAGTTGACTATTTCACCAAATGGGTGGAAGCAGAACCCCTAAATAAAGTATCATCAGCGAAAGTTATTAACTTTTTGATCAAAAATGTTCTGTGCAGGTACGGAGTCCCATTCAAAATCATATCAGACAATGGACTTCAGTTTGATAGCGAGGAATTCGCCAACTGGTGACGAGAGCACGGAATTCACAAAAGTTTCTCATCCGTAGCGTATCCCCAGGCAAATGGACAAGTCGAAGCCGTCAACAAAATTCTGAAAACTCTAATAAAAAGGAAACTCGAAAAGTCAAAGGGCGCTTGGGTGGATGAACTCCCTACGACACTGTGGGCCTATCGCACATCTTTCAGAACATCAACAGGGCATACTCCTTTCTCTTTGGCATACGGATCGGAGGCTATGCTCCCAGTTGAAACCATCGTGCCTTCCCACCGTAGGATCCACTATAACCCAGAAGAGAACGAAGAATTCCTTCACATGTCTTTGGATCTAATTGAGGAGAGAAGAAATGATGCAGTTCTCAAAGCAACAGCCCACAAGCAAAAAGTGGCAGCACAATACAACTCCAAAGTCAAGTGTCGTACCTTACAAGAAGGGGATCTTGTCCTTAAGCGAATCTTCCCTCGCCCCGGAGCACTAGATCCAATCTGGGATGGACTATATGTAATTCATAAAGATCTCCACAATGGAGCTTATATTTTGTCAACAGTGGACGGAGAGGTGTTCCAGAGGGCATGGAACATCCAACACCTCCGTCAATACTTTTCTTAACTTGTACTGCCCATATGAAGTGAATTAACAAAGAGAATCAGTGGACGTAGGCATTTTCACGCCGAACCACTTTAAATAACCTTGTCTCTTTTTTAACTTGTCCCTTTATATCTTGGCTGCTTGTTAACTTTATCCTTTTCTGTTGAACAAAATCCTATGCATGTAGCATTTCCATTCAAAGCACTTCACAGCGCAACTTCACCCGGACAAGACCTAACAGGTACTATGCGAATCTATGCCCTCGTCAATGAGACACTTTTGCTCCAGCATCCCTCTGCTGTGGGTTAACTCATTGCTCGCGACGGCCCTTAAAGCCAACTGTAATGAGCCGATTATAAGCCACCGAGAAGGCCGCCTATAGTCGAGGCAGCTCATTACGGCGTTCGGCTCGCCGGCAACTATGAACCGACTATAAGCCCCAACATAAGGTGTGGCCAGCCAGGGGCAATTCACGGTTGACGATCGGCACCCACGCTAGCCGGCCATAGTAAATCGAATAATACCCATGATTACGGGCCATAATGACCCGGGTAGTTACTGTGCGCGATCTCGGCTCCGATGTGTCTTAAGTGCGGCTGTGGCAAAAAAGAATTAACTCCCCGCGGAGGCGTAAGATGGGTGACAAATGTCTCCAAGACCCACAGCTAGGGAAAGTGACTACAAAGCCCGTTTGCCACGAACTTAAGCACATCGAAGGCCTTCCGTGGTTGGAAGTTTTACTATTTCTCATATTTCAATTTTACTTAAGAAACTTTTCTCCTATCCTCTGTAACAATCCCTGAAGTATAGGACACATAACAAGATACATTCGCTAATGGAAGCGGATACTCACAGCAAGATACGGGACCACATTCCGTACTCGGTCGCACAAGACATTCAAAGCTGCCATCTACCAGCAAAATATAAAGGGCGGTATTTCCTTCTTTCATGAGTAAACACGTGGCTATAATTTATTCACACCTCACGCTAACATTGCAAGTCATGAAATTATGTTTTAAACAAGAACCTGACATCAAACACAATTTAATTACAAGAATATGCATAGCTATATTTCTCATACAACATGTCAAAATAGCAAAAACATTCAAAAGACAACGAAATCAGCTTATGTTAAAGAATTACACGTCAAGAATAGAGCTATTTATTACAAGTAGCAAAAATTACAACCAAAGAGTTACGTTACTGTTTTAAGACTAACATATAAAACCATGTCAAGTCCACAAATTTTTTTTTTCAGGTCTAATCAAGGAGCCGGCTGCGTCGGAGTCTTATCCTTGTCCTGTTGCCCACCTGTCCGGTCAGAGAAAGAATTCATTAGTGATAAGCAACCAAGTTAACGGAAAGACTAGAAAGGAAGACTTACCAGCATCTGCTCCTCGATCAACTTGATCATCATCCTCCACTTGCACACCTGCCTCCTCAACTGCAAGCAACCGCATGCCCTCCTTCACCGCCACCTTCTCCTCCTTGGTAAACTGGGCGGTAACCACATCCATCCTGAAGGCCACACCACCCTCCTTATCTGCCTCAGCCTGGGCCTCCTCTAGAGCCCTGAGATAGATCCTAGCCATTACCCGGGGGTAATCATCCATCCAGGACAAGTTACCCTGCCTCCAAGTACGGAAGTACATATCCTGGAGCATCCCCTCCGTCATCCCCTCGTTCTCTTCAAACTCCCTCGTCCGAGCCTCGGAAGCCGAAAACCTTACGACGACGGCATCTCTCTCCAATTGGTATCTCGAGCAGTCAGCCTGAAGGGATTTCCGCATCGCCTCCATCTCCTCCTTCAACTTGGCTTGAGCAAGCTCTGCGGCCTCAAGCTTCCCAGATAACTCCTCTATCTGCTCAAGATCCGCTTTCCGAACCGCATCCACCGTGGCAATGGCCATATCAATCTGTTCCTTGCAAATAGCCTCCATTTTCCGCAGTTCGACCCGGCTGGCCTCTTCCATAGTTTTCTTTAGTCGTCCGGAGGCGGCCTCGTGCTGAGAGATCTGGATGGCCTGATCGACGAGTTGGTTGGCCTGGTCGGAAACCACTAACCGCAGTCTTATGTTGGCACTCCCAATTTCCTCCCCGGCCTTGACCAGTCGGGCATGATGCCCCATCAACTTCCTGGTCTCCTCAGCAACCCGGTCGATATTTGCCTTAGCTTCGTCCCCTATAGCGACAATCCGAGTAGTAAGCAAATCAAGGTCCAGGGACTTGGCCTCATCAAGCACCCTTACCATAGGATTGCGAGGAAGAAGGTACTCACCAGTAACCTCATCAAAAGAGATGTCATGAGATGCCGGGTCCAGGTCCGGATGACCCGCAAACGGATTGCGTACTAAGCCAGGATGATCTATTGGGATGACGGTTGGATTCTCAAACGGATGGGGGGAGGGCATAAGCTCGGTATCCTCCTCTGTAATGTCGTGGATAGGCTGGAGTGGGGCCGGGGGTTCAAGAAGAGGCTCAAACTAAGATCGACTCCTCTTCCTCTTCTGTATATCTTCTTCAATAACTCCGAGAAGAGGACGATAGCCGACTATGTCTCCCGGGCGGTTAGTAAAAGGCTTCTGCTTGGCGGGAGCTTTGCGGAGTTTGTATTGTTCGAGCCTGTGCCGAAGATCTGAGGTCTTGGCCGTTTTGCCCACTCCTGGAGTGAAAAACAAGTGTCACCAGTATGCATTAAGCCATCACTCGAGAATAAAAAAGAACAGAGGGAAATTCACCTTGAACCGCAGAGGTTGCCTCAGTAGAAGCGCTCCCGGAAGATAAATCGACGCCGGTCCCAACTTTCTCAGCTTTCCTGGACTTCTCTGTTCCCTCCAAACCTTCGAAGGCTTGGCGGAAAGCGTCATCCATCCACTCTTGCATCTCGCCTACTTGCCCAGAAGACAAAGCCCTGACACCGTCGCCACCTCCAGCGCCCTCTCCTCCATCTCCGCCTTGCTCCTCCTCCACATCTCCCTCTCCCGGGATATCTGGACATGTGCTGGGAGAGGGACCGTCAGACTTTTTGAGCTTCTTCCCCCCGGCAACCGGATGTTTCGGAAAGGGCCTCCTTTTGCTGCTCTTCGACTCGGTCCCTTCTTTAGCTTGGGCAGCCTTCTCTTCGGCCGTGTCCCTCTGCTTGACCACGGACTACTGTGGAAGGATCAAGTTGTGCTCCAAAAGTGTAGCGTTCCTGATCAGGTAAGCAACCTACCTATCTCTTCCAGTAATAGCTTCTATTTCTGCTGCCGTCTGAACCAAGCGATCATTCTCCACGACCGCAAAACCACCTGTCGCTAGCAAAAAATAAAAACACATAAGAAGGAGCATTGCAACCAGAACGGGAGTTAAAAATAAAGCTTTGACTTACATCCGGAGGTGAAGCGCCGAATAGAAACGGAATCATCCTTGACAAAAAACCATTCCTTCTTGAACATGCTGTACTTGGAGTATAGATCCAGGACAGGCTTAAAGGATACGGCCGATTCCAAACTGATGTATGGAGACCCCTTCTTATAGCCTCTCAAGTTGTACAAATACCGGATCTCTCAGTTGGAAGGAGGACACCCATATCTCCTCTGGAAGATGACGAAGAGACTCACCAGAATGGCATAGGAGTTGGGCTGAAGCTGGAATGGAGCTACCTTTAGATATGAGAGAAAGCTGACTACCTAGGCGTTGAGAGGCGGGATGGCACCACACATGCAATGGTATCTGCTGTAGGCAAAATATCCTTCAGGAGGATCATACGGCATCACTCCCGCATCCGGCAATAACATGCGCGCTCGGTCGATCCCGAAAGAGCGAGATATAACATCAAGTTGCTCACCCTTGAGTGAGCTAGGGAAGCAATCAGGAGGCAAGTTAAGAAGTTCCTGAGGACCGTATCCATCTACCAATGATCTCGGGGTGGGCCCATGACTGGCAGATCCTGGCTGAGCTGGGGGCACTGAGGAAGGCTCTTCTCTATCCTGAGATCTCTTTTTCTCTGATCGAGTTTCCACTCTTTGAGACATTTATCTGCAGACACAAGAAAGTATATCGTTGGGACACATAAACTATGTAATCTAGAGTTTCACTGGTGATTCAAGTATAAAAGTCCATCCGGTAAAGGGTTCATTCAACACTCGGAATCCCCGAATTCATTCAGTAAGGCCCAACCAAGAGCTCATTCGGCATTCCAACTCTCGGACACATTCGGAGATCATACTCTCCAATACATTCGGTACTCAGAACCCTAAAGCCCATTCGGTAGTACAATATAAAATTCATTCGGCGGCAAAGAGGTCTCACCTGGTTCGGCTAGCACTTCGATTAGGCGAAAATGAGAGTTTGATTCGGCAAAAGAGTTGGCTCGGTTAGTGAGAAGTAACGAAGGCATGTGGTCCCTATTTATAAGCAAACCGGATGGCTCGGCGTCAGAGACCAGATGGGAATAACCACGCTAAAACAAAGCACGACATATGTTAGCATATGCCCTACTTTGGGGGGCAAATGTTGGGTACGTTTCTATCACCACCAGATCAAGATGAGAAAGGAGCCACCGAACCGTTCGGTACCGAGCCAACAGAAGGAAGCAAGGGACGGACCAGCCTCTACCGGACCAACACCTCTCCAGGCATCACCGGACCAACTCCATGCCAGGCCAACTCCAAGCCGGACCAACTCAATGCCGGACCAACTCCAAGACCGGACCAACTCCATGCCAGGCCAACTCCAAGCCGGACCAACTCAATGCCGGACCAACTCAATGCCGGACCAACTCCATAATGAACCAACTCCATGCCGGACCAACTCCATGTCGGACCAACCATCGCCGGACCAAGACGTGCCAGGCCAGATCACATCAGCCCAGGCCCACCAGCAGCTATATACATCCAAGACCCCTGCTCCCAACCTCACTCTATAAATAGAGGGGCAGGGGCACAATAATGGGGGACAAGTTTGAGAGCTCAAGCACGGAGAGAACTTTCAAACAACTTTCAGATACTAGTATCAAAGCTTTGTACTTGTAATCTAAACAAGAAAAGAGAAATAATATATAAAGTGGACGTAGGCACATTCTGGCTGAACCACTATAAATCTGCGTGTCTTAAATCTGCGTGTCTTTTACAGTTTAGTCCCTACTTTTCATATATTTGCATAAATCACCCAAATCACTAAGAACAACGAAAAATCAATTAAATCCTACGACTTTGAGGTGTTTGTCCATTTTTTGTGCAAACATCTTGCGTTGGATATCTAACCTCATGCGGCTTAAGATGTCGAGAAGCATAGACAATCACTTTACCACTCTGCACAACACGCTCCTAACCCAGTTCCACACACATCTGTATAAACGACCAAATCATGATTCCCCTCCATAACAACTAATACAGGTGCATGGGTCAATAAGTGTTTCAAGCTCTGGAATGCTTCCTCACACTTATCGGTCCACACAAACTTCACAACCTTTCGTGTTAGCTTGGTCATCGGTGCTGCTATCCGTGAAAAATCCTTTATGAACCTTTGATAATATCCAGCCAATCCATTAAATTTATTTATCTCAGTCACTGCCTCAATTCTTTATCGTCTTCTCATTCAACTTACGATAATCGATACATAACCTCAATGATCCATCCAACTTCTTGGCAAACACTGCGGCTGCTCACCAAGGTGAACTACTAGGTCTGATAAAATTCTTTCCTTCCAAATCCACCAACTGCACCTTCAACTCTCTCATCTCGATAAGTGTCATTTACTTGGCGGCCTACTTACTGGTTCTGCTCCAGGCACCAAATCTATCCAAAACTCAATGGCTTGTTTCGGTGGCAATCCTACCATAGGCTCAAAAACATCTGCGAATTCTCTAACCGCTATAACTCGATTCAACTCGTCTTCCAACTCCACAACACCCAACAAAGCATTCACCTCACAACTAGGGCTTTCTATGGTATATACAATCCGATCACTACAGTCAGGGTGTCTAAGTGATATTTTCCTATCATGGAAAATATCCTAGCATCATACTTACTTAACCAGTCCATACCTGAAATAATTCTGAACCCTACGAAGTCAAACACATGCAAACTGCAAACAAAGGTATGACCTAACAAATCAAACTCTTGGTAGTCACACTTCATCCCAAGTGTCACATACCCTCCTATCGGATTTGCAACCCTTAAGGAAGTAACTAAATATGAGGGTTCTAGGTTAAGCTTATCTACCAAACAACGAGATTCAAAAGAATGCGATGCACCAGTGTCAAACAGAACGCTAACAGACATACTATGGATCTGAAGCATACCTCCCGAAATCGCTTTCCCTTTCTCCTGAGTTGTTGGTCCTAATGCAGCAGGCTCCAATGCAAATACTTTGCCCCTTCCATCCTTAGCAGGCTCTTTGCATTGATTCTTATAATGGCCAGTCTGATCGTAGTTGAAGCATTTAATGTTCTTCTTCCCGATCACTTCCTTCGCCTTTCCAATATGACACTCATTAGCAAAATGCCCCTTTTTATCGCACTTGAAAAAAACAACCTCCGACTTTCCTTTCTTTGCGGCTCCACCTTTCTGAGCACCCTTTTTATGAAAGAATTTACTCTTCTGACCCTGCCCCACCAGGACCTCCTTTGCCTTATTCTTCTCCAGAGAAGCAAGTATCTCCTTATGCCTTAACACCGTCTCTACTACAACATCACAAGGATCTCTAATATGTGGTATTGTGGCCTTGGCCAACTCAGGCTTTAACCCCCTAATGAACTTCTCATTTCTCTTCATCACAGTATCTACAATAGCATGCCCGTACCTAGCCAACTCCTCAAACCTTCTAGAATACTCCAAAATAGACATCTCTCCCTGCTCTAACTCAGCAAACTTTCTGAGCAAAGCAGACTGCGCCATCACAGACATGAACCTCTCCTGGAACCTTCTCTTAAATTTAGCCCATTCATTATCTCTTCATCCACTCCAGTCGTCACACTATTCCACCAGAATAAAACTGCTCCTTGAAGCTGTCTCGAAGCTAGCCTTCTCTTCTGCTCATCATTGAGCCCCAAGCCTGCAAAGATTCACTCACAATGCAGCAACCAGCTCTCCACCTCAATAACATCCTTAGATCCAATAAATAGCTTTCCTCCAAGCCTAGCATAATCTCTACTCAAATTAGCATAATTATTGACCAACGGAGGTTCCTGAACTCCTACTCTAGCATTTCCTCCAACCATTCCTGCAGCAATACCCGCCTGCATCATATTTATGAAAAAATGATACATGTCTCCCATATCCATTTGTAGGACTCCAGCACCAACATTTCCCGCTTGTGTCTGACCTTGGTTCCTTCTAGTATTCAGTCTGGGATTACCATTTGTGGTGGTGCTTCCTCCAAGATTCACTCTTCCACTTCTAGCGTCCATATTTGTATTCAATCCTCGTGAGATACAAAAGGATAGCCTAAGAGAGATAGGAGAATAGACATATAGCGTATGCTTATATATAGCAAATACAAGTATGTTACTATAGCGTTATCCCAAACCCTGATCTTATCTCTAATTCCTTAGGATTATGTTTTAAAAAAACATTTTATTTTAAAGTTTTTCATAAACTTGTACTTTGATACCAAGTTGTAACATCCCCTATCTGGAGGCCCGAAGCTAAGAGCTACAGATGCTGTAGTCATCCATAGTATTAACTTCCGGTGACCAAATACGGTAATGTTAATGGTATCCATAATATTATAAGCACTTGAATATGAAATAAAACATCATAGATTAAAAAAAATTCTAATTACATTTCAAAACAACATTTCATATTCAAATTACATAATCCTAAAACGTTTCCCTAGTTCAGATCAAATATAATTATTACAAAATATGCCAAGAGCGACATATGCAGTTGCCCCCTTGGCTGACCAGAGTACTAAATAGTCATAACTGACTTAATATAACATAGCTGAAACAAACAAAATAAAACATCAACTCCTAAATAGCTATCCGTCAACCACTTGCTCATCTCCGGAAGCTTTATTTGCTAACCTACTAAAACCTGTAAAACCTCAACACTCAGCCTACTCAAATCAATTTTGAGCACCCGAGAATTTAAGGGGGAAAACATAAACTTCGAGTTAGACATAAAGCATGGTGTAAATAATTCTATACATCTTAGTTATTTGTTATTAAGTGAGACTACGCCGCTTAGCGGAATGGGTTTCCCCTCACTAATATCCTTTTAAAACATATCATTTGCAAATCATAATCCTGCAACCAAAATTGGTTAAAACTGTAAAGAATTGTCATGTAAACATACATATCAGGTAACATATGAACTATCTATCCGAACACTATAGTTTTGTTTGGCTAACTACTAACCTTTGGCTGAATCGGGCCTACCAGACAATATACACAAATAATCTAACATCTATTAGATACTTCTCTTCTGGACGATCAGTCCCTAACTTATCTTCTCCTAGGGTCACCTGATCCTAACGGTTTTGTTGACTCACCAATAACCTACCTCTGTACAAATATAATTTCCCTTCTGTGTGTAATCATAATTTTAGTCTTACCTGTGACAAAGCCCTACACACTGGAATTTTGGACTAGATTAGCTGGGGCTAATAGCTAATGTATAGGGCGCGACCCTATACCAGTCCCATTTGGTATACAAATATTCGAGTCATTTTAGTTAGGGTAATCTTCCCTTAAATTTTCCTTGAAAACCTTTTCTTCTCAAAATGATTTAAAACCCTTTTTAAATCAAACTTAAACAAGGAAAATACATACTCTATGCTTTACTCAAAATCGTCTTGCCATGTTATATATACTTTACACAAATCTTTGTCGATGAAAACATAAAAACCTTTGAAAGTACCACTTTCGAATCCATTGAAAGTACCCTTTTTGAAACCAAGTAAACCGCTTTCCTTTACCTAGGCCAAAAGGCCAAAACATTCCTTTCGAAACCATTCATATAATCCTTTCGAAACCATTGAAAAACCTTTCCTTTGAAAGCTATAAAACCTTAGACATACTTCTTTAAAACCTTTAAACATTGCCTTTCGAAATCATTGGAAACCTTCCTTTCAAACCTTTCGAAACCATTAGGGGAACCACCCCTTCGAAACCTTTATTTAAAACCTTTTGAAAGAATCAAAACCTTTGTAAACAACAAAACTTTCGAAATCATTTGGGTTCAATTTAAAACATGTGGAAACACCTTTCGAAATCATTTAAAACTTTCTTCTCTGAAACCTTTTGGGTTCTACCTTCAACAGAGCAAAAGGGCCACTAAAACAATTTAAGTCGAAAGAATTCCTTTTGAAAACAATTCCTAAGTAAAGATGTGATGGTGTCAAAACCAACCCTTCCGAAAGCATTGGAGAAGTGGCCAAGTTTTAAAAACAAAGTAGACCTTCTGAAACAATTGACTTCGAAAGGTAGAAAAGCGGCAGCTAGGGGTTCTGACCCCTTTCGAAAGCATTTACTTAAAACAAAAGGCACAATCCATTCAAAACCTTTCCTTCAAAACAATTTAATCTGGTCGAAAGCCAACCAAGTCGAAAGCTCTTTCTTTGAAAGCAAAGCAGACACGTTTTCATTTAAAAGCAAGGCAACGTTTCGACCCCTTCCGAATCCTTACCTTTGACCAAGTGCCTTTCACCTTAGTCCAATTTGCTACGTACCAGTTACTTGATACCAGGCGCATTGTTTTTGATGTATGAAGGTGGAAGTACTTGATACCAGGGTATTAGAATGATCTCTTTCCTATTTTACCCCTCCTCTATTTCATTTTAACTCTTCTTTAGTTTATTGGTTTCATGGCACGACTACCCCTTATTAAAATCAAATCTCAATTCCTTAATCATCACATTATTTTAATCAATTTAGCTAATTAAATGTCCTAAATAATGTTACTAAAAATATAGGGTGTTACAGTCTTAGACATCCTGCTGACTATTACATGTATAATATCATTCCCTACTCATGACCACAGCAATCCATCTTTAAAATCCATAAATACAGAATCCCACTTCCAATTTGGTACTTCCAAGTGTTAAAGTAGTCCACTTAGCCTTTGATGTTCAATTAACCAATGAAACATGAAACATTTCTTCACACATTCATTGACATCCCTCTTCATCCCTTTCTAAAAGAATGCCAGCTTCAAGTTGCATTATACCTTTGTTCCTCTGGGATGAATCATGAATTTAGACTAATGGCTCTCTTCCAAGACTTTCTTTCAAAGATTTCCCACATTCGAGAGATGAAACCTTCTTTCTTCCCGGTCTCCATCCCTTTGAGTCAACCTTAAATCCCTTTAGATCCTCCACACCCATCACTAATCGCCTAATTCTTTTGACTAACATGGAGTCTTCTCTTTGCCTTGCGGCAATTTTGGCCATAGGTTCTGGACGAACTTCCAAACTTGCTAATGCACCTAGGTCCTGACTTGATCCTACATTCAGCCTAAAATGCAGTACGTAAGAAGTAACACATCAAAGTCCTTCCATTCCATAATCATGGCTAATACTTCATTCTTCGGCTTCCTGCTCAAAGCATCGACAATGTTTTTTCCATTTCCTGGAGTATACTCTTTGTCTAAGTCATATGCTGCTAAGAACTCCAACCATCACTATTGCCTTATATACAACTCTTCCTGAGAGAATAAATACTCAAGACGCTTGTGGTACATATACAACTCGAAATGTTCACCCAACATCAATGCCCCCAAATCCTTAACACAAAGATCATCGTTGCCAACTCTAACTCGTGAGTCTGATGGCAAACTTTATGCAGCATCAATTGCCAAGATGCATAAGCTATCGCTCTTCCTTTAACATCAACATCGCACATGATCCATTCCCACAAGCATCAGTATGAACAACTAAATCCTACTTCCCTTTAGGTACGATCAAGACAGGATCATTCAACAGTAATATCTTCAATTCCTGAAATTACCCTTTACACCTAACGATCCATTCGAACTTCTCATTCTTTTTGGTTAACATAGTCAAGGGTACTGCTACATGCAAAAAATCCTTAATAAGTATGTAGTAATAGCCAGCAAATCCCATGTGACGACCCACATTTCTTTGAAATAACATGACCAAGGAACTTAACTTCTCATTTCCAAAAATGACATTTGAGGAACTTGGCCTTCAATTTATGTTGTCTTAAGGTCCCCATGTGACGACCCACATTTCGGAAGGTTTAAATCGACAATAATCCACACATGTCCAACTTAAACAATCCGGAACGTAGATAATCACTAGGGTTAATTAAGAAAAATAAGAAAAGAATAAGAAAACAAACACAGAATCTTACAGCGGAGCGATAAAATATAATAATCCAATAAACAGTTCATGAAGTTGTTTACTATACATTTGATTACAATTTATACAACATTTATCAGAGTTATACATATACAACAGAACAAAATATAATGCAGCAAAACAATATGATGCTGGGTATAATATTAGTAATAATAATATACCAAATCTTCGTCTTCGTCCTCCAGAAGATAATCTTCAACACGCTGAAAACTCAGGACTGACCCGAGCGTAATGAAAAGACAAAACACTCGAGTCAAGACTAAAATATTCTTATGTGAGTCAAATCGATATCACATATAACATGAGTGTCATGGCGTCAAAGATGTTTATGAGATTTCCCATCTCCTATCTAGTGTATCACGTGCGTGCAGAAACTCAAGAGATGTTACGGGATTTTCCATCTCTTATGGATCTGTCAAAATATATATATGTAGTAGAATACGCTATATATAATGTCTAATCAATAAAATAAATATTTTTCTTAGCGTTAAGGCTTTACATTAATCCCCATTAATGTGTTTTTAAGCATTGGCGTACAGTTTGCATTTGACACCACCAGTAGCACATTGGTAGTTAGTGATGCATCATGATACGACAACACTAAACCAAACTCGTAGGGGTCTCGTATAAGGATAAAAGTATGACAAGGCAAGTGAGGCAATGACCAAGGTAGGATACTACCAGTTTACCCGTTCCTACTGGTGGTAACCCCTAACGGCCCACCACGTCCAATACTCCCAAGGTCAGAGGGTGCACACCAATCAATCATAATGTAAACGATGAAAATATAAAGAAGTGTGTCCACTACAGGTAGCTAGCCTTATTGACCGGTACGACTCCCGTTTTAGTCATTTCAAATTAACACAAGTGTCAGGTTAATTCATCATCATTCTCTTTCTTTAAATCCAACAAACGACGCCAAATCCAACCACTTTGCTTTGGAGTCTCCTCCATGTACACAATTGTTAAAGTGGTTCCAATATTGACAGAGAGTATGCCAATAAGAGGCCCCGGTCTCTTAAACAAACATCGTTTTACACACCGGTTGGTACTTTTCCATTTTGAAAACAATTCAAACTTGATATCAAAATATCATATTCGCTTCAAAAATCAAATCCATTTCGAAATCATCATATTTGCTCAAAATATACTAATTCAATTCAAAATCAATTTCGCCTTAATATCTCGATTTCGCTTCCAAAATTGTTTCGAATTTCAATTTAGGTTATAACTTCATTTTAACCTAATTTGTATTTAAATCCAAGATTTAAATATAAACAGCCCTTTTGACCAGTTTGAATTTTTAGAAAATAGTTTAAATAGTTCTAAAAAAGTTAAATAGTTCAAATAGTTTAATAGAAAATAGTTTGAGTATTAAAAATTGTTTATATTGGTAAAATAGTTTGGAAAATCAAAATAATTTGAATATTTAAAAAGATAGATTTTTAATAGTTTATACTAAAAGGATTTATTTGAAAACAGTTTCAAAGTCAAACCGATCCAAATCCAAATTTCGCAATTTAAATCACTTTAAATTACCATATCGATTTAATCGATTCAATTCCGATTTCAAGTCGAATTTTACTTCGATTCCAAATTAATTTCACTTCCAATTCCAAATTAATTTCAATTTCAATTCTAAATTAATTTCAATTTCAATTCCGAATTAATTTCAACTCAATTTCCAAATTTAAACCATTTCGATTTATATCAATTCCAAGTTTGATTTTCAAAATATCGATTCAAAGCCCTTAAATCAAATTTACCCTCAATACCCAATTTAAAATCCAATCTTTCAAATATAATTCAATTCCGAGCTCAATTTCAAAATATTGTTTTATATCACATTTACTCAGTAATATTCAAAGTTCGAATAAAAGTCCAATCCTTTAAATCAAATCAATTTCTGAAATTTAAATCATATTTCGATTATAACTTAAAAATATCAACTTCAATTATTCAAAACATTTCGTTTGCCAAATTTAAAATTTCAATATTCTGAGCTCCAGTTCGAAAATAATTTGGTTTCAATAAATCTGATATTTTTTTTCTTTAAATCAAAAATCATTTAAATAAATTTCAAACTAATTTTTTTAAAATCCTTTAATTTAACAAATCCGGTGTCCGTATATAATTTTTTATCCTATGGCCAAGTGATCAGTTATTCCAATTTAATTTCAGGGATGGATATATATCATTTCAATCCAAATCACAGTGTCATAGGTATATATCATTTCAACCTAGTTCTTAATTTATTTAAAATAATTCAATTTACAGTTTTATATACTGTAAATAATTTACAGGGTGATAGCAGGATATATCAAAATAAATAAACATCCAAATCATCCAAAACATCAATCAATAGCATCCATTACAATTGACATCCAAATCAACCAATAATTCACAACAATTTCATAGTTATCAATATCAGGTAATTTACTGGCAATTAAATTCCAATTTCACATTTTACTGTCAATTTTAATACCTAGAGTCAATTCATTTTCAAATAATAGAGAATAAAATTAGGTAACTTCATGATTCAATTTTTAACGAACATAAAAATATTATAGTACGTCGTGAGCGTTAGAAACACTCACCTTGATTCTAGTTGTTGCTTTTTTTGTTTTGGTTTCGATTAAATTTGAACGCGTTTGAATTTAACTGAAAATTCAACAAGTTCTAAACTCAACCAATTTGATTCCATGGCCAAGATCTCATTAATACGAACCCAACGCGACTGACCGCGTTGGATTTGGACCTAAAATGAACGAGTTACGCAATTATAAGAATTTGAATTATTTAAAAACAAATTTATATTTACTTAGTCACAAATTCAAACTCATTAACCACACATCACAAACCCAGCTTCGCCCACTACCCCCTTTCTTCCTTCTCTACTTCCAAATGCACGCCGAACTTCAACCCACACGTGCACATATCTTGTTTCATTGACACTCCTCGAACGATCACCGCACTAAACGAATGTCGCCAGCAAACTCCTTTTTCACCCAAGCTTCCCGATAGACACCACCTTTTCCCACACGAGCGACCCAATCACTGATCGGCCTGCTGCCGTGAGATCCTCCCTACAGTCGCATTCGCCTTCGACCATTATCCAACCTCCAACCATCGCCAAACAACTCCGCTCATCACCACACACTCGCCCACGACTTCAAATTTCCCTCTGGCATCCTCCTTCAAAGTCGCGACCTCCTCCCAAGCGTCGCACCCTCCAGAAATCGAGTTTCCAGTTCCCCTTGACTCGAGCGACCCAAAACGACCCTCCCCATCACCAATCCAAGCCCAGAAATCGAGAGAATAGCAGCTCTAAATCACGGTCGAGAAAAGTGCACCTTCCCTAACACGATCGAAAACCACCAAATGCATATCATCGCAAAGCCCTCAGTGAAATAGGAATTTCAGAATTTTTTTTAGATTATTTTGTTGAGTGGTTTTTGAGATAATTTTTTTTTCTTGAAGTTGAATTTTTTTCGTTGTGTTGTAACCAGCGTGAACAAAAGGGAAGGACGCGATTTTTAAATGAGGAAACAACATATAGGTTCGTACGTATATAGGGTGGCTTGTCTCAATATAGAGTGGGCTGAAGAGATGTTAAAACGGCTGTAATTAAATGGGTTTGAAATATATTAATTAAAATTCCAAAATATCTAGCCCTAAATTTTGGATCCCAATCGAGGCGTGCTGCCAGGCATTCATAATGTTATACCCCTATTCCGAATGCAATGGAACAAGTTTCGAGACCTAATTTGTTCGTATGGAGAAGATAGCTTTTTGAACCCAATTATTATATTAAATTTTCGATATTAATTTCAATGCATTTCTATCCCTTACGACCAAATGATCACTCCAGATACTAAGAAATTTCAAATCCAAAAATAATTCACTATTACGGATCCAATGGAACTGGTTTTGTCGAAATCTAAGACCGTGCCCCGGAAGGCTATTTTTATATGTTAATTTAAACATGTTATTTTTAAAATCAAGTAAACCACTTATTCATCTAATTTAAATTTTTTATTATCTTCATTCTTATAAATAGAAATTAAATAAGCTTTGAAATGATCTTTATCTAGCTTAAAACTCAAGATTCCACATTTAAACCAATATTTAATTATTAAATTACATAATTAAATTACCCGATAAATCGTTATATTTGAAATTAAAGTTATTTAACCTATAAAATTAACTTTTAAATATTTAAAATCAATTAAATATCCCGATTTCAAATAACCAAAACTATGGGTCGTTATATTCCTCCCTCCTTAAAAGAATTTCATCCTCGAAATTGCAAAGGTAAAAAGAGTGGCCCAAAACCCATTAGTTTTCCCAAAATCAATTAGTTGAAATAACTTCCCAAAACCAATTTGCTGAGACCTCATTACCACCTTTACTAATTCCCACATTCATTCATAAATTCCAAATAATATTATCCATTCAATCATTTCAAGTTATAATTCAAAAATCTAATTTTAGTTATTAAAAATTTTCTTCAAAATTTCTAACTCCTTAAATTTTCAAAAAATTTCGCCAGCATCTTCTTTGCGCGGCTAGATCGGAACAACTACAAAATGCCACTACGGGCCCAAACCAACAAAAGAAAACAAAAGCCAAGTGGCTCAATCCTAAACCATCAAATCAAATGACAAAATAAACATGTACCTTTCTATCGGGCAATCCAAATTTTTCTTGATTTCAAATACCTGCATCTTACTTACCAACGATATTTAATCATATAATTTAAAATCATTTTATATTTTGCATTTTCAATTTCGAATATTTGCTTTACTTAAGCCCGTACGATGTACATATATCATCCGTACGCAATATCGAATCTGATCGCTCACTCGATCACACAATTTCACTTCCGAACTAGTATCATTCACCCGACTCTCTAGTGCAGACTAAGATCTGGTTCCTTGATCAGAAACCGTCATTCTCCTTGCATAGCCATATATTATGATAGAGAGTTCCAGAATCAACCAAAACTCCATATCTAGTGTTCGCCGTCGAAAATCGAGTGAAAAATCCTAACTCGGATCGATATAAATTATCTCGAAATTTTGTGCTCGAATCTGGATCAAATCGTTATGTGAATAAAATAATATATGTACAACTTACGTATTTATTTCCAATTGATTTCTTATCCATACCATCTTCCTTTTATTCACCTTTATTTCATTTATATTCAATTATTCATAATCATCATCCCATTGCATTATTCACATTGCTTAATTTCTGTATATTTTCCAATACCAATTATCTCTTAAGAATTTTTCTCATCAAATTTTCTTAAGTCAATTATAAACATTTTATACAAAAGTTCTTATGTTTATTACCACTTCACCACTTAAATTTATATCCACTTCTATTCAAATTCAAATTCAATTCCATTTATCTCCCAATTATAAATATTGAATTTTATCAACCATATCCCAAACCATATTTACTCACTAATTAAATTAGTTAGTTCAATTAGCCCATTTCGTTAATTATTTCAAATCTCAATTGATCCCATTTCCAAAATTTTATTTTATTTAGCCCCACTTAGGCTAAATTTACAAATTTCACTTTGTTAGTTCAATTCACTTAATTTGTTCACTTGAATAATTTTTTCTATTACCACAATCACTTCATTTAACTTTTCTTAAGTTAAATTTAATCTCTTATCTCAATTTCACAATTTCTTTTCTTATCTATATCTTTTCTCAAATTTATAAGTTTAAAACTTATCTTTATTCATTTCACAAACACATAGATAGCAAATTTCAGAATTTAAACACCCGGTTTAATTTCAAATCAATTTGAAATCATATATATATACACACACACATATCTCACTTTTATATCAAATCAAAATTTTAAATTTCTTAAAATCAAAAATTATTGATCAAAACAAGACTCCATTAGCAAATCATTACGGTAGCAATCCATCACTTAGAAACTTGAAAATGAACACCGATGATATCGCGATCATCATCAGAATTATTTTCCAGCGACCGAAGTGAGTTCAGCGCTTTTATTTTTTTTAAAACCATTTTTAAATGTTTTTATCCAAAAATACTTCCAAAATAATACTATCATTATTATTTTTCAAAACACTTTGAAACACATTTCAAAATTTCCGGGACTTAGATTCAAAACTTCTAAATTTAAATCCATTTTAATTTATAAGTCACATTTATAAATTATACTTACATAATTTCACCTCCTTAAAACATTTCACAAATGTTTTATCATTGTTTATAAATGTCTTTTATTAAGGCACAACAACCAGCTAATGATAATAATCAAGATTATCATTCCAAACCCCCAACACACTATATATACCATAATAATTTTTGAAAATTATTCCTTTATATATAAAATATATCGGGGTAAAATTATTTCATTTACTTCAAAACAATACTATGTCGAATTGTTCTGTTCAAGTGTTTAGAGATCCCTATCAATAACGTTGATTATTCGTATTGACCAAAATCCATAGGCCACTCAACAAATCAACCAACACAATATAAAACAATTTTTATATTCACTAACAAATACGCGCTCATATATATACACTCAAACTCATTCTAGGGTACTACTGACCCTATCTCTAATGAGTTACCCTATCAAAGCCAAGGTTCTCGCTAAACCAAAGCTCTCATACCAACTGTGACAACCCATATTTTGGACGGTTTAAATCGACAATAATCTACACATGTCCAACTTAAAAAATCCGGAACATAGATAATCATTAGGGTTATTAAGAATAATAAGAAAAGAAGAAGAAAATTAACAAAAGATCTTACAGCGGAATGATAAAATATAATAATCAAATAAACGGTTCATGAAACTATTTACTATACATTTAATTATAATTTGTACAACATTTATCAGAGTTATACATATACAACAAAACAAAATATAATACAGCAGAACAACATGATGCTGGGAATAATATTAGTAACAATAATATAGCAATTCTTCGTCTTCGTCCTTTAGAAGATAATCTTCAACGCGCTGAACACTCAGGACTGGCCCGAGTGCAATGAAAAGACAAAACGATCGAGTCAGGACTAAAATATTCTTATGTGAGTCAAATCGATATCACATACAACATGAGTGCCATGGTGTCAGAGATGTTTACGGGATTTCACATCTCCTATCCAATGTATAACGTGCGTGCAATAACTCTAGAGATGTTATGGGATTTTCCATCTCTTAAGGATTCGTCAAAATATTTGTATGTAATAGAACACACTATATATATAATGTCTAATCAAAAAAATAAATATTTTTCTTAGCGTTAAGGCCTTACATTACCCCCCCCCCCCTCCCTTAATGCGTTTTTAAGCATTGGCGTACAGTTTGCATTTGACACCACCAGTAGCACGTCGGTAGTTAGTGATGCGCCGTGATACAACAACACTAAACCAACATCGTAGGGGTCTCGTATAAGGATAAAAGTATGACAAGGCACGTAAGGCAATGTCCAAGGTAGGATACTACTAGTTTACCCTTCCCGGCTGGTGGTAACCCCATACGGCCCACCGCGTCCAACACTCCCAAACTCAGAGGGTATGCACCAATCAATCATAATGTAAATGATGGAAATAAGAAGAAGTGTGTCTGCTAGAGGTAGCTAGCCTCATTGACCAGTACGACTCCTGTTTTAGTCATTTCAAATTGATACAAGTGTCAGGCCAATCCATCATCGTTCTCCTTCTTCAAATCCTGCAAACAATGCCAAATCCAACCACTTCATTCTGGAGTCTCCTTCGCGTACACAGTTGTTAAAGTGGTTCCAATATTGACAGAGAGTATGCCAATAAGAGGCCCCGGTCTCTTTAACAACCAGATGTCGTTTTACACACCGGTTGGTACTTTTACATTTCGAAAACAATTCATACTTGATATTAAAATATCATAATTGCTTCAAAAATCAAATCCATTTCGAAATCATCATATTTGCTCAAAATATACTATTTTAATTCAAAATCATTTTCGCCTTAATATCTCGATTTCGCTTCCAAAATTGTTTCGAATTTCAATTTAGGTTATAACTTCATTTTAACCTAATTCGTATTTAAATCCAAGATTTAAATATAAACAGTCCAAACTTTTGACCAGTTTGAATTTTTAGAAAATAGTTTAAATAGTTCTAAAATAGTTAAAATAGTTTAATAGAAAATAGTTTGAGGTTTATATTGGTAAAATAGTTTGGAAAATAAAAATAATTTGAATATTTTAAAAGATAGAGTTTTAATAGTTTATATTAAAATAATTTATTTGAAATAAGTTTCAAAGTCAAACCGATTTAATTCCAATTTTCCCAACTCAAATCACTTTAAATTTCCATTTCGATTCAATTCTGATTTCAAGTCAAATTTTACTTCGATTCCAAATTAATTTCACTTCCAATTCCAAATTAATTTCACTTCCAATTCCAAATTAATTTCAATTTCAGTTCCAAATTAATTTCAATTTCAATTCCAAATTAATTTTAACTCAATTTGCAAATTTAAACCATTTCGATTTATATCAATTCCAAGTTCGATTTTCAAAATATCGATTCAAAACCCTTAAATCAAATTTGCCTTCAATACCCAATTTAAAATCAACTTTTCAAATATAATTCAATTCCGAGCTCAATTTTGAAATATTGTTTTATATCACTTTTACTTAGTAATATTCAAAGTTCGGATAAAAGTCCTTTAAATCAAATCAAATTCTGAAATTTAAATCATATTTCGATTATAACTTTAAAATCTCCACTTCAATTATTTAAAACAGTTTGTTTATCAAATTTAAATTTCAATATTCCGAGCTCTAGTTTGAAAATAATTTGGTTTCTATAAATTTGATTTTTATTCTTTAAATCAAAAATCATTTAAATAAATTTCAAACCAAAATTCTTAAATTACTTTAATTTAACAAATCCGATGTGCGTATATAATTTTCTATCCTATGGCCAAGTGATCGGTTATTCCAATTTAATTTCAAGGATGGATATATATCATTTCAATCCAAACCACAGTGTTATAGGTATATATCATTTCAACATATTTCTTAATTTATTCAAAATAATTCAATTTACAGTTTTATATACTGTAAATAATTTACAGGGTGATAGCAGGATATATCAAAATAAATAAACATCCAAATCATCCAAAACATCAATCAATAGCATCCATTACAATGAACATCCAAATCAGCCAATAATTCACAATAATTTCATAGTTATCAATATTAAGTAATTTACTGGCAATTAAATTCCAATTTCAAATTTAACTGTCAGTTTTAATACCTACAGTAAATTCATATGTCAATTCATTTTCAAATAACAGTCTATAAAATTAGGTAACTTCATGATTCAATTTTTAACGAACATAAAATATTATAGTACGTCGTGAGCGTTAGAAACACTCACCTTGATTCTGGTTGTCACTTTCGCATTCTGGTTTTGATTAAATTCAACGTGTTCGAATTTAACTGAAAATTCAACAAGCTCTAAATTCAACCAATTTGATTCCATAGCCAAGATCTCATTAATACGAACCCAACGCGGCTGACCGCGTTGGATTTGGACCAAAAATGAACGAGTTACGCAATTATAAGAATTTGAATTATTTAAAAACAAATTTATATTTTACTTAGTCACAAATTCAAACTCATTACCCACACATACAAACCCAACCCGACCCAATACCCCCCTTTCTTCCTTCTCTTCTTCCAAATGCACGCCGAACTTCAACCCACTTGTGCACAGATATTGTGTCACGACATTCCTCGAACGACCACCACATGATGAACAAATGCCGCCAGCAACCTCCCCTTCACCCGAGCTTCCCGATGGACCCCACCTTTTCCCACTCTAGCGACCCAATCATTGATCGGCCAATTGCCGTGAGATCCTCCCTACAGTCGAATTCGCCTCCGACCATTATCCAACCTCCAACCATCACCAAACAACTCCACTCGCCACCACACACTCGCCTACGACTTCAAATTTCCCTCCAGCATCCTCCTTTAAATCGCGACCTCACAATTTCTGCCTTGTCGCTGTCAAAGTCGCAACCTCCTACCAAGCGCTGCACCTTCCATAAATCGAGTTTCCGGTTCCCCTTGACTCGTGCGACCCAAAACGACCCTCCTCATCACCAATCCAAGCCTAGAAATCGAGAGAATGGCTGCCTTAAATCACAGTCGAGAAAAGCGCACCTTCCCCAACTTGATCGAACACCACCAAATGCATATCATCGCAAAGTCCTCAGTGAAATAGGAATTTGAGAATTTTTCTTTTTAGATTTTTATATTGAGTCATTTTTGAGATAATTTTTTTTTGTTGAAGTTGAAATTTTTTTCTTTTTGTTGTAGCCAGCGTGAACAAAAAGGAAGGACACAATTTTTAAATGAGGAAACAACATATAGGTTCGTACATATATAGGGTGGCTTGTATTAGTATTGAGTTGGATGAAGAGATGTTAAAACGACTGTAATTAAATTGATTTGAAATATATTAATTAAAATTCCAAATTATCTAGCCCTAAATTTCGGATCCCAATTGAGGCTCGCCGCCAAGCATTCATAATGTTATACCTCTATTCCGAATGCAATGGATCAGGTTTCGAGACTTAATTCGATCGTACAAAGAAGATAGCTTTTGGAACCCAATTATTATATTAAATTTTTGATATTAATTTCAACGCGTTTCTATCCCGTACGACCAAATGATAACTCCAGATACTACAAAATTTGAAATCCGATAATAATTCACTATTACGGATCCAAGGGAACTGGTTTCATCGATAACCGAGACTATACCCCGGAAGGCTATTTTTATATGTTAATTTAAACAAGTTATTTTTAAAATCGAGTAAACCACTTATAAATCTAATTTAAAATTTTTATTATCTTCATTCTTATAAATAGAAATTAAATAAGCTTTGAAATTATTTTTATCTAGCTTAAAACTCAAGATTCCACATTTAAACCAATTTCCAATTATTAAATTCCACAATTAAATTACTCGATAAATCGTTATATTTGAAATTAAAGTTATTTAACCTATAAAATTAACTTTTAAATATTTAAAATCAATAAATTATCCCAGTTTCAAATAACTAAAATTCTGGGTCGTTACACCCCAACACCAACTTAAGATGGACTTCATAGTTTTGCTCATTTTTTGAGCATACCAAAATATTTTCGATGAATACCAACACAGATCTATTCAACTTATCACGAAAGATCTGATTCATAAGATCTACAAAGAACGTAAGGGCATTGGTCAATCCAAAGGGCATGACTAAACAATCATATGTACACTATCTTATCTTAAATAAGGTCAAAGGAACACTATCTTTAGTCATCCTTACTCGATGGAATCCCTTTGCTAAATCTAGCTTCAAGAATATTCTAGCTTCACTCAACTAGTCAAATAATTTGTCAATCCTCGACAATGGACAATGGTTCTTTACTGTCAACTCATTCAACTTTCAGTAATCAATACACATCTGAAGTGATCCATCCGACTTCTTCACAAATGTCATGGATGCTCCATAAGATGAACTACTCAACCAAATGAAACTTTTATTCTCAAGCTCTAATAATCGCTTCTTCATCTCCTCTATCTCCTTGGGTGGCATTTTGCTAGGTGGTCTACTAACAGGTTATGCCACGATATTAAATCTATACAGATTTCATTTGCTCTTCTTGGTGGTAATCCTATCACTTGTTCAAATACATCTACAAATTCTTGAACTATCGGTACTTGACTAATCACATTCTCTAGAGTCACCATTACAAACAATATAGCTCTAGACCTTTCCTTCATCGCTTCTATCACTACCTTAACCCTTTCACCATCTTCTAGTTTTTTCACAAAGCAGTAAACCTATCAGAATAACAAAATATAACATCATTATGCACTAGCCAATCTATACCAAAAAATACCTTTTAGCCTACGAAGTCAAATATAAATGCATCGCAAGCAACAAATGTTCACATAGAACAAATTCTAAATTTGTGCATCTTAAAAAGTGGCATACACACCGACCAGATTAACCACATGTAACGATGTGAATGTATAAGAGACATCTAAACCATACCCATAAACCAAATCTTTTGAAATGAAAGAGTGTGTAGCCCTAGTATCAGACAAAACTGTAATTGAAATACTAGAAATAGAAATTGTATCTCTAAACACCACACCCTTCCCTTTTTCCTCATCAATCAATGGTACAACTACTGGTCCCTCCAAAGCATACACTTTTTCCTACCTTAAATTTGGACAATTCTTCTTCTTTTAACATGGGTTGTAAAAGCTAAATCATGTAACTTTCGCCACTCCAATTGGTTTTTGGCGCTTAGATGATTAATGACCTTTTTGTCCACAGTTATAACAAGTGACCTCAGACACGTCTTTTCTTGCTCCTTCCTAAGCTTTTCCTTTCTTCTATTGGCCTTTTTCACCCTTCTAGTATGGGGTAACTTCTTCTTCTTACCCACCTAGGCCTTCAGTCCCACATTCTTTCTTTCAGTATACATAAGCTCATAACGTCATGCCATATATGCCACCTCATTAAATAGAAGTTTCGGATGAGCTATTGTCTTATAGCTCAGTCCTAGCCTTAATCCCGAGATAAACATCTTTACCTTCTTCCTTGCTACCCCGATCAAATTAGTCTTATGCTTGAACAAAGATTTAAACTTCTGCAAATAGTCTGGCACGGTCATACATCGCTATTCCAACTCAGTAAATGCTTGGAACATCGTTGACAACTCTGATCCAGGAATAAATTTCTCTTCGAACACCTCCTTGAGCCTCCCTTAAGTAATTTCTTGCATCAGAACTTCAATCCTTACAGTCTCCTACCATATACTAGCTAAACCTTTAAGCTGTCTAGACACCAACTTCACCTTTTGAGCATTAATAAACCCTAAATCTCCATGGATACGGTCACACGTTTTCTTCTAATGCCTATTTCATTCCATCAAACATATCTTCTCCCAAACTATTAAAAATCTTAGCAAAATTCTCCCTTGCAGCATGCATCGGGCCTCTTGGCACATTCGAGGCTTACGGTGGTACTTGTTGTTGTACTATGTTCACTACAAACTTCTGAAAGAGTGCATTCACACCCTCATTTCCAACAGATGTAGCCAACATCTAAATGTCCACATTCATGGACTCATTCTGCTCCAAATCCCTTCCATGTCCATTAGTCTGTTTACTTGCTATTCCCTTAAAAGCATCTGCCCTAACACCTATTAATGCCAATCGTCCTTTTCTTTTCTCCATTCTTGATTTCCATGCAAGCTAGTTCGCATAAGAAAAGAAAGTGAGAGAGTGAAAACAATAGTAGCGAGATAGATATATCCACTTATGTATCTATACAAAAATACAGGCATGCTATATATTGTGTATACCCTTCCCAAGATGTTTGTTTTCAATTATCCAGTTTTGTCTGGACTTATACTAAGCTCTATTTTACCTAAGTGTCACATAACCTAAGCTTTGATACCATGTTGTAACATCCCCCGTTCTGATACTCAAAAATGAATGCCAAAGATGTTGTAGTCATCACTAAAATTAATTTCAAGCCACAAAGTGAGATCAGTTTTATCCAACATCATCAAGCGCACCATGTAGCTAAATAAATTTTCCATTACATAAATTGTATTTATAATTTTCTTATCTTAATATGTGCCTACAAAGGCTGAACATAATAAAATTATAAATAATAGTGTTGTTTCCGATAAAAGAAGATGATGACATAAACGTTGAACTATTTGTATACCATGATTTTACAATAGTATAATTTAAAACAAACTTTATTATGTACCCAGCCTCATGCTTCACCTTTGGAACTTTTATTCGTCTCTAAGAAAACCTACCTAAACCATAAACACAACCTACTCGAATGAGTACCTGTGTGTTTATGTGGTTAACAATAAAAACATGGTTAGACAGAAAGTCTGGCATGAGTAACACTATAATATATACACGAAATGTAGTGATACCATGTTACCTAGCGGAATAGGTTTTTCTCTCACTCATTTAACATCATGAATTTCAGTGTGTAAGATAGAATGAACATCATAGCATTAATCATAATCATAGAACAATATCTCAACAATAATTGTACCTAACACTTAATATCATATCAGGACTAGGTTTCTTAAACATTTTCTCTATAGTTGCAACTTAGGCCGTCAACATCGTTCCCAATAATGTTGAGTTTTGACATTTGGATTGCAACATAGGCCTTACATCCACTTCCTTATTTAATGTTTCATTATAACATTTTGGTTGCCACGGGCCTTCCACCATCGTTCTCGAATGATGTTATATTTTAAACTTTGGTTACCACTCGGGAATTACACCATCGTTCTTGAATAATGTCATCTTTAGATGATTTTTTGCCACCCGAGCCTCACACCATCATTCTTGAATAATGTCATCTTTAGATGATTGTTTGCCACCCGAGCCTCATACAATCGTTCTTGAATAAAGTAACAACCCATAGTTAAGAAGGGATTAATTGGGATTTTATAATGAAGATTTAATTAATTAAAAAGGGTTGTTAATATTAAAATATAGATAAATGGAAGTAATTTGGAAATTATAGGGTAAAATATTTTATGAAGTAAGAAAATAATTTATTGGAGTAAATTTTGATTCTATAAACGAGTATTTGTTATTTTAAAGGCTAAAACGATTTATTAAAGGTGGTTAAATAATTTTTATAAAGTTAAATATTAAAATAAATAAGGTGGGAAATTTATTTCAAAGAAGAAAGAAATTTATTTCACTTGTAGTAGGAGTTTATAAATTTATTTTTGCAAATAGGCTTATAAGAGTAAATAAAGAAAATAATTATTAAATGGGTTACGTTATAGAAAATTATAAACAAATACAGAATGATAGATAAACACTTATGTAAATTAAGTATGATTTAGGTGAAATATCCAACTCGTCTCCTTGAGCTTCAAAGAATATCCAATTGAAACCCGCCTTTCTCAAAACTGCTTAAAAGAGCACTTGAGGAATTAAGAGAAAAATAAAACCATGAGTCAGACAAAAGTCTGCTGTGAGAAACTCAAGAAACATGGGCCCACATAACATCACCTTTTGAAACCAGCCATATAACCAGAATTGATTTCCCCTCAAAAGAGCCAACCATCTAATAAGTATATATTGCGATATAATAGATAATGTCTAGGGTATAGGATATATATAAAAAAATAGATGTTTTGCATGTACACCATAACAATATTAGGTATATAATCGATATCACTAAAGTACGTTCACATGTATGGATTTTCACTGTATTATTATTATGTATACATCAGCATTTGTGAGGACAAGTTGTTATAACTATCCAGACCGATGATAGTGCTTAGGATTGTAACTCTGAAACACTATTAATCTTAAAGTGACAGTCTGTACTATTCTTTTGATATTATATGTTATCACTCCACTGTGAGATTCTAATATTGTGTTCCTTCTTTCTTATTCTGTTTCTTTTCTTTTTATTTACCCTAAAAATCTGTATTTTCGACACTTGAGTGCTCGGCACGTGAAAACCTTTGATGTATTAGTGTCGACATTCTAGGTTCGAAAAGGGCTAGCTATTATATCTTTTTATTTGGAGATTAAAGCTAATTTATGTAAGAATAAAAATATATTTGAAAATAAAAGAAGAGCAAATGAATAAAATAAGGAGTGGAAAATGAGCCAATTTCGCCCAAACTCTTACTTTAGTTATGTTCCTATCCCTTAATGCTCTTGAGTAGACTAGAAGATACTCATTAGCTTATAAAATTTCAACCTCATACTTACTTTGCATTATCCTATAGCAGCTTCATCTCTAAGGAAAATAATCAAATCCCTAGTTTCCATTTTAAAAATCAAAGTAAAATAGCAATAAATTGTCTAAATTCCCAATATCAAAATGTAACATTCTTAACACTCGACCACACCACTAGTGAGAAAGAAGTTGGTGTTTTGCTCAAGTTTCGGGTGCCTTGTAATTTACAAAAAAAAGGAGAAAGGGAGGTAGAAGAAGGAATTTAGGCTTTCTAGGGTAAGGACAATCCCACTACTTGCGGTGAGAGATATTCCACTCACAAATCTATGTTTAATTGCAATTTGTCTTGTGTAAATACCTTGTGTTGATTTTTGTTTTGTGCTTAAATTGCCTCTGCGTTTGAAGTATGCTTGCTATGTTCTCCAAAAGAAGTATTGGACCTATTACTATAAACTTCAATACCCTTGTACACATTCATTTGATGATGACCCTTGCTTGAATTTGATTGTGATTAAGATGTTGTTTGAATGTTAGAAGTTGTGCCATAGGTTGGTGGTTGAATGGAGGAGAGAGCGGAGCGATTGATGAGGAGAGAGAGGGGGAAACCTGGAGCTAATGCTTCGGTTCGCAACCTGAGCGATACACCTCTCTCCCAACAAGCCAGTGACCGCTCAAGGGCACTGGTCGATCAGTTCTGGAGCATTTGCTCCAGTTTTCCCCACTTTGCTTTATATGTATAAAAAATTAAATAAAAAAACAAAATTTTATTTTAAAAGTAGAGATGAGGCGTTTTCTAAAAGTGAATTTGTTTCAGAAAAAAGAGCTCGTTTGCACTAAAAATAAAATAGGAAAATTTTATTCATTTAAATTATAAAAAAAAATTATTTTTAGGTTAAAAATTTATTTTAAAAACTAAATAAAACGTAGAAAATTATAGAATGGGTTTCAATAATAATTACACCTTTTAAAACATATTATCCATGATTTGATGAATTAAAAAGCGATAAGGAAAACTATTTTAGAGCAAAAACTTGATTTTGGAATCAAATAAATAAAGGAAAATTTATATTTTTACTTGAAATTTCATAGAAGCTTTTGGGATAAATAAATAGATTTCTCCTTACAAATAAAACCTCTTTTTTAAATGGTAATTAGATGTTCTATGAATATGTTCTCTATTTAACAAGAAATTTGAATAAACAAAGTTATAAAACTGTCTGGTATTGAACTTTCTATATTAGTTTATGATGATCACGATACACCCATGATACTCAATATAACTGTATAATGTGCTGTGGAGGTACCAGACTGATGTAGGATGGTAGCAAAGGGTGAAAAGAAATAAAAATCTAAGCACAAAATCATTAGAACATCTCACAACGCATAGGCAGAATATAATATAATATCATAAAATAGATGCGAAACAGGTGAGACAGTGATATAATCAGATGAACCATAAATAAGAACACTAGAGTGCAACTGGTTCATAGATCATACAAAAAAAACTAAAATCTTATAGTTTATACATCCCAAACTCCAAATAAACTCCAAGTATAGATATATGAAAGCATAGCCTCCTGTTCATACTCGGTACAACTCTATGTGCTATCTAGATATGTTATCCCTAATCTACTCATTTAAAAGATAATAAGAAGAAAGCATAAAATCTCAGGTCAGCCAATAGTCTGGTATGAGCGATACATCATCTTAAAAATAATAATAAAATCGTATATATTACATATGGGCATACGGTTTGAAGAACCATACATGACCTATCCCTACATCTAAAATTAGCACATAATAGTAGATTTATGCTAATTTACTATCATAGAAATATACTAGTGTACTATAGTCGAAGCAAATTGTCCAGTGTTTAAGGAGACGGTCGAAATACCTACATCGTGTGACACCCTACAATGATAAACAACCATGACAAACATAGCTTCCATCAAACAATCCTCACCATTACTCATGTGCATTGGATATATGATAACTCATGTGGCATAATCACAAACCAGGGACTCAAATTGAAATCTTGGCTTCATTTGTGCTCGAATCCATGCACTTCGTAAGGCTAAGAACCATACTCACAATCACAAAAGCCCAATGTAATCTATTATTGCAAGATTCAGACATGATTGTAAAGTCATGTCGGAGCTACCTACATACCCTTCTTTATGAGCACATCAAAAACCTCTGAGTTATCAATGATCCCCTTACACGCATGTCCTTAATGGAACTCAATCGTTATTCCCTCCCAACTATCTCCACAATAGACCACAATCACAAGTTCTACCCGCAACCCCTCGTCGTTGAACTTGCCATTATGGATCATCATCATGACCCCCATCATTAAGTCTTCATCTTCATAACAACTCAAGACACCTATCATAAGTCGTAGAACCATCATATAAAAGTTATCAAGTCGTTTTCACCATAGGTGTCATCATGTCGAAGCGTTACACCATTGCTTCACTATTCACCACATGAAATCCAAAGTCATTCCGAGTTGTTTGGAGTTGCCAACTTCACTCTACATCACAACCAAGAACCATGGAACAGACCATGAAGAAATCCCCAAAGTCTCATTGTTCCATGATGAAAATTCCTCAAGTTCTATTCCCTGTTCGATGATACCAGAGCCACGCCAGAAGTTGCTGAAGCCAAGACTCGAAGCATACCCTAGAAGCACCGAACATAAAATCATGGTCGGGCCCGACCCGAGTCTCCCCCGAGCAAAACTTGAAGCTTACCCAAAACAGGAAATCCTATCTGGTCCCTCAAACCATAGCATCACTGGATACATTTGCTACCTGGGCTTCTTCTTGCCGACCCAAAGTAAAGCTTGAGCTAACCATCCAAAACTCCTAGCGCTGAACATAACTCCCCTAAGACAAAATGCTGTAATAACTCCAAATTCAATTTTCACATCGGTTTCACCGCTATGCTCCATTCTTTAAACCATGTGCCTTCTGTACGCATCAATATGACTCCTAACATCATCGAGCCCATCCGTCAAAGTCCGGTTTCACGTTTCCTACCTCTAGTTCCCTGCATTTAGCATTTTAGCCGTACAAGCATACAAACAAACATTATACATGTACCAAACAACATTTAGACATGCAAATCACATAATCAATCATAGAAAATACTAAACATTGTGCTTGCGGCGTAGCCTAACACATATCAAGGCAATCACACATCCAAATAACATGTCTAGAACACCAAAAATAATTTATTCACAATTTTACTATAGGTAGGGTTTCGAAATAGCAATAAAACATAATTTCGACTTAAACATGTTGAAACTATATATATACATATATAATAAGGTGAAAAATGATAAATCACTCACCAAACCTTCCAAAATCCAAATTTTGCATGCAAATTGAGGAAAATTCGAGAATAAACAGCCAAGCACTGATTTTTCTTTCCTAATAATGTAGATTTGAAGATCTCTAATGAATCCTCTTGCTAATCTACCCTTAATCTAGGATTCAGATTTGATTTGGAGGAGAAAAGAGAAGGTTTTGGGTGAAGTATGGGTTAATGGGAGCTTGAATCTATTTGAGAAGCGGTAAAAATGATTTGGGGCCTGTGCAGTTAATGCCCCGCTATATCCCCGCTATAACTCCGATATATCTTATAGCGGATTCCTACCACTCCAATTTTTCCATATATCCCCAACATATAGCCTTTCCGCTTTAATCCCCGCTATTTCCGCTATATCCCGTTATTACCGCTATATTCCACTATTTCCGCTATATCTTCTATAAAAAATTGGATTGAAAAATGATATTTATACGCTATAAAAATTATGAAATTAATTAATTTCATTGAATTTTTGATATATGTTAAGGAATGATAATACTCTAATATTCTACTAAATTAAATTAAGTTATATAACAGTTTTACGTTCATTTACAATACATTTGCACATATTTTTATTTAAAATTATTTTTGTATTAATTATAATTCAATTGAATGTTAATTTTTTACATAATTACTATCTATATATTTGTAAAAACAACAAGTATGGGATTTATATGCTATTTTAGAGTAATCCGATATATCCCGCTATATCTTCGCTACATCCCCGCTATGACTTTTTACACCTCTACCGCATTGAATCCACCGAGCGCTTTAACTGCACAGTTTGGGGCACAACTTATTATTGCTTAAAAACTAAATGAGTTAGTGGGCTTGACCCTAAACCTTGCTAATTATCCCCTAAACTAGTTTAAAAACTGCCAAACTTCAAGAGCCATATCTCCCGGCCAAAAAGTTCAAATCGCTATTATAATACCACAAGGGAAACCCTCATATCTTTCAATGGAACTGGTCTTGGAAGCTAATTCGGCTTCTATCAAAAGTTATAGTTGTTACAAGTTTTCAAAGGTAAAATCATCGGGTAAAATCATCAAAAGTTATAGTTGTTACAATCTCATATGAATTCAAAATAATTGTTTACAATCCTTGTAACAACCTGTGATTGCAATTACCAAATAAAAAATTATGATTTTAATTTAATTGGAGCTATTAATGAATTTTTAATGTGGCTAATTTGTTCAAAATTTAGTAATTTTGAATAAATTAATACTTTTGGGCTTAAGTGTAAAATGGAGCATTTTATGGAAATTAACTAGGGAAATTTGAAATTTATAATATTGCAAAATTTTATATGTGTAAAATAGTGCAATATTTGATTTGGGAATTTAATTTGCAATTTATTTGCAAAATGGTGATTTTTGGCTAATGTTAACTATAAACGGTGTTTTGGGGAAATTAAGGGTTAAAATGTAAAATATTGTTGATATTGGATTTTATGAAATGGCTAAAAATAATTGTTAACATCTTTTCATAATTTTCTATGGTTTGAAATGTATTTAGTAATTTTTATGTAGATTGTACTTAGAGAAAATTGCCTATCTATATACACATGAATAATACTAAGTCCTAATGGGTATTAGACCCAATAACCCTAACCATTAGCCTATAAATTATCTTTTACTCTCCCACTTTAGCCAACACTTCATTTCATAACCACTAAACCCTAATTATAAAGCTCCTAAACCTAGCCATGGCCTCCTAAGCAAACCTCCAATCTACACCAAATCAAAGAGAGTTAATCCAAACCATTAAAAGAGGTAATAGCAATCACAAAACCCACCTCTAATTCATTCTTTGATTTCTGAAATAAATTAGTAATCATTGTTTTTGTGCATTTTCATTGACTCAAGCTCATTGACTTTCATCTTCTTGCTTGGGGATTGCTAATCTTTGTGTTTGATCATTCTCTTGCTTGGTGAAAGGTAATAAATGCTAGCTAGAAACCCATTTGATATTTGCTATGGTTAGAATGTTGGTTTGCAAGTTTCTGATCATCAAATACTGCTTATGATATACTGCTCATCTTCAACTGAAAACACAGTTTTCCAATTTGATAGTCCGACTTCATGACACCACTGCGAGTTCGTCCGTGGTCGGAATTAGTCGATGTTGGTCTCGTTGGATAGCTGAGATCATGATCTTCAACCCTGCAAAATTTGGTTAAGATCAGGGTGTGTTTGATACTTCATTTTTATTGCCAAAGCAGCACCCAGAAACTGTTTTGAAAAACAATGATTAATTTTAGTTCAAACGTCCAACTTCGCGACCTCGCTGCGAGCAGGTCTGATGTCGGATGTCATCAATTTTGGTCTCGTTGGAAAGATAAGGTCGAGATCGTTAACCCTGCAAAATTTGCTTAAGATCTAGGTGCGTTTGATACCTCATTTTTATTGCCAAAGTAGCACCTAGAAACTGTTTTAAAAAATAGTGATTAATTTTAGTTCAAACGTCCAACTTCGTGACCTCACTGCGAGCAGGTCCGATGTCGGATTTCATAGATTTTGGTCTCTTTGGAAAGATTCGGTTGAGATCTTTAACCATGCAAAGTTTGGTTTAGATCTGGGTGCGTTAGTTACTTCGTTTTATTGCCGAAGTAGCACCAAGAAACTGTTTTACAACAGTGATCATTTTCAGTTATCGTCGGACCAACTTTGAGACGTTGCCATTTCTTCGTTTCAAGTCAGAACCAAACGATTATTGGTTCATATCAATGTAGGAGTACTGTACTATGCTCCTGCCAATTTTCATCAAGATCTGGGTTCATATAACCCTTCGACCATGTCGTCAAAGTTGGACCTTTGCACTGTTTTGACACAGCAGAGTTTTGTAATTTTTGTTCGACTTTGTGACGACGCCGTTTCTTCGTTTCAAGTCGGAATTGCCCGATTCTTTTTGCAGTTTGGAGCAGAGATATTGGTCTACATGCTTGAAAATTTTTATGCCATTTGAACTCAGTTTGCAGGTTCAAATCTGCCGTCGAACTAGTGACTTTGACTTGTTTTCAGCGATTTATACTATAATTTCAACTATTTTTCTGAGTTTTTCCGATTTCTTTGAGATTTGTCTCTAGGTTTCCTGCACGGATTTTATAAATAATTTTAAAGTGATTTTCCATCAAATTAGCTTTTGAAACTATTATTTAGTATTATTTTAAATATTTAATTAATTACTCCATAATAGGAGGATTTCAAAGGCTATTTCTAAAGTGGTTTTCAAACGATTAAAAATCTGCTTTCTCCAACTATTTTCTAAGTAAAATATACACTCTTCTGCACTTCGAGCGAAGTGGAAAGGTGATTAAATGGTTAGGTAAAACACGGATCATGAATCCGCGCGTTTATCTTTCCGATTAATCCCCGACCTATTCGATTGATCGTTTTGGCCTTTTGGCCTAGTTTACAGATGACATGAGGTGAAATTTTGACTGCTTTGAGTGTGGAAGCTTACGATTGGTTAGTAAACCATTTAGTGCGAACGTTGGGGTATGTGACTCACGTTACTACTTTACGGGTTCCTTGCTAAGAGTTCGTGACACATTCCTACCGTTAGTGGTAAACGAGTACTGGGCCTACGAGCCTTTACCACTACGGCGTGTTTCCTGAGTGATACCTCTGGGATAGTGTCTTCGGACTTTCTCCCTTGGGTTTATTTGCCTTTGGGATAGTTTCTTCAGACTTTCTCCCTTGGGTTTATTTGCCTTTGGGATAGTGTCTTCGGAATGTCTCCTTTAGGTGTTGCCCCTTAGCTAAAGTGATGGGTGTGTCACTAGGGTATATTTCCTGTGTAATTGAGTACAGTACTAGCGCGCTAATGTTTTCCTATGTGATTTATATTCCCTCGTGTAGCACCATTCGGTGATGGTTTTATGCAACCATACGATATAAGCGCGGCTACCTTGTGGAACTTGTTTAATGCCTACACTGGCACTTGTGTTTATGTTATGCCGATGATATGAGGCTTGTTACACATCTCTACTTAGATGTTTGTTTCTTCTCTATGTGAGAGATTTTGGTCTTTATTACCATGATATATGTTTCTCTTTTGGAGATTATTATGTTATATGTTGCCTCATTATCTTATCATGATTATTGTTCTGTTTATCTAACTGATTTGTTTAGCTAGCCTGACCCGAGTATTTTATGCTCGGGTCAGACCGAGTTGTTTCAGGTTAGGTCGCTTTGGACTTAGCTTGCTTTGGTGCTTCCGCTTTGGATATATCCGTTATACTATAGATAGCTTTACTTGTTATCCATCCTTTATAATACTCTGATATCATGACTATCTTGTGTATATTCTTTTGACTCACGGATGTGTGAGTCGTGGCTTTGTTCCCAATTTTATATTTGGATCTGTACTTGATGTTGTATTGTGCTGAGACTATTTGCTTATTATCTGATGTTGTTCTGTGATGATGTTCATTTTACTATTATGCTTTGTTCTGATAGATCTTTTAGCCATTGTAGTTTTTCTTTAAGTATTTATTGAATATGTCGAACCACATGAGATGAAAAAAATAGATTCCACTTTCCAACGTGTTCAATAGATAGTTAAAGTAAGATTACACATGGTCGCTTCCATTATACTCCATTGTCCACATTAGCAGACGGTATTATCCATATAATACTCTTTGTTAATGAGGCTCTCGGAGTGGGGCGTTACAGCTTGGTATCGGAGCGAGGTTCAGAACTAAGTATAATAAACACAGAACAGTAACACTTAGTACAATACATCCTAGTATATATGCTTCAAATATTACAAAGCCCTTTCCTCTTGACATTGGATAGATAAGTTAGGAATATGTTTAGGAATACATTTATACTCCATAGTATTCCACTTTGAATTATCTATCTTTGAATCATGATTAACTCGTATCTTATCTTAACTTTCAGTATATTTGGAAGAGGTAGGACCCGTCGTTCTGCGGATGCTGGGCAATCCAGTGACCCACATCTGGGAGGCATTTTTATGACTACCGATCAGATTATGGAGCTTGTTCGGAACTCTCAGCCTCCTACTCCAATTTCTGATGCACTGCACAAGTCTGCCTTTGCGCGCCTTTACAGTGATTTCTTACATCTCGGGGGCAAGCCGTTCAATGGCTCCGAGTCTATTCTTGAGGTCCAGGCATGGATCCGCATATGCGAGAGCCTCTTTTCTCGCATGACTCTTCCTGATCATGACAGAGTTCTTGTAGCTTCCAGTATGCTTCAGAACCACGCTTTGGATTGGTATGAGCTTCTCATTGCCGAGGTCGATGAGACCACTCTTACTTAGGCTCAGTTCCGTGAGCATTTCGTGCTCAAATTTGTTCCGGAATCTGAGAAGATCTCTCTTGCCCGCCACTTTATTGATCTTAAGCAAGGGAAATCCACTGTTTCAAATTATGTTTCTTCTTTCAAGGCCCTATCCAAGTACGGCCTCGAGTTCATTAGCACACCACATAAGAAAAATCTCAAATTTGCCGAGGGTCTGAAGAAGTATCTCAAGAAGCAACTGATGCTTCAACTCAAGCTTTCATTCGAAGAGCTTGTAGATTCGGCGCTTCACCTTGAAGCAGTCGAGAGGGAGAAGGATAGTGATGAGGATGTAACGACCCGTAAAATTTAATGGTTTTAAAATCATATTTAACTGGAAATTTGTGAAATTTTAAACAATAAAATTTGAAATTAAAAATTTATTATTTGGAATACGTCTATTTTAATATAGCAACTGGTAAATTTTCATCTGATAATATTGAAGTTTATTTTCCTGTGAAGTTTATTTCAAAATCAAACTGGTTAATAACAGTGAATTTAAAAGTTTTCCGAAACCAAAATATGTCAACAAGTGAAAATTTATTCAGATCATTCTGAATCAGACTGCGAAATTTGTTTTTCCAAATTTGGACTTCTACTGCTCCGTTTATCTTATTTCTGGTAAAGTAGCAGCATTTTTCGGTACCGATTATCGACTTTTGATCGGATGGTCGTACCACGGACATCTGTATACCGTTTTGATCGTCTCGTCGCGCTGATCATCACGGTATATTTATTTCTGTATTTTGAGGTCCGATACGCGGCAGAAGCAACGAACTGCCCGTTGTAACGGTACCATAAATTTTGACTCTTCAATCTCCTTCCCTTTCAAAATTCGAAACGCATGTCCAATCAAATCAATTACTTTATTAAATCTTCAGCGAATCAAGGGATTGGACCGTTGTTATTTCTTTATTGTCCTCTGACTATTCGAATTGCTTTAATATTTGCAATTTTGAAATCTTCCGTTTCTTTCTTGCGCAAAGTGAAACGTATGTACGTTTATATTATTTATTGTTGACAGCTGTTCTCTTCTATTTCTTCTACTCACTAAATTATATATTCACAGTTCCTTTCAAAAGCAAAGTTTGTTTTATAAAAAAAAAAGTGACAGCATCCCTCACCTCCTCTGCAATTCTTCCACCTCTGCAACTCCCACGTCCGCCGATCATCCCACTTCCTCCTCCCCTGATCTGCGACCCCGCAAACCTACTCAAACTTCGATCAAACCCAACATCACCTCCCTCGGCGTGCGCCTTCCCTCCGCAATCACCCAGATTTCCCTTCGTCCCTCCCCTGCTCCACCTGGCAGCGTCGCCAGCAGTCTCCACTGCCACGCCCACACTCCAGTCTTGGTTCAACCAATCGAGATCCCCGCCCTCCCCACTTCCCCATGCTCGCCCTATAGCCGACTCTCCCTCTCGCGCAAATCTCCACTTGCTCGCATCTTCTCTGGTTTCGGATATAGGTAACATATATAATAATATTTACCATATATATATAGTTGTATAATAGAATTATTTACAACCGGTTAGTGGTAAACATAAGTTTCGGCCTGATATATATCTATATATTGGTTCTCTATACCTGTTATCAAACTAGATAGAGATATTAGTTATATATATATTATGATTTCAGTGTTATAATTTTGAACAGTGTATATATATAAATAATTTATAATATAATACATGGTTTCGAAAATATATTTTTATAGTTTATTTGTATTCGAACTGTAGTGCATGATTTGTAGTCTACACATTTATATATATGTTGTTATATAGATTTCAGGCAAGTTGTTGGTTATATATATAGAGAATTACTCAGTACGTATATACATATAGATTTTGTTTTATATAATATATTATATGCTGCCGTATAGGTTATATAAATTTCATAATTTATATTGTTTTAATATTCTAGTTATGCCGTATAGGCCGAAGTCTATGTATACATATGTTATACTTTACTTTTATTTTAGTCTAATACATAAAGGTTTGTAAATATATGTAATATATGTGTAGCTCATTAAATAAGCTTACTGAGGCTGTGAATATTTGTTTGAAAGTTGATTTTTAAGGCAAAGGTGGATTCTGAATCAAAGAAAATTTAGCTGTATTATATTTATATTATATATTTACATTTATGTCAGTTGTACTGATAAGATTTTTACAAGTTTATGTTAAGTGGTATATAATACGTACACCCCAGTTATATGTCACATAAGTTATGCTATATTTTCGAAACAGTTTTAATAATAAAATGTAAGTGCTACATATATAAACTGTACTTTTATATAAGCTGTTTGTTTGCTCATTTTGTTGCAATTCTAGCTTTGGCCTTTTAATGGGTATGTTCTATATAATATAGTTTTGGCTATTGAATATACAATTTGATATAAATGTATAGTGAAGGGTGTTGTTTCTATATTATATATATAAAAATTTTATACGATACATATTGTATATAAAAGTTTATAACAGTTTAAAAGTTATTTCAGAATTTAGATGTTGCTGCTATCTCCTGTAGCTTATGATATGATGTTATAGGGTATGTATGTTTATATATATCATATAGTCTATATTATTGTAGGGTGTGATGGGATATATTTTATTTATATCAGTGTTGCACTATATGATTAGTTGTATTTATATATTTTATATGTTAAATATAGGTATGTACACCCTGTGTACCAAAGTATATATATATTTCCTGTTTAAATGTTTTATTGTGTGTGTATTTATTTATTTAAAACCTTACTATGTAGATATGTTGTTTATATGGGTTTTATTTAAAAAAAAAATGATTTTGAAATACATATATAGCTTATTTTGAACGTATGTCTAAAATCGGTTTAGAGAGAAGTTATAGCACATTTTGTTTTGATTATATCAAGACGATTCTGATTCGTTTCCATTAATCCATATCTTTCAGCTTACTTCGCTTTGAGATTTGTTCGATTGTCTAGATCGTGATCCAATTCGTAGCTCATTTCATTGTCTTTTCTTCTCTAGCCTCGAAAGGTGAGCAATCACTCACGATTAACATTCTTGTATTTATTAAATTTGATTTCAATTGAAACGACAATTGAAATATGATGCTGTAGTTATTTAAATTTTTATATATGCTATTATCTGTATATGTTCACCTGTGACATCTGACACCAGTATCTAGTATTTATATGCCTGTTATTACTATTATCTATATATGTTCACCTATGACATCTGACACCAGTATCTGTTATTTATATTGATGATATATGCCTGTTGTTATATTTTATATTATCTGTTATCACTCTGCAAGTTCCCTGTTAGTATAGAATTCACTATGGGTTGAAATGATACATACCCGAACGGACTTTAGAATAGGAGAAAATCGTTATGGGTTGAAATGATAAACCCAAGCGATTTTCATTTGTATTGAAATTGGGATTACGGGTCGAAATGATATCTACCCGTATATATTTAAATTTCGAATTGAAATGATAAATATCTGTATCACTTAACCATATGATAAATATATATACAGACACCGTTGGTCCATATATATAAATATTTTGAAAATAAATTTTATGGTTTGGAAAGAAGTATATGGTTTTTAATAAATGTTGAGCCTTAAATTATTATATATAAATGGGAATGATTTATATAGATTTAATAATGATATTTAATTTAATTAAGATATATTAAATACATATAATATGGTTGAGTATTTAAATTTATGTTCCAAAATAGATTTTGGTAATAATTTGAATAAGTTAAGGTTGGGAAGATAATTTGAATTTAATAAAGAATTTTATTTAATTAAACCAACTTAAAGCTTATTGAAATTGGGATTTAAGATATGATTTATAACTTGGGTTTTATTTAAATAATTTAAGGAATAATTCTTGCTTAAATAAATTTAAGAAAATATTTAGTAAAAATGAAATGTAAGGCTAGTTAGATGATATTGAATTATTAAGTGAATATTCCCTGATTAAATAATAATGAAGTTAAATCAAGAGCTATATGAAACTGTTAAATCTAACTTTGGAAAATGTTGAGTATTAAAGCTTTGAAATATATTGAAAATAAATGGTATATTTAGAACTGAATTGAACTGATGAATTGAGCTTTGAATAAATTTGAATTTGGAACTTGAGTTAATTTGAATCGTTTTGTGAGACTTGAGGAAATTAAATACTTTACTTTTTAAATCATTTAATATATATATATACTATTTTGGAAAATAGATATATTTGAAATGAAATGATATTTGGGTTTTTAAGTATAAATTAAATTGAAATGACCACGGTATTAAAATGTATATTTCCACCTTATAGATAGTTCTGAAGATCCTTAGAGGATGGTTATCCCAAACATCCTTTAAGCTACTCGTATTTCAGTTGATATTTTACTTGAGTTGGATTTATTTATATAAGAATGTTAATCCTGACTCGAGTGTTTTGTGTTTTGCTTTACGCTCGGGTCAGACCGAGTGATACAGCATCTGAGACTCACCTTTGGAGTTTGGAGCTTCCTTTGGAGATCCAACTATCGCCTCAGCTTTCAGCTCTTCTAGTTGATTCGTTCAGAGAAGTCATCTGTTGTACTGGAGACTTCACTACATTTGAGATATTCTGTTGTATTATATTTAACTCTGATGTTTATATAGTAGCTTCATGAACTACTATTTTATCTATTCCGCTGCGTTTTATTGTATTACTCTATGTCTGTGATTGATTTATTTACTGCATATGCTGAGTTTTGCCAAATTTAAATTAACAATCTGATATTTTGAATTATTCAAGTCAGACATGTGTGGATTTATTGTCGATTTGAATGGTCCAAAATAGCGGGTCGTTACAGTTGGTATCAGAGCTTTGGCTCTAGGCAAAACTTAGCATATATAGTAAATTTATTTACAGAATCACTTTCGTTCGAGTTTGAATTTCTTCCTTTTGACTCGATTTCCTTTGAACTTTGGAACGTTCCTTGCGGTTCCAAAATTCATTCTTGTCTCTCCCTATTTGTATTCTTTTGATTCTAGAGTATCCCATAACTCCACTTTGAATGATCTCTATAAGAATAGGCGATCCCGCCAATCTTTGGATGATTTGTAAAGGGGTGGAACTCCTTTACAATTGGCATTGATTCACCGGAGATTTATATATCTTTGGTTTAGATACCGCTATCTCTTGCGATCGAATGTTGGTTTTTCTTGGAATTCTGCATCGATCTTGTTCCTGAAGTCATGGTTGACCCGGTTAAGGTCGCCCGCGACTTGTATAAGTATATCCATCTCCTATTTTGTAAGTTAATTGTCTCATCTTCGTTCAAGCCTACCTTCGAATCAGAAATTTTATTTGATTAGAGTTCCTCTAATTTGAATCTCTATCTTTGTTGAAATCCATTCTCAAATCATCCTTTGAAAATCGGGTTTTGTATTCTAGAAATTGTTTTCTAAACCGAAATTATTATTTTGATAAGCATGATTTTATTCTATATATAAAATTGAAATGTTTTCGATAAGGATTATAGACCCTTTTAAAATAAGAATTTGAGGTTTTCGAAAGGATTTTGAAAAAAAAATTATATAAGAAATTTTGATCTATCTAAAAATGATTTATAACTAAAGGATTTTAAATTTGAAATTCGAGAATTAAACTCCGGTATTTTGTAACTGGTTTTAAGATTTTGAAATATATAATAATAATATGATTTAAAAGTATTTTTCCAAATAAGAAATGTTTCAAATGATTTTAATGAGTTTCGAATGATTTCGAAGAAATTTCAAAAAGAAGTTTGAGAAAATAGAAGTCCAGAACTCACTTATGTCGCTGGAAAATAATTTCGGTGATGAGTGCACGCATCATCGACATTGATTTTCGAGTTTCAGAGTGAGGGATAGGCCACTTCAGTAGCTTTGCTATGCGAGTGATTTTTTTTAAACCATTTTTATTTCAAAATTTTGAAGTATGATTGATATTCGAAAGATATATGTATATGTATTTGAAACAATTTGAAATGAGCCGGTGTTAAGTCTTCGAGTTTTGGATTTGATATAACCCTATCTATTAAAATTGATTTTACTGATTTGTTGCTGATTTCCAACTCTTGAATTTGAAAATGATTTCTTCAACTATTTTGAAGGTTCGAGCACTTCCAAATCAAGGTTAACTTTTCAAAGCTAAGAAATTTTGAAAAGTATGAATTATTTGATAAAGTATATAAATTTGTTTCGAATGTTTAAGTATGAAGTAATATGATTTAAATAAGTTGAAACTGTTTTGTTAAGTAAATGAATAAGGCTATTTTGAATTTTTCTAAATATGGAATTTAGATTTGAAATGTTTTGAAAGAATTTGGGCTTCAAGATATTTTGAATAAAATTTAGTTTAATTATTTTAACTTAGTAACATCTTTATGAAACTATATATTTAACAAGTTGGAATAAATATATAAGTTGTATGTATGATGTTTTATTTGCATAATTAATTTGATCCAGGTTTGAGTACACAAGTTCGAGGTGAATTACACCATTTCGTGTTAGGATTTTTCATTCGATTCTTGAGGGCGAATATTTGATATGGATTTTGGACTCGATTCCAGAATTCTCTATCATAGTATACGGCTATGCAAGGAGACTGATGGCTTCTAGTCGAGAAACCACATCGAAGTCCGCATTAGGGAAGTCGAATGGACAATACTAGTTCGAAAGCGAACTTGTGTGATCGAGCGAGCGATCAAATGTGATTTTGTGAAATGATGACGTATGTACATCTTATATTCTAATATCATTGATATATTTTGACGCTGAAACTGAAAGCTGTCGGGTTAGAATATCTTTGCTTACTAAAAGAAAATTTCCAATTTAAATTACAAAGATATATAACCCATAAAAGCAAAGATATTCAATCCCATATGGCTCTTCATACATTGAAATTTATTTTGTAAAATTTGATCCTTATATAAGATGGATCTTATGTAAATATAAGATGATTTTTGAAAACCATGGATTTTGGAAATGAATTGTTTGACTTAATTATATTGACTTGGAAATTTGGATTTATTTTCTAAATCTATTATTTTGGAAACTTTGAAACTAAAGATAATTAATTTGAGAAGAAATAATTTGGTGAAATTGTATATGATTTTGAAATTGAACTGATATTGAAACAAATTAAAATTTGAGAACCTTATGTTACTAAACACTTGATTTGGGAGTTGTCGAACTTATATAAAATTGATTTGTATGAGTATGAAATTGATTCGAAAACTATAGATTTGAAAAGGTACTCAATTTGAAAGTGAAATCTTATATAATTGAAGTCTATATAAGTATGATTTGATATACTATTGATTTTGGAAAGTATTTGATTTGAAAATTTAATCTTTTATATAATGGATTTTATATAAGTACGATATTTGAAAGTGATTTGAAAAGGTACTATATGATACATATTTTCGAAGTAAAGATATGGAAAGTGCCTTCTGCTTGATATTCGATTTGTGGCCACATCTTGGATTCATTCTATCGATATTATTCTCTCTGATTTTTGGTTTTCCGGATATGATACTCGAGTGTCCTTCGAATTCCATGGCGTTATCCATGGTCTTACGAACTCGACTGCATAGCGTAATTCGTAAGGCAGTGATTGCTTAAAAGGTACGGATGTTTCCTGGGGGATCCAGGCGTAACCATTGTGTATCTGCGATCTATGGTCGTGTTAGTGGCGTAATCCGCAAGGCAGAGATTGCTTACGGGGTATGGATGTTTCCTGGGGGATCCAGGCGTAACCATTTTTATGTATCCTGCGGTCCACCGTTTTGTTGCATGGTGAAATTTGCAAGGCAGTGAATGCTTAAAAGGTACGGATGTTTCCTGGGGGACCCAGGCGTAACCATTGTGTATCTGCGATCCATGATTTGATTCGTTTTGTTTTGTTTGGATTGTACTTTCCATATCTGTTTTTTTGGTTTTTCCAGTATTTTCACTGGGTGTTGAGACAGGTCTACTAAGTACCTGGAGAATTCTAGTTTTGCGCCTGATCAACGCACTACCAGAGTCTACAGGAACAAGGATAAACTTGTTGAAACATCGAGTTATAAAAGTATTTTCGAAAGAAAAATTTGTTTCGATATAAACGTATTTTATTATAAAAGTATTTCCAACAAAGAAATTTTGTATTAATAATTCGAAATTGAAATTCTAATGGTTTGAATTTATTATTCATGCCCGATACTATTCTTTTGAATCTACCTTATCTGCTCAGCTTTATTTATTCACCAATATTCTATTTTTCGAATCCTCCTTCCTTTCCTTGTTGACTATATCCTTTTAAATCTAGTTTATTCTTATACTACATGGTTTAATAGAAAATTCTTAGTGTTAAATATTTTAGGAGTTTTAATTAAATAAAACATATTTCAAGTAAATGATTATTGATAATATTTGAAAGGTGTCTTGAAATGATATTAATAAATTTATGAATTATGGATTTAATATTTTCGAATAGCTTCTTTATAAATATAAGTAATAATGTAAATAATTGTTTCAAATAATGTTCATATCTTTATAAATGTGTTATTTAAACATATAAATGGTATTTATAAGGGAAGCAAGAAATTTTACAAATGGATTTTCGAAAGGTTTAAAGTATATAAGATAATTGAATTGCAAATGAAGTTTTCAAATTTTAAGTAAAATTTATATAGTTTAAATTAATTGTTTAATCTTGACTTTCAATCTATCTTTTCTGTCTGGTTGTTTCTATTCTTCTACCTTCTTCCTTTTCGGGGACGAAAAGTTTTGAGTGGGGGAGAGTGTAACGACCCGTAAAATTTAATGGTTTTAAAATCATATTTAACTGGAAATTTGTGAAATTTTAAACAATAAAATTTGAAATTAAAAATTTATTATTTGGAATACGTCTATTTTAATATAGCAACTGGTAAATTTTCATCTGATAATATTGAAGTTTATTTTCCTGTGAAGTTTATTTCAAAATCAAACTGGTTAATAACAGTGAATTTAAAAGTTTTCCGAAACCAAAATATGTCAACAAGTGAAAATTTATTCAGATCATTCTGAATCAGACTGCGAAATTCGTTTTTCCAAATTTGGACTTCTACTGCTCCGTTTATCTTATTTCTGGTAAAGTAGCAGCATTTTTCGGTACCGATTATCGACTTTTGATCGGATGGTCGTACCACGGACATCTGTATACCGTTTTGATCGTCTCGTCGCGCTGATCATCACGGTATATTTATTTCTATATTTTGAGGTCCGATACGCGGCAGAAGCAACGAACTGCCCGTTGTAACGGTACCATAAATTTTGACTCTTCAATCTCCTTCCCTTTCAAAATTCGAAACGCATGTCCAATCAAATCAATTACTTTATTAAATCTTCAGCGAATCAAGGGATTGGACCGTTGTTATTTCTTTATTGTCCTCTGACTATTCGAATTGCTTTAATATTTGCAATTTTGAAATCTTCCGTTTCTTTCTTGCGCAAAGTGAAACGTATGTACGTTTATATTATTTATTGTTGACAGCTGTTCTCTTCTATTTCTTCTACTCACTAAATTATATATTCACAGTTCCTTTCAAAAGCAAAGTTTGTTTTATAAAAAAAAAAGTGACAGCATCCCTCACCTCCTCTGCAATTCTTCCACCTCTGCAACTCCCACGTCCTCCGATCATCCCACTTCCTCCTCCCCTGATCTGCGACCCCGCAAACCTACTCAAACTTCGATCAAACCCAACATCACCTCCCTCGGCGTGAGCCTTCCCTCCGCAATCACCCTGATTTCCCTTCGTCCCTCCCCTGCTCCACCTGGCAGCGTCGCCAGCAGTCTCCACTGCCACGCCCACACTCCAGTCTTGGTTCAACCAATCGAGATCCCCGCCCTCCCCACTTCCCCATGCTCGCCCTATAGCCGACTCTCCCTCTCGCGCAAATCTCCACTTGGTCGCATCTTCTCTGGTTTCGGATATAGGTAACATATATAATAATATTTACCATATATATATAGTTGTATAATAGAATTATTTACAACCGGTTAGTGGTAAACATAAGTTTCGGCCTGATATATATCTATATATTGGTTCTCTATACCTGTTATCAAACTAGATAGAGATATTAGTTATATATATTATGATTTCAGTGTTATAATTTTGAACAGTGTATATATATAAATAATTTATAATATAATACATGGTTTCGAAAATATATTTTTATAGTTTATTTGTATTCGAACTGTAGTGCATGATTTGTAGTCTACACATTTATATATATGTTGTTATATAGATTTCAGGCAAGTTGTTGGTTATATATATAGAGAATTACTCAGTACGTATATACATATAGATTTTGTTTTATATAATATATTATATGCTGCCGTATAGGTTATATAAATTTCATAATTTATATTGTTTTAATATTCTAGTTATGCCGTATAGGCCGAAGTCTATGTATACATATGTTATACTTTACTTTTATTTTAGTCTAATACATAAAGGTTTGTAAATATATGTAATATATGTGTAGCTCATTAAATAAGCTTACTGAGGCTGTGAATATTTGTTTGAAAGTTGATTTTTAAGGCAAAGGTGGATTCTGAATCAAAGAAAATTTAGCTGTATTATATTTATATTATATATTTACATTTATGTCAGTTGTACTGATAAGATTTTTACAAGTTTATGTTAAGTGGTATATAATACGTACACCCCAGTTATATGTCACATAAGTTATGCTATATTTTCGAAACAGTTTTAATAATAAAATGTAAGTGCTACATATATAAACTGTACTTTTATATAAGCTGTTTGTTTGCTCATTTTGTTGCAATTCTAGCTTTGGCCTTTTAATGGGTATGTTCTATATAATATAGTTTTGGCTATTGAATATACAATTTGATATAAATGTATAGTGAAGGGTGTTGTTTCTATATTATATATATATAAATTTTATACGATACATATTGTATATAAAAGTTTATAACAGTTTAAAAGTTATTTCAGAATTTAGATGTTGCTGCTATCTCCTGTAGCTTATGATATGATGTTATAGGGTATGTATGTTTATATATATCATATAGTCTATATTATTGTAGGGTGTGATGGGATATATTTTATTTATATCAGTGTTGCACTATATGATTAGTTGTATTTATATATTTTATATGTTAAATATAGGTATGTACACCCTGTGTACCAAAGTATATATATATTTCCTGTTTAAATGTTTTATTGTGTGTGTATTTATTTATTTAAAACCTTACTATGTAGATATGTTGTTTATATGGGTTTTATTTAAAAAAAAAACAATGATTTTGAAATACATATATAGCTTATTTTGAACGTATGTCTAAAATCGGTTTAGAGAGAAGTTATAGCACATTTTGTTTTGATTATATCAAGACGATTCTGATTCGTTTCCATTAATCCATATCTTTCAGCTTACTTCGCTTTGAGATTTGTTCGATTGTCTAGATCGTGATCCAATTCGTAGCTCATTTCATTGTCTTTTCTTCTCTAGCCTCGAAAGGTGAGCAATCACTCACGATTAACATTCTTGTATTTATTAAATTTGATTTCAATTGAAACGACAATTGAAATATGATGCTGTAGTTATTTAAATTTTTATATATGCTATTATCTGTATATGTTCACCTGTGACATCTGACACCAGTATCTAGTATTTATATGCATGTTATTACTATTATCTGTATATGTTCACCTATGACATCTGACACCAGTATCTGTTATTTATATTGATGATATATGCCTGTTGTTATATTTTATATTATCTGTTATCACTCTGCAAGTTCCCTGTTAGTATAGAATTCACTATGGGTTGAAATGATACATACCCGAACGGACTTTAGAATAGGAGAAAATCGTTATGGGTTGAAATGATAAACCCAAGCGATTTTCATTTGTATTGAAATTGGGATTACGGGTCGAAATGATATCTACCCGTATATATTTAAATTTCGAATTGAAATGATAAATATCTGTATCACTTAACCATATGATAAATATATATACAGACACCGTTGGTCCATATATATAAATATTTTGAAAATAAATTCTATGGTTTGGAAAGAAATATATGGTTTTTAATAAATGTTGAGCCTTAAATTATTATATATAAATGGGAATGATTTATATAGATTTAATAATGATATTTAATTTAATTAAGATAGATTAAATACATATAATATGGTTGAGTATTTAAATTTATGTTCCAAAATAGATTTTGGTAATAATTTGAATAAGTTAAGGTTGGGAAGATAATTTGAATTTAGTAAAGAATTTTATTTAATTAAACCAACTTAAAGCTTATTGAAATTGGGATTTAAGATATGATTTATAACTTGGGTTTTATTTAAATAATTTAAGGAATAATTCTTGCTTAAATAAATTTAAGAAAATATTTAGTAAAAATGAAATGTAAGGCTAGTTAGATGATATTGAATTATTAAGTGAATATTCCCTGATTAAATAATAATGAAGTTAAATCAAGAGCTATATGAAACTGTTAAATCTAACTTTGGAAAATGTTGAGTATTAAAGCTTTGAAATATATTGAAAATAAATGGTATATTTAGAACTGAATTGAATTGATGAATTGAGCTTTGAATAAATTTGAATTTGGAACTTGAGTTAATTTGAATCGTTTTGTGAGACTTGAGGAAATTAAATACTTTACTTTTTAAATCATTTAATATATATATATACTATTTTGGAAAATAGATATATTTGAAATGAAATGATATTTGGGTTTTTAAGTATAAATTAAATTGAAATGACCACGGTGTTAAAATGTATATTTCCACCTTGTAGATAGTTCTGAAGATCCTTAGAGGATGGTTATCCCAAACATCCTTTAAGCTACTCGTATTTCAGTTGATATTTTACTTGAGTTGGATTTATTTATATAAGAATGTTAATCCTGACTCGAGTGTTTTGTGTTTTGCTTTACGCTCGGGTCAGACCGAGTGATACAGCATCTGAGACTCACCTTTGGAGTTTGGAGCTTCCTTTGGAGATCCAACTATCGCCTCAGCTTTCAGCTCTTCTAGTTGATTCGTTCAGAGAAGTCATCTGTTGTACTGGAGACTTCACTACATTTGAGATATTCTGTTGTATTATATTTAACTCTGATGTTTATATAGTAGCTTCATGAACTACTATTTTATCTATTCCGCTGCGTTTTATTGTATTACTTTGTGTCTGTGATTGATTTATTTACTGCATATGCTGAGTTTTGCCAAATTTAAATTAACAATCTGATATTTTGAATTATTCAAGTCAGACATGTGTGGATTTATTGTCGATTTGAATGGTCCAAAATAGCGGGTCGTTACAGAGGATGTTGAGGTGCCCAAGCACCTCAAGAAGAAGAGGTTTTTCCACAAGCCTAATTCTTCCTCTTCCCAGGAAGAAGAAGAAGTTCATCAGTTCTGGTTCTGGTTCTCAGCCTCAGTCTCAGTCTAGTGGAACACCTTCCATTCGGAAGTGTTTCAACTGTGGATCTACCGACCATATGGTTAAAGAGTGTGCCAAACCTCTTATCTGTCGCTATTGTAAGAAGGAGGGTCATCTTATTTCCGCTTGTCCTACTGCACCTCCTAGATCTGGAAAGCTTAATGCTGCCAAGGCTCCTGCATCTTCAGCTCAGCCTCGAGGTACGCATCCTTCCGTTCTCGAAGGTTCTATTTTATTTCATGATCAGTCTATTAGAGTTTTCTTTGATACGGGTGCTTCTCACTCATTCGTATCAAAGGAACTTGTGGATATTATGTCTTTGGATGTTTCTTGTTTGGTTTCTTCTCTAAGGATTGTGAATCCCATTGGCGGATCCACGACCCTTAGCTTGCTTTGTGAGAATGTTGATATTGATCTTTGTGGCTTTTCTTTCCATGCGAATCTGCACATTATGGCTTATTTGGGTTATCGACATGATATTGGGGATGGATTGGCTCATTCAATACGATGCCAAGATCATTTGTTCTGAGCGGGTACTATTTCTTAGTCACCCTGACTCTTCCACTCAGTTAGCTATTGTTCTTCGGGATGTAGATATCTCCGAAGCTTCTCTATGTGCTCTTGATTCACGAGATGACGATTGTGATATATCTCGTATTCCTATTGTTCGGGATTACCCCGATATTTTTGAGCCAGTTTCGAGTTTACCGCCTAAGCGGGCTATTGAGTTCCGTATTGATCTCATTCCCAATTCTCATCCAGTTAGTCGTCCTCCCATGAGGATGTCTACAAAGGAGAATGAGGAACTCAAGAAGCAACTAGTAGAACTCGAAGCAAAGCATTTTATTCAGTCCAGTTCTTCACCGTGGGGTGCCGCGGTGGTCTTCGTGAAGAAGTCCGATGGTTCTCTTAGACTTTGCATTGATTACCGCAAGCTTAATGAGGTGACTATCAAGAATCGTTATCCATTGCCTCGGATTGACGATATGTTTGATCAGTTAAGTGGTGCGAAGGTCTTTTCTCAGTTTGACCTTGCCACGGGATTTCATCAGCTCCGAGTTGCGGATGATAGTGTGCCACTTACAGCTTTCCGCACTCGATATGGTTCATTTGAGTGGTTAGTCATGCCATTCGGTTTGACGAACGCTCCTGCATTCTTTGTCAATCTCATGAATCGAGTATTCCGGGAATATCTCGATAAGTTTGTTCTTGTATTCATTGACGACATTCTGATATATTCAAGATCCGAGACAGAGCATACCCATCATTTGAGGATTGTCTTGGATACACTTCGTCTTCATCATCTTAGAGCCAAATTCTCCAAATGCCACTTTTGGGAGAATGAGGTTAGGTTCTTGGGTCATGTTGTATCTTCTGAAGGCATATCTGTCGATCCTGCCAAGATCGAAGCTATTCAGAATTGGAAGCTACCTGAGAATGTGCATGAGATTCGTAGCTTCCTGGGACTGGCAGGTTATTATCGCCGGTTCATAAAGGACTTTTCCTTTGTTGTGCTTCCATTGACTACCCTTACTCGTAAGGGCGTCCGTTATATCTGGTCAAACAAGTGTGAAGATTCTTTTCAGCGATTGAAAGAACTTCTCACTCATGCTCCTATTCTTGTGGTTCCCGAAGGAAACCACGATCTTGTTGTCTATACTGATGCATGCGGTAGCGGTCTCGGTGCCGTTCTCATGCAGAAGTATCGGGTGGTTGCTTATGCTTCTAGGCAACTACGTCCGAATGAGGTTCGCTCTCCTACTCATGATCTTGAGTTAGCTACCATTGTCTTTGTCTTGAAGATATGGGGCCATTATTTATTGGGCGAATGTTTCATTCTTTATACCGATCATAAGTCTGTGAAATATCTCTTCACTCAGAAGGATCTTAATATGAGGCAGCAACGATGGATTGAGTTCCTTGCCTCATATGACCTTGACATTTAGTATACCCCTGGCAAGGGTAATCGTGTAGCAGATGCGCTTAGTCACAAGCATTCGGCTGTAGTTTCTATGATGATAGCCGAATAGGATATTCTTGAGACATTATCTATTTGTGATATTCATGATCGAGCTCCGCCTCCTGATTCTCCGATATTATTATTCGTTCTGGAAGCTCGACCTAGCTTATTGGATCGCATTGCCCATGCTCAGCGGCATGATCCAAATTTATTGTCTTTCATTCATCTTGTTGAGACTGGATCCAGTGATGAGACATCATTGGATTACAGTATTCATTCTCATTAGTGCCTTCGCAAGAAGAACCGTGTTATTGTGCCTTCTGATTCTGCACTTAGGCATGACATTCTTAACGATTGTCATCGTACAAAGTATACCATTCATCCTGGTTCTAGCAAGATGTATGCCGACATGTGTCGCTTATAATATTGGGAAGGCCTGAAGCGTGATGTTGCAAGTTATGGGAGCAATTGCATGACTTGTCAATTTATCAAGGCCGAGCATCATCGCCCTTCCGGTCTTCTTCAGCCATTAGAGATTCCATTGTGGAAATGGGATCAGATTTCGATTGATTTTATTGACGGTCTACCTCGATCGAGGTCAGGCCATACTTCTGTTTTGGTCATCGTTGATTGATTGACCAATTCCGCTCACTTTATTCCGATTAAGTCCACTCGGACTACTCCTCTTTTGGCTAAGCTTTATGTGAAGGAAGTCGTTCGACTTCATGGTATCCCTAGTTCCATTGTTTGTGACCGTGACCCGTTATTCACTAGTCACTTTTGGAAGTGCCTTCAATCAGCTTTCGGCACAAAGCTGAATTTTTCTACTGCTTATCATCCTCAGACTGATGGTCAGACTGAGAGAGTGAATCGTGTCTTGGAAGATCTCCTTCGCTGTTGTATCCTTGATTTTGGAGGTAGTTGGGAGGACCACTTGCCACTTGTGGAGTTCTCCTACAACAACAGTTTTAAGTCGAGTATTGGCATGGCTCCTTTCGAAGCCTTATATGGAAGGCCATGTCGTTCTCCATCTTGTTGGTTAGAATCCGGCGAGAAGCTTATTCTTGGTCCAGATTCAGTTCGGGAATCTTCTGAGAAGATTATTCTTATTCGTCAAAGAATGAAAGAGGCGCAAAGCCGTCAGAAATCCTACACGGACAACCGTAGGAAGCCTCTTGAATTCTCGATTGGGGATCATGTATTTATTCGGGTATCTCCTATGAAGGGGGTTGTGCGTTTCAGCTCCACTAGGAAATTGGCTCCTCGCTATGTCGGACCATTTCCTATTACGGAACGCATTGGCCCCGTAGCTTATCGTGTTGCTTTGCCTGCTCATTTTTTCGGGATGCATGACGTGTTCAATGTTTCTCAGCTTCACAAGTGTGTTCGCGATCCTGATTCTATTATTGATCCGCTTATTATACCGGATTTAGAGATTTCCCCTAATCTATCTATTGACGAGCAACCTCTTCGTGTGCTTGATTCGGAGGTTAGACGCCTTCGAAACAAAGAGGTTGATGTGCACATAAATGTGCATATTTTTACCACCATATTTATTCTAATTAATTTAAATAAACGATCATATTGGGTATTTTAACTTGTTTTAACCAAAATCCATATTAATTCTAAATTGTCACATATTCATCTTCATCCACGGGCAAAATAGTCATTTTTGTGCATAAATTAACTTGAGAAAATTTAATTGGAAATTTCTATATTATTTTGTAGGAATTTAAACTCAATTACAAGTGGTTTCATGACGGAATATGCATGCTCAAAGATGATATAAAAGAATGAAGATGGAAATAATTCAAAGTGAAGAACATGGAGGACCCGACCCACTTACCTTGATTTTCAATTTGGAGCTAATGCACATGCTAAAAGGCCATTAAAGCTTCATCTACATTTAAGTGGGGGATTATTGAAGCTAATGATAACTTGGCAACCACACTTCCTACAAGGGCATTTTTGGCATTCCCCAAAAGTATGCATTAGGGTTTCTAACTTGTATAAATACCCCTTATGTTTCATGTAACCCTCCTCCCTTAGTCTCTCTTACTTAGTTTTTAGCTTAGGAAATAAATCAAAGCTTTTCTCTCTTCTTTTTCCATGGCTACTTAGCCATTTTATTTCATGTAATTTTTCTTTCTTTTATGCAATGTTAATTCCCTTTTATTTAGATGCTTCTTCTCTTCTTATGTTAGTAGTGTAGTTTACATTCATGCAAAGTAGATTAGTTTTAATTCTTTTTATTAGCTTCTCTTTTCCATTAGCTTTCATTTTCCTTTCTTTTTTCTTTCATGTTGCTAGCTACATTTGTTAATCAATTGACAAATATGAGAGGCTAAACCCCTTCAATTTAGGGGTAATGAAGCTCTCTAATGATGTAGCTTCAACTATTTGTTAATTCATGCTCTCTTTTTGTGCTTAATGAAGAATGATTGAAGTGGTTTAATTGTTGTATTTGCCTTGAATTTGATAGTCTATATTGTTGACACAAAATAGGCTATACTTAACAATCACTAACATAAATGTCTCTTCATCAAAATATGATTATGGCAAAAGAAAGTGATTTGAAATTAAAATTTGATGGTCTATATTTCTAATCAATAGTTAATAGGCCATACTTAAAGTCGATTTCATTTTCATTGTCAAAGATAGTAAGTGATTTAAGGGGTGTGTTATAGTTTGATGGCTTATGTTGGCTAATCAATAGCACAAATATGTCATACTTATGATAAACACATCAATTAAAGCACTAATGACCGAAAAAGAGAGATTATGATTTCATATGTGTTGAACTACATAATCTAGAGAGTGGAATTATTCTCTAAATTGTCATTTAACTCTTATATTTGCATCTCTTTTCTTGTAGTTAGATAGCTAATTTTTTAATTCTCTAGCTTAACTTTCACTCGACTTTGGTTTAATTTGATTGAATAGATTTTTAAAATCATCAATTCACTGTGGATCGACCCATATGCGCCACGTACTACAAGTGTACGCCGTACGCTTGCGGTTATTTTAATTTTAAATTCGTTTGACGGTTTTCTAAACCGATAGAATTTCCGTCGACGAACAAGTTTTTGGCGCCGTTGCCGGTGATTTTGTTTTGATTTTGATTTTCTATTCTCCAGAATATTTTTGTGTGACTTTATTTGTGTTTTTATATTTTTGTGTGTTTGTACATTTGAAAAAAAATTGTGTGCTTGTGTGCATTTTGATTTTGTTGTTTGTAGTTTGCTAGTTTCTTTTTCATTAGCATTTGCATTTGCATTTTCTATACAAAAAAAAGAGCATACACAATTTCAAAAAGAAAAAAAAATTCATTTATGTTTTCCATTTTCATTTTCATTTTACAAATTCTATTTTGATCTTTATACTGTTCAATTTCATTTACAATAGTTGTTACTTTTGCCCATACTGTCAACAAACCACTGTTTACAGCAAAACTGTGCATCCCATACACCTCTCTGTCTTCTGCAATACACTCCAACTACAACATTCATTCACCACATATAAGATATCCACCTGGACTGCCATCATCCCACCCCCTAACTGCCTTACTTCATTTCACCTTCAAACCATCACCCATCCCATTACAACTGTTATCCCCTCTGTTTCACATTTGCAACCATCCTCTAGCTGTCACACTACTACAAAGCACTTCAGCCAAACATACCTCAAAACTGCTGCTTCATCCATCACTGCTAAACCACATCCAGTCATCCACTCCATAGTATACCACCAGTGAAACCACATTACTAGCAGCAGTTCCCCTCTGACCCTCTGACCCACTTAACCAGTGACATCCAAAGCATTTCACAACAGCAAAAACCATACAACTCTGTCTCCACAACAGTTCAAAACCACTATCATATATCAAAGCTAGTTCACACTTTCATATATCCAAAGCTTATTTGACAGTGCATATAACATTATTCCTCATTTCATATCTTACCTTCAACATTCACTTCATATCTCCTCCACAACAACCATCTCAACATCACTTCCACTTTCCAAAACCGCCTCTGCCTGAATCTGAACCATACACATCCAAATCACTTCAAATACTTCAATCTCCTTCCTCATACATCATTTCATTTACATCAACTATCTCATCCATACATCATACATCATACAACACTGACAAACAAACTACTTGCACTGTCATCATACTTGCACTGCCTTTACCCACGGACCTGCAACCAGAGTTCAACTGTCTTCACTCCACTGTCAACATCACATACTACTGCGACAGGTACCCTACCTGAAACCAACTTGCACAACAATTACAACTCAATCAAACTACTTTACCCACCGTCTCGTAGTCCACATAATTACAACATCAAACCACTGTACACTCCCTTCTTGCACATATCACCGTGCAACGTCGTTTCCAAATACACAACAGTGCTACTGACAATTGAAATCAAACACTTCACCCCTGCCTGTTTAGTTTCCATCAACCATCTTTACTACCCGACCATCGAACAAACATCATTTCACTGAACCACCTGCAACACTTGCATACTCAACTACACACTTAATCTCACTTGCATTTCTAGCCATAACACCACATTCACCTCTTCATCCATCATTTCTGCTGCACCATATATACAACTTGCAACATTCAACTTTAGCCGCATTCACTTGCTGCCAACCCATCAAATTACACTACCATAACGAAAATATCCGAAGTGCAAGCAACAATCACATTCCCCTTGTGCACACCACAGTGCATCATAGTCAAACTGCACCTACATCATCATCAAAAGTGCACTGTGCAACAAACAACCATACAACTGCGCATACCTCTCTTCTCTGCCCTGACCCACTTCCATAACAGTTTCCACAACTCTTCACAAAACATTCAACACATTTCCCATTGCATTGTCCTCCCTCTGCAATCCACAACCCAAATACTCGTTCGACTTCAATCCTGCAACCTCAATTAAACTCCAATTCGAACTCCGCAAACCCAAAACGAGCCGCGAGTTCCTCGAAGCCAAAGCAACGACTCAAAGCCAAAATCCATTCTTCTTTAACATTTTTAAATCGACGACTCAAACACTAATTGAAAATCGCTTCATTTGTTATTCGATTAATGGGTCGAGATTTTGTTTCCCAAATCACAACGAAAATCGCCTTCACCTTGTCTTGAACTCACTTCACTTCAATCGCAACGAAAATCAGAATGAATCACGATTTCAATCGTGAATTGATTTAGAATTTTTTAATTAACTGTAAGGGTACAATTTTCGTTTGTTAAACTTAAGAAATAGGTTTTTATTGAAGGAGAGATTTGGGCTTGATTTGTTTATTGCTGGTGAGATGTTTATTTGAGAGGAGAGATTTGGGCTTGATTTGTTTATTGCCGGTTGCCAAAGCAGATTGGAAAAGTTGCTTGCTTCGCTCAACTGTTGCCCAAAAATAATTGCTTCGCTTTGCTCTATAAAAAGAAAAAGAAAATAAACTGCTTGCTTGATATATCTATTGTTTTTATTTGCCTTGCATTGAATATATCTCTTGTTTTTATTTTAGTTGCATTGTTGATTGCTTGCATTTGCATATATATATTTTTAAAAAAATTCAAAAATTAAAAAACAAAAAAAATTACATTCATAGTTGCATTGTTAATACACATTTATTTTCTGCTTTGCATTTCATCCTAGATTTTGATTAATAATAACGATTGGACATCGATAACTTTTAATTGTATATTGACAAGTTGTCTTCTTTGAACAATTTAATTTTTTGGTGTCTGGGCTACGACAGAGCAATAATCAGTTATAAATATTACGGTGATTCGTAAATATTATACTGAATTGTTTCTCTAAACGTACTTAAACCTTCGGCTGCATTGCTACGGTGATTCATGGTGCACCGATAACTCTTGCCCGTTACCTGGCTGAGAACTATCTTTTTTATCTAAGACAATTTGTGATTATACAACTTTGGGTTAACTTAGGTTAAATCATTTGTAATTAATCCTTGCATTCATTTAGTTGCATTAGTTCATGCATATTTTAAAAAAACAATTCAAAATTCAAAACTAAAAAAATTGCAAATATTCCCTTTCTTTTTCTTTGAAATTTTTTTCTTTTCCTTTGAAATTTCAAAAATACAAAAAAAAATTTGAAAAACAAAAAACCAAAAAAAAACATCAATTTCCATTTTGAAAAATAAATTCCTTTTGTAAATATTTTTCCTTTAAAAAAAATTCAAAAATATTCTTGAAAATGTCATAATTTCCAAATTCATATGAATTTTACGATAGTTGTGGAAATCAATATAATCCATATTCTTTCACTCCAATTTCGTATCGATATTTTAACAACTATTGTTTCAACGATTCGAGTTTTGAACCACAAAATTTTCAAAACGATGAACAACCCTCGAATCTCGAAAATAACATTTCATCTTTACTTGAAATCTCTACACAACAAAATCAAATGATAAATGATTTGTGTAATTCATATTTGGGAAATGATTCAAATCAAAGTTTTCAAAATAATCAAAATTTGAATTCACTTCAAAATTCAAACGATTTCGAGTATAAACCATGCCAATTCAAGTTTGAATTCCAAAATGAATTTCAAAATCAAAACGAAAATGTGGTCCACTTTTCAAATAATTTTGGCAATGGTAATAATCTCGATTACGATACAAGTGAAAAATTTTGTTCTCAACAAATCCAAATCGAAAATTCTCAAGTTAATAAGTACAAATTGGATTTTTTTGAACAAATGAATGAAATTTACGACGATCACACGGATTCGTTGTTTGAAACTTATATGAAACAACGTGAACAACAAAACCAAATCCCAACATGTGACTAGTCAACCGATAATCCATCTTTTACCCAAATTGGCGATTTTCAAATAACAACTTTTGAAATTGAAAATGATGATCTTAATGAAGTTGTTGAAAATTTGGTAATTGAGTTGGATTTCAATTCTTTTGAGGGTGTGGAACCATATTTAAAATTCGATCTTACTTTTCTCGATTTTGAAAATTTGAATACAACAACTTTGGATTTTGAACTTGAGATACGTAATGAAGTTGATGATAATCCAACAAAGGAAGACGAATTTAATGAACACGAATTCTTTGAACTTTTCGAAAACGAGTTATTGAATTCTGATGGGGAAGATTTAAAACACCATTTTGATTTTGAAATCAACAATTTTGAAGAAGTTTTCAATGATAAATTTGAATTTCAATTTGGTGAAAATAAACTTGAACTTCAATCAATCGTTTTATCAACCCAGAAAATCATCGAAAAAGAAACAACTCGTAAGATTTTTAATAAAATGACATTCGTTTTCCCAAATCAACATTCAATTTCAAAATCATTTATGGTATGGTTTTTCGAGCTTATGCTGTGTCTTGTATACTTGACGAGACAAATGAATCGGTCTTTGGAAGACCGTTTCATTTACTTCTTGACGATATACTTTCTGAACTCTTGTAAATAATAATCTTTTCGTTTTGATGTAAATATAGATCATCTTTTTTTTCTCCTTCCACTTGGGTTGACTGTGGGGACATAGTCAAAATCAAGTGTGGGGGGAGACTCATCATCATTTTTCAGGGTTTATTTTTTATTTTTCTTTCAAAAATTAAAAAAAATCTCAAAAACAAAAAAACAATAAATAAATAAATTTTTAAAAGCATTTTGATTTATTTTTAAAGAAACACTATAGGATAAATATATGGTTTCGGTTTATTAAATTGAAATTTTTGAAATTTAATTTGTCTTAACAAAAATAAAAATGAAGTTTGATTACAAATAAAAAATAGTTTAACTAGTATATAGGAAGATTCATACGTGATAATTATGAAATATATCCTAATAGAAAATCTTTGTTTTAAAAAAGTGGTTGATTTAAAAGTAAAGGATATAACAATTTTTTGTCTTTTAAGTTAAATGATGCTAAGATGATTTTGCGAAACTCTCTCCCTAAAAAAACAAAAAAAAATTCTTGTATATATTTTCTTAATAAACACCTAGAGTCATGTGTTCACACTCGTGTGTTCACTCGCCATGCTCTGTACCCTTCTCACGTAAGCCCGAGAGGCAGTGCACGATCGGTATATCTGGCCTCAGTTTACCTGAGTTAGGTGTGTGTATAAAAATTATTTTACTAATAACGCCTACAGTCAATAAGTATTCACACTTGTGTGTTCACTCGCCACGCTCTGTATTCCCCTCACATCAGTCTGTAAGGCAGTGCATGGGTAATATATCTGGCCTCAGTTTATCTAAGTTAGGCATATGTAAATATTGTTAATATCAATAAAATTTTCAAAAGAAAAAAAAATGGAGAGAGGAAGCAAATGAAATCCAAGCACTATTTTAACTTATTTGATTTGACTTGTTATTGAAAAGAAATGAAAATACCAATTTGATAAACCTTGATAATCAACTAAGGATCCATTTTATAGTTACACTTTGTTATCAACCGAAACAACGAGTTAAACTATAGTATATTTTCTTTGATAACTTGATTTTTGTTGGAAATTTTGACAAGTAAATGACTTAATTTTTCAAGATTATTACCAAAACTTATATTTAACTTATTTGTGTCTATTTAATAGTAAATCTTTCATTTGTATATATTTTCAAAAACTTGCATTCATCTCTTTGTAAATAAATCTTGCATTTTGTAAATATTTTCATCATGCATTTTGATTTTGTAGGTTGTGTCCATTGAAAACTCTCACGAGACAACACTCGTCCTACTGGGGACACCTAGAGGTTTAACGGCTTGTTGCATATGCTCAATGCAATCGTGCACCCTACGAAAACGGATTTATCTTAGTTTTCCTTTATTCGAGGACGAATAAAAAGATAACTGTGAGGGTATTTGATGTGCACATAAATGTAATGACCCTGAAATCGGCCTTCGAAAATCGGCACCCGTACTTCACTTGTACTCAAAATGCCGCAGATTCAAACGCCGAATCTGGTTCACCGGAGCTTATAACACCATTAAGTATAACAACACAGCGGAATAAAGAAATCAATGATATCATATACAATCCAATGAATACAATATCCAGAATGATATACAACAATGATATCAATATGATACAACAATATCAGAGATAAATAATGATACAGCGGAAAGCAGAAATGATAACTCCAACAGCGGATAGAATGTCTCCAATAGAATGCTCCAATCCATTGCTAGCTCGAAAACACCAACCAATGCACCAAGATAAGCAAGGTCAGTCATCCAAGGACTGAACTAGCTCCAGATAATCTACTAAACCTGAATATCTGAGAAACCCAACTCTAGACTGCCCGTGTGGAAAATTGTGGGCACCCAGAGTTTAGGAAGGGAACAATAAACTCCGGATCAGTCATGGGACTGGTATGAGCAAACAAAAACAGTTTATCTTTAAACAAACAAAAAGGCTATTAAACATTGAAATCCGCAATGCTTTTGGAAAATGAAACTACCATAAAACCTCCCGCCACACATGCAATGCAATCGCAGAATTGGAGGAGATTTCTTCTTATGATAGTCAAACATGCTTACTACGCAAACAAAACTCTTTTGATATTATTACTAGTGCATAGTGTAGAAACATTTCGAAAATATAATATTAATCTTAGCCAGCATACAACCATTATTGTACGCCTACTATAGCTACAATCTAAACAGTGGTGACCACCATAAGTAAATGGCAGGTTCTACAACTGTAACTGTACAGGGTTCGTATTGTTTCTTTGGATTTCCAACAAATGGTCAGGCAAAGGAACTTCCTTACACCGAAATAGAAACGCCTCTGGAAAGACGCCCCGGATCCTAACCGGATCTCTGCAAACACAAGGCCGACGCTACCTCACGCTGTACAGCTGTAACTAAGTAACTAACACACTGACGCTACCTCACGCTGTACGGCTGTAACTAGGTAACTAACACACGAGCTATGTCATTCCCCGGTCGTTACCGACCTTTATCCGGGATCCCGATCACAAAGCAACAACCACAAAGTATAATCAACATAGGTAAAATATCTGGGCTCCATACCATGATATCACCTTTTATCCAGAAGGAAATGACATACCCTAGGGGTGCTACCTGTAACGACCCGATATTTTGGACCATTCGCATCCATTATAAGTGTATAGGTAGACACTCATGCCGGAGTTGAATTGCTCAAAATACCGCGTTGTTAATTTAAATTTGGCAAAACTGAACATATACAGTACATAAATAATTACAGATCACAGACACAGAGTAATAAATGCAACGGAAATAAAAGAGATAGTAGTTCAAGAAGCTACTATATAAAAGTATAAGATACATCAGAGTTAAACCAGATACAACGGAAGAGTAACACGATACATCAGATAAAAATCAGAATACATCACTGGAATCATCGAATACTGAAAGCAAAATAGATGGCTGGATCTTCAAGCAAAGCTCCAACTTCAAAGGTGAGTCTCGAATACTGGCACACTCAGTCTGACCCGAGCGTAAAGCAAAACACAAAACACTCGAGTCAGGATTAATATTCTTAAATTAATAAATCCAACTCAAATGAAATAGCAATTGAAATACAAGTAACTCAAAGGATGTTTGGAATAACCATCTTTTAAGGATCCGTTAAACTATCTACTAGGTAGTAATGTACGCTAAGTAGATAATGTCTATCAGTAATATGTAAAGATATCAAAATAGCGTTAAGTCATGGCCCATTCCACCCTTAACACATTTTTATTCCCAAAAGCATATACAAGACCGTAGTTTCCCCAAAACCGGAAGTCACCAGAGGGCAATCCATATACTAAAGGTACAAATCAAAATCGTAGTGGTCACGTATAAATGGAATACAAGTATGACAATGCACATGAGGCAATACCCAAGGTAGTGATACTACCGTTCGCCTGATCCGGACTGGTGAGAACGCAACGCCGCAGAGCCCGCAACACCGTGAAACAACACTCCCAAAATCAAGGGTGCACCAATCGACAACAAGTAATGAGTAGTTCGAAGAAGTGTGTTCACTTGAGGTAGCTAATCCTCCATTGGCCCGACATGGCTCCTGTTTTAGTCATTTCCAATTTGACACAAGTGTCAAGGCTATCCATTATCGTTCTCTTTCTTCAGTCATCACGTACATCATTCCAACCACTTCATTCTGGATCATCACTCCGCGTATAGTTATGTGACGACCCGGAATTTTTGTATATTTGAAATGGGAATATTTAATTTATTTTAAATATTCAAAGGTTAAATTTTAACTTTAATTTTAAATATACAGTATTTATTGGATAATTTAATTTTTTGAATTAGACAATTGAATATAGGGTAAAATAGAGAATTGAGAGTTTTGAGCCAGTTAAAAATAATTTAGAGGCTTGTAAAATTTACATTTGGTTATACTGGAGATAGTAGAAGTGTTAAATTCGAGTTTGAAAGTGTTTTGCTCAGTTTTGAAATTATATTGTTTAAATTGAATTTAAAAATACCCGTCCGAGGCACAGTCTCGGAATTTGACGAAACTAGTTCCATTGGGTCCGTAATATCGTATTATTATCGGATTTCAATTTTTGCAGGGTTTGGAGTTATCGTTGGGTCGTACGATTGGTTAGTGCCTAGATATTTTATATTCAATATTAAATTAATAATCAAACTTTCCCTTATACGCCACTTCCTTTCTTTAATTTTTTCCATCCTTATCTCCCTCTCATATCTTCCTCTGGACGAAAGAAATAAAATAAAATAAGGATAGGGTTTCGTTCGAAATGGAGGACGATCAGTAAATTGATCTTGCCTCTTCTCGAGTTCGGTGGCTCGAGAATCTCGAATTGAATTCGATCGAAGCCGTCTTCACGAGTTCAATCAGCGATAGCCAAGGGCAGCGTCGAGGCTAGAGAGTGGGTTGATTTCGAGACTCGCGATCGACTCGAGGTTGAAGGCGAGGGAGGCGTTCGCGTGCGGTGACCTAGAAGCGCAGGGATGGAGTTGGCGATTGGCTTGGCCGGCATGTCGATGTTGCTTGGGAGTTCGTACGCGCTGCGATGGAGCACGGTGGCTCGCGTGCGTTAAGAGGAACGAGTTTCGGCGAGACAGCTACATCGATGGCAGAGGTTCAGGCCTGGGTTCGAGTTGAAAGAGAGGTATGCAGTTCCTTTTATCCATCTTGTCCAATTCGAAATTGATAATACGTGAATACATTTATAGTAAAGGCAGTTTTTAAATACAGAAAAGAAAATAAGATAATTTATTTAAAGGATTTAGTTTAGAACCAATTTATCAGTTTAAACCAAATGATTAGTTCAAATTAAATTGTTAGTTGATTAAAGGGAAATTAATTGTCTAATTATTAAAAATATTAATAAGTTGTAAATTTATTTATACAAGGTCATGATCGTGGAGAAATAGCTGTAATGGAATTGGATTGCGAACGGAAATAAAAGGTGAGTTAATCTCACTCAGTTGAATTTTATTTTAAATTCAAATGGTTAAATTTAAATAATTGATTGGATGATTGCATTGATTGAATATGCTATATTATATATATAGTAGTATATAGCAATATATACATATTGGCATATGTATATATTTGAGTTGTTGATATTCCCGCATTTATATAGCGGATGAGACCCTATGCGCCGCATAATAGCGGATGATTTTATATAAATCCCATATACCGCGATATTCCACCTTGAAGTGGAATTGGTATTGTGCTAACGTCTGTGGATGCAGGGAAACAGGTTGGAGGGATCCAACTGGATTCCTCAAAATTATTTAGATTATTTGATATTCTGTTCTATGAATATTGATATCCTGTGATGATTTTATTGATGATTGAAATATTGGATGATATGGTTGGATTGAATATTTCAATAAAAGGAGTTATCAAAATATATTGAATTGGATTTTGAAAGAAATAAAAGAGTAAAATTTAAGTAAATAATTCAAGTGAATTGGAATAAGGGAATTTCGAAATAACAAGGGAAATATTAACTTTAAACTAAAGTGATATTAAATTTAAAGAATAAAGGATTTATTTTGAATGTAAGGATTAAATTTAATTAAAGGCTAAAGAAGGAATTTTGGAAGTTTAAAATTGGTATTTTCAGTTAAAAAGGGTTTTAACTCAAATAAAGGAATAAATCTAAAAGTTAATGTATTTTGAAATAAATGAAGTAGTAAAGGAAATTTATTTCAAAGTAAAGTAAAGTAAATTGGAAAATCAATTGGAAATTGATTTAGTTGTTTAAAATTGGAATTTTAAAAGAGAAGTGAGATTTTGGAGATATGAACTGGGTTTATAAAGTAAAATAAAATATAGTGGATATTTGAATATAAATTCAAGGTGGGAATTTATAAAAGGAATATGAATTGGTTTAAAAATAAATGTTGATTTATTATTAAAAGATGTGAAGAGAAGTGTATTTATCTGGATAGCCAAGTATGTTTTTCCAAAGCAATTTTAAATATAAGTTAAAAGTTTTAATATGGTTTAAAAAGCATATTGTAGAGAATCTATTATTTCTAAATGTTAAAGCCTAAAGTAGTATTTTCAAAGATCTATTATTGTAGTAATTATATAAAAGTGATTTGATATTATATTTTAAAAAGAGAAATTTAGTTTATATTTGTAAAGTGGTTTCATTTTAAATATTTCTTAAGTATATATTTTGTTAAGGTATTAAAGTAGTTTTTAAATTTCAATATTATTAAGTATATTTATAGTAAAGTGTTTTAAGATTATTTTAAAATCTAAGTGTTTTGTACTTGGTGTTTCAGAGGAAATAAATATTTGGAAATGTATTCCGTAAACGGAAACTGTTTTGAAATTGTTTTCAAATGAGTTTTGAAAATTCGGAAATATATCTTGGAAAGATATTTGGGCAAATAAATAATGTGGGAAATTATTTAATTGTGTGATGGTTGCTTGTGGATGTTAATTGATAGTTAAATAACCGACTATCAATATTGGCCAAATGCGCTGATCGTTTCGAAGAGACCGGGATCGAGTTTCCGTATACCGGGATTCTAGGTCTGGAGACTCGAATACCACTTCGATTCGGTTTGTACGTTTCGTGTAACGATTTCGGAGTCGAAGATGGAGCTGTGAAGTGCAAGGGCTAGTCGCTACTAATCCTGAGGATATTTCCAAAATGGATGTAGTAGGAATAGTGCCTTCGGTTCCGTTCAAACCCGGGACGGACTGGTATGGACGAATGCTTGCGAAACATCGTCAGCGGACGATGGGAATTCTAAGGGATATGTTCTCTAAAAGGTATCGTTTAGCCTCGAACCTCATCAACCGGGAATGACTGAAAATCAGGGGTTATGCAGCAAGGCTTCGTGGGTAGCTCCCACTGGAGGGTAAGGTCATCCCTGTCTAGATGTCCCTTTTTATTTCGGCTTAGTGGTGCGGTTGCTGATCCCAACCGTGGGGTGATTTTATTCGGGATTATCCAGTAAGGGATGGTTCCGGCCTTGTGTTGCAGGGGAGCGGGCGTACTCCTCGGTACGGTGATCTAGGCCACGTACTGTGATAGGTGGTAACCCAGTGCCTAGTCATTCGTTGGAAATCCATTCTCCCTACGTGCCTGTACGGTTTTGATTGTGCCCAACTATTGTTGAAATGTGAGATGCAAGCATTTCAGCTAGATTCTATTTTACTTTCTGTAGACACTATTATAATATCAGAGGATTTTGATATAAAGTGTTTTAGCTATCGTAAGGTAAAAACCCGACATGTTTATTTGTGGCGTGGTCTTACGAGATGCTTTTGTTTTCAAAAGATTTTGAAACTTTAATAATCAATTTGAGTGTGATTTTCTCATGCTGGTTTTCCAGACTGACTCGGGTATTGTTTTATATGATGCTCGGGTCAGACCGAGTATTATAAATTACAGGAAATGATGCTGTGGAGCTGGATGGCGATACGTACTTTCGTATTTGAGTTATATATTCCGCTGTGTATTCAGTTGTATGATATTGATGTGATGTACTCTGATGATGTATTTGGATGTATATATATATATACAGATACAGTTTGATTTGTGTAAAGATCTGTTGATATATATTATATTTTTCCGCTGCGTATGTGAGATTCTGCTGTTGTTTTCTATTTTTCTTCTTCTACCTCTTCTTCTTAACTAAAATGGTCCGGTTTTTCGTGTTAGAAAAACCCGGGTTGTTACACTTGGTATCAGAGCTTAGGCTAGTGATAACCTTGGCTCTGTTGGGAATTTTGAGAGTACTAATAGATATGAGCGCGTATTTGTTAGTGGATATAAAAATGGTTTTATATTGTGTTGGTTGATTTATTGAGTGGCATATGAACCTTCGTCGGCACAGTCTGGACAACTGTATCGAAGGGGTTTCTAAACACTTGAATAGAACAGTTCGACACAATATTGTTTTAAATAGGGTGAATGAAATAATTTTGCCCAAATTATTTTGTATATAAAAGAAATAATTATTTGAAATTTATTATAGTATATATTTGGATGCTTGGTTGTTAGAAAATGACAATAATGAGTTAGTCTCATTATCGAGTAGAAATTGAAACTTATGACCTAAGTTGAAGAATAAATTTATATAAACAAATGGAATTTGAAATATAGACTATAAATGAAATTTATAAATTGAAATAAACTTTATATACAAATGTGATTTATAATCAAATAAGATAAATTCATAAACAAATGAAATTTGTAAATGTAAATTGTATATGTGACTTATAACTTGAAGTAAAATGTGATAGAATTCCAGAGTAATGTTTGGATATAAAATTGAATGGACTTTGAATTTGAAGTTTTGGGAAAGGTTTAAATTCCTTTGGATTTAAAAATAGTTTTTAAAGGTTTTAGGGAAATAATAGTGATATTATTTCATGAATATTTTTGAAATTGAATTGAAATCTGGTGGGATTTGGGATTTAAAAATGTTTGAAATGTTTAGAGTGATAAAAGCATTAAATTCTCTTTTGGTCGCTGGAAAATAATTTCGGTGATGACTGCAGCATCATCGATGTCTATTTTCGAGTTTCCAAAGAGAAATTGCTACCAAACTGTTTTAAATTGGAAATGATTGTGAATTGGGTTGGCTTTGAAATTCAAAGGGAAAATTGTTTGGTAAAAGCAGATTATTTTGGAAATTGGGGTTTGATGTGATATACCAGATGTGTATGAGTTATTTATGGATTCAAAATGGTTTTGGAATAAAATCGGGCAATTGGATTCTGGAAATTCTATTTAAAATATAAATGTGGAAATTTAAATGAATCAACAATATAAAGTATAGAATGAAGTTGATTGAAATAAGAAAGGAATGAAAGTTTAATTCTGGGATTATAATTATGAGATGAAAATAACTCAATGGGTAATATAAGTTGGTAGATAAAAGAGTTAGAGAACTTGAAGGTGAATGAATTGTAAAACTTGTATAAAATTGTATCCTAGAATTAAAATTTAATTCGAGTATATGAAGGTGAATAAAATATATTTGAATTTAACTTAAGATGAGTTAAATAAAATTGAGAGTTGGAATTGAATTAAATGTAAATAAGTTGAAGTCGAATTGAATTGGATATAAAGGTAATGTAAAATGCTTACAATTGTGTAAAGAAACTCATATTCTTAAGTTCTTAAGTATAATAATTTGAGATTTGATTGTAAAAATGAAAATGGACTTAAATGAATAGTCCTAGATCTTAAGTAAGTAAGTTAAAACTTATGAATAGAAATGAAATTGTAAGTCATAAATGGGAATTCATTTCTTTGAACCATTAAGAGTTATAATTTGAAATTGTAATTATCAAATGGAAACGACTAAGATGAGCAATCTTAATTTTTAAATAAATCCAAACTTGAATTATAAAATATATTGAACTTAAGAAAATTAAGTGAAGTGATATTTGGAATTAAAAAGCAAGTATTTAATTTTAACCAGCGAAAGAACTAATGAGATAATAAATTAGTTAATGAAATTGGATTAACATAGTGATGGTTTAAATTGCAAATGAATCCAAATAAGTGAAAATAAATTGGAAATGGCCTGGTTATTAATAAAATAATTCCAGATGAATTGAGTATGGAAAATAAAATTCTTAATGATTGAGTGAATGAACCAATTAGATTTAATAAATAAATGGATGGAATTTGATTAAATAGGAATCAAATGAAAGATGGAAATAAAACTTTAAAGGGTTGATTAAATGGAAAATAAACTTAAGTTATTGACTTAAGTAAATGTTGAATGGAAACTGAACTCAAACAGAGGAGTGGTTTAAATAAGTTGAGAAATAGTTATTTAATGAATTAACTTGGATTGTTTTCGAGCTAAATAAAATTCAATTTTTGGAAGTTGGAGATGAATTGAATTTAAGGAAAAAATTGGAAATGAAGTAGTAAATTGAAGTAAGTTGGAATTCATATGAAATGGGAGTTCAATTTGAATATATACACTTCAGTGGTGAAGTAGTAAATAAATATAAGAAAGATTTATATTGAACTTAAGAATTGAAGAATGAAATTCTTAAGAAAATTTGTATTGGAAATATACTTAGTAATTTTGGAAAAAAATATATATATACTAAGTGAATAGTTGAATGAAGACTAAAACTGAAGTTGTGAAATGTGATAGTTGTGAATAAAGGGATAACAATCAAAAAGAAATGTGAATAAAGGAGAATTGATATAACTGATAATCAATTGGAATTTATACGTAAGATGTACGTATATTATTTTATCCGCATAGCTATTTGGTCCAGATGTCGAACACAGAATTTCGAGATAGTTTTATCAATCCGAATCAGGATTTTTCACTCGATTTTCAACGGCGAGTCTGGATATGGATTGTTGATTGATTCTGGATATTCTCTATCATAGTTTGTGGCTATGCAAGGAGAATGACGGTTTCTGATCAAGGAACCAGATCTGAGTCCGCACTAGGAAGTCGGGTGGACGATACTAGTTCGGAAGTGGAATTGTGTGATCGATTGAGCGATCGAATGTGATATTGCGTACGGATGATATATGTGCATCGTACGGGCTTAAGTAAAGCAAATATTGAAAATTTGTAAAGAAATGTCTAGAATGGTTTTGAAATTATGATTGAATATTATTGCTTAGTAGGATCTACAGGTGTATAAAAGCAATAGATAGATTGGGATTTTTGATTTTAGAAGATAAAATTTAATGGCCCGACAAAAGGTATGTATTTGAATTTCTATATGAAATTTGATTGGGTTTTTGGATCCAGCCACTTGGCTTTTTGTTTTCTTTTTGAGATTGGGAGGCCGTAGAGCCATTTTGTAGTAGTACCGAGCTAGCCGCGCAAAGGAGACGCTGGCGAAATTTTTCGAAAATTTAGGGAGTTAGAAAATTTTTGAGAAATTTTTGATAATTCAAAAATTTGAATTCAAATTTAAATTTGAATGGATAAGTAGGTAGTATGGGTTGAACTTATGAATAAGTTTGGGAAGTTAAAAGATGATTAGTGTATCATTAAATAAAAGATTGTTTGGGTATTATTAAAACTGTTTGAATTTGGGGAATAGCTAACGGGAAATGAGACATTCTTCTTAACTAGTAATTTCGGGGACGAAATTCTTTTAAGGGGGGAGGAATGTGACGACCCGGAATTTTTGTATATTTGAAATGGGAATATTTAATTTATTTTAAATATTCAAAGGTTAAATTTTAACTTTAATTTTAAATATACAGTATTTATTGGATAATTTAATTTTTTGAATTAGACAATTGAATATAGGGTAAAATAGAGAATTGAGAGTTTTGAGCCAGTTAAAAATAATTTAGAGGCTTGTAAATTTTACATTTGGTTATACTGGAGATAGTAGAAGTGTTAAATTCGAGTTTGAAAGTGTTTTGCTCAGTTTTGAAATTATATTGTTTAAATTGAATTTAAAAATACCCGTCCGAGGCACAGTCTCGGAATTTGACGAAACTAGTTCCATTGGGTCCGTAATATCGTATTATTATCGGATTTCAATTTTTGCAGGGTTTGGAGTTATCGTTGGGTCGTACGATTGGTTAGTGCCTAGATATTTTATATTCAATATTAAATTAATAATCAAACTTTCCCTTATACGCCACTTCCTTTCTTTAATTTTTTCCATCCTTATCTCCCTCTCATATCTTCCTCTGGACGAAAGAAATAAAATAAAATAAGGATAGGGTTTCGTTCGAAATGGAGGACGATCAGTAAATTGATCTTGCCTCTTCTCGAGTTCGGTGGCTCGAGAATCTCGAATTGAATTCGATCGAAGCCGTCTTCACGAGTTCAATCAGCGATAGCCAAGGGCAGCGTCGAGGCTAGAGAGTGGGTTGATTTCGAGACTCGCGATCGACTCGAGGTTGAAGGCGAGGGAGGCGTTCGCGTGCGGTGACCTAGAAGCGCAGGGATGGAGTTGGCGATTGGCTTGGCCGGCATGTCGATGTTGCTTGGGAGTTCGTACGCGCTGCGATGGAGCACGGTGGCTCGCGTGCGTTAAGAGGAACGAGTTTCGGCGAGACAGCTACATCGATGGCAGAGGTTCAGGCCTGGGTTCGAGTTGAAAGAGAGGTATGCAGTTCCTTTTATCCATCTTGTCCAATTCGAAATTGATAATACGTGAATACATTTATAGTAAAGGCAGTTTTTAAATACAGAAAAGAAAATAAGATAATTTATTTAAAGGATTTAGTTTAGAACCAATTTATCAGTTTAAACCAAATGATTAGTTCAAATTAAATTGTTAGTTGATTAAAGGGAAATTAATTGTCTAATTATTAAAAATATTAATAAGTTGTAAATTTATTTATACAAGGTCATGATCGTGGAGAAATAGCTGTAATGGAATTGGATTGCGAACGGAAATAAAAGGTGAGTTAATCTCACTCAGTTGAATTTTATTTTAAATTCAAATGGTTAAATTTAAATAATTGATTGGATGATTGCATTGATTGAATATGCTATATTATATATATAGTAGTATATAGCAATATATACATATTGGCATATGTATATATTTGAGTTGTTGATATTCCCGCATTTATATAGCGGATGAGACCCTATGCGCCGCATAATAGCGGATGATTTTATATAAATCCCATATACCGCGATATTCCACCTTGAAGTGGAATTGGTATTGTGCTAACGTCTGTGGATGCAGGGAAACAGGTTGGAGGGATCCAACTGGATTCCTCAAAATTATTTAGATTATTTGATATTCTGTTCTATGAATATTGATATCCTGTGATGATTTTATTGATGATTGAAATATTGGATGATATGGTTGGATTGAATATTTCAATAAAAGGAGTTATCAAAATATATTGAATTGGATTTTGAAAGAAATAAAAGAGTAAAATTTAAGTAAATAATTCAAGTGAATTGGAATAAGGGAATTTCGAAATAACAAGGGAAATATTAACTTTAAACTAAAGTGATATTAAATTTAAAGAATAAAGGATTTATTTTGAATGTAAGGATTAAATTTAATTAAAGGCTAAAGAAGGAATTTTGGAAGTTTAAAATTGGTATTTTCAGTTAAAAAGGGTTTTAACTCAAATAAAGGAATAAATCTAAAAGTTAATGTATTTTGAAATAAATGAAGTAGTAAAGGAAATTTATTTCAAAGTAAAGTAAAGTAAATTGGAAAATCAATTGGAAATTGATTTAGTTGTTTAAAATTGGAATTTTAAAAGAGAAGTGAGATTTTGGAGATATGAACTGGGTTTATAAAGTAAAATAAAATATAGTGGATATTTGAATATAAATTCAAGGTGGGAATTTATAAAAGGAATATGAATTGGTTTAAAAATAAATGTTGATTTATTATTAAAAGATGTGAAGAGAAGTGTATTTATCTGGATAGCCAAGTATGTTTTTCCAAAGCAATTTTAAATATAAGTTAAAAGTTTTAATATGGTTTAAAAAGCATATTGTAGAGAATCTATTATTTCTAAATGTTAAAGCCTAAAGTAGTATTTTCAAAGATCTATTATTGTAGTAATTATATAAAAGTGATTTGATATTATATTTTAAAAAGAGAAATTTAGTTTATATTTGTAAAGTGGTTTCATTTTAAATATTTCTTAAGTATATATTTTGTTAAGGTATTAAAGTAGTTTTTAAATTTCAATATTATTAAGTATATTTATAGTAAAGTGTTTTAAGATTATTTTAAAATCTAAGTGTTTTGTACTTGGTGTTTCAGAGGAAATAAATATTTGGAAATGTATTCCGTAAACGGAAACTGTTTTGAAATTGTTTTCAAATGAGTTTTGAAAATTCGGAAATATATCTTGGAAAGATATTTGGGCAAATAAATAATGTGGGAAATTATTTAATTGTGTGATGGTTGCTTGTGGATGTTAATTGATAGTTAAATAACCGACTATCAATATTGGCCAAATGCGCTGATCGTTTCGAAGAGACCGGGATCGAGTTTCCGTATACCGGGATTCTAGGTCTGGAGACTCGAATACCACTTCGATTCGGTTTGTACGTTTCGTGTAACGATTTCGGAGTCGAAGATGGAGCTGTGAAGTGCAAGGGCTAGTCGCTACTAATCCTGAGGATATTTCCAAAATGGATGTAGTAGGAATAGTGCCTTCGGTTCCGTTCAAACCCGGGACGGACTGGTATGGACGAATGGTTGCGAAACATCGTCAGCGGACGATGGGCATTCTAAGGGATATGTTCTCTAAAAGGTATTGTTTAGCCTCGAACCTCATCAACCGGGAATGACTGAAAATCAGGGGTTATGCAGCAAGGCTTCGTGGGTAGCTCCCACTGGAGGGTAAGGTCATCCCTGTCTAGATGTCCCTTTTTATTTCGGCTTAGTGGTGCGGTTGCTGATCCCAACCGTGGGGTGATTTTATTCGGGATTGTCCAGTAAGGGATGGTTCCGGCCTTGTGTTGCAGGGGAGCGGGCGTACTCCTCGGTACGGTGATCTAGGCCACGTACTGTGATAGGTGGTACCCCAGTGCCTAGTCATTCGTTGGAAATCCATTCTCCCTACGTGCCTGTACGGTTTTGATTGTGCCCAACTATTGTTGAAATGTGAGATGCAAGCATTTCAGCTAGATTCTATTTTACTTTCTGTAGACACTATTATAATATCAGAGGATTTTGATATAAAGTGTTTTAGCTATCGTAAGGTAAAAACCCGACATGTTTATTTGTGGCGTGGTCTTACGAGATGCTTTTGTTTTCAAAAGATTTTGAAACTTTAATAATCAATTTGAGTGTGATTTTCTCATGCTGGTTTTCCAGACTGACTCGGGTATTGTTTTATATGATGCTCGGGTCAGACCGAGTATTATAAATTACAGGAAATGATGCTGTGGAGCTGGATGGCGATACGTACTTTCGTATTTGAGTTATATATTCCGCTGTGTATTCAGTTGTATGATATTGATGTGATGTACTCTGATGATGTATTTGGATGTATATATATATATACAGATACAGTTTGATTTGTGTAAAGATCTGTTGATATATATTATATTTTTCCGCTGCGTATGTGAGATTCTGCTGTTGTTTTCTATTTTTCTTCTTCTACCTCTTCTTCTTAACTAAAATGGTCCAGTTTTTCGTGTTAGAAAAACCCGGGTTGTTACAAGTTATTAAAGTGGTTTTCGGTTTAGATAGAGAGTATATCCATAACCGACTCCGGTCTTTTTAATAACTTTCGTAATTATTACATCGATTGGTCGTTTATACATTTCAAAAACCAAATCAATTTCAATTTCAATTTCAATTCGTAAACCAACATTTCATTTCTCTTTCGAAATCAATTTCCAAAATTTACGTTTCAAAACTTCCAAATTCATAATTTCAAAATCTTATAATTCAATTTCAATTTCTATTTAAAACAATTCAAATATTGATTCAAATTCGTATATAAGTTTCATTCCGAAATCATTTGATTTAATTTAACAATCAAATCAATTTAAGTTCATTAATCGATTTCATTCAATATTCATTAAGTAAATTTGCCATTCGAAACAATTTCTATTAAATTTCCAATTCATTAAATCCATTATTTAAATTCTACTTCCTTATTTCAAAACTTACAATTTGAATTAAATTAAATTCATCAAATCAAATTCTTTAAATTTCAAGTCTTACATTAATTCCAAAATATCACATTTTCATTTCTTGTTAAAGAAAATTCAATTTCAATTATTTATTTACTTACTTTAAATAATTTTCCAAAACTTAATTAATAAAGAAATCTCAATTTCAATTATTACGAAGTAAAATTCACTTATTCAAAAATTCAATTTTTCTTATTAAAGAATTTCAATTCAATTTAATCATTAAATAATTCAATCTTATTTAATTATTAAATAATTCAAAACTTAATCATTAAATAATTTCAAAGTTTAATAATTTCAAACTTAATTAAAATTTCAAACTTAATTCAATCATTTCTCAAATTAAACAACATTCTTTCATCAATTACATTGTTAATATTCTGTTTCAGATTATTAAATATTAACATTTTCCTTTTATTAAAATTCAAATTTCAACTTCATTTCAAAACCATATTATTTATTCAAATAAAATCTTCGTTTTATTTTAAATCAAATTATTGACCAATCGGATTTTATTTAATTCTCTATCCTAAGTCAAGTTCATTTGGGTATTTATCATTTCAACCCGATTCCAATTCAATTCAAAAATCAAAACATAGCAAAGGGAACTTGCAGTGTGATAACAGGGATGGTGTCGAAGTAAATAAACAAGCAATAACAACAACCAATAACAATCCAATAATTAATTTAAATAATCCCGAAATAATCGTATTAATTCGCATTGTTATTTGTACGACTTAATATAATTATTTCTAGAATCTACACTATCATTTCATGTAGATTAAAGATTATTACATTACGGTTTTCACTTGTTATTCAATTTCAATTTTTACACTACAACAATAAATCCAATATACGTCGATGTTTCAAAGTGTAATTATCACTATTCTACATGTCAATTAATTTAACAATTAAAAGGGGTCATATTCAACTAATCAAATTTTAACATATAAATCAGTTTTGAAATTGTCAACTATCCTATATCAATTTCAATTCTGCATACTATTGATCACTTAACATTAACAAATTAACGTCCAAAATAAACAGCGAACAATCAATCAATTATCAGCTACTAGATTATCATTTCATAATTAACAGTTAATGGTGTAAGATGTCATAAGTAAACTGATACAGGTGATAGCATATAAAACAGTGTAAATAACTAACAACAGCATATTTCAATTGTCGTTTCAATTGAAATCAAATTTAATAAATAAAAGAACGTTAATCGTGAGTGAGTGCTCACCTTTAGAGGCTAGAGAGAAAAGACAATGGGATAAGTTACGGATCCCAGTATGAATTCCGAAGCAAACAAGATTGGTACGAACTCGACAAATAGAGCTGATAGATAGGAATTTGACGAAATCAAATCAGAATTGGATCAATTATGATAAATGGTATAAGTGAACTTATATAGATATAACATATATTCAACACATTTTAAATTAAATATAAATTTTAAAAACCGACCCAACATATGTGCAGACCAATACAAATCCTTATGCAAAGATATATATATAACTTTGATTCTATATACTTTCAATATAAAACAAATGATATATATACTGTATAAACCTTTAAACAAACATACTAGTATATATATATATATATATGTATATTCAATTTAAACATATTGTACCTAACAAAATAACTTGCTTATATAAAACACATCGTACATAAAACATGTTATATAAATATCTCAAAATATATGCACAGAACGAGCAAAATATATCATATATACATACTTTAAACCATAACAACTGTTATATATCTAGGATCAGAAATATGTCAACAAAGTAAAAGCTGGTGAATATATATATGAACTTAGAAAATTTTCGTACTTAATAATACAACAACTTGAGATAGGCAACAATATACACCTTTTTACACTTTAAACTTTATAAACTGCAGTATACATACCTTCAAACTAGAACACAATAATATATCGTGATGTATGTATATATATACCTTAGTAAAAATATACAAGCTGCTATACAACTTACCCATATATATACTTTTTACATAAATGAAGAAATTCCTTAAACATATATACGACTTATATGTACAGGGAGACATATATCCATAGATATACACAACAACCGATCATATACTATTTCATAATTTTTTTTTGCAACAATCAACAACATATAATAAAGATAGGTATATATATAGATTTACCAAAACATACAGAAAGGTGTTGTTATATAAAAATATATGTATACTTTGTAATGTACGTATAAAACAAAACTTTATATACTTTATATAAAGAAAATATACAAGCAAACACAATATACGCATGACAATGCTTTCATCCGATAATACACATATGTGCAACATCCATATCATAGATAGACTTCCCCTCAAAAATATATACAGCATATTTTTATACGTATACTTTATAAACAACCGTATATATATTTATATATAAAATATAAAATCAATAAAATAGCAAATAATTTACCTAAAGGTTTCATATGTATATATATACATACGACTGTCACCCGGGAAAGGAAAGGGAAGGCTTGGCTGGAGGTTAGAGGTGGGGCAGTGGAACGGGTTTGGTGGTTGTCAAGGAGGAGTGGGAACGGCAGGAAGTTGATGAGTAGGCGATGGGCAGGCAGGATCTGGTGGTTTGTCTATGCGGCGGTGGGCTGTTGCAGGCTGATGTTGGTTTCAGATTGTGGTCGGTGGGAGGTTTGGGTCAGAGCGGCCGTGATTGATGAAGGGTAAGGCGGAGGGAGGTGAAGGGGATGGTAACGAATAGTTTCTTCCTTTTTTTTAGCTCAGAACAAACTGGAACAGAAGAAAGCATACGAAACGAAGTTATAAAGAAAAGAAAAATGAACCGTTTTAAAATAATAATTACAACGTATACAAATTAATACGTTTGATTTTGAAACGGCTAAACATTAATTCAGAAAAATACTTATAGCAATCTATTTGCTTGGCAGTCACGGTTCAAAGTTTTAAAAGCAAAAGAAAATAAAAGGTCACGGATCCGTACCGATACGGTTACCGATTTCGCGGATTCCGCTGTGAACCGGACTTCAAAGTATAGAAATAATATACCACTGAGATCGGCACGACGAGATGATCAAAACGGTACACAGATATCGGTGGTACGATCATCCGATCAAAAGTCGATGTCGGTACCGAAAATGTTGCTAATTTGCCAGAAATAAGATAAACGAAGCAATAGAAGTCCAAATTTGACAAAACGAAATGCGACGTCGCACTCAGAAGATAAATTTGGAAAACATTTCATTATCATCAATTTTAACTGATATAAATTTAAATAAAATTACACCAGAAAATAAACTTCAATATTATCAGATGAAAATTTACCAGTTGCTATGTTTAACTAGACGCATTTCAGTTATCAAATTTTTATTTCAAAATTTTATCATTTAAAATTTCACAAAATTTCAACTAATTACGTTATTAAAATAGTTGAAATTTTACGGGTCGTTACACTCTCCCCCACTCAAAACTTTTCGTCCCCAAAAAGGAACGAGGTAGGAGAACAGAAACAACCAGAAAGAAAAACAGATTTGAAATACGAAATAACAATTAATTTAAACCATATAAATTCAAATTTAAATTAATTGATATTCAATAATTGATTTAATCCATTTGATTTCACTAAAATCAATCTCACTATTTCTAAATTCATTATCTTATTATCCAATTATCTTTAATTTACAATTTCTAAAACCATAAATTTGAATAGTCTTTTATTATAATCATATTTTTTTCCAGCAATTTAAATTCTTCTTTATTCCAAATTATTGTTACATTTATTCTACTTAATATATCTATTACATATATTTAAACCATATAAATTAATTTAAACTATATAAATTTCAATTTAAATTTTATTTATATTCATTAATTGATTTCAAATTCAAGGTATTTTCATAAGTAGATCAAATTTCAATTTATTAATTCTTTCAAAACAAATTTATTAATTCTTTCAAAACAAATCTATTAATTCTTTCAAAACAAATTTATTTCATTATTAACCGAGTTTTACTTATTATCCTATCTAACTCTATTAACATTTTTATAATCAAAATTTAGTGTATAACATTTATTATAAACACTCAAATTTATTTATAAATTCAATTTATCTTATATATTATCCAATTACATATTCAACTTCTGAACGATTTAGGTAAGTTGTATTAGAATGTAGTTGAACAATATACAAATAAAATTTTCCAAATTCAATTATTCAAGTTTAAATATTTATTCCAACTTTTGGTTTTATTTATAATTAAAATCATCCTTTAACAAAATTTAAGAATTAGATTTTCGATTAACTTTAATCAATTTAAAGATATATATAATATATTTATATCAAATCAAATTAAATTTAAAATAAGATACATATATATCTATATAAATCAAATTACACTGAGAAATTCAAATCAAAATATTTTTTCGAAACAAAACCGTAGCAAAGCTACAGAATAGTTTCTTCACTTCGAAACTCGAAAATGAACGTCGATGATGCGGCCGCCATCACCGAAATTATTTTCCAGCAACAAAGAGAAAAGCACCGATTTCAATATTTTTAAAATTCTTTGAAAAGGTTTCTATTTGAAAATACCTTCAATAATATACCATTTTAAAAATATACAACCAAAGCTTGAAATCACTAGAAATTAAATTCTCTAATTCTTACTAATTTCATTTAAATTTATAAATAAATCTATAAACCAACTTTTATAATTTCATAAATTTTTATGTTGGAATAATCAATGATTTACAAAACAAATAGTGAAAATCAAATATTACCTTTCTGACCACCAATCCAGTTAACAATTCAATTTCAGAAAATGTGTACTTATAAAAAAAATATAATCATACAAGATTATTTACCAAATTTTGAAAATACTATTGTGTAAGTTTGCTCTGTTCAAGTGTTTTGGAAATCCTATCGATAGCGTTGATCAAACGAATCGATCGGAAACCCAAATCAACATCAACAACTCAAACAACACAGTAGATATTCAACATTTATATATATATTAGTTTACAAATACATTTCTTTGCTCGACGATACAAGAATGGATTTCAAAATAAGTATAGAGATTCAAATTTGATGACTCAAATCAAAGAGAATTTCGATTCGAAGATAGGTTTGAAACAAAGACGAGATAATTAAATAACAAAATAGGAAGATAGATAAGTTTATATAAATCGCGGGCAACCTTAACCGGGTCGACCGTGACTTCAAGAATAAGATCAATGCAGAATTTCGAAGCAAATCTACATTCGATCGCAAGAAATAGAATTCAGGCATAGCAGGAGGTAGATAGCATCGTAAACCGAGGATACAGAAATCTCTGGTAAATCGATGCCTATTATAAAGGAGTTTCATCCCTTTACGAATCATTCGAAGATTTGCGAGACCGCCCATTTACTATAGAGATCATTCAAAGTGGAGTTATGGGGACACTCCAGGATCAAGAAAAGACGAATGTGAACAGTGAGGGACAAGAATGAATTTCGGAACCGAGGGAACGTTCCAAAATTCAAGGGAATCGAGTCAAAAAGAAAGAAATTCAAACCCGAATGAAAGTGATTCTGTAAATACATTTACTCTATATGTCAAGTTTTGCCTAGAGCTACCAATGCTCTGATACCAACTGTAACGACCCGATATTTTGGACCATTCGCATCCATTATAAGTGTATAGGTAGACACTCATGCCGGAGTTGAATTGCTCAAAATACTGCGTTGTTAATTTAAATTTGGCAAAACTGAACATATACAGTCAATAAATAATCACAGATCACAGACACAGAGTAATAAATGCAGTGGAAATAAAAGAGATAGTAGTTTATGAAGCTACTATATAAAAGTATAAGATACATCAGAGTTAAACCAGATACAACGGAAGAGTAACACGATACATCAGATACAAATCAGAATACATCATTGGAATCATCGAATACTGAAAGCAGAATAGATGGCTGGATCTTCAAGCAAAGCTCCAACTTCAAAGGTGAGTCTCGAATACTGGCACACTCAGTTTGACCCGAGCGTAAAGCAAAACACAAAACACTCGAGTCAGGATTAACATTCTTATATTAATAAATCCAACTCAAGTGAAATAGCAATTGAAATACAAGTAACTCAAAGGATGTTTGGAATAACCATCCTTTAAGGATCCGTTAAACTATCTACTAGGTAGTAATGTACGCTAAGTAGATAATGTCTATCAGTAATATGTAAAGATATCAAAATAGCGTTAAGTCATGGCCCATTCCACCCTTAACACATTTTTATTCCCAAAAGCATATACAAGACCGTAGTTTCCCCAAAACCGGAAGTCACCAGAGGGCAATCCATATACTAAAGGTACAAATCAAAATCGTAGTGGTCGCGTATAAATGGAATACAAGTATGACAAGGCACATAAGGCAATACCCAAGGTAGTGATACTACCGTTCGCCTGATCCAAACTGGTGAGAACGCAACGCCGCAGCGCCCGCAACACCGTGAAACAACACTCCCAAAATCAAGGGTGCACCAATCGACAACAAGTAATGAGTAGTTCGAAGAAGTGTGTTCACTTGAGGTAGCTAATCCTCCATTGGCCCGGCACGACTCCTGTTTTAGTCATTTCCAATTTGACACAAGTGTCAAGGCTATCCATTATCGTTCTCTTTCTTCAGTCATCACGTACATCATTCCAACCACTTCATTCTGGATCATCACTCCGCGTATAGTTGTTAAAGTGGTTTTCGGTTTAGATAGAGAGTATATCCATAACCGACTCCGGTCTCTTTAATAACTTTCGTAATTATTACACCGATTGGTCGTTTATACATTTCAAAAACCAAATCAAATTCAACTTCAATTTCAATTCATAAACCAACATTTCATTTCTCTTTCGAAATCAATTTCCAAAATTTACGTTTCAAAACTTCCAAATTCATAATTTCAAAATCTTATAATTCAATTTCAATTTCTATTTAAAACAATTCAAATATTGATTCAAATTCGTATATAAGTTTCATTCCGAAATCATTTGATTTAATTTAACATTCAAATCAATTTAAGTTCATTAATCGATTTCATTCAATATTCATTAAGTAAATTTGCCATTCGAAACAATTTCTATTAAATTTCCAATTCATTAAATCCATTATTTAAATTCAACTTCCTTATTTCAAAACTTACAATTTGAATTAAATTAAATTCATCAAATCAAATTCTTTAAATTTCAAGTCTTACATTAATTCCAAAATATCACATTTTCATTTCTTGTTAAAGAAAATTCAATTTCAATTATTTATTTACTTACTTTAAATAATTTTCCAAAACTTAATTAATAAAGAAATCTCAATTTCAATTATTACGAAGTAAAATTCACTTATTCAAAAATTCAATTTTTCTTATTAAAGAATTTCAATTCAATTTAATCATTAAATAATTCAATCTTATTTAATTATTAAATAATTCAAAACTTAATCATTAAATAATTTCAAAGTTTAATAATTTCAAACTTAATTAAAATTTCAAACTTAATTCAATCATTTCTCAAATTAAACAACATTCTTTCATCAATTACATTGTTAATATTCTGTTTCAGATTATTAAATATTAACATTTTCCTTTTATTAAAATTCAAATTTCAACTTCATTTCAAAACCATATTATTTATTCAAATAAAATCTTCGTTTTATTTTAAATCAAATTATTGACCAATCGGATTTTATTTAATTCTCTATCCTAAGTCAAGTTCATTTGGGTATTTATCATTTCAACCCGATTCCAATTCAATTCAAAAATCAAAACATAGCAAAGGGAACTTGCAGTGTGATAACAGGGATGGTGTCGAAGTAAATAAACAAGCAATAACAACAACCAATAACAATCCAATAATTAATTTAAATAATCCTGAAATAATTGTATTAATTCGCATTATTATTTGTACGACTTAATATAATTATTTCTAGAATCTACACTATCATTTCATGTAGATTAAAGATTATTACATTACGGTTTTCACTTGTCATTCAATTTCAATTTTTACACTACAACAATAAATCCAATATACGTCGATGGTTCAAAGTGTAATTATCACTATTCTACATGTCAATTAATTTAACAATTAAAAGGGGTCATATTCAACTAATCAAATTTTAACATATAAATCAGTTTTGAAATTGTCAACTATCCTATATCAATTTCAATTCTGCATACTATTGATCACTTAACATTAACAAATTAACGTCCAAAATAAACAGCGAACAATCAATCAATTATCAGCTACTAGATTATCATTTCATAATTAACAGTTAATGGTGTAAGATGTCATAAGTAAACTGATACAGGTGATAGCATATAAAAAAGTGTAAATAACTAACAACAGAATATTTCAATTGTCGTTTCAATTGAAATCAAATTTAATAAATAAAAGAACGTTAATCGTGAGTGAGTGCTCACCTTTCGAGGCTAGAGAGAAAAGACAATGGGATAAGTTACGGATCCTAGTATGAATTCCGAAGCAAACAAGATTGGTACGAACTCGACAAATAGATCTGATAGATAGGAATTTGACGAAATCAAATCAGAATTGGATCAATTATGATAAATGGTATAAGTGAACTTATATAGATATAACATATATTCAACACATTTTAAATTAAATATAAATTTTAAAACCGACCCAACATATGTGCAGACCAATACAAATCCTTATGCAAAGATATATATATATATATATAACTTTGATTCTATATACTTTCAATATAAAACAAATGATATATATACTGTATAAACCTTTAAACAAACATACTAGTATATATATATATGTATATTCAATTTAAACATATTGTACCTAACAAAATAACTTGCTTATATAAAACACATCGTACATAAAACATGTTATATAAATATCTCAAAATATATGCACAGAGCGAGCAAAATATATCATATATACATACTTTAAACCATAACAACTGTTATATATCTGGGATCAGAAATATGTCAACAAAGTAAAAGCTGGTGAATATATATATGAACTTAGAAAATTTTCGTACTTAATAATACAACAACTTGAGATAGGCAACAATATACACCTTTTTACACTTTAAACTTTATAAACTGCAGTATACATACCTTCAAACTAGAACACAATAATATATCGTGATGTATGTATATATATACCTTAGTAAAAATATACAAGCTGCTATACAACTTACCCATATATATACTTTTTACATAAATGAAGAAATTCCGTAAACATATATACGACTTATATGTACAGGGAGACATATATCCATAGATATACACAACAACCGATCATATACTATTTCATAATTTTTTTTTGCAACAATCAACAGCATATAATAAAGATAGGTATATATATAGATTTACCAAAACATACAGAAAGGTGTTGTTATATAAAAATATATGTATACTTTGTAATGTACGTATAAAACAAAACTTTATATACTTTATATAAAGCAAATATACAAGCAAACACAATATATGCATGACAATGCTTTCAGCCGATAATACACATATGTGCAACATCCATATCATAGATAGACTTCCCCTCAAAAATATATACAGCATATTTTTATACGTATACTTTATAAACAACCGTATATATATTTATATATAAAATATAAAATCAACAAAATAGCAAATAATTTACCTAAAGGTCATATGTATATATATATACATACGACTGTCACCCGGGAAAGGAAAGGGAAGGCTAGGCTGGAGGTCAGAGGTGGGGCAGTGGAGCGGGTTTGGTGGTTGTCAAGGAGGAGTGGGAACGACAGGAAGTTGATGAGTAGGCGATGGGCAGGCAGGATCTGGTGGTTTGTCTATGCGGCGGTGGGCTGTTGCGGGCTGATGTTGGTTTCAGATTGTGGTCGGTGGGAGGTTTGGGTCAGAGCGGCCGTGATTGATGAAGGGTAAGGCGGAGGGAGGTGAAGGGGATGGTAACGAATAGTTTCTTCCTTTTTTTTTAGCTCAGAACAAACTGGAACAGAAGAAAGCATACGAAACGAAGTTATAAAGAAAAGAAAAATGAACTGTTTTAAAATAATAATTACAACGTATACAAATTAATACGTTTGATTTTGAAACGGCTAAACATTAATTCAGAAAAATACTTATAGCAATCTATTTGCTTGGCAGTCACGGTTCAAAGTTTTAAAAGCAAAAGAAAATAAAAGGTCACGGATCCGTACCGATACGGTTACCGGTTTTGCGGATTCCGCTGTGAACCAGACTTCAAAGTATAGAAATAATATACCACTGAGATCGGCACGACGAGACGATCAAAACGGTACACAGATATCGGTGGTACGATCATCCGATGAAAAGTCGATGTCGGTACCGAAAATGTTGCTAATTTGCCAGAAATAATATAAACGGAGCAATAGAAGTCCAAATTTGACGAAACGAAATGCGACGTCGCACTCAGAAGATGATTTACAAATTTTCTATAGAAATATACTCAGGTTTGGAAAACATTTCATTATCATCAATTTTAACTGATATAAATTTAAATAAAATTACACCAGAAAATAAACTTCAATATTATCAGATGAAAATTTACCAGTTGCTATGTTTAACTAGACGCATTTCAATTATCAAATTTTTATTTCAAAATTTTATCGTTTAAAATTTCACAAAATTTCAACTAATTACGTTATTAAAATAGTTGAAATTTTACGGGTCGTTACACTACCCCTAAAAACCTTTGTCGCAACGTTCCTGTTTCGACCATTACCGGGTTGTGAGGCTCGACAAAGTCTCGTTCACAAAGCCACGCTTTTTCACAAAGCAACGCTTTTCCACAAAGCAACGCTTTGATCAATCAAATGATCAATAGCACTTCGTATGCCACATTACCAAATTGGGAATGTATCACTAGTAACCATCAACTACATAACCTCTGAGCTCATACGTCTCAAAGAAGGGTGTTAAGCTAAGTGAATAAATTCTCCGCCACCAACAGAAATGTATTTGATAGAAACCAGTTTTACATCTCAAAGTGTAACTTCAGACACACAACCATACAAGTCTGTTCCGGGTTCGAACAGAACCGCGAAGAAGCCCTTGCAAATCCGGGTATTCACAATCCCAATCGGAATTCCCATCACTTAGGGAATCTCTATACCAGAGACATGATGCAGAGAAAATCGACAGGTAATCCTTTCGTTTTCGAAAATACCCGGTCTTCACCACCGGTCTTCAAATGCTATCCATATACGTCGTATCATTATTCGGAATGGGTTATACGACACAAAGGTCCTCTCCCGGTTAAACCGAATAACGAGCGCAATAAAAAAACATATGGATACTGGGGTCTCAGTTAAATCATAGCTTAAAGCCCAAAACTTTTCATTCGAATGGTTAAAACAATTTACCATTTCCAATCTTTTAAACAAAAAGATTCATTCATAGTCTTTCAAAACAATTTCATTTCAAGTTGGATTAACTCGTCCGGTCTTTGAATTAAAGACTCATTTCATAGTTTTCAAAACATTTCAATTCCATTTCAAACTTGAAACCTTTCAACACAATTTAGAAATCCTTTCTTAAAATGAAAGCTATTATTATTTTGAAAACAAGTAGTTTTCGTTTCGAAAAAATCCAGTTATATTTACACGAGTTAAAACCCTTGAATTAAATTCAAATTCTCAAATCAATACCTTTAAAATGGTTTAACCCATATATAACTTGTACAACATCTTTAATCCCTAGTTTCTAATCATAGGATTCAATTTCAACTTGAATTCAAATTTAAATCAAATTATTTAAATTTCAAGATTTCCAAAATATCTTTAAAACTCCTTTCAAAAGCTTTTCATATTAAACCCCAATTTCCAACTCAAAATCAATTGAAATTAAAATTTCAATTTCAAAAACATTAAATTCAAATCATCTGTGACTTAACTGATTTCCTCATGAAATCCATATTTGTGTGTATGGTGTAGTCCATGGATTTTACACAATAGTGCACAACATCAATCATCATAGATATATCGATAAGCGGTATAACCCATAACGCTTATCTTCATTCACAGATTCATAGATAAAATAAATTTATCAGTCACAAAGATTCACTATTACAATTCGATGTGGGTTTCGGATATCCAACTGGAATCCGACTCCCTGTCGCATCGAAATTCAAGTGTCGTTTACGGGTCAAGGGTTTCATATTCACATAGTAATATATCACAGAAACAGATATATATATCGCAGATAATCAATTACATTCATCCTAGATAAATAAATTGTAGATCACAATACAAATCAGGGTATATCACAAAGCATCATATATCAGGGATATTAACCAATCAAGTCATCCAGTAGAATCCAAATATCCATAGATAAGGTCAATTTATTATCTGATTTATTTAAATCAGATTTGTCACTAATCTTGGTTTAATTAACATTAATTTATTACAAACCATTTTAATTAATTATCCATCAATCATTTATTAATTAACCTTTAGTTATAAATTAATCAACCTTAATTAATAAATCAATCAACCTTTAATCATTAAATAATTAACCTTCAATTATTTAATTATCCTTTAAATTAATCTTCCTTAATTAATCTCATTAATTAACCCTTAATTAATTACCATTAATTATCCTTAATAAATTATTGCTTAATCACTTGATTAATCAATTTTAATCATTAATTAATATTTAATTAATAATTCTTCATTAATGATTTTAACCCTTTAATTACTTACTTCATTTATCCAAATCATAAATAAATCATCATTAAATATTTATTAATCAAAACTTAAGTCAAAACTATTTATTTAAAACTTGGTTTAAATAGTTTTCAAAAAAATCTATGTTTTGTTTCAAAACTGAAACTGTTTTTATATCCAACCCGAGTCTTACTCGAGTCAGAGCCTATCTTCCCCGAAGAACACTTCGAGTTTTATCAAAAGCTTACCCGTGTGAAATCTTTTTGCACTTAAATTTGTTTAAGTATTAAACCCCCCCGCACACACGAGAATTTGCTTCAAGTCCAAAAGTCAACAACTTCGGGCCAAACATCAAATTTCCCCAGCCTTTCCCCGAGACCCATCCTTCTTCCCCAAACTTCAACCATACCAGATATCTGTGCACACGCGTGCACATGCATCCAAGCTCCGACCATTGATGATCCATGCCATGACCACCCTCAGATCGACAACCACCCACACAAACGATCTGATCACTCGGCTTCGTCCAATCGCTAGTGATTCGAAATCGAACACCTCAAAGCAACAGGCATTCGAAACTAGATTGACCCAAACACCTACCGCCGACGATCAAGGCGACTGGAATCCTCATCCTTCAGACCTCAACCTCATTATCGACCCTCGCAACCATCCTATCACTCGCAATCGAACTCGATACTTCAAATTAGACGAGATCACCTTGCCATTAGTTGCGACAGAACAACCTCCAAAAACCCTAGTCTAGCTTTGCCAAGCAACCCCGATTACCAGAAAAATCTTAAACTATTTTTCCAGTGATCCACATCCCCTAGGCCATCTTCGACAACAACCCCTACCTCTGAATCACCATCAATCGCCGGATATTGGTTAAAACCCCAAAATCATAAAATTTCGATTATCACAGAGGATACTAATTTAAAAATTTTGATTTAGGTTTCTAAATTTGTCATTTGAAGTCTAGAATCATGTTAAAGAATCGATTCAAGAATTCTGGACATTTGATTTTTTTGTCTATATATGATCAGACCTTAAGATTTCAATTTTTTTTCTCTTTATAAATACCTCATATATTTATTTAAAACTATCTTTAAAATTAAATTTATATACTCACAAAAAAATTCTATTTTCAGATTCTAGCCTATAATCGAATACATATGAAGATATGAATCGTTTTATAGATGAAAGGAATACTATAAAACAACAGAGATGATCATCAGTCATATCACATAATGAATACACATACATTCAGAACTAAGCATACATGCAAATCATTCCAAAACTATTTTACTTCAAGATTTCATCCATGCATCAAAGTTCAAGTCTCAGATTTAAACTGTTTTTAAATTAAATATTTACTCACTTAGTAGGAAAGAACATAGTTTGCTCACCTTAGTTTCTAGAGAAAGAGAAGAACAGAGTTTGATGATGTTGAACCAGACTTGCAACAGGCTTTTTAATGAATCAGGCTATGAATAGCTAGCTGAAATCTTGCTCGTTTGAATTGATTTAGTTGCTGCACTAGCATCATATCTTCTTACTTATTTGAATTCTAACTGTTATGTTGTTTTCAGGTTGCTATATTTTTTTCTCAGGTTAATGAACGAACTAGAAATAAGAAGATGATATATATGAAAGTAAGTTTTACAGGTTGATATAAATTTGTTATGTACTGGAAATATTTTTGTAAAGATTTGGCCAGGGATTTTCTTCGTTTGGCAGGCTGAAATGAGAGCATATTGTGGCTGAAGGTACTTGAATGTGATGGCTTCATTAATTGACTTTGTACAAATCTATATATAAAAAGATAAGTTTGTATAGGTGTTTACAGGAAATAGAATTTGCACAAGTTATTATTTTGGTTGTACAAGAGGCAGATGATACTTGCTAGTAAATGGAGGCTGAACATTAATTGACTTGTACAAAGTATATATATATTTATCTATACGCATATCTTCTTTTGCAGCCAAACATATCTTTTTTTCTTTTGTTTATGTTCTCACCACTTGCCTTGCATTGATGATCTTGTACCATATTACTTTATTTTATACATTGCATTTCGGCTGTACAAGTTGAAGAAAATTTGATGTGGCTTCTATGCAAGTTCAAAGATATTTATGTTTTCATACTTATATCTTATTGTCTTCATTTTTTGCAAGTGTACATACTTGACTATATTTTTATCTTATGTATTCACTTTATATTTTTGTTTCTGGTCGTTAGTCTTGTTGCTTTGTAACTAAATTGAATTCTAATTTTTACAAAACCCAATTCGAATTCAGTTTCAAATACATTCCTCAAGTAATTCAAAATCCAACTAATATTTTTATAAACTCAAAATATTATTAAACCATTTACTTGAGATTTTAAACTCAAAATCAATATATATATACATATATATGTAATTTCAAATTTACTCATATATCACATATACATATATATTCACATATATGTACAATATTTAAATTTTAAAATGATTTAATATATTTTTATTTGGATTTGGGGAAACTCAAATCATCGATTAATTTCAGAATTTTTTATTCAAAACTAAATTAATTATCAATTTAAATTTATATAAAATTCGGGGTCGTTACAGATTTCCCCCCTTAAAAAATTTCGTCCACGAAATTGCCAAGGAGACACAAAGATAGATGAAAAATATTTCATCAAATCAAACTGAATATCTATTCTGCATTTGGCTTACCAAATCAGAATATCAACAATAGATACAAGAACAAATCTTTTGAATTTTTCACAGAATACTCGGGTTATCCAGATCTACGAAGTATACAGTGGCATCAGTTAATTCGAAAGGATAACTAACCATCCGTAGAATAAAATCGGAATCCCAAAGAATAGACAGATATATGGATACTATTCCAAAACTTTCTAGTTTAAAAACTAGAGTATAACTATCAACCATAGCAACCAAAGCAACCAATCCATCCAAACAAACAAGTTTGACCGACTTTTTTGGAGTTTATGTCCCATATTAGTATATCGAATCTCCTTCCTGGATCTACCAGAAATTATCGAAGAATTGAGAAAAGATGTTGAACAAAAGAAGTTGGTAGAGAAAAGATTGCTTCCTTGTTGTTACAGAGTATTGACCATTTATAGTCGTATTCCCCTGTCCCCTATCTCATCCTCTTCTTACACTCATACTCACTATCAGTGGATAGTAAGAGAATTTACTGAGGCATACAGACAAATATCTTAGAGATTACTCATTCTAGGGTATACTTCACCCTATCTCTAATGAGCTACTTAATGTGTTATACTCCTGAGCTAAAGTTCAACCTTAGCTCTGATACCAAATGTATTGACCCTGAAATCAGCCTTCGAAAATCGGCACCCGTACTTCACTTGTACTCAAAATGCCGCAGATTCAAATGCCGAATCTGGTTCACCGGAGCTTATAACACCATTAAGTATAACAACACAGCGGAATAAAGAAATAAATGATATCATATACAATCCAATGAATACAATATCCAGAATGATATACAACAATGATATCAATATGATACAACAATATCAGAGATAAATAATGATACAGCAGACAGTAGAAATGATAACTCCAACAGCGGATAGAATGTCTCCAATAGAATGCTCCAATCCATAGCTAGCTCGAAAACACCAACCAATGCACCAAGATAAGCAAGGTCAGTCGTCCAAGGACTGAACTAGCTCCAGATAATCTACTAAACCTGAATATCTGAGAAACCCAACTCTAGACTGCCCGTGTGGAAAATTGTAGGCACCCAGAGTTTAGGAAGGGAACAATAAACTCCGGATCAGTCATGGGACTGGTATGAGAAAACAAACAGTTTATCTTTAAACAAACAAAAAGGCTTTTAAACATTGAAATCCGCAATGCTTTTGGAAAATGAAACTACCATAAAACCTCCTGCCACACACGCAATGCAATCGCAGAATTGGAGGAGATTTCTTCTTATGATAGTCAAACATGCTTACTATGCAAACAAAACTCTTTTGATATTATTACTAGTGCATAGTGTAGAAAACAGTTCGAAAATACAATATTAATCTTAGCCTGCATACAACCATTATTGTATGCCTACTATAGCTACCATCTAAACAGTGGTGACCACCATAAGTAAATGGCAGGTTCTACAACTGTAACCGTAGAGGGTTCGTATTGTTTCTTTGGATTTCCAACAAATGGTCAGGCAAAGGAACTTCCTTACACCGAAATAGAAACACCTCTGGAAAAATGCCCCAGATCCTAACCGGTCTCTGCAAACACAAGGCCGACGCTACCTCAGGCTGTACAACTGTAACTAGGTAACTAACACACTGACGCTACCTCACGTTGTACAGCTGTAACTAGGTAACTAACACACGAGCTATGTCATTCCCCGGTCGTTACCGACCTTTATCCGGAATCCCGATCACAAAGCAACAACCACAAAGTATAATCAACATAGGTAAAATATCTGGGCTCCATACCATGATATCACCTTTTATCCAGAAGGAAATGACATACCCTAGGGGCGCTACCCCTAAAAACCTTTGTCGCAACATTCCTGTTTCGACCATTACCGGGTTGTGAGGCTCGACGTAGTCTCGTTCACAAAGCCACGCTTTTTCAAGCCACGCTTTTTCACAAAGCCACGCTTTTTCACAAAGCAACGCTTTTCCACAAAGCAACGCTTTGATCAATCAAATGATCAATAGCACTTCGTATGCCACATTACCAAATTGGGAATGTATCACTATTAACCATCAACTAAATAAGCTTTGAGCTCGTACGTCTCAGAGAAGGGTGTTAAGCTAAGAGAATAAATTCTCCGCCACCAACAGAAATGTATTTGATAGAAACCAGCTTTACATCTCAAAGTGTAACGTCAGACACACATCCATATAAGTCTGTTCCGGGTTCGAACAGAACCGAAGGCACTTCCGAAGAAGCCCTTGGAAATCCGAGTATTCACAATCCCGATTGGACTTCCCATCACTTAGGGAATCTATACCGGAGCCTTGATGCAGAGAAAATTGACAGGTAATCCTTTCGTTTTCGAAAATACCCGGTCTTCGCCACCGGTCTTCAAATGCTATCCATATACGTCGTATCATTATTCGGAATGGATTATACGACACAAAGGTCCTCTCCCGGTTAAACCGAATAACGAGCGCAATAAAAAAACATATGGATACTGGGGTCTCAGTTAAATCATAGCTTAAAGCCCAAAACTTTTCATTCGAATGGTTAAAACAATTTACCATTTCCAATCTTTTAAACAAAAAGATTCATTCATAGTCTTTCAAAACAATTTCATTTCAAGTTGGATTAACTCGTCCGGTCTTTGAATTAAAGACTCATTTCATAGTTTTCAAAACATTTCAATTCCATTTCAAACTTGAAACCTTTCAACACAATTTAGTAATCCTTTCTTAAAATGAAAGCTATTATTATTTTGAAAACAAGTAGTTTCGTTTCGGAAAAATCCAGTTATATTTACACGAGTTAAAACCCTTGAATTAAATTCAAATTCTCAAATCAATACCTTTAAAATGGTTTAACCCATATATAACTTGTACAGCATCTTTAATCCCTAGTTTCAAATCATAGGATTCAATTTCAACTTGAATTCAAATTTAAATCAAATTATTTAAATTTCAAGATATCCAAAATATCTTTAACACTCCTTTCAAAAGCTTTTCATATTAAACCCCAATTTCCAACTCAAAATCAATTGAAATTAAAATTTCAATTTCAAAAACATTAAATTTAAATCATCTATGACTTAACCGATTTCCTCGTGAAATCCATATTTGTGTGTGTATGGTGTAGTCCAGGGATTTTACACAATAGTGCACAACATCAATCATCACAGATATATCGATAAGCGGTATAACCCATAACGCTTATCTTCATTCACAGATTCATAGATAAAATAAATTTATCAATCACAAAGATTCACTATTACAATTCGATGTGGGTTTCGGATATCCAACTGGAATCCGACTCCCTGTCGCATCGAAATTCAAGTGTCGTTTACGGGTCAAGGGTTTCATATTCACATAGTAATATATCACAGAAACAGATATATATATATATATCGCAGATAATCAATTACATTCATCCCAGATAAATAAATTACAGATCACAATACAAATCAGGGTATATCACAAAGCATCATATATCAGGGATATCAAACAATCAAGTCATCCAATAGAATCCAAATATCCATAGATAAGGTCAATTTATTATCTGATTTATTTAAATCAGATTTGTCACTAATCTTGGTTTAATTAACATTAATTTATTACAAACCATTTTAATTAATTATCCATCAATCATTTATTAATTAACCTTTAGTTATAAATTAATCAACCTTAATTAATAAATCAATCAACCTTTAATCATTAAATAATTAACCTTCAATTATTTAATTATCCTTTAAATTAATCTTCCTTAATTAATCTCATTAATTAACCCTTAATTAATTACCATTAATTATCCTTAATAAATTATTGCTTAATCACTTGATTAATCAATTTTAATCATTAATTAATATTTAATTAATAATTCTTCATTAATGATTTTAACCCTTTAATTACTTACTTCATTTATCCAAATCATAAATAAATCATCATTAAATCTTTATTAATCAAAACTTAAGTCAAAACTATTTATTTAAAACTTGGGTTAAATAGTTTTCAAAAAAATCTATGTTTTGTTTCAAAACTGAAACTGTTTTTATATCCAACCCGAGTCTTACTCGAGTCAGAGCCTATCTTCCCCGAAGAACACTTCGAGTTTTATCAAAAGCTTACCCGTGTGAAATCTTTTTCCACTTAAATTTGTTTAAGTATTAAACCCCCCCGCACATACGAGAATTTGCTTCGAGTCCAAAAGTCAAAAACTTCGGGCCAAACATCAAATTTCCCCAGCCTTTCCCCGAGACCCATCCTTCTTCCCCAAACTTTGACCATACCAGATATCTGTGCACATGCGTGCACATGCATCCAAGCTCCGACCATCGATGATCCATGCCGTGACCACCCTCAGATCGACAACCACCCACACGAACGATCTGATCACTCGGCTTCGTCCAATCGCCAGTGATTCGAAATCGAACACCTCAAAGCAACATGCATTCGAAACTAGATTGACCCAAACACCTACCGCCGACGATCAAGGCGATTGGAATCCTCATCCTTCAGACCTCAACCTCATTATCGACCCTCGCAACCATCCTATCACTCGCAATCGAACTCGATGCTTCAAATTAGACGAGATCACCTCGCCATTAGTTGCGACAGAACAACCTCCAAAAACCCTAGTCTAGCTTTGCCAAGCAACCCTGATTACCAGAAAAATCTTAAACTATTTTTCCAGTTATCCACATCCCCTAGGCCATCTTCGACAACAACCACTACCTCTGAATCACCATCGATCGCCGGATATTGGTTAAAACCCCAAAATCATAAAATTTTGATTATCACAGAGGATACTAATTTAAAAATTTTCATTCAGGTTTCTAAATTCGTCATTTGAAGTCTAGAATCATGTTAAAGAATCGATTCAAGAATTCTGGACATTTGATTTTTTTTGTCTATATATGATCAGACCTTAAGATTTCAATTTTTTTTCTCTTTATAAATACCTCATATATTTATTTAAAACTATCTTTAAAATTAAATTTATATACTCACAAAAAAATTCTATTTTCAGATTCTAGCCTATAATCGAATACATATGAAGATATGAATCTTTTTATAGATGAAAGGAATACTGTAAAACAACAGAGATGATCATCAGTCATATCACATAATGAATACACATACATTCAGAACTAAGCATACATGCAAATCATTCCAAAACTATTTTACTTCAAGATTTCATCCATGCATCAAAGTTCAAGTCTCAGATTTAAACTGTTTTTAAATTAAATATTTACTCACTTAGTAGGAAAGAACAGAGTTTGCTCACCTTAGTTTCTAGAGAAAGAGAAGAACAGAGTTTGATGATGTTGAAACAGACTTGCAACAGGCTTTTTAATGAATCAGGCTATGAATAGCTAGCTGAAATCTTGCTCGTTTGAATTGATTTAGTTGCTGTACTAGCATCATATCTTCTTACTTATTTGAATTCTAACTGTTATGTTGTTTTCAGGTTGCTATATTTTTTTCTCAGGTTAATGAACGAACTAGAAATAAGAAGATGATATATATGAAAGTAAGTTTTACAGGTTGATATAAATTTGTTATGTACTGGAAATATTTTTGTAAAGATTTGGCCAGGGATTTTCTTCGTTTGGCAGGCTGAAATGAGAGCATATTGTGGCTGAAGGTACTTGAACGTGATGGCTTCAGTAATTGACTTTGTACAAATCTATATATAAAAAGATAAGTTTGTATAGGTGTTTACAGGAAATAGAATTTGCACAAGTTATTATTTTGGTTGTACAAGAGGCAGATGATACTTGCTAGTAAATGGAGGCTGAACATTAATTGACTTGTACAAAGTATATATATATATTTATCTATACGCATATCTTCTTTTGCGGCCAAAGATATCTTATTTTTTTCTTTTGTTTATGTTCTCACCACTTGCCTTGCATTGATGATCTTGTACCATATTACTTTATTTTATACATTGCATTTCGGCTGTACAAGTTGAAGAAAATTTGATGTGGCTTCTATGCAAGTTCAAAGATATTTATGTTTTCATACTTATATCTTATTGTCTTCATTTTTTGCAAGTGTACATACTTGACTATATTTTTATCTTATGTATTCACTTTATATTTTTGTTTCTGGTCGTTAGTCTTGTTGCTTTGTAACTAAATTGAATTCTAATTTTACAAAACCCAATTCGAATTCAGTTTCAAATACATTCCTCAAGTAATTCAAAATCCAACTAATATTTTTATAAACTCAAAATATTATTAAACCATTTACTTGAGATTTTAAACTCAAAATCAATATATATATACATATATATGTAATTTCAAATTTACCTATATATCACATATACATATATATTCACATATATGTACAATATTTAAATTTTAAAATGATTTAATATATTTTTATTTGGATTCGGGGAAACTCGAATCAATTTATCGATTAATTTCAGAATTTTTTTATTCAAAACTAAATTAATTATCAAATTAAATTTATATAAAATTCGGGGTCGTTACAATAAATGTGCATATTTTTACCACCATATTTATTCTAATTAATTTAATAAACGATCGTATTGGGTATTTTAACTTGTTTTAACCAAAATCCATATTAATTCTAAATTGTCACATATTCATCTTCATCCAAGGGCAAAATAGTCATTTTTGTGCATAAATTAACTTGAGAAAATTTAATTGGAAATTTCTATATTATTTTGTAGGAATTTAAACTCTATTACAAGTGGTTTCATGAAGGAATATGCATGCACAAAGATGATATAAAAAAATGAAGATGGAAATAATTCAAAGTGAAGAACATGGAGGACCCCACCCACTTACCTTGATTTTCAATTTGGAGCTAATGCACATGCTAAAAGGCCATTAAAGCTTCATGCACATTTAAGTGGGGGATTATTGAAGCTAATGATAACTTGGCCACCACACTTCCTACAAGGGCGTTTTGGGCATTCCCCAAAAGTATGCATTACGGTTTCTAACTTGAATAAATACCCCTTATGTTTTATGTAACCCTCCTCCCTTAGTCTCTCTTACTTACTTTTTAGCTTAGGAAATAAATCAAAGCTTTTCTCTCTTCTTTTTCCATGGCAACTTAGCCATTTTAGTTCATGTAATTTTTCTTTCTTTTATGCAATGTTAATTCTCTTTTATTTAGATGCTTCTTCTCTTCTTATGTTAGTAGTGTAGTTTACATTCATGCAAAGTAGATTAGTTTTAATTCTTGTTAATTAGCTTCTCTTTTCCATTAGCTTTCATTTTCCTTTCCTTTTGCTTTCATGTTGCTAGCTACATTTGTTAATCAAATGACAAATATGAGAGGCTAAACCCCTTCAATTTAGGGGTAATGAAGCTCTCTAATTATGTAGCTTCAACTATTTGTTAATTCATGCTCTCTTTTTGTGCTAAATGAAGAATGATTGAAGTGGTTTAATTGTTGTTTTTGCCTTGAATTTGATAGTCTATATTGTTGACACAAAATAGGCTATACTTAACAATCACTAACACAAATGCCTCTTCATCAAAATATGATTATGGCAAAAGAAAGTGATTTGAAATTAAAATTTGATGGTCTATATTTCTAATAAATAGTTAATAGGTCATACTTAAAGTAGATTTCATTTTCGTTTTCATTGTCAAAGATAGTAAGTGATTTAAGGGGTGTGTTATAGTTTGATGGCTTATGTTGGCTAATCAATAGCACAAATATGCCATACTTATGATAAACACATCAATTAAAGCACTAATGACCGAAAAAGAGAGATTATGATTTCATATGTGTTGAACTACATAATCTAGAGAGTGGATTTATTCTCTAAATTGTCATTTAACTCTTATATTTGCATCTCTTTTCTTGTAGTTAGTTAGCTAATTTTCTAATTCTCTAGCTTAACTTTCACTCGACTTTGGTTTAATTTGATTGAATAGATTTTTAAAATCATCAATTCCCTGCGGATCGACCCATATTCGCCACATACTATAAGTATACGCCGTGCGCTTGCGATTATTTTAATTTTAAATTCGTTCGACGGTTTTCTAAACCGATAAAATTTCCGTCGACGAACAGAGGTCCCGCTTGTTAAAATCCAATGGTCGTCTAATCCTAAGGACTGCACTTGGGAGACCAAAGAATTTATCGAACGTACTTATCCTGGATTTCTATCTTCATCTGTTTCTGGTGAGTATCTTTACTTCACCTTTGTTTGATTTATTTGGAGGATTAGATGTTATAGATAACTTCCATATTCAAGGAATTGCGGGGACGCAATTTTCTTTAGGGGGGAAGTCTGTAACAACCCGTGATTGAAATTACCAAATAATAAATTAAAATTGTGATTTTAATTTAATTGGAGCTATTAATGAATTTTTAATGTGGCTAATTTGTTCAAAATTTAGTTATTTTGAATAAATTAATACTTTTGGGCTTAAGTGTAAAATGGAGCATTTTATGGAAATTAATTAGGGAAATTTGAAATTTATAATATTGCAAAATTTTATATGTGTAAAATAGTGCAATATTTGATTTGGGAATTTAATTTGCAATATATTTGCAAAATGGTGATTTTTGGCTAATATTAACTATAAACGGTGTTTTGGGGAAATTAGGGGTTAAAATGTAAAATATTGTTGATATAGGATTTTATGAAATGGCTAAAAATAATTGTAAACATCTTTTCATAATTTTCTGTGGTATGAAATGTATTTAGTAATTTGTATATAGATTGTACTTAAAGAAAATTGCCTATCTATATACACATGAGTAATACTGTCCTAATGGGTATTAGACCCAATAACCCTAACCATTAGCCTATAAATTATCTTTTACTCTCCCATTTCAGCCAACACTTCATTTCATAACCACTAAACCCTAATTAGAAAGCTCCAAAACCTAGTCATGGCTTCCTAAGCAAAACTCCAATCTACACCAAATCAAATAGAGTTAATCCAAACCATTAAAAGATGTAATAGCAATCACAAAACCCACCTCTAATTCATTCTTTGATTTCTGAAATAAATTATTAATCATTGTTTTTGTGCATTTTCATTGACTCAAGCTCATTGATCTTAATCTTCTTGCTTGGGGATTGCTAATTTTTGTGTTTGATCATTCTCTTGCTTGGTGAAAGGTAATAATTGCTAGCTAGAAACCCATTTGATATTTGCTATGGTTGGAATGTTGGTTTGCAAGTTTCTGATCATCAAATACTGCATATGATATACTGCTCATCTTCAACTGAAAACACCTTGTTTTCCAGTTTGATAGTCCGACTTCGTGACACCAGTGCGAGTTCATTCATGGTCGAAATTAGTCGATTTTGGTCTCGTTGGACAGCTGTTATCATGATCTTCAACCCTGAAAAATTTGGTTAAGATCTGGGTGCGTTTGATACTTCATTTTTATTGCCAAAGTAAGACCCAGAAACTGTTTTGAAAAACAGTGATTAATTTTAGTTCAAACGTCCAAATTCGCGACCTTGCTGCGAGCAGGTCCGATGTCGGATTTCATCAATTTCGGTCTCGTTGGAAAGATGAGGTCGAGATCTTCAACCTTACAAAATTTGGTTAAGATCTGGGTGAGTTTGATACCTCATTTTTATTACCAAAGTAGCACCCATAAACTGTTTTGAAAAACAGTAATTTATTTTAGTTCAAACGTCCAACTTCGCAACATCGCTGCGAGCAGGTCCGATGTCGAATTTCATCGATTTTGGTCTCGTTGGAAAGATGAGGTCGAGATCTTCAACCCTGCAAAGTTTGGTTTAGATTTGGGTGGTTAGATACTTTGTTTTATTGCCGAAGTAGCACCCAGAAACTGTTTTACAACAGTGATCATTTTCAGTTATTGTCGGACCAACTTTGAGACGTTGCCATTTCTTCGTTTCAAGTCGGCACCAAACTATTATTATTGCATTTCAAAGTAGGAGTACTGTAATATGCTCCTGAAAATTTTCATCAAGAGCTGGCTTCATATGATCCTTCGACCATGTCGTCAAAGTTGGACCTTTGCACTGTTTTGACACAGCAGAGTTTTGTGATTTTTGTCCGACTTTGTGACAACGCCGTTTCTTCGTTCCAAGTCGGAATTGCCCGATTCTTTTTTCAGTTTGGAGCAGGGATCTTGGTCTACATGCTTGCTAATTTCCAAGCCATTTGGACTTAGTTTGCAGGTTCAAATCTGCCATCGATCTAGTGACTTCGACTTGTTTTCAGCGATTTATACTTAGTATAATTTCGAATATTTATCTGAGTTTTTCCGATTTCTTTGAGATTTGTCTCTAGGTTTTGTCCACGGATTTTATAAATCATTTTAAAGTGAGTTTCCATCAAATTAGCTTTTGAAACTATTATTTAGTATTATTTTAAATACTAAATTAATTATTCCATAATAGGAGGATTTCAAAGGTTATTTCTAAAGAGGTTTTCAAACGATTAAAATTCTGCTTTCTCCAACTATTTTCTAAGTAAAATATACACTCTTATGCACTTCGAGCGAAGTGGAAATTAAATGGTTAAGTAAAGCATGGACCATGAATCCGCGCGTTTATCTTTCTGATTAATCCCCGACCTATTCTATTGATCGTTTTGGCCTTTTGGCCTAGTTTACCGATGACATGAGGTGAACATTTTACTGCTTTGAGTGTGAAAGCTTACGATTGGTTAGTAAACCGTTTAGTGCGAACGTTGGGGTATGGGACTCATGTTACTACTTTACGGGTTCCTTGCTAGGAGTTCGTGACACATTCCTACCGTTAGTGGTAAACAAGTACTGGGCCTACGAGCCTTTACCACTACGGCGTGTTTCTTGAGTGATACCTCTGGGATAGTGTCTTCGGACTGTCTCCCTTGGGTTTATTTGCCTTTGGGATAGTGTCTTCGGACTGTCTCCTTCTGGCTCATCACCTTCTGGATAGTGTGTTCGGACTGTTTCCTTTAGGTGTTGCCCCTTAGCTAAAGTGATGGGTGTGTCACTGGGGTATATTTCTTGTGTGATTGAATACAGTACTAGTGTGCTAATGTTTTCCTGTGTGATTTATATTCCCTCGTGTAGCGCCATTCGGTGATGGTTTTATGCAACCATACGATATAAGCGCAACTACCTTGTGGAACTTGTTTTATGCCTACACTGGCACTTGTGTTTATGTTATGCCGATGATATGAGGCTTGTTACACATCTCTACTTAGATGTTTGTTTCTTCTCTATGTGAGAGATTTTGGTCTTTATTACCATGATATATGTTTCTCTTTTGGATATTATTATGTTATATGTTGCCTCATTATCTTATCATGATTATTGTTCAGTTTATCTAACTGATTTGTTTAGCTAGCCTGACCCGAGTATTTTATGCTCGGGTCAGACCGAGTTGTTTCAGGTTAGGTCGCTTTGGACTTAGCTTGCTTCGGTGCTTCCGCTTTGGATATATCCGCTATACTATAGATAGCTTTACTTGTTATCTATCCTTTATGATACTATGATATCATGACTATCTTGTGTATATTCTTTTAACTCACGGATGTGTGAGTAGTGGCTTTGTACCAATTTTATATTTGGATCTGTTCTTGATGTTGTATTGTGCTGAAACTATTTGCTTATTATCCGATGTTGTTCTGTGATGATGTTCATTTTGCTATTATGCTTTGTTCTGATAGATCTTTTAGCCATTGTAGTTTTGCTTTAAGTATTTATTGAATATGTCGAACCACATGAGATGAAAAAAAAATAGATTCCACTTTTCGACGTGTTCAGTAGATAGTTAAAGTTAGATTACACATGGTCGCCTCTATTATACTCCATTGTCCGCATTAGCAGACGGTATTATCCATATAATACTCTTTGTTAATGAGGCTCTCGGAGTGGGGCGTTACAATCCTCTCATACGTAAAATACCTGTCATTACACTCTCCCCTTTTAGGAATTTTGACCCCGAAATCCCCGGCACAAATAGGAAAAATCAAACATAGCTACTCCACATCTCTAACATCCATAAGTAAACATATCAAACATCAAACATGCACACAAAAGCAAGAAATGAAATCTATGCCTACCCAAGCATGCAGGATATAGAACTATCCTATATGATATCGAAAGTAAAAGTAAATGTGATAAATAAAAGTCTCACCAAGTAAAGAGCTCTGGAGAAGCACTCCTTATGCTCTCTTTGATCTCCCATGTAAAGTCGCCTTCGCTCATACTCCACTGAACGTTCACCGGCACCATCGCCTTTCTCCTAAGCTACTTCGTATCACGTTTGATGATACGAATAGGCCTACGAGGTCTCAAAGTTTTTGGTTTAATTTCGATGTCATCAAGCTGATTCGGTTCAACTATCACACCTGAGCTATCTACAAACTTCCATAAGTGAGAGACGTGGAACACGTTGTTCACGCCCACCATCCGAGTCAAGTCGGCTCTATAAACCATGTTCCAATCCTCTTTAGTATCGAAAAAGGACCAATGAACCTTGATGCCAACTTTCCCTTAGTACTGAATCGAACAACATTCTTCAGTAGAGAGGTCTTGACGAACACCATATCATCGATGGAGAACTCTAAGTCACATCTTCTCCTATCAGCGTAGCTCTTCTATCTATCCTGAGCAGCTTTCATTCGTTATCGAATGATCTCGATCTTCTTCGAAACCTCTCTAATCATATCCAGCCTAAGTATTAGTTTTTCACTCGCTTTCCACCAACATGAAGGAACATTGCACGGACGGCCATATAACGCCTCATATGGTGCCATACTGATGTTGGACTGATAATTATTGTTGTATGCGAATTCAGTCAAATGATTTCCTGCGTGCCACCGAAATCGAGTATATAAGCCCGCAAGAGACCCTCTGAGGTATAATTCACTCTCTCAGCTTGGTTATCAGTTTAAGGGTGATAAGCCGTACTTAGATGCAGCTTTATCCCCAATGCCTCTTGTAAGCTCTTCTAAAACTGGCTAGCGAACAAAGGGCCTTCGTCATTCACAATGCTCTTTCGCACACCATGAAATCGTACAACCCATTTCGCATACAACTTGGCCGATTTGGATGTCGTTCTACTATTCTTAATGGGTATAAATCTTGCACTTTTCATCAACCTATCGACTATGAACCAGATGTTATCATAATCTCCTCTGGTCCTTAGCAATCCATCAATAAAGTCCATCAATACTTGTTTCCATTTCCACTCGGGTATCTCGAATGGTTGCTGCAAACAACTCAGCTTCTTCTGCTCAACCTTTACTAACTGACAGTTCATGCACTTCGTGATTAATGCCCTAACGTCCTCCTTCATCCCTTCCCAATAAAATGGCTGCCTCATAGCACGATACATTTTATTGGCCCCAGGATGTATATTAAATCTCGAAAGATGGAACTCTCATTGCACCTCGTCCTTCAACCTATTGACATCAGGAGCAAACAATCCTCCGTCCTTACAAAGCCAACCATCTTGGTCGAGTCCATACTACTTCATCTCCTTAGACTCTACACCTTCCTCTATTTTTGCCATGATCTCTCCTAGTCAAGCATCTCGCCTCTAACTTGTACCGATCCGCTCAATCAAGGCAGGTCTAATCGTCAGGCTAGTCAAGACTTCCAGTTCTAGCTCACATCGAGATCTAAAATCATAGACAACGATAATCTCCAACTTCTTCCACTCTAGGAACATTGCTCCCAAGCTAGCATGTCTCCTACTCAAAGCATCAGCGATCTCATTTCCCTTACCGGGCATATAGGAAATGTCAAAGTTATAGGAGGTTAGGACTCTAACCATCACGGTTGATGAAGTTTAAGGTCCATTTGGGTGAATAGATACTTAAATGATTTGTGGTCCATATACAACTCGAACCTCTTCCTATGAAAATATTACCTCCATACCTTCAAAGCGAATACTATTTCTACCAACTCCAAATCATGAGTCAAATACTTTCTCTCGTTTGGTTTCGACTGTCGACTAGTGTAACGACCCATAATTTTGACCAAATTAAATTGAGAATATTTAATTTATTTTAAATATTTGAACGATGATTTAATTTGAATCCCCGATATAACTTTGAAATTTGCGATTAAACTTTAAAAATTTAATCGATTGAATGCTGAATAAAGATTTGAATCTTCAATTTAAAGTTGAAGAAAATATTTCGAAAGCTTTTAAAATTCGTATTGATATTACTGAAGATAATTGAAACTTCAGAATTGAGTTTGGAAACGATCTGATCAGTTTTGAAATTTATATCGTTCAACCGATATTTAAAAATAGCCGTCCGAGGCGTAGTCTCGGAAATTGACGAAACCAGTTCCATTGGGTCCGTAATATTGTATTATTGTCGGATTTCAAATCTCGTAGCTTTCGGAGCTATCGTGTGATCGTACAAGATATAAACGCCGAGACAATAATTAACCGATTTGATTTAAAAATAAATTTATACACTTTAATCAACATCAGCCACCCTATACTCTGGAAAACATCGCGTCTTGTCTCCTCTTGTCTCCCCTCGTTTTCGTTTTAATATTTCACGCAAGCAGGCAATTCAAAAAGGGAGTTCGAAAACAAAATAAATGGCCGACATCTTCCCACTGTAATTCAAATTCGTTCGTTCCCCTTTTCCCCTATATACTTAAATTTTTTCGAATCCACCGAGCACTCCCTTTCTTTCTCAGTTGAAATTAAACGAACAAGAAAAAAAATAGAGATTCCCTCCCTCTTTTCAATTTATTTAGCAAACCAAATTAGAGCCGGCCTTCCTCTTTCAAATTTTGGGTCGACTTCGAATCATGGTCGCGTGCTCGAACAGGGCAGCAGCTCGACAGAGAGAGAATCGCGAGTTCGAAATCATTGTCGAATTCGATCGATTTGGGTTGGAGGCCTCTAGGGTTTTGCGAGATGAAGGCGGCGAGATGGTTCGAGCTGTGACGTCGATCGACGCTGGGTAGTGGTTCGTGCGCGAGGTCAGCTGAGGGGGGTGATCGTCTTCGATTGAGTGGCACGCGAGTTCGTGGTTAAGGCAGTGAAGTAGTGGGTGGCAGCAGGCGATGACTGGATGTCGCGAGTAGATGATTGAGGCCAGGGCAACGTGGTTCGACGTTGGCAGGGTGTCGCTTGGTAGTGGGCTCGAGTTCGAGCTGGGTTTGTTCGCCTGGGAGCAGCGGCTGCTCGATGGCAGCAGGGAGCGAGGTACCAGTCGCTTATTTTATCTTCCATTTTACAGTTTAAAATTTAATGATATGTATAGAAAAAAAAATGTTTTAAATATTTACAGTAAGGATCTGGAAATAATAATATGTAGGAAGATGAATTTATTTCTTTAGAAAAGTATATATATATATGTATATATTTAGGGAAGACAGAAGGTATATACATATATATATATATGGGGCTTTGAAAACAATATAAAGATTAGATTTTTAAAATAAATATAAGTCATTTCGGCATAAATAGTTACAAAGAAGAAACTGAAATAAATATACCTCTACATTTCAAATATTGTTAATTCATTTTAAAAGGTAATTTACTTAAGTGATTGATTTGTTTAATTAGCTTATTTAATCATTTTAATCACTAAAGGATTTTTATAAAGGGGGAATTAATTTAAAATAAAATTTATTTGCTAAAAATAAATTATTAGATTAACATAAATTTATTTAAACAATAAATAATTATTCGATTGTTCGAATATTTACGAAATGTATAAATTGTTTATACCAGGTTAAAATCGAGAAAACAAAACTGGAATGGAAAATTGGGTTGCAAATAAAAGCTAAGGTGAGATTTTTCTCACTCAAATTGAATGTGGAATTTTTGCAGTTATTGATGATTGCTATTGGATGTGATATTAGATATAGTAGGATATATCTATTATATATAGCAATATATACATATTGGCATATGTATATATTGGATTGATGATTTCCCGCCTCGTATAGCGGATGAGACCCTATTGCGCCGTTAGTAAGCGGATTTTTATAAAACCCATATACCGCGATAATTCCGTACTGGAGCGGAATTGGTATTGTGCTAACATCTTTGGATGCAGGGAAACAGGTTGGAGGGATCCAACTGGACCCCTCACATTGATTGAATTTATTTCTATTGTGATATGAATCTGTGAATGATTATAGTGATGCTATTAATCATATTGATATCTGGAAATTGTTTGAAAGCTAAAATTTAGCTGAATGGATGTTTTGACATCATTGGATTCCAAAGATAAACGAAATTGAATTTTTGAAATTCAAGTAGAAAATTTCTAAGTGAATCAATTTTTGAAATTGAAGAAATTTTGAAGAAAGAAATTTTTAAAGTATAAAAAGTAAATTTTTATAATCGTATTGAATAAATTCCAGAATAAAGTGAAAATGCCTAAATAAATGGATTGCATAAAACACTGATTATAAATTGAAGAATTTAATTTAAGAATTTGGATTTTTAAATAGATTGAAAGAAACGATTGAAATTTATTTCCTTAAAAAAAGGAATTTATTTAAAAGGAGATAAGTTGGAAATCCAATTAGAAATTTAATTGGTAAATTGAAATGATTTGGGAAATCAATGTAAAATGAGTTCAATTTAAAGAATCCATTTAAAAAACAGGATATTGAATGATTTGAAGGAAAATAAGGAATTTATTTTAGTAGAGATAAATAAAATTAGAAATCAATCTGTAATTGATTTAATATTTGGAAAAGAACTTTTGAGAAATCAGTATGGAATCTTTTATTTAAAGTTGAAAATAAATTCAGAAATCAATATTGAAATTGAATTGATATTGAAGTTTTTATAAATAGAATTGAAATTTATAAAAGTTGATTAAAAATCCGAAATCACTTATTTTGATAAGTAAAATATAGAAGTTAATAAAAAGAAGATTTATAAGTTGAAGTTGTTATTAAAACAGAAATAGAATTTATAAACGTTGTTTTATAAATTCAAAATCAATTGAATTTGATAAATTGAATATAGAAGATTATTAAAAAAAAAGATATATTCACGATTTTGGACAGTGAATGTATTATTGAATAAAATGGATTCATTTTTGAAAAAGTGATATTAAAAATGAAGTTAAACATTTTAAAGATGTTTTAAAATGTATTATGAATCGAAAACGTGGATTTCAACATTTTTATTGTTGAAATAGACGTTTTCGAAAAATAAGGAAATGGCGGACTATAACACACTGTTGTTATAGTAAATGATTCCCGAAAGGAAATGTTTTTATGTAGTATTGGGATTTATATACCTATCTTAATTCCGAATTCCTATACTATTGATTTCGAGTCGTCGTAACGATGTTTTACGCAACATTCGTTTTGACTCAAATAGATGTTAAAATTTATGATTTCCTTAAAGAACGAAATATATACTTAATATTGATTTAAGTATATTGAATATTTTCAAATGTTGAAAATAAATAGATTTGTGAATTACTTATTAAATAAGTATGGAAATACTTTTCCAATATGAAATGAACTGTTTTGAGATTTTATCTTCTTAAAGATAAATTGAAAATGAATATTGGAATCGATTTGAAAATCGTATATCAGTAGATATTTTTGAAATATAAATTCACTATGGAATTTATAAAAGAAAGGGAAGTTGTTTAAAAATAAATATCGATTTATTTTTGGAGTGTGGAAATTCTATATCTAGTAAAGATATTTTTGAAAATAAATAATTTGGAAAATTATTTGGAATCTGATGATGTTGCGCATCTTTATTGATAGTTAAATAACCGACTATCAATAATTACCTTTAGATAGGTATTTGTTGTGAATTGGATGAATTTGAATGCCACACTTATTTTTGAATAATCGCTCACTATTGGGGTTAGCCGGGAAAGGACCATGGGGTTGTATAACCCATTCCGAATATGTGATACGTCGTTATGAATTGCATTCGAAGACCGGTGTTGAAGACCGGATATTTTTGAAAACGGAAGGATTACCGTCGAGTTACTCTACATCGGCTGATCTCCGATTTAGAGGTTTTATCACCCTTAGTGACGGGAAGTCCGGACTTGATTAGAAATTTATCCGGATATGCAAGGGCTTCGTGAGAAGTGCCTTCGGTTCTGTTCGATCCCGGAACAGACTTGTATGGATTGTGTGTCTGACGTTACAATTTGAGATATAAAGCTGATTTCTTTCAAATACATTTCTGTTGGTGGCGGAGAATTTATTCTCTTAGCTTAACACCCTTCTCTGAGACGTATGAGCTCAGAGGTTATGTAGCTAAAATTTATCAGCGATATATTCCCAATTTGGTAACGTGGCATACTGAGTGTTGCTGTGAAATGGTCAGTGTTTGATCATTTGCGATATGATCATTTGTTTGATCTTATATCTTGGTGATCATAGGTTGATTATTTTGTTTGACCCGAAGCAGGGCTTTGTAGAAAGCGTAGCTTTGTGGACGAGACTTCATCGAGCCTCACACCCCGAAAATGGTCGAAACAGGAAGAATGCGGCAAGGTTCTAGGGAGTAGCGCCCCTTAGTGTATGTCATTCCTTCTGGATAAAGGTGGTATCATGGTATGGAGCCCAGATACTTAACCTCTGTGGTTGCTGCAAATTTATTACTTTGTGGTTGTTGGAAATCGGGGATCCTCGGGAAGATCGGTGACGATCGGGGGATGGCATATGCGTGTCAGTAGTTACCTATTTTTGCAGAGGTAACCCGGCCTTGTGTTGGCAGAGATCCGGTTAGGTTCTCGGGTCGTCTATTCCAGGGACGTACCCATCGTGGATAGGAAGTTCCTTAGCCTGACCATTTGTTGGAAATCCAAATAAACAATACGAGCCTTGTACGGTTTTAGTTGTAGAACCTGCCATTTAATATGGTAGCTATAGCAGGCATAATATAATGGTACCTATGCTGGCTAAGATTTATATTCTACTTTCGAAAGATTTTCCACTATGCACTAATAATAATATCCAAAAAGAATTTGATTTTCGCGTAGTAAGCATCTTTGACTATCATAAGAAGAAATCTCCTCCAAGTCTGCGTTTGCATTGTGTGTGTGGCGGGAGGTCTTATGGTAGTTTCATTTTCCAAAAGCATTGCGAATTTGTTTTATTTTCCTTATGAAGAATAACTGTTTTACGATCTCACACCAGTCACCATGACTGACTCGGAGTTTATTGTTTCCCTTCTAAACTCTAGGTGCCCACCAATTTCCACACGGGCAGCCTAGAGTTATATTATCAGGATATTCTGGAGCTTTGGAAGCAAGCTGGATGACGAGACGTAGTATTTGTATCTGATAGTATTTATTCCGCTGTGTATTCTGTATAAGGACAAGTATAAAACTGTCCATTGTTGTAATGAGTTGTATATTGACTCTGATGATTGATGTATGTATAAAATGATATAGTTCTTTGTTTTAAAGATTATTCATATATCTATTATATATTGTTCCGCTGCGATGTGTAAGATTCTGATATTGTTCTGTTGCTGTTCTGTTGTTCTCTTTCTTTCTTTTTCTTCTGTTCTTCTCTTCTTCTCTTCTTTCTTCTATCTTCTTCTTCTTTTGCCTTTTTCTTTATCTAAAACCCTCACTATTGGAGTTTCCGGCACTCGATTGCTCGGCAGTCGATAAAGTGAGTATCGATGTCGAATTTTCGAAAGTCGAAAATTTCGGTACGTGACAACTAGTGTAGGCGACAACTTTCCCCTTATGCATCAACACCACACCTAGTCCAATGCTGTAGGCGTTTGTGTATACTGTCAGCTCCTCATTCCTGCTAGGAATGACTAACACTGGTGTGCTCGTCAACCTTTCCTTCAGACTCACGAACGCGTGCTCCTTCCGACCCAAATAAAAGTCCGATTCTTCTTTGTCAAGTTGGTTAACGCACTGCTACCTTAGAGAAGTCCTTGATAAAACATCTATAGTATCCCACCAATCCCAGGAAATTTCTTATGTATGTAACGGTCTTGGGTTGATCCTAGTCTTGTACTACTGTTACCTTCACAGAATCTACAGCAATACCCTGCTCAAAAACAATGTAACTACAAATCGCACTTCTCTCCTCTAGAAGTGACACTTCATAAACTTCGCCTTTAATCGTTGCTTCCTCAACAGTTCAAGCATAGTCCACAAGTGCTCCTTGTGTTCTTCCTCCATCCTCGAATTGATAAGGATATAACCCACGAATACAACTACAAACTTGTTTAATTGATACCGGAAAACAAGGTTCATAAGATCAACAATGTATGCCAGTGCGTTGGTTATCCAAATTACATAACCAACCACTCATAAAACCCATACGGCGTATAAAACTCTTTGCTCGACATACTCTCCTTCTCTACTCTTAGGTGATGAAGCCCCATTACAAGGACTTACTGAGAGAACACCCTATCACCATAAAGCTGATCGAACAAGTCATCAATACATGTGAGTGGATACTTGTCCTTCCTCGTTGCCTTATTCAGCTCACGGTAATCTACACACAATCTCAAATAGTTGCCCGTCTTAGTAGAGAATACTAAAGGTGCTCCCTACTTAGATATACTCCATCAAATATACCCTCATCGTAATAGGTCATTCACTGGCACCTCTAATTCTTTGGTCTTTCGGCGACATACGTCTCAGTGGCATGACAATCGCTCTGGCATCTTTCACTAAATATATATAGAACACGATCTCTCTATGTGGTTGTAATCCGGTCACCTCCTCGAATTTGTTTGAACACTCCCTCACTATAGGCACATATGACAATTCGTTAGGTAGGATCTCGAGTGAGTACAGAAAGCTAACCATTACCTCATCGTTGGGTAGGCAGCCTATCTCCAACCTACGTCCATCATTCATCCTTATCATGACCACTAGCCTCTCACAATCCACAACTACTATGTACCTCTGCAACTAGTCTATCCCTAGAATAACACCGAACCCTACGAAACCCAAAACCGAGCAATCACAAGCAAAAAAGCATCTGTAACTCAATAGGGCTAAGCCTTGACAAACCATGCAAAGGCTAGTCGATCCTCAATTAGGATTCGTAACAATCAAAGATCGATCAATTGTCTTGGGTTTCAATACCAATCTATCTACCAAATCATTGGATATGAAGGAATGTGAAGCCCCGATAACGAATAAAACATGTACAGGTGTATTATAAATTAAAAGCATACCCAGTAGAACGACGCACTTCCGCGTCTCCTTTGTCGATGGAGCACTCAACGAAGACGGAACAACGTTCAAAGCGTAAGCAGATAAAACTTTCTTACTTCTAAGCGGTGTTGAACAATAACTTCTTGATATACCCCGACTTGTTGTAGTTGTAGCACTTCTTTCCTTTCGCCTTACCATCTTTGACAAAATGGCCCTTCTCCCCACAATTATGGCAAGTAGGCTAATGCTTGCCCTTCTTCTGGCTACCCCCAATCTGCAACTGCTTCCTCTTATTGTTGTTGTTCTACTTCTTGCCACTCCCGCCAGCTTGCAGCTTTGGCTCATCCTTAGGAGCAACAACCGACTTAGGCTTAGGATACAGACTCTCATGTCTAAGAGCCATCTCCACTAGCCTATCAAAGTCTCGTTAATATGTCCTACTAGCTTCTCTCCAAGATAATCATCCAAGCCCATGATAAATTTCTTGATCTTCTTGAGAAGAGTATCGACAAAAGATAGACCATACTTCGATAATATGTCGAATTCGACCACGTACTCAAATATAGACCTCCCCCCATGTCTCAAGTCAGTAACTTTCGGAAAAGCACCGACTTATAAGTGCCCAGTATATATGTCTCTTCAAACCTCACTTTAAACTGCTTTCAAGTAATCTGATCCTTAGGGTTAGTAATCTTGATAGTGTTCCACTACCTTGTAGCTCGCCTTTGAAGCTGTCTAGAGGTCAGCTTCCTCTTCATTGCATCGTCTAACTCCATATCCTTAAAGATGTGTTCGTAGGTGTCTGACCAATCCTGCACTTTAATGGTTGATTCTTTTCCAGGGAATGATTTGCCTCATATAGTAGAATAATCCTTATTCATTTTGGCAAAGTCAGTTGTCGGCACTTGCACTGGAGCACTATCTCTAACAGACGCAGCAGGAGCAACTTGGGCATTCTGAACCATATTTCGCACTATCTCAGTAAACATGTTCTACAGGTTAGGGTTAGCATCCCTTGATCTCGCCTCCTCCTTAACTCTAGATATGGAGTTTCTAGCAGCATTCCTTATTAGCGGGCTCATTCTTAAAAGCTATAATAAGAACGATCAGTCTCTCTAAATGGAATAAGTAGTGCCCATGAAAGCAATGCGACTTATATATTATATATACTACTATTTAAAAATCAAAATACAACAATTGCGCTCTCTTATATATCGCCCGATCCATTCTTAGGCGATAGCTCCTTCCTTATCTTTAGTGGATCCAAGTATCAACTTAGTCGTGTATGCAACCTAAGCTTTGATATCAAATGCGGCAACCGTGCTACACCTTTGATACCCAATATAACCATATAACGCACTTTGGAGGTACCCCGCCGATGTAGGATGATAGCTAAGGTGAAAAGATATAAAATCCAAGCATAGAACTTATAGAACATTTCACAACGCAAAAATAGAATATAATATAATAACATTGATGCAAAATAGGTGAGACGGTGATGCAATAAGATGAACCATAAATAAGAACATCAGAGTGCAATAGGTTCACAGATTATACTAAAAACTAAAGTAGTAGAGTTTATACATCCCAAATCTTCAAATAAACTCCAAAATTGTCTTTAAAGAAATACAAGTATTGGTATAGCTCCATAATACTATACAGCGGAATATAAGCAATAGTAAGCTCCAAGTATAAATATATGAAAGTGTAGCCTCCTACTCTTACTCCGTACAGCTCCTTGTACTATCCGGACTTGTTATCCCTTATCTACTCATTTAAGAGTACCTGAGTTAATAAGAAGCAAAGCGTAAAACATCAAGTTAGACAAAAGTCAGTTGTGAGCAATATATTATCTCGAAAATACTATAAAAATCGTATTTAATGAATAGGGGCATAAGGTAAGAAGAACCTTACCTAACATGTCCCTACATACAAAGAGTTAGCACATAACGCTCGATATATGCTAATCTACTATCATAACCATATAATTGTACTACATTCGAAGAATAATATCCAATGTCTAGGCATACGGTTGAAATACCTACATCGTATGAATCCCTACAATGATAAACAATCATGGCAACCATAGCATCCATCAAACAATTCCCACCATTACTCATGTGCATTGGATATATGAAAACTCTTATGGCACAATCACGAACCAGAACTCAATTAAACTCCTAGGTTCATTGGTGCTAAAATCTATACCACTTCGTAAGGCTAGGAACTAGGCTCACAATCACAAAAGCCAAGGGTAATATACTATTATAAGATCTGGACATAATCGCAAATCCTGGTGAGATCTACCCACATACCCCTTCTTTACGAGAACACTAGAAACCCCAAAATTATCAACGATCCCTTTGCATGCATCTTGATAATGGAACTCAATCGTTATTCCATCTCGGCTATCTCCATAGTCGAACACTATGGCAAATTCTACCCGTAAGCTCTTATCGTTGAACTTGCCCTTGTAGATCATCGTCACGACCCTCATTGTTAAGTTGTCATCTTAGGAATGCCTCTAGACACACGTTGTAAGTCGTAGAGCCATCGTATTAAAGTTCCAAAGTCATCATCATCGACATCGTCATGTCAAAGCATTACACCATCGCTTCACTAATCGCCACACGAAATCCAAGGTCATCTGAAGTCGTTTGGAGTTGTCTAATTCACTCTACATCACTCCCAAGAACCCTAGAACACTCCATAAAGAAATCCAACAAGTCTCGCTCCGCTATGACAAAAATTCCTCAACTTTTATTCTATATTCGGTAATACCCGAGACAAGCCCAAAGTTGTTGAAGCAAAGACTCGAAGCACCCAACCTCTCAACTCAAAACACACCATAGAAGCACAAGACACAAAATCTTGCTTGAACCCGCCCTGAATCTCCCCCGAACCTCCCCTGAACCATACTCGAAGCATACCTCAGAGGGGAAATGCTATCTAGTCCTCCCCAACCATAGCATTGTCTTGTCTTCTTCCTGCCAACCCAAAGTAAAGTCCGAGTCGACCCATTACAAACTAAAAGCACTCCTAGCACCGAACATACCTCCCTAGAGCAAAAATGTTGTAGTAACTCCAACTTCCATTTTCACATCGATTTCACCACTACGCTCTGTTCTCAACCCGTGTGCCTTCTGTATGCATCAATTCGACTCTTAACATCCTTGAGCCCATCAGTCGAAGTCAGATTTTATGGTTCCTACCTCTAATTCGCTCCGATGAGCGCTTCATCCATACAAACAAACATCATACATGCGCCAAACAGTATTTAAATATGTAAATTGCATAATCAATTAAGGAATCATCAAATAAGGTGCCTACAAAATGGCCTAACACATATTGAGGCAATCATGCATTCAAATAACCTGTCTAAAATACCAAAAATCCATTTATTCACATTAAATAGCAATAAAACCTAATTTTGACTTCATATATGGATCCAAAACATGTTAAAACCTATATATATATATATAATAAGGTAAAAGATGATAAATCACTCACCAACCTTCCAAAATCCAAGTTTTGCACGCAAATTGAGACAAATCCGAAATGAATGGCTAAGCCTTGATTTTCTTCCCCATAAATGTAGATTTGAATATCTCTAATGTATCCCCTTGCTAATCCATGATTTATACTTGATTTGGTGGAGAAAAGAGAAGGTTTTGGATGAAGAATGAGTTAACGAGAGCTTAGATCTATTTGAGAAGTGGTAAAAATGATTTGGGAAAGATGATTCAGCCTAATATAGCTTTAAACCTGAAATCGGTTAGTGGACTTACCCCCATACCTCACTAATTACCCACAAAGTTGGTCCAGAAACTGCCAACTTCAAACAGCAATATCCCCTAGCTAGGAAGTTCAATTCGTTAATATGATTACTCTATGGAAAGGGAAATCATTAAAACTTTCTAATACATAATATATGGGTTGTTACATATTTCTCTAGTTATTCTTTGGACTTGTTACATTGAATATCGTAGGGAGATGCTAGTGTAGTTTACATGCACGAAGCAAATGATGAGTATCACCAAGTGGTATGGGCACTTGAGTCGACATTTGCCCGATTGCTTTTTGTAAGAAGATGTCACTTATACGGGGTTTAGCAACTTGGGTATTTCGCATTTATGGTGTCACGAACTAAGAATGAGCATGAGAGAGACAATAATATGTCTATTTATTGTGTGTGCTCCTATTATTTTGTGATGAGTAAACCAGATTAGGCTAGTATCCATCCTAGCGGCCCGATTGCAGGGTAGCTCCCCTAATCGATGACATATGTTGTATTGTATGGCCGAGACCTAAGGTCGAGAGCCACTACCTCAATGTCATAAAGGCCAATGGTCTATTACTATTTATGGCAGTTGCAGGATTGAGACCATTACATAGCGTTGTCTTTCAGCTGATGGATATTGGGTCATGATGGCCATCGAGGTGACTAAAGACTATATGAGTAGCACTGAAGGCATGTGAGGAAGGATCCTAGAGCAAACTAAGAGTTGTCAATTTCCCATCTAGTTATTGATGTAGTAAAATAAATGTACACTTATACTATATCTTTAGGATACGTTCAAGGGCTAAAAGGATTATTTCTATGATTGAGAGTTCATGAGATAATCAACCCATGAATGAATCAAATGAACAATCATAAGTAGGATGATCCTTGACACTGGTTAGGTTAGTTCATTATTTATATATAACCATGCACCTATCCCATTATTGCGCATTTAGTGGGGAGCTAGACATAGCATAGCAAAGTGCTTGCCATACCTTGTTTGATTGATTTTGTGTGATGGTTGTTTGACAGGTGTTTTCATACATCACTTATGAGTTACATGTTATACCATACCGTTACTATCACATGTTTACATTTGAAATTTAGACATTGTTTAACCCGTGTGTTATTCTACGATACTCGGGTCAGTCCGAGATATTTGAAGTCCCGGTACGTAGTAGCTTGCTTGACTTGTGGGATACCTTTGGGAGGCTAGTATACACGTAAGGGTAATAGTTTCCCTTATGTGTTTTTTAGCCTCATTTATTATAATTATGTATTAGTGATGATGTTATTTATATAGCAGGCTAGAGATTGATATTTTGTAGACCCATGGAGCCTATGTATATAGTGATCTTTATTCATTATTCTATAGTGTATATTGTTCTATACTGGTTAAGTGATTGTTTATTGCTTTATGTTAATATCGATTATATAAATATATATTAGGTTATATATGTTTTTGAGATACATACTAGTATTAGCCCAAGGGAATATTGATGTACAAAAGCCCATTATCGCTTTATTCTACGTATTATCAGATATTACTTAGTAATACTCTTTGGTAGTATGTGTATAGATGTAGGGTGCTACACTTGATATCAATGCAGGTTTAGAACAATACATAATATGAGAGACACGAGCCATTGGCCTTAGATGGACTTAGGAGTCCTTGTCCCTTGAGTATTGGGTAATTCCCTAAGTATATGCGACGAGTACATGGTGATTATTGGGATAGTCAGTTGGAGGCGTACTTGTTTGTATGTATATTTTATGACTATATATATATATATGTATATATATATATATTGTTTGCTCTAAATATGAATCTCATTTTAATGTAGAAGCGAGAATGGCTAATGGTTGATTTACCCGAGCTAATGTCGGACGGTCCAGTAGACTTGATAATGAGGATGGGTTACGACCACTGATCAGTTGATGTAGCTTATGCGGAGCATTCAAGCATCTGGTGCTTCCATAACTCCTAATCCTCCTACTCCCCGCTTTGATTTTTCTTGGTGTAGCGACTATGATAGCCTTCTGCGAAGACCTTAAAGGGCATTAAGGGAATTATTGGAGTTCAAGCATGACTCAAGACATGCGAGTGCATCTTTACTTCCATAGGAGTCACCAATTGATAGAAGTTGTAGATTTCCTCTAGCTAGTTGCATGATAGGGCTATTGATTGGTTTGAGTAGTTGGTAGCTGATATTGATGAGGCTGAACTGACATGGGATCAATTTAAGGTTTGCTTTAAGTAAAACTTGCTTCCAGAAATAGAGAAAGCCTTTATGGATAGGTAGTTTATTGACTTGGAGAAAGGACAGATGTTAGTAGTATAGTATGTAGCTACCTTTCAGGTTCTTCCTAAGTATGGCACATACCCTATCATAATAAAATTTCAACCCATTTAGGGAAGATTAATTCATGTTTATCTCTTAAACAAATCAAAAACAAGGTCATTTAACACTTAAACATGTTGAGATTTATTCTATTATCATCAAAACATGATTACCATCATCCAAAACATCAAAAGTATGCTAAAATTCAAAGTCAAATAGATTTAGATGACAAAGAGGGTAATTATTACTCACCTAAGTTAATAGCTTGATTAAAACTTCTCTTCTTCTTTTTGAAATGAAAGCTTTGATCTTCTCTTGCTTAATTTGCCTCTTTTCCTCTCCTTGATAATGGCATCCTAGCCAATCTTTTGTTTGTTTTCAAATGAAATGAAAGAAAGTAAAGAGAATGAAGTGTTTTAGGTGTATGGATTAATAGTTTGGCTTGGGTTAATATCCCTTTATAGCTTAATCTTATTAATTCCTTAACCCTTTTTTATCACCATGTTCTCTCTTTAATCATTTAATTATTTATATCCAATTATATACTGTAATATAATAATAATAATAATAATTTTTATGATTTAAATAAATTTTATTGTTAGTTAATTCCATAATATGGAACTTCAAATATTGGGGTGTTAAAGCTAATTTTCCTCAATATTAAACACAATGAAATATGCAAAATATAAATTTTCTAGACAAAAACTTAGAGAAGTAGTAGTATAAGGATATTTACATTTACTTTAATTAAATGTTTTTTAGCTGTAGGTGGAAGTATCTCCCTAATTTTTCTACTTTCCTGTGTCCATCTCCATGCAAACTCATGTAAGCCTCTATTTTCCATTGCTAACTGGAAAAAACACGATAAATTCATAAAGTATGCTTTCTTAGAGAATGTTATGTGTGAAAGGCTAACTACATACAATCTCCTATTATGGCTCAATATAATATTTTCTTCTAATATTATGGGTCATATAACACTTTAATAAAGAACAATGCTTAGTGTTCCTTGGCTCGCATAGAAAAAAGTTTTGGGATTCTAAGGACACAAACTTTGCATATCTATATGTGCAATATATTTCCAATATCGATAACACTTGGTCTTTTCATTATTTAGTTCTATTATTCTTATGACTTGATTAGCAAATAGGTATTTTTTATTTTAAATAAAATATTTTGTTATTTTCTTTTGGTTTAATATTTTTTGTGTTTTCTACAAAGTGTATTTACTTTGGAATAACTTTATTATTTAAAAATTTCACTCTTGAATCTTTGAACTATTTGGTTTTTAAGAGGTTCTCATATCAAATACTTTAAATATATAGGTGTGAAATTTATGTAGGTTAGGCATCCTTAAGATTTCACAGGGTTATAGTAGATATGCTCTTACATGGCAATCGGTTATTGTTGCTTTAGGTATGTGAAGCCAAATGCACCACATTTTGATTTATTATTCAATACTTGTAAAATGTGAATAATGATTTTAACTACGTAATGTATAGTTATTCATTCATAGTTGTACATATTTAAAGGTTCATCCTATGTTTTGAAGTGATTATGGATCCCTTGCAATAGTCCCCCTTATTCTCACCATACTGAATCCATGCATAAAACGACATGTGGGTCCACAAATGCCATCAGTGATAGTTCAATGGAAAAAATCAAACTAGACAGAGCATATTTATCATATGTTTATAACAACATCTCATAGTGGAAGGAATGAAGTATAACATAAACAATTTACATGTGCAAGATTAAAGGACGTGTGTGTGTGTATATATATATATATGCATGTGTATGCCTATAATGATACACATACATATACATAAATACATATGTATATTTATATATATATATATATATTTATGAAATTTAAGATCCAATGGCATAATACATGATACTTCAAATGAGTGGAGTCTAATAAACACATCAAATGCCATATGCAATAAGTCCCATACATGATAAAGTTTGATATGTCATATTGGATAGATAATAATATCAATATATGTAGCAATAACTTTTAAAACCTGTTGTAGCTAGCAATGCCTTCTTCCTCTAATCAATCTACTCAAGGAATATATAACAAATGTTAAAACATAGGGATTATCGGATATAAAGCTTGGTGAGTGAAAAGTGTCTCTAAACTACATCATAACTAATGTGTGGATATTTCATGATCAATATACTAAGTGGTATTCATACTATGTAATGAAACCATACTTTAACCTTTATACTCTCCTACATATAACAAGTTAGCAAATTTCTAATACAGTGATACGAGATACATGATAATTACATCAAACTACTAAAATCATAATGGTACCCCGAGTGCAAAGTAAAAAATATACACTCTAGGCTAGTCCATGGGTACCTCTGATAAGGCCAAGACCCACCAACTACAGTTTTTAATATAATATCATAAAACGATGCACCAAGGCATCTACACCACCACATATGAGCTTGTCAAACACAAATCGATATGTCACATGCCTCATTGTTACCCATTAAGTTGCATATAAGGACAATATTAGACTAGTAACTCGAGGACTAAAAGCCCATGTTACCGAAATAGGACATCTGTCATCCCCGACCTGACGTCACATGAATGTGCCTGACTAAGGTAATGTATCGTCTACCTTAGTCAACTATGTAGAAATATCAAGTTTAAAAGTCAAATCCAAGGGACACGAACTTACTCTTTATGCACAATATGCTGTATAGAAACATATATCAAATACCCAAACCGTCTCATCTCAAAAACGACGTAATAACTATAATATAACTATTATACAAACAAGATGCATTACAAGTGTCACACATAGCCCCCATGTCGTCTAATACCATCTACATGCTTCCTAACGTATACAAACATCACCGGACGGTTTCAACCATCATACCGGTCGAAATGCTTCATATGCACCAATCGTAGTCCCCATATAATTTGAAATCACCATCCCACCTTTCCTAACTTCCTCACTTTGCCAAAGATTCTCAGACTTCACCATGAAAATCCCATTATATATGAGATAATTCAACATCAAATCAATTGACTTGTACGATCAACTAGTCAATTGTTCTTCTGCTTAATCGATTGGTCCGTTTCCAATAAAAGATGACAAAATAGCATATTTATCTTCTTCATCACGTTGACCATCAACCAATTGACTGATCTATTATGATTTGACCTAAGAAGGTTCTAAAGGAGTTAAAAGAGTCTTGGTTCTCCCCCTCTTGCCTCCTCCTCTCTCCTAGTTGAACAACAACCCCTCTTCGACCATTCGCTTTCTTTTTTAGCTCCATTCACAACAACACTTTGCACATAGGTCTAGCAACTCATATTCAAGCCTTTGTTATATGTTATTCACCTTCCAAATGAGTATAACTTCTCTATGGTAACTCGACAAATAACTTTGAAGCATTGAATGATGATCACCAAATTATGCGAGTATAATCTCTCGACTATCATCCAAACTAGAAAAGTCATCCGATGAATCCATTTCCCATCGTCCTAAAATGATTCCTACATAAGACACTCAATTAAAATCAAATTCCTATGAAACAATTCAATCCAGACATTTAAATTATCATTTTTATTACATTTTGAGATATATGGGTTCTTCCATTATACTATTAATACATTCATTAGCACAATTATCATTCAAAGATCTTAGCCTGAACTCCAAGGTATCAAAAATTAGGATCTAGTGTTAAAATTCCACTTTTTCCATTTTAAGTTTATCTAATTACAAGTTCATACATCAAGGACTGCTAGCTCAAGTGGAAAGTGTTAGTCCATGAGTTGATGGTTTTGATGACAACAATCTTAGAATAAGATTATAAAATATAAATACTAACATTATAGTTTAGATATATATGTATATGCAAGATTTAACCATGCAGGTACCAAGAATGAAGACTGTACAGTATAGAGATTCAAGTTATCAAGATTGAAGACTCATGAGTATCAAGATTATCAAGAGTTCAAGATTTCAAGATAAGTATTGAGTCTAGAATTATGTTAAAACTTCATAATAGCACTGAAATCTTCACTCCATTTTTCTTTTGGGATGGAACCCATTTCTACCTTTTTAGTGGCTTACAAACCCACGACAAGTAGCTTACAAACCTACGACAAGTGGCTTACAAACCCACGAACATCCTGGTTTTGTACAAGTTCTCGAGTCCTTATATGATGAGATATTCTGCAGGAAGAAGCTTGCAAAACTACTTCAAAATGATTTTCAAAACTACTTCAAAATGATTTTCAAAACTGCTTTTCCAAATGTTTTAGCCTTAAAAAATTATCTTTTCAAATGATTTTCAAAAAGATGTTTTAGCCTGAAAATATTCTTTGTTTTTGTTTTTAATAAACTCTTGTTTTAAACTTCATTTATTTTAAACTATCTTTATACTTAGATTTAAATATAAAATTATAGTAAAATTATATATATATTATTCTCTATATTTAGCTATGTATTTTATCTATAGTCAAGTATATTTATAAAGTTTAAAATAGTTTTAATATAAGATAAAGGTTATTTTCAAAGAAAAACAAAACATCAAAATTTCCTTTGGGATGTCGACATGCCCTAGTACCCCATGTCGACATAGTGTCAGTTAGGACCAAAAATTTGAATTTCAAAAGAAGTGTCTATTCATCATAACCTTTAACGAATGGACATGGTTGTTGTTCTTCTATAAATAGGGGTTAGTTTCAACGAATTTTATATTAGATTTTCTGGTTTTTCACTTCTCTTCTTCTTTCACATTTTCTTATTCAAAATCCTATCATCACTCTGCCGAAATCAACATTGAATCTAACTAGATCATCTCTGGTTTGATTCTCTATCACTATCTCAACAAGATCCAAGTGCTATTTAGAGTTATAGGCTTCTTTGTAATCTATCTAGCGAGAAAAGGTGTGATTGTAGCCTTGGAAATCAATCAAGCGAGAAAAGGTGCGATTGTAGCCTTGGAAATCAATTGGGTGAACTTGTTGCCCCGAAAATCAAGTATCTCTACCCAGAGGATTGTGATTCTGGAGGGTGTACCTCGTAGCCTTAAAACCTAGGGTTGTAATTGTTGAATTGCTTTTGAAAGGAAATCCGTACTTAGTTGTGCGGGACTGGATGTAGGGTAACTTCGAACCAGTATAAAATCTGTTGTGATCTTTCCTTTACTGCATTTACTTTATTTCTACATCTGTGTTTGTTTCTGTGATTATATCTGTGTCTGAATATTACATACATTTGTGTTCAAATTAACATAAACTCAAAAAGATTTAGTAATTTCTTGTAAACACTATTCACCACCTCTCTAGTGTTATTTCTAGCCTAAAGATCCATATTCCGCATTCCTCACATTTGGTATCGGAGCAAGGTTTTCAAAAAGTTTTCTAAATGGCTACCAACACTGGTACTGTTTCTAACACTAGTTCATTTGTAGAAGGCTTGTCTACTGCCAGACCACCACTTTTTAATGGCAGTAACTATGCTTATTGGGCATGTAGGATGAAAATATATTTGCAATCTGTAGGATTAAATACTTGGAATATCACACAAACTGAATATTCTGAACTCACAACTAATTTTGCACAGTGGACTACTGAGCAAAAGTCTGATGCATAAAATAATTCTAAAGCAATGAATATTTTGTTTTGTTCATTTGATATGAATGAATTTAATAAAGTGTCAGTTTGTAAGTCTGCATATGAAATCTGGAAAACTTTGCAAGTGACTCACGAATGAACAAGAAAAGTTAAACAGACCAAAATTTCCATGCTCACAAATCAGTTTCAGTTATTTAAAATGAATACTAATGAGTCTATTTTCGATATGTATAGTCGATTTCAAGATATTGTGCATTCTTTAATATCCTTGGGAAAGGAATTTTCGGAAGAAGATCAAGTCAGAAAATTTTTAAATTCTCTCACTCTAGAATGGGATCAAAAGACACTTGCAGTTGAAGAGGCAAATGACATCAGTACTTTAAAAATAGAAGAATTGATTGGAACTCTTATGTCGTTTGAAGTCCAAATGATCGGGAGAAGAGAAAGCAAAGCATCTGAAAAGAAATCAATGGCATTCAATGCATTAACCGACGGATCAGACTCAAACAGTGATAATGATGAAGAGATAGCATTTATGACCAGGAATTTTCGGAAATTCCTGAAATATAGAAAGATGAATAATCTTAAGAGAAACAACTATAAGAATTCTGGAAATCAGAATGCAGTGCCAAACAATGTCAAATGTTTCAACTATGATGAACCAGGCCATATCAAAAGAGACTGTCCGTATCCAGAAAGGCAGAATCCTTCTATAAACAATGATTCAGTAAAGAAATGGAAGCGTGCATTTACTGCTACTCTAGATGACTCAGACTCGTCCTCAAGCGATGATGATCAGAAGACAGATAACTCAAATTTGTGTTTCACAACAGTTCACGACTTCAACAAATTCAAGGAAACGGACTTAGAAAAAGGTACACATTTACAATACTATTGATTGAAATTGCATGCTTAGAATTAGATGATTGATTGCTTGATTGATTGATTTTGAATTGGTGTGTTGATTGATTTTTTATTATTATAATTTTGTTATTATTTTATTATTATTTTATTTTTATTATTTTTTTAATAATATAATAATATTTTCTAGAATATACTATAATTCTAATGATATTCTAGATATATATATAGACATTAAAATTATATATATATATATATATATATATTAAAATACTTAGGAAAAATAAATCATAGAAATTCATAGGCATTGTCGACATAGTCCCTACCCTGATGTCGACATAGGTACCAGAATTTGAAATTCAAAATTTGAATTCAAATGGTTGAATTTCCCTCCATCTTTTCACTTCATTCAATACTCTGAAAAGGCATCATTTGACCAGAGAACATGTCTTTCAAAAATCTATTTAGTCACTATCTTTTATCACAACTTTTCACTTTCATTTTCAAATTCAAACTCTCTTATCAAAACTCCAAGCTCTCTATTCTCTACTTTAATGGCTTCTTCAATCAACACCTTCACCATGAGACTTTCCAGAAACTTGAAAGAACAACTCCTCAATAACCCGGAGGCAATAAAAGCATACATCAATTATGCTAATTATGGAAAAGTCCATCCCAGAAAGTTTGCTATTTTTCAAGATTTTGCTTCTTATGAAATTGATACTCTTTTTGCAAACAATCAAATTCTTAGTCTTGTTGATTCTCCTCAAAATGATAATGAAATTTGGAGTAGTGTCAAAGGCACTAAAAATATTTTGAATTGTAATCTTTTGGGTACCATTCTCAATTGCAAAAGCACGGGAATGGATCTTTCTAGTTTTCAAATCGATGAACATGATCGTGAGACATTTCATCATATTTTTGAAGGAGAAGAAAACTTTGAATTTAAAAACCGAAACTTTCGTCCTAAAGCAAAAATTGTCAATCTTCTTTTACAACATACTTTGACCCCAAGATAAGGAAATTTTAACAATCCTACTTCAAAAGTGTGCAAAGCACTTTTTGCTATTTTCGCGAATTATTATATCAATTGGGCGCAAGTTATTTTGGATGAACTTCGTCCTAAAAATTTTGAAATGGGAGAAAACACTTTATACCATGGAATTTACCTTACTCGGATTTTCAACTATTTTGGAGTAAATTTCAAAGGAGAAAAATTTATTTCAAGAAAAGGTTTTAATATCTCAAACATTTCTCTCATGAAAATCCCATATGTTTTTCAACCTTATGAGACTCTTGCCGAAAAGGAAGAGCGTTTGGCTCATGAAGAAATGGAGGAAGAAGAAGAAGAAAGGGATGAAATGGAAATACAAGAAGAAGAAGGAGAAACATCTTTAGAAAGTATTGAATATCCCTCCAATCCTACCAACAAAACCCTTCTCAAAAACCAAAAGATTATTGTTGAGAATCAACGGGTCCTTAAAAGATCTGTTAGTAAGAAGTTGGACAAAATATCATCCAAGATGAACAAGTTTTTCTCTAAAGTCAGCAAGAAACTTGGATTATCTTCATCTTCATCATCCTCTAACTAGTTCTATATTTTCATATCATGTCAAATTAGTTTAAGTTTGTTTTAATTTGGGCGTTTATGTAGTTCTTTATGATTAAACATTGTATCACTCTTCTATGCAATGAAATTGAATTTCCTTTCTGTTATCTAGCTTATCTTATCTCTTGAATAAATGTTAGTATATTATATAAATATACATATACACAATTATTCACAAAATCAAAATTACCATTAAATTTCACTGCCTTATGTCGACATACCCCCCTTGACCATGTCGACATATACTGGTCAAAAATGACACTTCATTTTGAATTTGAAATTTGAATAACTACCATATGTCTATTCATTTCAAACGAATTTCTACACCTATATATACCCATTTCTTCCAGAATTCATTACTGAATATTATTTCTTATCGATTCTATCTCTCATTCTTCTCACAATTTCAAAAATGGCTAATCCAATTCATAACTTATCCGAGAATCTTGAAGAAACTCTTAATTCATTCAAGAATATTCTCTCGTTCATTCTTCGTAACCAGCGACACTTAGAATTGAGTCAAATGCAGATGATCAAGGAGCAAGAAAGGCATTTCGAGGCAATTCGATGAATGATTTCTTCCCTTATAAACAACGGTTGTCATCATCAAAAAGGGGGAGATTGTTAGTCCATGAGTTGATGGTTTTGATGACAACAACCTTAGAATAAGATTATAAAATATAAATACTAACATTATAGTTTAGATATATATGTATATGCAGGATTTAACCATGCAGGTACCAAGAATGAAGACTGTACAATATAGAGATTCAAGTTATCAAGATTGAAGACTCATGAGTATCAAGATTATCAAGAGTTCAAGATTTCAAGATAAGTATTGAGTCTAGAATTATGTTAAAACTTCATAATAGCACTGAAATCTTCACTCCATTTTTCTTTTGGGATGGAACCCATTTCTACCTTTTTAGTGGCTTACAAACCCACGACAAGTAGCTTACAAACCTACGACAAGTGGCTTACAAACCCACGAACATCCTGGTTTTGTACAAGTTCTCGAGTCCTATAATGAGATATTCTACAGGAAGAAGCTTGCAAAACTACTTCAAAATGGTTTTCAAAACTACTTCAGAATGATTTTCAAAACTGCTTTTCAAAATGTTTTAGCCTTAAAAAATTATCTTTCAAATGATTTTCAAAAAGATGTTTTAGCCTGAAAATATTCTTTGTTTTTTTAATAAACTCTTGTTTTAAACTTCATTTGTTTTAAACTATCTTTATACTTAGATTTAAATATAAAATTATAGTAAAATTATATATATATATATATTATTCTCTATATTTATCTATGTATTTTATCTATAGTCAAGTATATTTATAAAGTTTAAAATAGTTTTAATATAAGATAAAGGTTATTTTCAAAGAAAAACAAAACATCAAAATTTCCTTTAGGATGTCGACATGCCCTAGTACCCCATGTCGACATAGTGTCAGTTAGGACCAAAAATTTGAATTTCAAAAGAAGTGTTTATTCGTCATAACCTTTCACGAATGGACATGGTTGTTGTTCTTCTATAAATAGGGGTTAGTTTCAATGAATTTTATATCAGATTTTCTGGTTTTTCACTTCTCTTCTTCTTCCACATTTTCTTTTTCAAAATCCTATCATCACTCTGCCGAAATCAACATTGAATCTAACTAGATCATCTCTGGTTTGATTCTCTATCACTATCTCAACAAGATCCAAGTGCTATTCAGAGTTATAGGCTTCTTTGTAATCTATCTAGCGAGAAAGGTGTGATTGTAGCCTTGGAAATTAATCAAGCGAGAAAAGGTGTGATTGTAGCCTTGGAAATCTATTAGGTGATCGTGTTGCCCCAGAAATCAAGTATCTCTACCCAGAGGATTGTGATTCTGGAGGGTGTACCTCGTAGCCTTGAAACCGAGGGTTGTAATGGTTGAATTGCTTTTGAAAGGAAATCCGTACTTAGTTGTGTGGGACTGGATGTAGGGTAACTCCGAACCAGTATAAAATCTGATGTGTTCTTTCCTTTACTGCATTTACTTTATTTCTGCATCTGTGTTTGTTTCTGTGATTATATCTGTGTCTGAATATTACATACATTTGTATTCAAATTAACATAAACTCAAAAAGATTTAGTAATTTCTTATAAATACTATTCACCCCCCCCCTCTAGTGTTATTTCTAGCCTTAAGATCCATATTCCACATTCCTCACAGAAAGTAGTATGGAGCTTAAAACCAAAGTTCTAGAGGTCATGGTTTCAAACTATCGAGACATTAAAATTAGCGTTTTGCTTAAATAAAGTGCCACAAAAATAATAAAGTTTGTACTATACTTTTAAATGATTAATATAAGTTATTAGGACACTTCACATCATTTATTAAGGTCTTATTTTTAGTCAGTTACATCCCTAGCTTCTAAATGATATTTTATCAAACACTTTAGGGGTTATTTATTTAATTTGTTAGTAACCGCATAATAGAATTGCTAATCACTGTGAAAACCTGAAAAATTAAAACAATCAACATTAAATTAATTAAAATGTATTTTTAATAGTAGGATGATTTGGGTGCTACATTTATATCTGTTTCATTAACCTTTTCAAGCTGACCAGTTCAGGTTCTAAGTTTGACAGATTTGGAAATACATTTTATGAAATAATGGTATTATCGTATTTAAATATGGTATGTAACAGCTTTTAGGTAAATAGTTATAAATAACCAAACCTGCATAACTATCCATATAAAAAAGTTACAAAACCCTAAGGAGGAACCGTCACTTTTAAATTTCTTTCCTAATCTGGAATTCTAATGGCGGACAATTTTCACTATTTGTAGATTATTCAAAATCTTCAAATCCTAACTTATTATATATCAAATCAAAGCTCTCGATGAGGCGAAGAGACGAGTGAGATTTGTTTTTCCAATAGGAGCTTTATTTGGTCATAAATTGATGAAACGTTCTCGATTGTCCATATTACTCAATTTTGATTCAATGGTAAAGAGACGACTAAGCGATGAATGGAGGGTATCTTGTGTAGGGATGATCAGTAGTGTTCATCCATAGTGGCCGATTATTTAAATGATGGCTAGAGTGGTCGAAAAAATTCAAGGATGGCTAAAACCCAACATGGCGGCAGAGCCATTGGCGAAGGCCAAAGAGGTGTAGACATAGGGTTGGATGGGGAGAGGAGATGGTGGTGGTCATGGTGGTAGCATTGGATCAGATGATGGTGGCTCCACTTAGGCACAACTACTCATTGAACTCGGTGGCCAAGGTTAGTGGATGATGTTGAAGAGAGATGGTACATTTTCACTTTGTCCCCGGATAAAATTTTAATTACAAATTAAACCTTCAATCATATAACCTTTATAACTTTTTCATTTTTCCTCAGTTTCACGCCCGATTTTATTAAGTTGGGTTTGTGGAAAGATTCCGGACATTCAAGTTTATTTTTTGGTGGATTTGAGACTATTGGTGAAAGTGCTTTAGTGGATTTCAATAGTCATAAGTATCTACATTTTTAACTATTAGAATATTAAATAAATACCCATTATTGATGTATAGTTTTATATATACATCGCATTGATACAAAGTTATGCTCATTTGATGATAGTTTTCGTATTTTGATATTTTTTTGCAAAATATAATGGAATTGGGTTTTATTGCAGTAATCATTATATTGATTGGACGGATGTTTACATATGAAACAATTATATAAATAAAATTGTATAGTTATATGTGATATTTGTCTAGTTAGATTAGTACATACCATATAAGTTTGTAGTAGATTGTTTGTATCCACACGCAAAACTATCAAAAGAAGAATCAGATATAATTATTTATAAATAATGCTTAAAATAAGGATATTCGAAGAGTAAGTTTTCCTAATATTATTATTTTGGAAGTTCTTGGGAAATTCATAAATAATAATAAATATTTACCAAGTAAAAATTAATGTATTTCATCAAAAGTTGTTAAAGCAAAATAATGTAACACCAATAAAAAGGGTTTATACCAGTACAGAAATAGTATATATTAAATATAGAATAATAACATATATTCTAATAGGTTAAATGGATTATTACCAAATAAAGGATTTATTTATGAATAAATGAGCTTTAAAGGGAACTAATATACTTGGAATTAATATGTAACGACCCGGAATTTTGGTCATTTGATATTGAACATTTAATTATTTTAATTATTGAAATACTGGTTTAAAAGCTTTAAAACCTAATTTAAATTATAGAGATTATTAAAATCTTTGAATTGTGATAAATATTTGAACAGTGATTTAAGTATTGGAATTTTTGGCTTATTATTTAAATAACGATTTAAATATCCTGAGTTTGAATTGAATATTAATTAAAAGGGTTATTTCTCTTATTTAACTGATTTTGAATCAATAATCAAAAATTTTAATTCAATATAACGAATCGGTTTTATTGACATATTTTTTTATTTAATTTTTTGAGTTTTCCATAATTTTTAATTTGGAAAATATTGAAAAATTCGATTGATGATTTATCGGCAAACAAAAGTGTTTTTGTGATTTTACAGAACTCAATAACCAGTGTATATTATTTCTGTTTTAGGGTCGCGTCGATGTTTCGAGCATGACCATACTTCTGTTTTGTCATTTGCAGTCCATACGCAAACGAAAATCTATGCGGCGAGATGCCGAAAAAATATATATCTATACATATAACATAACTCAAACATTTCGTACCAACCAGCACACAAACATGTTTTCTTGCTCCTCTACTTATTTTCGTTCACATCGAAGACAAGAAAATAATAGATGATCGCCATTTAAAATTCAAAGTATAATTCCACACTCAATTATAATTTAAAAAGAAAATTACTTTGAGTTAGATTAATCAAGATCTACGAGCTCGTGTGTTTTGGTTCATGGTTGAGTTCGGCGATGATCTCGAGTTTGGTTGAGTTCAGCAATGATCTCGAGCATGCATCAGTTTTTGGTCGAAGTGGTTTTAAGCTAGGGCTTGGAGATTCTTGGAATCGAAGAGGAGTTGTATCAAATGGAGCATGGATTTGTGATCGTGGGATGGAGGAGCAGCGTGTGGCAAAGAATGGTGGAGTTTGGCGACATTTTTGGTCATGCGACATGTTGCTTTGGAGTGGAGGGGACTGATGGTCGCGATGGGCTAGGGTTCGTCGTGGTTGAAGTGGTCGATGTCATTGGGCTCGGCTCATGATGGGAGAGTTGGTGGCGAGGTTGGTTTAGAAGTTCGTAGATTGGAGGGCGGTGCAACGTGCATGGCGCGTAGGATATTTTGGGTTCAAGGAGGCGGCAATTTTATTTTATATTAGAGAAAGAGGGAGAGAGATTAATGGAGGGATTAGGTGACTAACCTTGTAACTAATTAATTTAAATTGTTTTAATTGAATCAAATCTTGTAAAATCAATAACTTGACCATATTAGGTCCAAATCGAACGAGATTAGTTGGTTTGGACTTGTATCGTCAATAGCTACGGTTAGGAATTGGATTCATGGAATTTGGAGCTTGTACAAATTTCAGCTAAAATCGAATGTTGTTCGATTTTAGTCAAAAATGAAACGCTTCGGCGCCAACAGGAATTTCAGTGAGTTAAACTCACCTCTTTGGACACATCAGTATGTTTTATAGTAGATAAAATTTAATGATTGTGTTTGTTGAAATTATTGGCTGTTTGGTTAAATATTTGCTTTTATTTTTTTGAGAGAAATGTGTGACCCTCAAAAGTAGTGGAGAGCGCGCGCGCACACACACACACACACACACATATATATATATATATATATATATAACATTATAAACAAAGGTGCTACCAACATGCCTGGCAAGTAACTAAACATAATACAAAAAAAATAAAAAAGGACTCTAGTACATCTAGAATGAGCTCTGGCAAGGCCACCGCCCATTGCACCTCAATATCGAGCTCCGACAAGGCCATCGCCCGGTAATGAGGTGTTAGAAGCTGTGCAGTAATGCCCAGCTATTACCCCGCTATAACCCTACTATATCTCATAGCGGATTTATTCCGCTACAATTTTTCCATATAGGCCAAATATAGCCTTTCCGCTTTAAGCCCCACTATTTCCGCTGTATCCCGTTATTCCCGCTATATTTCACTATTTCTGCTATATCTTCTTTAAAAGAAATGAACTGAAAAAGACATTTATACATTATAATAATTATGAAATTAATTTATTTAATTGAATTTTTAATATATTTTTAGAAATGAAAATACTCTAATATTCTATTAAATTCAATTATGTTATATAACAGTTTTACGTTTATTTACGGTATATTCGCCCATGTTTTTATTTAAAATTATTTATGTATTAATTATAATTCAATTGAATGTTAATTTTTCATTTAATTACCATTTATATATTTATAAAAACATTAAGTAAGATTTTCATATGCTATTTTAGAGTCATCCGCTATATCCCGCTATATCCTCGATGTATCCCCGCTATGACTTTTTGCACCTCCACCGCATTGAATCTGCTGAGCACTTTAACTGCACACGTTAGAAGTACCCAAAAAAATCCATGAAGAAATCAGTGCGAATGAGATCGATAGACAGCTCCAGTTGAGAAAGAACGCCTCACTGCAAACTTGGAAAATCCAGAATGAAAGCCTTACTATAAATGCGGATGATCCAGAATGAAGATCGCCACTCTACAGACGCGGAAGAAATGGAACGAATGCCTCAGTGAAAATGCGGATGATCCATAATGAAGATTGTCACTTTGCAGATGCGAAAGAACTGGAAAGAATTCCTCAATGCAAATGCGGATGATCTACAATGAAGAACACCACACTGTAGACATGGAAGAATTAGAAAGAACATCACACTGCAAAAGCAGATGATCCAGAATGAAGAATGCTACACAACAGACACAGAAGAAAGGGAAGAACTCCCCACTGAACACACAGAAGGTCCAGGAAGAACGTCTCACTATAATCCTGTCAACAACAATCCTGAATACCTGCAAATAGAAATCTAGCATCATTTCTGGCCTAAACCTGTATCTCTAATGGAACTAAAAAATTATAAGAATAATACATATATATGTACAAGCGCTTGTTATTTAAAATTTAAATACTTGAAATTTGTTGAGAAATCCGTATTTCTCACCTTAGTGATTTTAATTTCCAGTTATATATACCTATTGATTATATTTCAGTTATAACCCCGTTATATAGATTTGTTAATTATTGAATATTGATTGTTTAGAACTATTAGTTATGACATTATGATATGTTCAAAATTTAACTCCTGTAGTGATTCAAAACAATAACAATATTAGTTAAGTGTTTTGGTGGCTATTGGCCTCAATTTAGTATTTTGAAAATAGTATTAATTACTGTTTGGCTTGAACTTGGTTTTTGATTTGGAGAATGATTTCAAATTCTAATATTTGGGTGTTCTGGAATATTTTTATTTAAATAGTTTTGAACTTCTCTATCTTACCCCCAACCTATTTATTTGCTATTTCTAAACCGTTTAGAAATGTTTTAAAGTTGTTTGACTATCATTTAACAATGATTTAAAGTTGTTTAGCTATTGTTTAATAATGTTTAAAATTTGTTTGTATTATGAAAGGTTATTTATTTAAATAATTGATATTATTTGAAGATAATATTAATTATTTATTAATAATATTTAGAAGTAAATTATTTATTATAATAAGGTTATTGAAGATTAATTATTAATTAGTATATTAACAATGTTTGAAATTATTAATTATTATATTAATAATATTTTGAAGTTATTTATTATTACAATAATAATGTTTTGAAGCAAATTAATTATTTCATTAATGATATTCTAAAGGAAATTGACTGTGTTATTAATGTTGTTGAAAAGTTAATTTATTATTTATTTATGATATTTAAAGTTAATTAACTTATCTGATAAATTGTATTTATAAATAATAAATTAATTTATAAAGGAATTTCATTTAATAAAGAGTTTATAAATGAAAATGGAGTTTTGTTTGTATAAATGATTTTCATAAAGGGATTTTAGAAAAGATTTTTTAAAGAAATTTTAGAAGGGGTTTTTATAAAGGACTTCTATAAAAGAATAAAGTTTTATAAATGATTTTGGAGATTTATAAAAGAGGAATTTATAAAAGAAGATGAGATTAATTTCCAAAAACGATCTTTACATAATTATGATGGCATGGAAACATCTTTCCATACTCGATACCAAATAGGAAATCTTTCTCGGTTTTTGTAAATATACTTACACCATTGAGATAAGTATATGGATATTTTTCCGAGTACTGAAGGGAGTATAAAAGATTTGTGAATATACCTTTGTAAAAGTATTTTGATACAAGTATTTACAAAGTGATTTTAATTCATGTAAGGATTAATTAAAGAGGTTAGTGGTTGCTTATGTACTTAACCAATGTTAGTTTTCCCTATGGAAATAAATCCCTGACTTGATTGATGCTTGTTTGTTTATTTGATGGTTAACTAACCGACTATCAAACTTTGGATAGTTTTGAGTTAGGATGTAAATAAAAGCATCACGTGTTCATACGGTTTGAGTTCCCTCGGGAGTACTCATTCTGGTAAAACGTCTCTAGCTTTGAAGGATATATTAGAGATCCCCTTGGGACTCTTGTATAGTTTGCTTACTTCTAAAAGAACTAGGAATGAGTCAACCAGAAATTATCAGTTGTTCGTTCGGAGAGACCAGGATCAGATATGTTATCCGAAAACCACTTCGAACAAACATAAGCCTTCGAATTGAAGCTATCTTGAAGATGATTAAAGGCGGAGTTCTTGAAGTGCAAGTGCTACTTGCTACTAATCCTGAGGGTGATTCCAAAATGGGTGTAGTAGAGGTAGTGCCTTCGGTTTCATTCAGACACAAAACGAACTTGCATGGATGAATGTTGGCATTGGATTTCTGCTTGGAGGGCAGTGTAGCATTCCAGTCGAATTGCTATATAAAAGGTAATCGTAGCCTCAAGCCTCACAATCTGAGAATGCTTAAAACAGGGAAAGCTTCAAGGCTATGTGGGTCGCACCCATTAGGATATTGTCATCACTTTTTCTGGATATATACATTTATGGATTTGGTTGTGCATGAGAGCTCTCTGAAATGGTTGCAAAAGCAACCGAGGTGATGAAATATTCAGAACTATCTAGTAAGGAGTAGGGCATGTCCTGATTCATAGAGGGTTCATGTGAGGCCCTTGGTACATTATCTAGAGATGTATTGTACGGAAGGTAATCCCTTACCTTTTTATTGTATGGAATCCATTCTCCAATAAGTGCCTTACGGACTTAGTTGTGCCCAACTATGGTGGAACTTGAGATGCAAGCATTCCAGCTATATTCAATATTTATTTTAAACCCTAGACATTATTATAATATCAATTGATTTCTTATAGAAATGTTTTGGTTATCGTAAGGTAATAACCCTTTTGGGTTTATTTGTCGCGTGGTCTTATGAGATATCTTTTATTTTGAAAGAGTTTTATAAATATAGAAATCAATATGGTTAAATTAATTTTTTCCACGCTGGTTTACCAGACTAATCCAGGCGTATTTTTGTATAATGCTTGGGTCAGGCCGAGTATATTTACAAATTAGTTTGGATGCTTTGGAGCTTCAGAAGATGAGCTAGCCGCCTCCATGTCGTATTCACGTATATTTTATTTTCCGCTGCATTTGTTGTATATATTTATCAGCAATTGTAAGGACATGTTGTTATAACTATCCAGGTTGATGATTTGTTTAGGGTACTCCGATTGTTGTATATATTATAGTTTTTTTCTTTGTTAAAGATCTATTGTATATTATATATTACTCGTCATGATGTGAGATTCTGTTCTGTCTTTTTATTTCTTTTTCCCTAACAATCTATCTTTCTAGCACTTGGATGTGCGGCATGTGAATTCCATGGATGTATTAGTGTTGATTTTTAAGGGCCGAAAATGTGGGTCGTTACACTGGTATAAGAGCTTAGGTTGAGTGAACACGAAGGCTTTGGTGGGGTTAACTCATTTAAGATTGGGTAAGCGAGACCCTAAGATGAGTTTGAGTGTCTTATATATTTGGGTGCGTATTTGTTAGTGCTATAAAAATGTTTTGTATTGTGTTGATTTATCGGTTGAGTTGTTTATGGATTTTGGTCAGTACAGAAGGAACAATTGTATCGATAGGAGTTTCTAAACACTTGAACAAGGCAAATGGACATAATATTATTTTGAAATTTGGTAAATGAAATAATTCTACCTAAATTATATTATATATATAATGGAATAATTTCCATAAACTAAGTATAATTATTAATGGTGTGTTTGTTGGTTGGGAAATAATAATATTTAACTATTATCATTTACTTATTGATTAGTCATGCTCACCCAGTTAGGTGCATTGGCTATTGTTTGATGATTGAGTAGTTGTGCCCAACCAGTTTATGGGCATGGACTATTATGGTTGATTAAGAGTAGTTTTATCCTTTTCACTACATGGGTTAGGTAGATAGAAATTTATGGGTACATTAAAAACGAACAACGTGTGAATTCAGTTTTACAGTTTGACTATAAGGTGTTTGGTGATAATGTTGGGTTAAATTTTAATAGAATTTTTTTATTATAATATATAGAAAGAGAAACAATCGTGAATTGATCTTATATAAGAAGGGAATTTATAAAATGTGAATTGTAAAGTATTGTTTATAATTAAATAGATTTAAACTAAGAATTTGAGAACTTAAATTCTGGTATTTTTGGAAATTATTTTACAAACTTTTGGAAGAAATAATAATAATATTATGTCAAAGTATTGTGGAATAGAAATATTTTTAAATTTTTTTGAAGAAGATAGAAAGCAATGAACTCACTTCCGTCGCTGGAAAATAATTCTGACGATGACTGTAGCATCATCGGTATTCATTTTCGAGTTTCTAAGTTGGGAATTACTATCATGGAAATTTGTTTAGAGTTGTTTGGATAAAAATGTCATGATTTTCAAATCCCAAAGGAATGATTGTGTATATATATATATATTATTGTTTCAAAATAATTTGAAATAAAAACCGCATGTTTAAATTCTGAATTTTTTAACTAAGTGATATTATAGATCCCTGTATCTTATCCATTAGGGTAGTTTAGTTGGTGCATCTCATTATGATACATTGTTTGATAATTTTCATTTATTAAAATAAAATGTATTTTTTGGCGATTTTGAACAGTCGGAAATTCCTGAATGTATATAGCAATTGAAGCTAAGTATTTTATGAAATTACAACTTATAAGTTTTTGTAACTTATAAGTTGAAAAATCATTAGTATTAAAGGAAATACTATGTGAATAAGTGTGATTTAAAATTGAATGTGAATAAAAAGAATTTGGTATAATTTAGGAACTAATGGAATAAATACGTAAGTTGTACCTAGATCATTCTATTTACAACTAATTTGATCCAGATTCAAGTGCACGATTTCAAAGTGATTTACACTGGTCTAAGCTAGGATTTTACACTCTATTCCTTATGGCGAACACTTTATATGGATTTTTGATTTGAATCCAAAGTTTTATATCTTAGTATATGGCTATGCAAGAAGAACGACGGTTTCTAATCAAGGAACCGGATCAGAGTCCGCACTAGGGATGTCGAGTGAGCGATACTAGTTCGAAAGTGAAATTGTGTGATCGAGCGAGCAATCAGATTTGATATTGCGTATGGATGGTATATGTACATCGTACGGGCTTTAATAATTTTATGTTGTTAACATAAAAAAATGCAAGTTTCGTGATTTGTTATGGCATGATTGTTTGAGACATTTCCTATGTATGTTTTGACATGCTTAAATTCATGTATATGATGATTGAGCTATTATATTATTTCATTTCATGTTTAACTCTCTTTTGGGTTATATAAGTGAGTTTTAGGTACATGAAAGCAAAGGCTAGCATGTTGCTTTTGGTTTCATGAGTAGAGTTGTTGCCCGACAGATAGTTATGTAGTAGATTTAGAGTTTGAGTTTTGATTGGTGATTTTATGCCCCAAATATGGGAGGCCACTTGGCTTTTGTTTTCTTTTGTTGGTTTAGGCCTGTAGTGGCAATTTGTAGTTTTTCCAATTGATCCGCACAAATGATACGCTATCGAAATTTTCTGTAACTTTAGTGACTTAAAAAATTAACAATCCTTTTTCAACTAATTGATTTTGAAAAGTAAATGGGGTTGGAAGCATTTTCCATACCTTTCCAATTTCAGGGACGAAATTCTTTTAAGGGGGGAGAATGTAACGACCCGTAATTTTGGTCATTTGCTTTTGAATGTTTAATTAATTTTAATTATTGAAATATTTAATTAAAAGCTTAAAAACTTGAATTAAATTATAGCGATTATCTAAAATCTTGTGAATAAATATTTGAACAATGATTTAAGTAACGAAATTGTGGACTTATTATTTAAATAATGATTCAAATATCTGGAGTTTGAATTGAATTATAATTAAATAGGTTATATGTCTTATTTAACGGATTTTAAATAAATAATTAGAAAATTTAATTCAATATAATGACTTGATTTTTATTGACGTATTTTTTTATTTAATTTATTTGATTTTTTTATAATTTTTAATTTGGAAAATATTGAAATTATCCGTTTGACAATTTATCGGCAAGCAACAATGTTTTTATGATTTTACAAAACTCAATAACCAGCATATATTATTTCTGTTTTGGGTCGCGTCACTGTTTTAAGCACGGCCATACTCTTATTTTGTCATTTTCAGCCCATACACGAACAAAAACCTATATGGAGAGATGTCGGAAATATATATATATATATATATAACATAACTCAAACATTTTGTATCAACCAGCATATAAACATATTTTCTTGCTCCTCTACTTTTTTTTTCCGTTCATAGTGAAGACAAGAAAATAATGGTTAATTACCATTTAAAATTCAAAATAAAATTCCATACTCAACTATAATTAAAAACGAAAATTTCTTTGAGTTGGTTAAATCAGGATCTATGAGCCCGTGTGTTTTGGTTGAGTTCGGTGATGATCTCGAGCATGCAATAGTTTTTGGTCGACGTGGTTTCAAACTAGGACTTGGAGATTCATAGAACCGAAGAGGAGTTGGATCGAATGGAGCATGGATTTGTGATCGTGGGACGGAGAAGCAGCGTGTAGCGAAGAATGGTGGAGTTTGGCGACAATTTCGGTCGCGTGACCTACTGCATTGGCATGGAGGGAACTGATGGTCACGATGGGTTAGGGTTCATCGTGGTTGAAGAGGTCGATGTCATTGGCCTCGACTCGTGATGGGAGAGTTGGTGGCAAGGTTGATTTGTAAGTTCATGGATTGGAGGGCGGTGCAATGAGCACGCCGGGTAGGATATTTTAGGTTCAGGGAGGCGGCAATTTGATTTTGTATTAGAGAATGAGGGAGAGATATTAACGGATGGATTAGGTGATTAACCTTGTAATTAATTAATTTAAATTGTTTTCATTGAATCAAATCTTGTAAAATCAATAACTTGAGCATATTAGGTCCAAATCGAACGCCATCAGTAGCATTAGACTCGTATCATCGATAACTACGGCTAGGAATTGGATTCATGGAAGTTGGAGCTTGTAGAAAATTCAGCTAAAATCGAACGCTGTTCAATTTTAACTGGAACTGAAACGCTTCGGCACCAACAGGAATTTCAGTGAGTTAAACCCACCTCTTTGGACAAATCAGTATGTTATATAATATATAAAATTTACTATTTGTGTTTTGTTGAAATTATTGGATGTTTGGTTAAATATTTTTTTTACTAACGATTGTTATTTAAAATTGAAATACAGGAAATTTGTTGAGAAATCCGGATTTCTCACCATATTGATTTTAATTTTCCGTTATATATACCTATTGATTCTATTTCAGTTATAACCCCATTATATAGGTTTGTTAATTGTTGCATCTTAATTGTTTAGCACTATTAGTTATGACATTATGATATGTTCTAAACTTAACCCCCGTAGTGATAAAAATAAATAACAATATTGGTTAAGTGTTTTGGTGGCTACTATCCTCAATTTAGTATTTTGAAAATAGTATTAATTGACGTTTGGCTTGAAATTTGTTTTTGATTCGGAGAATGATTTCAAATTTTGATCTTTAGGTTTTCTAGAATATTTTTAGTTAAGCGGTTTGAACTTCTCTATCTTACCCCAACCTTTGCATTTGCTTTTTCTAAACCATTTAGAAATGTTTTAAAGTTGTTTGACTATCATTTAACAATATTTAAAGTTATTTAACTATTATTTAATAATGTTTAAAAGTTGTTTGTTTCTATTCAATATTGTTTTAATGTTATTATTAATATTTTAATATTGCGAAAAGTTATTTATTTAAATAATTAATATTATTTAAAGATAATGATAATTATTTATTAATAATATTTTGGAAGTAAATTATTTATCATCATAAGGTTTTTGAAGATTGATTATTAATTAGTATATTAATAATGTTTGAAATTATTAATTATTATATTAATAATGTTTTGAAGTTCTTTATTATTACACTAATAGTGTTTTGAAGCAAATTAATTATTTCATTAATGATGTTCTAAAGGAAATTGACTATGTTATTAATGTTATTGAAAAGTTAATTTATTATTTATTTATGATGTTTAAAGTTAATTAATTTATCTGATAAATTGTATTTATAAATAATAAATTGATTTATAAAGGAATTTCATTTAATAAAGAGTTTATAAATGAAAATGGAGTTTTCTTTTTATAAAGGGATTTTAGAAAAAAATTGTAAAGATATTTTAAAAGGGATATTTACAAAGTAGTTTTATAAAAGAATAAATTTTTGTAAATGATTTTGGAGATTTATAAAAGAGGAATTTATAAAAGAAGATGAGATTGATTTCCAAAAATGATCTTTAAATAATTATGGTGGTATGGAAACATCTTTCCACACTCAATACCAAATAGGAAACCTTTCTCAGTTTTTGTAAATATACTTTTACCATTGAGATAAGTATATCGAGTATTGTATGAAGTATAAAATATTTGTGAATATATCGTTGTAAAAAGTATTTTGATACAAGAATTTACAAAGTGATTTTAATTCATTAAAGATTAATTAAAGAGGTTAGTGGTTGCTTATTTACTTAACTAATGTTGGTTTTACCTATGGAAATGAATTCCTGACTTGATTGATGCTTGTTTGTTTATTTGATAGTCAAATAACCGACTATCAAATTTTGGCCTGCTTTGACTTATGAAGTAAATAAAAACTTTGCGTGTTCATACGGTTTGAGTTTTCTCGAGGGAACTCATTTTGGTGAAACGTCTCTAGCTTTAAGGGATATATTAGAGATCACCTTGGGACACTAGTATAGTCCGCTTACTTCTGAAAGAACTGGGAATGAGTCAACCAGAAATTATCAAGTGTTGGTTCGGAGAGACCGAGATCAGTTATGTTATCCGAAAACCACTTCGAACCAACATAAGCATTCAAAAGGAAGACATCTTGAAGATATTTGAACACCGAGTTCTTGAAGTGCAAGGGCTACTTACTACTAATCGTGAGGGTGATTCCAAAATGGATGTAGTAAAGGTAGTCCCTTCGGTTTCTTTCTGACCCAGAATGAACTTGCATGGATGAATGTTGGCATTACATTTCTAACTGGAGGGAAGTGTTAGCATTCGAGTGGAATTGCTAAGGTAATTGTAGCCTCAAGCCTCACAACCTAGGAATGGCTAAAACAGGGAATGCTTTAGGGCTATGTAGGTCACACCCATTAGGATATTGTCATCACCTTTTCTGGATATATACATTTATGGATTTAGTTGTGCATGAGAGCTCTCGGAAAAGGTTGCAAAAGAAACCGAGGTGATGAAACATTCAGAACTATCTAGTAAGGGGTCGGGCCTGTCTTGATTCGCAGGGGGTCCATGTGAGCCCCTCGGTACATTATCTAGAGATGTACTGTATTGAAGGTAGCCCCTTACCTTGATATTGTACAGAATCCATTCTCCAATAAGTGCCTTACGGACTTAGTTATTCCCAACTATGCTGGAACGTGAAATGTAAGCATTCCAGCTATATTCAATATTTATTTTATACCTTAGACATTATTGTAATATCAATGGATTTCTTATAGAAATGTTTTGGTTATCGTTAGATAAAAACCCATCTATGTTTATGTGTAGTGTGGTCTTACGAGATACCTTTTATTTTCGAAGAGTTTTATAAATATATAAATCACTATGATTGGAATGTGTTTTCTCACGCTGGTTTAGCAGAATGATCCGGGTGTTATTTTATTATAATGCTCGGGTTAGGCTGAGTATATTTACAGATTAGTTTGGATGCTTTGGAGCTTCAGGAGAGGAGCTGGATGCCTCCAAGTCATATTCACTTATATTTTATTTTTCGCTACATTAGTTGTTTATATTTATCAGTAGTTGTAAGAAGTTAAAGATCTGTTGTATATTATATATCACTCGTCACAATGTGAGATTTTGTTCTTTCTTTTTCTGAATAATCTTTCTTTTCGGCATTTGGATGCACGGCACGTGAATGCCATGTATGTATTATTGTCGACTTTTGAAGATCGAAAAGGCAGGTCATTACATATTATATTTGAAAAGATATTAATAATGACATAAACTCTAAATATTGAATGTAGAAAATTATGATTATTAATACTACTATTAAGATGGATAATGATATAGTTGAGAAGAATTTATAAATTTTAATGGAATGATTTACTTTATGGGATATGAAGTGATAACGCTTATTATGGGTTATTGGTCATGTGATTCAGTGTTTATTGTAATAGACATGTTACTGGGAAACGATTAACATTAGTCGATATTTGGAAGGTGGATTGCCATTTACTAGTATTTATTCGGCAATGGAAAACATATGATTGTTAGGATTTACCATTTGTTAGCAAGTATGGTTATTGATATCATCGATGACTGTTATTATCATTCAATGTATGATAATTAGGATTATTGTTAGTAGATTTATATACTCACCTGTTTGATTGGATGATTGTGTAACAAACCGAAATTTAACCCATAATAATTAATTCGTTAATTAATTAAATAATAAAATAACTTTGTGAAATTATCAGAATTGAGCCACGGAAGTAGCACCATTGTGTCCGTGGTAATTTTCTGGTCAATTTCCATATATAGAACGTCAGAATCCGAGTTAATATGAGCAAGGAAAAAAATAATCAAAGAAACAATAAATAAATAAATAGGCCAGGTCGACCGGCCGGTCGGCCAGGGCACAACGGTGGTCAACCGCTCTATCGACCCGCCTTTCTATTTTAACGAATGAACGAGCGTTCGTTCGTCTGAAAGTTGAACACATAATTTGCATTATTTGGCTTCATCCGGTCCTTCTATTATTGCATCCGATGGCCACTATTCAGCCTATGACGTGGTTGCATCTTATTCAATCCCCAAATCCAATAGTCTGAGATCCACTTCTACCCTTCTAAATAGAACCCTAAACCTAACACTTTTTCTCATTCTAGATTTTCTCCGCTTGGGTTCACCTTTTCAAGAAGGACCCTAAAAGTAATAATTTTCCAAGGTGAGAATATTTTTAATAAAAATATTTTCATACCCTCAAGTGGATCCGTGAAGGCCTAAAGGGAAGAGCTAAGGACCAGAGGTGAGTGATTGTAATTATTTTACATTTATTTAAGTAATTTAAAATAATAGGGTTTTCAGTAATTGTAGTTTAACTACGATTTTTGGAGTAACCTTTTTAGTAAGTTATTTACAGTTTTTAGAATTATTTTCAGTCTATTCCTTATAGCTATTCTTTTTCAGTTAATTTTAGTTTATTTCTGCTAATTATAGCTTTTCCCATTTAATTACAGTTTATTTACAGTATTTTAATTCATTTATTGTTGTTTATGTGTTATTTACATCTTCCGACGCCTTGGACTTCCTTCTATTTTCAGTTTTCTTTTATTTCTCTTTCTTCTTCTTCGCGTATGGATTAGAATAGAATTAACGCAAAATTGGATTAAATTATAACAAATCTGAAAAAATGGAATATGAGATGTAAATCGCAAAGACTGTAATATAATTGGAATAGGACTGAAATTATGCCTAATTATGATATTAATTGGACTAAATTAAGAAGATTGGCCTAGTTATAACTTAGAATTATAAATAAAAAGAATAAAAGAAAAAAGAAGCTTATTTTCACACTTAGACATTGGGTTAAGTAATAAGCATGATTATAACGTAAGTTATAAATTGATAAACTATGGAAACTATGGTAAAATATGGAAACTATGGCGCTTATTTTAAGACTTGGGATAAATTAATAAGCAATAATAGTACTTGATAAAAATAAAGGTTTATATAAAAAATTTATCTAAGTTAATAAGCAAACACAAGAGTAGGACCTATACCAAATAGCATTCCCCTAATATTTCTATGGTTACGTTGTTTCACATAATCCTGAAGTGAGACGAGGTGCTTCACATAATCCTGAAGTGAGGCGAGAGGTACACTTATGCATATAATGGTAGTAAACGGTCAATCTATGGTAGTTCAAATCAAGGGGATTTGAACAAGGGGAGCAACTAGATTTTTGTTTGATAGGGACCAGTACCGGCAGCATTTCTCCTATTTTTCTATGGACAGGTGTTTCACATAACCCTGAAGTGAGACAAGGTGTTTCACATAATCCTGAAGTGAGGAAAGGGGCACGCTTATGCTGACTAGGGTAAATAAAATGTCAAAAGACGGAGCAACAGGTAGCATGGGCATGGTGGCAGTTACGCATGTGACTTCCATTTCGGTGCTCAGTAATCGCTATGAGTTCCAAGCGCTTAGTAAGTGTGTCTTTCGTAGACACCAGTCTACTTGTAGGGAAATGTCCGGTCCACAGTAGATTCTATGGAGTAGCAGGCCGACCAAAGGGTAGAATTAGGAATTCTGCCTAATCAAAGCAGTTGTCTAGGACAAGTGCAAAGAATCAAAGTTGACATATCTTTTTAATTGATTACTAGCTAATTCATATTTATTTCCAGTTTCTCTCTTTTCTATTTCCTTTGTTTCGTTTTATATACTAGAACTGTTTGCACAAAAAATGGACAAACACCTCAAAGTCGTAGGATTTAATTGATTTTACGTTGTTCTTAGTGATTCGGGTGATTTATGCAAATATATGAAAAGCAGGGACTAAACTGTAAAAGACACGTAGATTTATAGTGGTTCAGCCAGAATGTGCCTACGTCCACTTTATATATTATTTCTCTTTTCTTGTTTAGATTACAAGTACAAAGCTTTGATACTAGTATCTGAAAGTTGTTTGAAAGTACTCCCCGTGCTTGAGCTCTCAAACTTTTTTCCATTGTTGTACCCCTGCCCCTCTATTTATAGATTGAGGCTGAGGGCAGGGGTCTTGGATGTACATAGCTGCTAGTGGGCCTGGGCTGATGTAATCTGGCCTGGTAGCGTTGGTTCGGCATTGCTTTGGCTCGGCAGTAGGTGGTAGATGCTTTGGTTCGGTATCGCTTGGTTCGGAGATGGTTGGAGAAGTGGATTGGACCGGTAGTAGGTGGTTCGATGATTGGTCCGGTGGCGAGTGGTTTGGTGGTGAGAGGATGGCCTTGATTTGGCAATGAATGGTTCGGTGGTGGGTTGGTCCGGTAGTGGGTGGTTCGGTAGAGGTTGAACCGGTGGTGGGTGGTTCGGCAGTGGATGGTTCGGCGATTGGTTGGTCCGGTAGGGATACTTTGGGTTTGGTTCGGTAGGTAGTGGAGTGGCTGGTCCGGTAGGCATGGGAAGGGTGTTTGTTCGGTAGAGCTTTCCTTGTCTTGGCTTGGCAATGCCTGCTTTACTCTGGTTCGGCGAGGACTTCCTTATTCTGATTCGGTGGTGACCTCCTCTCTTTGGTTCGGTGAAAACATGCCCAACATTTGCCCCCCAAAGTGGGGCATATGCCAGTCATATGTCTCGCTTTGTTTCAGTTGGGACATTCCCATCCGGTCCTACGTGCCAACCCAGTTGGTCCGGTCATTTACGTTTGCCTATAAATATGGGTTTCATGTCTCTATTCACCTTCTATCTTTTGAAATAGCCGAATCAACCATACTGCCGAATCACGTTTGACTACCGGTCCAGGTAATTGTCGAATGACCTTATGTTTTGAATTACGAGTGAAACTCCAGACTGCATACACTTGCTTGTTTATATCTCTACATCCTTATTCTAACAATGTACTCTTTTGTGTTGCGGATAATGTCTCATAAAGTTGAAACCTGTTCTGATAAGAAGAAGTCTAAGGACCAAGGAGAGTCCTCCATAGTGCCCCAGTTCAGGCAGCACCAGAACGTCATGGACCAACCCCGAGATCGCTAATAGACGTGTATGGTCCTCAAGAGCTCATGAACTCACAGCCTGACTGCTTTCCTGGCTCCCTCAAAGATGAGCAGCTCGATGCTATTTCTCGCTCTTTTGGGATTGACAGAACGCTTATGCTGTTGCCGGTGGAAGGAGGTAGGTGTGCAAGTAGAAGATGATGATCAAGACGATCAAGGAGCAGATGCTGGTAAGTCCTCCCCTTTAGTCTTTCCGTTAACTTGGTTGCTTACACTAATGAATTCTTTCCTTGATCGGATAGGCGGTCAACAGGACATGGGTAAAGCTCCGATGCAGCCGGCTCCTTGACTTGACCTGGATATCTTTTTTCTTACTGAACATTGTTGTATATGTTAGTCTCAAAATAATAACGTAACTTTTAGGTCATAATTATGTTACTTGTAATAAACAACATTATCTTTGGCGTGTAATTTTTAAACTTAAGTTGATTCTGTCGTATTTGAATGCTTTTGTTATTTTGCCATGTTGTATGAGAAATATAGCTATGCATATGCCTGTAATTCAGTTGTGTTTGATGTCAAGTTCTTGCTTAAAACATAATTTCATGCCTTGCAATGCTAGTGTGATGTATGAATAAATTATAGCCATGTATTTGTACACAAAAGAAGAAAATACCGCCTTTCATGTTCTAATTGTAGATGGCAGTTTTGAATGTCTTGTGTGACTGAGTATGGAATGCGGCCTAGTTTCCCGTTGTGGGTTCCGACTCCCATTAGCGAATGCCTCCTATTCCGTGTCCTGTACTTTAGGGATTGTTATAGAGGATAGGAGAAAAGTTTTTCAAATAAAATTGAAATATGAGAAATAGTAAAACTTCCAATCACGGAAGGCCTTCGATGTGCTTAAGTTCGTGGCAAACGGGCTTTGTAGTCACTTTCCCTAGCTGTGGGTCTTGGAGACATTTGTCACCCATCTTACGCCTCCGCGGGGAGTTAATTCTTTTTTACCACAGCCGCACTTAAGACACATCGGAGCCGAGATCGCGCACAGTAACTACCCGGGCCATTATGGCCCGTAATCGTGGGTATTATTCGATTTACTGTGGCCGGCTAGCATGGGTGCCGATCGTCAACCGTGAACTGCCCCTGGCTGGCCACACCTTATGTTGGGGCTTATAGTCGGTTCACAGTTGCCAGCGAGCCGAACGCCGTAATGAGCTGCCTCGGCTATAGTCGGCCTTCTCGGTGGCTTATAATCGGCTCATTACAGTTGGCTTTGAGGGCCGTCGCGAGCAATGAGTTAACCCGCAGCAGAGGGATGCCGGAGCAAAAGTGTCTCATTGGCGAGGACATAGATTCGTATAGTACCTGTTAGGTCTTGTCCAGGAGAAGTCGCGCTGTGGAGCGCCTTGAATGGAAATGCTATTTGCACAGGATTTTGTTCAACAGAAAAGGATAAATTTAACAAGCAGCCAAGATATAAAGGAACAAGTTAAAAAAGAGACAAGGTTTTTTAAAGTGGTTCGGCACGAAAATGCCTACGTCCACTGATTCTCTTTGTTAATTCGCTTCATATGGGCAGGGCGAGCTAAGTAAAGTATCGACGAAGGTGTTGGATGTTCCATGCCCTCTGGAACACCTCCCCGTCCACTATTGACAAAATATTAGCTCCATTGTGGAGATCTTTATGAATTACATATGGTCCATCCCAGATTGGATCTAGTGCTCCGAGGCGAGGGAAGATTCGCTTGAGGACAAGATCCCCTTCTTTTAAGGTACGATGCTTGACTTTGGAGTTGTATTGTGCTGCCACTTTTTGCTTGTGGGCTGCTGCTTTGAGGACTGCATCATTTCTTCTCTCCTCAATTAGATCCAAAGACATGTGAAGGAGTTCTTCGTTCTCTTCTGGGTTATAGTGGATCCTACGGTGGGAAGGCACGATGGTTTCAACTGGGAGCATAGCCTCTGATCTGTATGCCAAAGAGAAAGGAGTATGCCCTGTTGATGTTCTGAAAGATGTGCGATAAGCCCACAGTGCCGTAGGGAGTTCATCCACCCAAGCGCCCTTTGACTTTTCGAGTTTCTTTTTTATTAGAGTTTTCAGAATTTTGTTGACGGCTTCGACTTGTCCGTTTGCCTGGGGATACGCTACGGATGAGAAGCTTTTGTGAATTCCGTGCTCTTGGCACCAGTTGGCAAATTCCTCGCTGTCAAATTGAAGTCCATTGTCTGCTATGATTTTGAATGGGACTCCGTACCTGCATAGAACATTTTTGATCAAGAAATTAATAACTTTTGCAGAAGATACTTTATTCAGGGGTTCTGCTTCCACCCATTTGGTGAAATAGTCGACTGCCACTATAGCATATTTGGCCCCGCCTCGGCCCATTGGTAGTTTGCCGATTAAGTCAATTTCCCATACTGCAAAGGGCCATGGGCTGGTCATTTGAGTAATCTCAGTTGTTGGTAGTCGCGGAATCTTAGCAAACTTCTGGCATTTGTCACATTTTCTGACGAAATCTAAGGCGTCCTTGCTTAAGGTGGGCCAGAAATATCCATATCGGAGTATCTTTTTTGCCAAAGTCTGCCCTCCGGTGTGATCTCCGCAGCTCCCTTGATGAATGTTGGATAAGATTTCCTTGGCTTCCCTTCCAGCGACACACCTTAATAGGGGGTTAGAGAATCCGTGCCGATAGAGGGTGTCCTCCTGTATTGTGTAGCGGGAAGCTTTCCTCAAGATTTTCTTGACTTCGTTACGCCCGTTGGGTAGTGTGCCGCTTTGTAAGTAGTCTCGGATGGGATTCATCCAAGTTGCTTCTTCGGTTGCATCTATCAGATTCACTTGCTCAAAACTTGGGGTCAGTTGCTTTGAGATGGTTACTGCTTCGAAGATGGCGCTGTCTCTCACACTTGCTTGCTTTGCCAATTCGTCGGCCTCTTGGTTCTCTTCCCGAGGGATGTGTTTGACTAAGTAGTGGTCCAATCGGCTGAGAAGTAACTTGGTCTTCTTTAAATACGCTATGAGTCGTTCTTCTCGAGCTTGGAATTCTCCTAGTATTTGATTAACAATAAGTTGAGAATCGCTATGAAGACACAAAAAATTGGCTCCGATTTCTAAGGCAAGTTCTAATCCAGCTATCACTGCTTCATATTCTACATCGTTGTTGGTGGAAGCGAACTCCAACCTTATAGCATTGTGCAGCTTATTTCCCCTGGGAGTGATTATTACCACACCAGCCCCCGAGCCTTGTTCGTTTGATGCACCATCCACAAAGAGATTCCACTTGATGTCTTCTACTATTTCCAATTGCTCCTTATCTTCGTTGGTAGTGAATTCTGCAATGAAATCAGCCATGGTTGTCCCTTGACGGCGGTGCGAGGGTGATAGGTGATATCATACTGACTTAGTTCAATGCACCATTTAAGTAGTCGCCCAGAAGTGTCGGGACGATGGAGTACCTGCCTCAGTGGTTGATCGGTCAGAACTTTGATGGAATGGGACTGGAAGTAGTGACGCAGTTTCCGTGATGTGATTAGTAAACAATATGCTAGCTTCTCAAGTTTAGGATATCTGACTTATGCCCCCGTAAACATCTTACTTATGAAGTAAACTGGCTGCTGTGTGCGGTTGTCTTCCCTTACCAAGGCAGCGCTTAGGGCGTGAGATGGCACAGCAAGGTATAGGTATAACTCTTCGCCTTCGCTTGGAGTCGAGAGTACCGGTGGTTTCTGGATGTGTTCGATTAAGTTAAGGAAAGCGGTTAAGCATTCGTCAGTCCATTCGAACTTTCCTTTGTCTTACTTTAGAGCTTCGAAAAAGGGGACGCACTTGTCCGTTGCTTTGGAGATGAATCGGCTTAGGGCGGCCACTTTTCCATTCAGGCTTTGCATTTCCTTTCGAGTGGAAGGTATCTTGATATCCCTTAGCGCTCGGACTTGTTCAGGGTTTTCTTCAATCCCTCTGGCATGGACGATGAATCCCAAGAACTTTCCTGATGATACTCCAAAGGAGCATTTTAGAGGATTCAACTTTATTCCATACTGGCGAAGTACTTGAAACATCTCGCCTAGGTGGCTTACGTGATCGTCGGCTTTCCTTGACTTTACCAGCATGTCATCCACATATACTTCCATAGTTTGTCCTATTAGCCTGACAAACATCTTGTTGACGAGGCGCTGGTAGGTGGCTCCTGCATTTTTAAGTCCGAAAGGCATTACCTTATAGCAGTATAAACCCCGGTCAGTGATGAAACTAGTGTGGTCTTGATTGGTAGCATGCATAGGAATTTGGTTATATCCTGAGTATGCGTCCATAAAAGATAAGAGCTCGTGCCCGGCTGTGCTGTCTACAAGTTGGTCGATTCGGGGAAGTGGGAAGCAATCCTTTGGGCAGGCATTGTTTAGGTTGGAGAAGTCAATGCATGTTTGCCACTTCCCATTAGCCTTCTTTACCAGTACCGGGTTAGCGATCCATTCCGGGTAGATGGCTTCTCGTATGAAGTCATTGGCAAGTAGATTCTTTACTTCTTCATCGAGGGCTGCTGATCGCTCTGCCCCCATACTTCTCTTTCTTTGTTTTACGGGGGCCTTGGTAGGATCAATGTTTAGTACGTGGCATGCTACGTCGGGGGAGGTTCCGGTCATGTCAGCGTGTGACCATGCGAATACATCCAAGTTGTGGCGGAGAAAGTCGATGAGTTGCTCCTTCAACTCTGCTTTTAGTTGGGACCCAATTTTCAATAGTCTACTCGAGTTGTGCTTGTCTACAGATACAAACTCCATAGCCTCTGCAGGCTCGGTGGTGGCCTCCTCCTCTTTGTCCCTGGGGTCTAATTCATTGAAAGGATCGCTGGTATATCGAAGAGGAGGGGCTTTCTTTAGTTGCTACGCTTCTAGACTTTTCGTGCAGAGGGCAACCTCTACACCCTTCCCTTTATCCTTCCTGTGGTTGTTGCGAAGTTCAGTCACATAGCAGTCTCGAGCAACCTCCTGGTCTCCTTCTACTCCCCCTACTCCATTGTCCGTTGGAAATTTCATCTTTAGGCACCATGGGGCTAGGACAATTTGGAAGTCAGACAAGGCTGGCCTTCCTAAGAAGGTGTTGTAGGCCGAGTGGTTTTCTATTAGCACAAACGTCTGTTTCCGTACAACGGAGCGGGGATGGCTTCCAATTTCAACAAAGAGGTCCAGTTGCCCGAGGGGCATCTTCGCATCTCCAGTGAAACCATGTAGTGGTTTATTACAGGGAGATACATCCTTCATTGATAGTTTCATTTTGTCGAATGCATGTTTGAACAGGATATTTACTGAGCTTCCAGTGTCTACTAGAATTCGGTAAACTTCGGCGGGACCGAGCCGGGCAGAGATAACCATGGGATTCATGTGAGGGTATTGCCTTCCTTCTAGGTCACGCTTACCGAATGTGATGTCATCACTTTCTTTCCGCTTCGGGTGGCGCTCTTCTATAACCGAATTGACACAGTCTTTATTGTCTCTAAGCGACTTTCCATATCTTTCCATCTCTTTCCAGCTTCTGTCTACGATGTGCGGTCCTCCTGAGATGGTATGGACCACTATCTTCTCTTGACTAGAGCCGCTAGTGTTGCGGTTTCCTCTGCCGATCTCCGGTGAGGGTAGCCTTGGGTTCTCATTGGCAGGAGCTGGAGTCCTGTCCTGACCTTTTACATAGCATTCCGGTTTCTTCCTTCTGATGTGTTCTTCAATCAAGTCCCGGAGATGATTGCACTCATTGGTATCATGCCCATGAGATTCGTGGAAGCGGCAGAACTATCCAGACTTCTGCGCGTTATCTGATTCCTTCTTGTATGGTGGGCGTTTGTATCTAACTTCGCCTTGGGTGGCAAGGAAGATGTTTTCGACGGTTTCATTCAAAGGAGTGTAAGTGTCGAATCTCGGTCCTGGCCGATATAGGCGCTTTTCTCCCTTCTTAGCCCCAGCATTGTCTTTGGAATCATTTCTTCGAATGTCTCTTGCCACAGCAGGCGCGTTGCTGTGGGTTGCCTTATTTTGTTGTCCTGACTGCCCCTCAACGGCAGCATCCTCAAGCCTCATATATTTCCCGGCTTCATGGAAGAAATTGGGTAAAGTAGCTGGTTTTTCTTTTGTCAACCTTCTAGCAAATTTAGTGTCCGGATGCACACCACTACAGAGGGCCATTAGGATAAGCTTCTCATCGGCATCTTGGACTGCGGCCGCTGCTGCATTGAATCGGGTTAGGTATTGCTGCAGTTTCTCTCCATGTTTCTGCTTGATGTTGGATAAGGAATAAGCGTCCTTAGGTTGTTCCACATGAATGCGGAACTGACTGATAAACTTTTCTTTCAACATTTCCCACGAGCTGATGGATCCCTGGGGTAAATGACCGAACCAGGAGGTAGCGAGATCTGCTGAGAATAGTGGAAAGCATTTGCACTGTACTCCCTCTGTTGCTCCACTCATGAGCATATGTTGTGTGTATCTCTATAAGTGTACAACGGGGTCGGAGGTTCCTTTGTAAGGTTCCATTGTCGGCATCTTCCATTCTCGGGGGGTGATAGCAATTTCGATATTGCGGGAGAAAGGGCTGGTTACCCTAGCACCTATTCCTCGATCTCTTTGCTCCCGTTGGACGCACTCTCTGAATAAGCGTGCCATCCTTTCATCAGAATTTGGAGCAGATAGAAACGAGTTTGGTTCTGTTCTGTGGGATTGATTCCGTCCAGATGACCTGTAGGGATGGTATCGTCTATCATTCCTCATATTTTCCAATGGCTGCCTTTGGTCTTCTGGGAGCATGCTAGGGTCAGCTACAGTTGGCCCTTACCTTGATCTTCCCCTGCTAGGTTCTGATCTAAGCACTTCCTCGGGTCCAACTTCGGGCTGGACTCTAGCTCGGCCCCGTTCACTGGCGTTTCCGTGGTTAGGCAGTATGACAGGCTCATTTACAGTTGACCTCCGCCCGGTACCTCCCCCGTTGGGTTTGGTTCCTAGCGTTTCCTCAGGCCTTACTTCGGGCTGTGCTCGATCTCGGCTCCTACCATGGCTGCTTCTGCCGTTAGCTCCTTCGAAGAAGGAAGATCTTTGTTGTCTCTGAGATCCTCCAGACTGGGACTCACCCCATGATTCGGTGTTGCGGTTGGACTCTTCAGCATCCCTTAAGCGTGACATGAGATGGACCACCAAGGCTTCCTGCTGGGACGTGAAGCGGTTAGTTACTTCAACCACAACCCTATTCTGCGGTAGGAGTAGTCGGATTAGCCTGTCCTTCATTTGGTACTGCCGCTGGAGGAGAAGGATTTACTTGATCTGTGACCGCTGGATCTGGAAGACTGCTGGTTGCGATGTTTTTTCCTTTGTTAACATCTTTTTTCTGTTTGGAAGGCATGTTTTCGAAGCAATGGACGATGCTGTTAGGAAGAAGGTTAAGTGGAAGAAGCTGAAGCTTCGAGCTTCTAGCTCTCAGTGAAAGCACCAAAAATGTTTGCACAAAAAATGGACAAACACCTCAAAGTCGTAGGATTTAATTGATTTTACATTGTTCTTAGTGATTCGGGTGATTTATGCAAATATATGAAAAGCAGGGACTAAACTGTAAAAGACACACAGATTTATAGTGGTTCAGCCAGAATGTGCCTACGTCCACTTTATATATTATTTCTCTTTTCTTGTTTAGATTACAAGTACAAAGCTTTGATACTAGTATCTGAAAGTTGTTTGAAAGTTCTCCCCGTGCTTGAGCTGTCAAACTTTTTTCCATTGTTGTACCCCTGCCCCTCTATTTATAGAGTGAGGCTGAGGCCAGGGGCCTTGGATGTACATAGCTGCTGGTGGGCCTGGGCTGATGTAATCTGGCCTGGTAGCGTTGGTTCGGCATTGCTTTGGCTCGACAGTAGGTGGTAGACGCTTTGGTTCGGTATCGCTTGGTTCGGAGATGGTTGGAGAAGTGGATTGGACCGGTAGTAGGTGGTTCGATGATTGGTCCGGTGGCGAGTGGTTCGGTGGTGAGAGGATGGCCTTGATTCGGCAATGAATGGTTCGGTGGTGGGTTGGTCCGATAGTGGGTGGTTCGGTAGAGGTTGAACCGGTGGTGGGTGGTTCGGCAGTGGATGGTTCGGCGATTGGTTGGTCCGGTAGGGATACTTTGGGTTTGGTTCGATAGGTAGTGGAGTGGCTGGTCCGGTAGGCATGGGAAGGGTGTTTGTTCGGTAGAGCTTTCCTTGTCTTGGCTTGGCAATGCCTGCTTTACTCTGGTTCGGCGAGGACTTCCTTATTCTGATTCGGTGGTGACCTCCTCTCTTTGGTTCGGTGAAAACATGCCTAACAAGAACTATTGTAAAGTCTACTACTTTTACTTTGCTTAAAGATTCTAGTAGTTACTTTCATTCACCAGACTTTTTGTCTGACCCACTTCTCTATTTTCCCCTTCCCCCCTAGGCAATCAAGGGAGAGGGCAGTAGATTGTAGTTGCTCGGAGGTTTCTTGGAGAAGATTCTGCTATGTATTTCCCTACTTTTATTTCCATTTTTTCTATGCATTGGCACTTGAGAGGGATATTTATACTCTGATTTTTGAGACTACGAGTTTTTATTTCATGAGACATATTGGGTTTTGAGACATGTATGCTGTATTTACTATTTGACTTATGAAGCAATTTTGAAGTTTCTGCTGTTTTTACCTATTTTTGTCTTGTGAATCTTAGTCTCTATTGGTTTTAGTTATACATACAACGCACCATGCCTTTTAATGTGTCCTTTTGGGTATATTAAGGGGTGTGGGGGTATTTCACTTTGTATCAGAGCCTAAGGTTACAGGATCCCTAAAAATTTATTTTAAAAGTAAAGCATTTTCCGAAATAACTTGTTTTAAAAAGTATTTTTCAGAAAAGAACTCTTAGAACTATTTTTAAGTATAAAAGAGTTTTTATAAAAATTCCCTCATAAGTCCAGTTCAATCTCCCTTTGACTCTTTCCTAAACTATCATTTTCTTTTCGTAGAATGGCTGATGAGATGCCCCGAACCTTCCCGAGGGCTTTCCAGTCCCAACCTGGTTTCGTAGGTACTTACAAGCCATGACTCTAGAGGTGCATGGGCCAGGGCCCAATCCTGCATTAGCGGATGGGAACCCCATCAACCTACCTACCGCTATCAATTTCTCTAAGCTTTGTAAGGATTTTGCGAGTTTGGGTGGAAAGACTTTTTCTGGCAAGAAGACTTTTGTGGAGGCGAGAGATTGGCCTAGGAACACCGAGAGGATATTTGGCTTATTGGGATTGGAGGATCAACAAGGGGTTCAGCTAGCCTCTTGGCAGTTGAAAGAGGAGGCTTCTTATTAGTGGGTGGTTGTTGAGTTGGAAGGAAGAGAAGTCGGTTGGAATGGGTTTAGGTAGAGGTTTGAGAGGAAGTTACTATCTCAAGCGGAAGAAGGTGTTCAGCTGAAGAGGTTTATCAATTTGAAGCAAGGGAGTTTGTCTGTTAAGGAATACATCAATCAGTTCAATTAATTATCGCGATTTGGTATGGAGTTGGTGAATATGCCACACAAGAAAGATATGAAGTCTGCAAAGGGATTGAATCAACCTCTTCAGGGATTATTGTTGACTCACGTACCGATGGGAGCTACTTATGAGTCTTTGGTTGAGATAGCGCTAATGTCAGATGCAGTCAAGGAAGGAGAGTCTAAAGAAGTGGTTAAGTCAGAAGCTTCAAAGAAGAAGTGGTAAAAAAAGGAGAAGAAGAAAGGTGATGGCCCTTAGAAGCAGATTAAGAACGGTTTGAAGTGCGATAACTGTAGGATTGTTGGACATGTCGCCAATGATTACAGAAGCGATACGATGAAGGGAAAGTGCTTCAATTGCGGACAACCTAGTCACTTGAGTAGGAATTGTCAGGGCAGGGGACTAGTGCACCAGTTGTGCAGATCCAGGCATTAGATGCAGCACCTTCGGGCAGCATTCCGGATAGAGGTAGGAAAGTCATAGTTGAAGGTTTGATTTCTATATCTGATTTTCCCATGCGGACTTTATTCGATTCTGGAGCATCACACTCTTTTATCTCTAGTTCTCTTGTGGATTGTTTGCACTTAGACATTTCCTTAGTGGTAGACCTCATTGTTGTTTCAAACTCCATATGTGGATCGACACACTTGTCTATGGTTTGTAGGAGTTTGAAAATTTATATCCTAGGCGTAGAATTTGACTGCGACGCCTATGTTTTGGGATTCTCGGGGTATGGAATGATCTTGGGTATGGATTGTCTATCCACATACGGAGCTTTATTAGACTACGAGAGCAGAGTCGTTAGATTAGAGACATGCAGTGGTAGGACTCTCGAGGTATCTTGTGACCAGCAAGGGTCAGTTATGTTGAGTTTTCTCTATTCCCTCGATTCATCTTTAGCAGAGCTTGATTTGGTTCCTGTCGTCAGAGATTTTCTGGACGTCTTTGAGGAGGTTAGGGGACTACCCCCTAAGTGAGAGGTTGACTTTAAGATTTATTTGACCGATAATGCTAAGCCAGTAGCATTACCAGTGAGGCATATGGCACCTGGGGAGAGGAAGGAATCGAGCAAGCAAATTCGTGAGCTTATGGAGAAGGGATTCATAAGAAGGAGCATATCAAATGGGGAGCACTAGTCGTCTTCGCTACTAAAGTGGATGTTTCTCTTCGAATTTGCGTTGATTATAGAGAATTAAATAAGCTCACAAAGAACCGATATCCACTCCCTAGGGTTGATGATCTTTTTGACCAGTTAGTTGGCTCTTCGGTATTCTCCCAGCTTGATTTAGCCACGAGATTCCATCTGCTTAGAGTCGCCGATGACAGCATAGATAAGACTGCATTTAGGACTCCAGATGGACTTTATGAGTGGTTGGTTATGCCTTTTGGGCTAACCAATGCCCTAGCCTACTTTGTTTATTTGATGAGCCATGTCTTTAGAGAAGTCCTAAATAAATTCGTTGTGGTATTCGTGGATGATATCTTGGTATTTTCCAAGAATATGGAGGAGCATGCTGTTCTTTTAGAGGAAGTTCTTCGCAAACTTTGTAGTCGCCATTTGAGAGCTAAGTTTTTGAAGTGTCACTTTTGGAGAGAGGAGGTACGTGGGGCATGTGGTCTCGAAGGAAGGTTTGGCTGTTAACCCTACCAAGGTTATTGCAGTACAAGATTGGAAGGTCCCCAAGAACGTCACCGAGGTTAGGAGCTTCCTAGGATTGGCTGGCTATTATAGGAAGTCCATTAGAGACTTTGCCAAGATTTTGGCTCCACTCACGCGCCTTACTAAGAAGAATAAAGCTTTCATGTGGGACGTGGATTATGAGGATTCCTTCATAAAGCTTAAGAGAGCCCTCACTAGTGCACCGGTGTTAGTACTACCCGATGGAGCTAATCCTTTTACCGTATACACTGATGCATGAGGGATGGGCCTAGGAGCGGTGTTAATGAAAGAAGGGAGGGTGGTATGTTATGGTAGTAGGCAGTTGAAGACACATGAGAAGAACTACCCTACCCACGATTTGAAGTTGTCTGCCATAGTTTTTGCACTCAAGTCTTGGAGGCACTATTTGCTTGGAGAAAAGCTCAAGCTTTTTACCGACCACAAGTCACTGAAGTACCTATTCTCATAGAAGGACTTGAACTGGAGGCAACAAAGTTGGATGGAGTTTTTAGCCTCGTATGATTTTGAGATAGCTTATACCCCTGGCAAGGGTAACGTGGTTGCGGATGCATTAAGTAGAAAGAGGGCAACCCTTAGTCCTTTGTTCGTAGAGTGGAGGAGCTTGGAGTTCATTTCTACTTTTGATTTTAAGCCCTCTATGGACATTACTTCCGGATTGTTAGCGGCATTAGAAGTAAGGCCTACCCATATGGATCAGATTGGCTTGAGGCAATGAGAGGATTTGGAGCTTATGGATGTGATGGATAGAATTAGCCGAGGAGAGGTCTCTAGACATCTCTAACGTTACTCCATTGATTGCAATGGGTGGCTTAAGAGAGATGGGAGGCTTTGTGTTCCCCGCGCCAATGATTCGTTGAGAGCGGTTTTGGAGGAGGCATACCATTCCCGTATGACTATTCATCCCGGTGGTGACAAAATGTATCCGGATATGAAGAGGATGTTCTATTGGAATGGCATGAAGAAGGATGTGGCGGAGTTCGTAGCTAAATGCCTCATTTGCCAAAGGGTAAAAGCGAAGCAGTAGAAGCCCGGCGGATTACTTCAGCCCTTAGATGTGCCGGGATGGAAGTAGGACAGTATTTCTATGGATTTTATAGATGGTTTACCCCATTCTAAGAAGGGGAATACTAGCATTTGGGTGATTGTTGATCGGTTGACCAAGAGTGCCCACTTCATCCTAGTTAAGAGAAAGCGCACGACATCATATTTGGCATCCCTTTATATTCGGGAGATAGTCTGACTTCATGGAGTCCCTTCTAGTGTGGTGAGTGATAGAGATCCTATTTTAACTAGTGTGTTTTGAAGAAGCTTACAGGAGGCGTTATGGACGCAACTTAGATTGAGTACGGCCTATCACCCACAGACGGATTTGCTACGGATGTGCATTTTGGACTTTGGAGGAACTTGGGAGGAGCATCTTCCGTTGGTTGAGTTTGCGTATAAAAATAGTTACCAAGCGAACATAGGAATGGCACCATTTGAGGCTTTATATGGGAGACCTTGCAAGTCCCCTTCATATTGGGTGGAGTCTACGAAGAATTTGCTAATTGGGCCTGACATGGTGAGAGAGACATCGGAGACAGTGGATTTAATTCGGTGAAGTATGAAGACAGCCCAAGATAGGCAGAAGTCTTATGCGCATAAGCGGGGGAGAGACATTGAGTTTGAGATTGGAAACTTAGTTTTTATCAAAGTATCCCTTCTTAGAAAGGTGGTAAGGTACAGATCGAATGGAAAGTTAGCCTGCACATTTGTTGGACCATTTCCTATCATAGAGAGAGTTAGGAAGATGGCTTACCGAGTGAAATTACCAATAGCTCGCAGGAGTACACGACGTTTTCCATGTTTCGCAGTTGCGAAAGTGCTTACATGACTCGGTGGAGGTTGTAGATCCTAGTCATTTAGAGGAGGTGGAGGTAGAAAGGGGAGCATCTGTTCGGCATATCCCTACGAAGATTGTTGGAAGAGACATCAAGCGACTAAGGAATAAGGAGGTTTCTCTAGTAAAGGTGCAATGGGGAGATGATGTTGCAGACACCACTTGGGAACCTGAAGAGAAGGTTCATACTTCCTATCCTCATCTTTTCGATAGTAAGTTATTAGAATCTCCTATTTCCATATTGAGTTTTGAATAGGTTCTTTCCTTTATTATCCTTTGGGAGGGTAGAACTTAGGATTTAACCTATGGATGGTAGGATTTGATGTAAACATGTTATTAGAACATGTTATGAATGATGTATGCTAGTGGTTGCAAGTATTTGCTAGTGGATGCTAATGGACGCATATAGGTACACTAGGCACTATTGTTCTTTAGTGATCGGCCTAACTAGGACACTAGAGCATATACATATGGATGTGTGCGCATTTTTATTCTATTTTTCATGGTTGCTATAAATGGATGATTATCACATGATTGTTGCATTTGAACGATGTTTGTAGCACGCATATAGAATTATCAGTTGTCATAAGGGAATTTTTGCATTCATTTGGATACATGGCACAGACATGATTGCATAAAAGGAGGTCAATTGAATCAGTGAACCGCCTAATCTTTTGCATTAGATAGGGACATTTACACTACACTAATTGCATAAGTATCATAAATTACATTAGAAAAACTTAAGGACAATGGATGAATCGTCGATGATTGAGTAGTTGGATGTAGAATTGGATGAAAACATTTAGTACATTCTTTTATCCTTTGAGATTTCGGGGACGAAATCCCTTAAAGTGGGGAGAATGTAACAACCCAAAAATTAACCCGTAATAATTAATTCGTTAATTAATTATAAAATCACTTTTTGAAATTATCAGAATTGAGCCATGGAAGTTGCACTATTATGTCCGTGGTAATTTTATGGTCAATTTCCATATATAGAACGTCAGAATCCGAGTTAATATGAGCAAGGAAAATAATAATCAAATAAACGAAAATAAATAAATAAATAAATAGGCCAGGTCGACCGGCCGGCCGACCTGGGCACAAGGGCGGTCGACCGCCCGGTCGACCTGCCTGTCTATTATAACGAACGAACGAGCGTTCGTTCGTTCGAAAGTTGAACACGTAATTTGCATTATTTGGCTTCATCTGGTCCTTCTATTCTTGCTTCCAATGGCCTCTATTCAGCCTATGAAGTGGTTGCATCCTATTCAATCCCCAAATCCAACGGTCTGAGATCCACTTCTACCCTTATAAATAGAACCCTAGGCCAAACACTTTTTCTCATTCTAGATTCTCTCCGCTTGGGTTCACCGTTTCAGGAAGGACCCTAAAAGGAATAATTTTCCAAGGAGAGAATCTTTTTAATAAAAATATTTTAATACCCTCAAGTGGATCCGTGAAGGCCTAAAGGGAAGAGCTAAGGACCAGATGTGAGTGATTGTAGTTATTTTACATTTATCTAAGTAATTTAAAATAATAGGGTTTCCAATAGTTGTAGTTTAACTACAATTTTTGGAGTAACCTTTTTAGTAAGTTATTTATAGTTTTTAGAATTATTTTCAGTCTATTTCTTCTAGCTATTCTTTTTAGTTAATTTTAGTTTATTTCTGCTAATTATAACTTTTCCCATTTATTTACAATTTATTTATAGTATTTTAATTTATTTACTATTGTTTATGCGTTATTTACATCTTCTTCCTACGCCTTGGACTTCCATCTATTTTCAGTTTTCTTTTATTTCTCCTTCTTCTTCTTTACGTATGGATTAGAATAGAATTAACGCGAAATTGGATTAAATTATAAGAAATGTGAAAAAATGGAATATGAGATGTAAATCACAAAGACAGTAATATAATTGGAATAGGACTGAAATTATGCCAAATTATGATATTACTTGGACTAAATTAAGAAGATTGGCCTAGTTATAACTTAGAATTATAACTTAAAAGAATAAAAGAAGAAAGAAGCTTATTTACACACTTTGACATTGGGTTAAGTAATAAGCATGATTATAATGTAAGTTATAAATTGATAAACTATGGAATCTATGGTAAACTATGGAAACTATGTGGCTTAATTTAAGACTTAGGATAAATTAAGTAATTGATAAAAATAAAGGCTTATTTAAATAATTTATCTAAGTTAATAAGCAAAGATAAGAGTAGGACCTGTACCAAATAGCATTCCCCTAATATTTCTATGGTTACAGTGTTTCACATAATCCTGAAGTGAGACGAGGTGCTTCACATAATCCTGAAGTGAGGCGAGGGGTACACTTATGCTTATAATGGTAGTAAACGGTCAATCTATGGTCGTTCAAATCAAGGGGATTTGAACAAGGGGCGCAACTATATTTTTGTTTGACAAGGACCAGTACCGGCAGCATTTCTCCTATTTTCCTATGGGCACGGTGTTTCACATAACCCTGAAGTGAGACAAGGTTCTTCACATAATCCTGAAGTGAGGCGAGGGGCATCCTTATGCTGACTAGGGTAAATAAAAGGTCAAAATAAGGAGCAAAAGGTAGCACGGGCATGGTGGCAGTTACGCTTGCGACTTCCATTTCGGTGCTCAGTAATCTCTATGAGTTCCAAGCGCTTAGTAAGTGTGTCTTTCGTAGACATCAAAGTCTACCGTGTAGGGAAACGTCCGGTCCACAGTAGATTCTATAGAGTAGCAAGCCGATCAATGGGTAGAATTAGGAATTCAGACTAATCAAAGCAACTGTCTAGGACAAGTGCAAACAATCAAAGTTGACCTATCTTATTAATTGAGTGCTAGATAATTCGTATTTATTTCCAGTTTCTCTCTTTTCTATTTCCTTTGTTTCCTTTTATATACTAGAACTGTTGTAAAGTCTATTTCTTTTACTTTGCTTAAAGATTCTAGTGGTTACTATCATTCACCAGACTTTTAGTCTAACCCACTCCTCTATTTTCGTTTTTTCCCCCATAGCAATCAAGGGAGAGGGCACTAGATTGCAGTTGCTTGGAGGTTTATTGGAGAAGATTCTGCTATGTATTTCCCTACTTTTATTTCCGTTTTTCTTTGTACTGGCACTTGAGAGGGATATTTATACTCTGATTTTTAAGAATACGAGTTTTTATTTCATGAGACATATTAGGTTTTGAGACATGTATGTTGTATTTGGTATTTGACTTATGAAGCAATTATGAAGTTTCTGTTTTGAATAAGTTATTATTTTATTTTCCCCAGTTTTTACCTATTTTTATCTTGTGAATCTTAGTCTTTGTTAGCTTTAGTTATACTTACAATGCACCACGCCTTTTATTGTGTCCTTTTGGGTATATTAAGGGGTGTCGGGTGTTTCAAATTGCGATTAGTTGACACTTAATTTAATATGGTAGGAATATGGACTGATGGCTTTTGTATATGCATGCATGTTAAGGTGTTATTACCTATTTTGTATTTCTATCTTATGGATGATAATGGATGCACGTACTTGATTGCACTTATGTGTTAGTGATTATTATCATGTTCTAATATTTATGGTTATTGGAGAATAGCATATTTAGGTATGTAAAATAAACCTACGTGGGCTTGATCCTGAAAGGGTATGTAGACAGTCCTTGTCTGCGTAATATCCACCCGATCCATTAGGTTGGGATGAAGTGCATAGAGTTAGGCATAGTTCCAAACTAGTTGACACCATTTATTTCCACTACTTTTATATATCCATGTACCTCTGAGATTGCAGGTGAAAGTGACGAATATAAAGAAACCTTGGTGTAAGCACGAACTACAGGTTGATTACCAACTATGTTCTTTTTATATTATATTGGTATTGTTTTGTTAACCTGAAATAGTTGGTGTAATTGAATATAACTTGAAAATTTGATATTTTGTTAGTTGAATTGTTGTTTTATATTGTACAGTGTTGAAGTAATTTGATATCATTTGTTTTATTTTTTAATTTCATTTTTCTACCAACAGTCGCATCCATTGACCTGGTAACCATTACAAATAGTTGGACAAATGCCACTACACACCTAATATCGCTAATGATGAATCATCTTTGTCCTTTTCTAATTCCCTTCTCTACTATAACATTTTACAACTTCAAAAAATTCGTAGATTATTCTTGCAGTTGATCGCTAACTACAAGGAGATTCTTTGTTGTATCCTAGAGGAATTCCACCACTAACCCTTAAGCAATCTTGTTCATAGTGGATGCGATCTTTCTTAAAGAAAGTGTCACTCCAAAATGCCTCAAAGACAAATTCCTTATTCAATATCGCAAATTATTTAATAGGTTTAAGGAACTGATATGGCTTGAGCACAAGGATCTTAATCAACCTATAAAATACTAAATTAGAAGTACACCAAGCTTGATTGCTTCGATGGAATGAACTACAATCATTGGTAAGACAAACTGATGCTTCTAATAACTACACTGAAGGTTGCCTATATGCTTGATCCAAAATTAGAACCAATCCCAGCTCCTACAGAAAATGATAATGTAGAGCTACTAGTAAAAGGAAGAAACGAGAGGAAGAAGGTGGTTTGTAGAGGGTATTCACTCAATACATTATCTAATCATCTGTTTGATCTATCACTTCGATTTAATCACCAAAAGAAATCTGGAAATCGTTGGAGGCAAAACACAGCAATGAAAAGCAAGGTGCAGACGAGTTCCTAATTTTCGAATTTTTTGAATTTAAGGTGCTTGATAATATCTATGTTCTAGATCAAGTCCATGAATTACAAACTATTTTCAAAAAACTCAAAGATATCAAAATTACTATCCTTGAGCAATTACAAGTTGGTGCTGTCATGGCAAACTCACACAAACCTAGAGCGAATATCGAAGGAAACTTATGCATTCATTTGAAAATTTTACAATGGAACAAATTCAAAAGCATTTGCGAATTGCAGAGGAAACTAAAATTTGTGAAAAGAGGGTTTTTGAGAATGGTTCCAATGTAAACTTCATGGATAATAAAGGGAATAGAAACTCTATAAAACAAAAATATTTGAAGGTAGCAACAAGAATACCATGTTAAAAATAAGAAATATTGTTATTTCTATGGAAAACCTGGGCAGTTCCAATGTGATTGCAGATTCATCAAAAGGAAGAGGAAGGAGTATGGACAGGATAACAACCATGGAAAGGAAAGGTCAAATTAACGATCTTTCATCATTGCCGACATGATAGAGAAAGATGTATATGAAATTGTTGCAATGATATTTTAGATACATATTGATATGGTGATGGAGTTGAACTTGGCTAATATTTTAAAAGATACTGATTGGTGGTACATATTTGCAACAATCAGTCCATGTTCAAGTTCTACGAGAAAGTTTCTGACAAAAACAAAGTACTAATTAGCAACCAAACACTGCAGCAATTGTTTGGAAAGGAACTATCGAATTAGTGTCCACTTCGGGGAAGAAACTTATTCTTCTTAATGTCCCACATGTTCTAGAAAGATGAAAAAACTTGGTTTCTTCCGGCCTTCTTTGTAGTAAAGGTGTCAAACGTGTCCTAGATTATAATATCCTTATTTTGACTAAGGGAGGGATGTTTGCTGGAATGGGATATGCTTGTAATGGAATGTTCAAACTAAGTATAAATAAAATGAATTGGTTTGCTTATGTCATTGATTCATTTCATTTATGGCGTAATAGAATAGCACACTTAAAATTTAAATCATTATTCTTTATGTCTAAAGAAGGACTAATTACTTATGCTAAAACAATTTAATCTAAATGTGAAATTTTCATAGAAGCCAATATGTACAAAAAGACATTTCCGAAATCTAAGAGAACTGCTCAACTACTTGAATTAATACACTCTGATATTTGTGAATTAAATGAGATATTAACTAGAGGAGGCAATGGATACTTTAATACTCACATAGATGATTACTCTAGAAATACACATTCCTATTTAATGAGATCAGAAGATCAGGCTTTCGAAATGTTTAAACATTTAAAAACCAATGTTGAAAGTCAAAAGGAAAAGAAAATTAAGGCATTACGAAAGGACCATGTAACGCCCCATAATTTTAGTAACGTTATTTAGGATATTTAGTTAGTTAATTAAATAAAATAATGTAAGTTGATTAGTAGATTGAGATTTATGATTTAATAAGAGGTAGCCTTGCCATGTTAAGCAAACTAAAGAATAAAAAGAGAATAAAAGGGTTAGGAAATATGCAAGGGCAAAATAGGAACAAGGCATAACCTTATACCCTAAACCCCTTTGGAATTCATTCTACACGTTCATTCTATTTTCACAAACAAAAATAGAGCTAAGGCCGACCACCATTAGGAAGAGCAAAGAAGAAGAATTCAAGAGGAAGAATCAAATCACTTAATCATGAACAAATCTCACATCCTTAATCAAAAAGCTAAGATGAATAATGACTACATCTCAACTTTTTATGGTTTTCGTTTTAGTATGAAATCTGAATTATTTGCAAATGTTTTTGCATTGTTTTGGATGATAAAATGTATATCTATATGTTGTTGATGATTTATGCTAATTCACATAGATTTTGTGATATGTTTTGATATTAAAAGTCTATTATATGACATCCAATTGCCTTGCAAATTTAAAATTAGATCAGAAATGATATTTTAGAAATGTGTTTCAATTTTTATGATTTTCTGAATTAATGTAGATTTTATATGAATTTTCTAGTGAAGAAAATTCTATTTTGGGTTAAAAAAATTATTACGGCCAAATTATATTATCTTAGGGTCTGAAATTTATATATGTTAGAAAACGTATTAAAAATGATTTTCTGGAATTTTATGGAATTTTTCTAAGTGTTTTAGTGGATATCTAAAATTATTTAAGGTATTAGACTTAAATGTTTTATATATTTATAAAAAGGAGAAGGGGTATTTTGTAAATAATTAAAATCTTTATTTCTGAAAATCAACAGTACTTTTAGAAAAGAAAAAGTTGCAAAGATTCATAATTTGACAAACAAGGCAGGTTAGGTACAAAGAATAGTTTAAAAAGTCAAATCTACATGCTTTTTCCTATTTCAATGCTTTCGGCACCAGGCTTTCAACTCCTTACCTCCGCCTCCGACTCCATCGAAACCAATGCACATGGTATCAGATACGTGGTATGTAGTGAATTGGATATATATGGAAGGTATTGGGTCGAATTCAGAGGTTTCGAAAGGGTAGAAGCGCTACTTTTCTTTTAAATGAAAATTAGCCTGCTTTGCTTTCGATTGAATAGCTTTCGACTTGGTCTGCTTTCGGCTGGGTTAATGACTTTAAAAGGAATGGTTTTAGAGGTTGCGTCTTTGTTTTTAAGTAACTGCTTTTGACTAGGTCGAAGCCCCTGACTGCCGCTTTTTACTTTTCGACCCAGATTGGTTTTCAAAAGGGTTACCTTGTTTTTAAAACCAAGCCGCTTCTCCAATGCTTTCGAAGGGATTATTTCGACATCATCACTTCTTTACTTAGGAATGCTTTCGAAAGACATGCTTTCGACTTAAATGTTTTAATGACCCTTTTTCTCTATAAAAGGTAGAAACCAAATTAATGGTTTTGAAAGAGATGGTTTTAAAGGTTTCGAAAGGTGTTTCCACATGTTATAAAAAAATTGAACCCAAATGCTTTCGAAAGGCTTGATGTTTTGATGCTTTCGAAAGGTTTTAAAGAAAGGTTTCTAAGGGGTGGTTCCCCAATCATTTCGAAAGGTATAAAAGGAAAGGTTTTCAAACGGTTTCGAAAGACAATGATTAAGTGTTTAAAGAGGATGTCTAAGGTTTTAAAGCTTTCGAAGGAGATGTTTTTAATGCTTTCGAAAGGATAAATATGAATGGTTTCAAAAAGTATGATTTCAAAAGGTATGATTTGGCCTTCGGCCTAGGTTTTACTTGTATTGAAAGAGATACTTTCAAAGGTTTCTAAAGGGGAACTTTCAATGGTTTCGAAAGAGTTGTTTAAAGGTTTTAAGCAAAGGTTTCGAATGAGTTGCTTTTGGCAATATAGCCTAAGTGTTTGTAAGTTAAAAAGGGTTTTAACTTATTTTGGAAGGATGGGAAATCCTTAATAATTTCATCAACATTATTTTGGGTAAAGTATATATATGACATGGAAAATAGCTTAGAGTAAAGAAAAGAGTATATTTTCCTTGTATATGTATGATTTAAAGGTTTAAATCATTTTGAAAATGTTTTTAAGGAAAAATTTAAAGGGTAGTTAACCCTAAGAAAATGACTCAGATTAGAAGACCAGATGGGACTGGTGTATGGTCATTCCCTATAATCATTAGCTGTTAGCCCCTAGCTAATTTAGTCCAAAATTCCAGTGTGTAGGGTTTTTTCACAAGTAAGACTAAAATTATGTTACACATAGAACGAAATCTAAAAAGGAATGATAGGTTATTGGTAAGCCCGCAAAACCATTATGTTCAGTTAGACCTTGGGAAGTAAGTAAGGACAGACCATCCAGAAGAGGAGTATTTAACAGTTCTTAGATTTTTATGTTTTCTGGTAGGCCCGAGTCAGCCAACAGTTAGTAGTTGGCCAAACAAAACTACAGTGTGTGGACAGATAGTCCATATGATTAATTTTTTGTACATATACATGATATTGTTTTATAGATTTAACCAGTTTTGTTGCAGGATCATAATTTGCAAAGGATATGTTTTAGAAAAGTATATTAGTGAAGGGAAACTCATTCCTCTAAGCGGCATGGTCTCACTTAATATCAGTTAATCGAGATGTATAGAATTATTCACACCTGACTTTATGTCTGACTCGAATTTTATTTTCCTTAAACTCTCGGGTGCTCAAAATTGATTTGAGTAGGCTGAGGGTTGAGGTTTACATGTTTTAGTAGGTTGGCAAATAAAGCTTCCAACGACGAGCAGGTGGCTGACGGATGGCTAATTAGGAGTTGCAGTTATATTTTGGATTTATTCCACTATATTGTATATACAGTACTCTGATCAACAAAGGGGGCATCATCATCTATCGCTATTGGCGTAATATTGTAATAACTATATTTTATCTGAACCTGGGAAACGAGTATGGGATTATGTAATTTGAATATGGAACATGTTTTGGAAATGTAATCAAAAATATTATTTTTTGAAATTTATGATTTTGTTTCATATTCAAGTGCTTCTAGTATTATGATTACCATTAACGTAGCCGCATTTAGTCACCGAAAGCTAATACTATGGATGGCTGTAGCATCTGTAGCGCTTAGCTTTGGGCCTCTAGATATAGGATGTACAACTTGGTATTAGAGCATAGGTTTATGAAAAGCTTTAACTAAAAGATGATTTTTGAAAACATAATCCTAAGGAATTAGAGATAAGATCGGGGTATGGTATAATGCCATAGTAACGTACTTGTATTTGCCATATTTAAGTATGTGCTTTATCTCTAGTCTCCTATCAGTGTTAGGTTATTTTTCTATATCTTACGAAGGTTCAAATGCAGATACAAATTCTCGAAGAGGTAATGTTGGAGGAGGAAGCACCAGTGCAGATGGAAATGCTAGACCTAATACTAGAAGTAATCCAGGTCAGGCACGAACAAGAAATACCGATGCTGAATTCCGGCGAGTTGATATGGGAGCCATGTATCAGTTTTTCGTGAACATGATGCAAGCAGGAGTTGCTGTTCGAGTAGTTAGGGGAGGAGCCTAGGAAGCTCCAATAGTCAACAATTATGCTGCTTTAAGTAGGGACTATGCTAGGTTGGGAGGAAAACCATTTGTTGGGACTGAAGATGCTATAGAAGTGGGGAATTGGTTGCTGCTTCATGAGAGGATTTTCTTAGATTTAGGGCTCAATGATGAGCAAAAAAGAAGGATCACTTCGAAGAAGCTTCAAGGAGCAGCTTTGTACTGGTGGAATAGTGTGTAAACTAGAGTGGATAAAGGAACCATGACATAGGCTGAGTTTAAGAGGAGGTTCGAGAAGAGATTCATGTCTTTGATGGCAAAGCCTACCTTGCTCAGAAAGTTTGTTGAGTTAGAGCAAGGAGAGATGACCATGTTAGAGTATGCTACAAGGTTTGAGGAGTTGGCAAGATATGGTCATGCCACTGTGGATACCGTGATTAAGAGAAACAAGAAGTTCATTATGCTGTTGAAACCTGAATTGGCCAGGGCTCATATCTGGGGTCCTTGTGATGTTATAGTAGAGATGGCTCTAAGACATGAGGAAATTATTGTTTCTGTAGAGAAGAATAAGGTTGTTTAACGACGAATTTTCTACCGATTTAGAAAATCACCGATAAATTTCAAATTAAAATTTAACTACAAGCGCACGGTGTACTATCGTAGTACGTAGCGAGTACGGGTTGATCCGTAGGGAATTTTTAAGATTTTAAAATTTTCTAATCAATCAAATTACACAAAAATGAGAGAAGATTGTTAACTACAAGCAAAATGAAGCTAAAACTAGAATTAAAATGAGATTAGAGAACAATTTATAGGCAATTCCACTCTCATATTTTTGTAAATCAACAATAAAACAATCTATGATCTCTATTTTTTTATATCAAGTGAAATAATTGTTGTATTTATCATAAGTATAGTTTATTTATATTATTAATTAACATAACTTAAACCATCAAACTATAATACAACAAATAAACCACTTATCAATTCTCATGAAAATGAAGCCAAAGAAAAAGCTATTTTAAGTATGATCTATTTACTATTGTAATTAGTAACATAGATCATCAAATTTTTTTTACTTTCATTTCAAATAAAAAATCAATTAGAAAATAATGATGCAAATTGTGTTTAGGTTGAATAAGAATAGCTCATTTGCAAAAGCGACATAAGCTATCCAACCCACTTGTATAAACTTACATCAAAATCCACTTTCATGAATCACAAATAAAAGAGATCATAAATCATAGAAATGTTGAAATTACATAAAGTTAGAGAGCTTCATTAACCCTAAATTGAAAGGGTTTAGCTACTCATATGTGTTATCATATCAACACATGTAAGTTTCAACATTGAAAGCAAAGAGAAGTAGAAACTAAACAAAGGAAAGGAGATTAACTACTTGCATGAAATAACATTAAACTAATTGCATAAATGTAAATCTAAGCTATGAACATGAAATGAAAGAGAGCAAAGAAATAAACATTAACATAAAAGTAAATAAAAGCATGTGGAAGAGAAAAGAGAAAGAGGCTAGGAGGCCATTTTTATTTCATGAAACTTTGACATTACAACTTGCTTTCTTAATTTCCTAACTAATTTGAAAGAGCAGAAGATATTTACATGTACATAAGAGGGCTATTTATACATACATAAAACCCTAATTCAATTTTTATGGTGCTTCCCAAAATGCCCTTTAATTAACCATTAGCCTCTAATTAATCCATCATTAAATATGCATGAAGCTTTAACCTCCACTTAGTTGTCCATTAGCTTCTAATTGTAGATTTAGGTAAGTGGATGAGGTCCTCCATGATCATGAGCTTGAATTATTTCCTCTTCATACCTTTGTATTCCCTTGTGCATGCATATATCTTCATGAAACCCTCTTCCATATGCACCCAAATTTCTATAAAAATTATGAAAAATATCCAAGTAAAAAGTCCCAAATTAACGCATGCACAAAAATTACTATTTTGCCCCTGTATGTAGATGAATACATGATGCTTTGAAAATTATTGAATTTTGGTTTTAAACATGTTAAAATACCCAAATATGACATTTATTTAAATAAAAATAGATAAATATGGATGTAAATATATGCACACTTACATGCACATCAAATACCCCCATACTTATCTTTTTATTCGTCCTCGAATAAAGGAAAACTACGATAAATCCGTTTTCGTAGGGAGCACGATTGCATTGAACGTATGCAACAAGCCGTTAAACCTCTAGGTGTCCCCAGTAGGATGAGTGTTGTCTCTTGATGGTTTTTAGCGGATACTACCCACAAAATCCAAATGCAAAGTGAAAACATTTACAAAATGCAAGATTTATTTAAAATGGGATGAATGCAAGTTTTTGAAAGTATTTACAAATGAAGGATTTACTTTCAAATCGACACTAATAAGTTAAATATAAGTTTCGGTCATTATCAAGAAATTTAAGTCCTTTTACTTGTCAAAATTTCCAACAAAATTTAAGTTGTCATAACAGATAGACTATAGTTTGGCTAGTCTCGGTTGATAACACAATGTAATTATGAAATGGATCCTTAGTTGATTATCAAAGTTTGTCAAAGTGGTATTCTCATTTCTTTTCAATAATAAGCTAAATCAAATAAGTAAAAATAATGCTTAGATTTCAATTGCTTACTCTCTCTTATTTGAAAATTTTATTGATATTAACAATATTTACATATGTCTAACTCGGTTAAACTGAGGCCGGATATATTACACGTGCAATGCCTTGCGGACCGATGTGAAGGGAATACAGAACATGGCGAGTGAACACACAAGTGTGAACACTTATCGACTGTAGGCGTTATTAAAAAGAATTTTTAAATACACACACCTAACTCAGATAAACTAAGGCCAGATATACCGATCGTGCACTGCCTTTCAGGCTTACATGAGAAGGGTACAGAGCATGGCAAGTGAACAAACGAGTGTGAACACATGAATCTAGGTGTTAAAAATATATACATATATACAAATGGTTTTTTTCTTATATATATATATATGTGTGTGTGTGTGTGTGTGTGTGTGTATGTATGTATGTATATTTTTCTATTTTTTTAGAAACAGAGTTTTGCAAAATCATCTTAGCACCATTTAACTTAGAAGATAAAAATGTTATATCCTTTACTTTAAATTTACCACTTTTTTTAAACAAAGATTTTCAATTAGAATATACTTCATAATTAACACATATGAACCTTCCTATATACTAGTTAAACCATTGTTATTTGTAATCAAACTTCATTTTTATTTTTGTTAAGACAAATAAATTTTTGAAAATTTCAATTTATTAACCAAAATTTGTACTTATCCTATATTGTTTCTTCAAAAATAAATCAAAATGCTAAAAATAAAATGTTTTTGAGATTTAGAAATTTTGAGAATTTTTTTTGAGTTAAAAGAAAATGAAAATTCAAAAATGCCATGAAAATAAAAAAAAATGAAAATGAAAATGAGACCCCCCTCCACACTTAATTTTGACTGTGTCCCCACAGTCAATACATGATATAATGAGTGTAACGGGGAAAAATATGCACATATTTACAAACGAGGGTTAACATTCTTACTAGACATAGCTTGGCTCATGAAGAATCATGAGCTCCTCCTCTTGGTTACTTGGCAATTCCAAGAAAGGTTTCAAACGATGGCCGTTGACTTTGAAAATTGATCCATCCCTAGGGTTTTGTATTTCTATGGCACCGTGTGGAAAAATAGTTCGTACCACAAATGGTCCGGTCCATCTCAATTTAAGTTTCCCAGGGAATAAATGAAGTCTAGAGTCGTATAAAAGAACTTTTTGGTTAGGCGAAATTTTTTCTTAGGATTGACTTGTCATGAAAAACTTTTGTTCTTTCTTTGTAAATTTTCTTGTTTTCATATGCGTCGTTCCTAAGTTCTTCTAGTTCGTTGAATTGTAGTTTTCGATGTTCGCCAGCTTTCTCGAGATCAAAGTTTAAGTTCTTTATTGCCCACAACGCTTTGTGTTCGATTTCAACGGGTAAATGGCAAGCTTTTCCATAAACTAAATGAAATGGGGACATCCCAAGGTTAGTTTTAAAAGCAGTACGGTAAGCCCAAAGCGCGTCGGTCAATTTCTGAGACCAATCTTTTCGATTTTTGTTGACAGTTTTCTCCAAGATTTGTTTTATTTGACGATTTGAAACTTCAACTTGCCCACAAGTTTGAGGATGATATGGAGTGGATAACTTGTGGGTTATCGAGTATTTCTTCATTAAAGTTTCAAAAGAACGATTGCAAAAATGGGTTCCGTTATCACTTATTATTGTGTGAGGTGTGCCGAACCTTGAAAAGATGTTTTCTTTGAGAAATTTCACAACAATTCTATGGTCTTAGGTTTTGCAAGGAACGTCTTCGACCTATTTTGAGACGTAATCGACAGCGAGAAGGATATACAAGTTTTCAAAAGAATTGGGAAAAGGTCCCATAAAGTCGATACCCCAAATATCAAAGATTTCGATCGTAGGAATGGGATTTAGAGGCATCGTATTTCGTTGAGAAATTCGTCCAAGCATTTGACATCGATCGCAAGTTTTACAAAATTCAAACGAGTCTTTGAAAAGAGAAGGCCAATAGAAACCACACTGAAGCACCTTTTCCGCAGTTTTTCGAGGACCGAAATGTCCACCGCACGCTTGATCATGGCAAAACGAAAGAACACTCCTGATCTCATTATCCGGAATGCAACGCCGGATGATTTGGTCGGTACAATACTTGACCAAGTATGGATCGTCCTAATAGAAATATTTCACTTGGGACATGAATTTGCATTTATCTTTTTTCGACCAAAATGAAGGAGTTTCTTTAGTGACTAAATTGTTCACTATGTCGGCGTACCACGAATCGATGGAGACAGAAAGAAGTTGTTCATCGGGAAAGTTTTCATTGATTGGTAAATGCGATGGTGCGTTGGAAAGACAAGACAAGTGATCGACTATGACATTATCAGATTCTCTTTTGTCTTTGATTGTAAGGTCAAATTCTTAAAGTAAAAGGAACCAACGAATCAAATGAGATTTAGCATCCTTTTTGGAAAAAAGGTATTGAAGAGCAGTATGGTCAGTGTAGACCGTGATGTGTGAACCTATCAAGTAAGGTCGAAACTTTTCGAGTGCAAAAACAACAGCTAGAAGCTCTTTTTCAGTTGTTGTATAGTTGAGTTGAGCGTCATTCAAAGTCATACTCGCGTAGTAAATGACATGAAGGATTTTGTTGATGCGTTGTCCTAAGACAGCACCAACCGTAAAGTTAGAAGCGTAACACATTATTTAAAATGGGAGATCCCAATTGGGTGCACAAATGATTGGAGCAGAAATGAGTTCGTTTTTGAGACGTTCGAAAGAAGAGATACAATCAGAGTTAAAACCGAAAGGAACGCCTTTTCCAAGAAGAGTCATCAAAGGATGAGTGATTTTGCTAAAGTCTTTCACAGAGCATCGGTAAAAGCAAGCGTGTCCTAGAAATGATCGAATGCCCTTAACAGATTTGGGAATGGGTAGATTTGCAATTACGTCAACTTTTGCTTTATCTACCTCAATGCCTTTATTTGAGATGATATGTCCAAGGACTATGCCTTGTTTGACCATAAAGTGGCATTTTTGCCAATTCAAAGTCAAATATTTTTCTTTACATCGATTTAGAACCAACTCGAGATGATATAAACAATCGGAAAAAGAATCACCAAAGATAGAGAAATCGTCCATAAAAACTTCTAGAAAGCTTTCAATCATGTCAGAAAAGATGCCAACCATACATCATTGGAACGTAGCAGCAGTGTTACAAAGTCCGAATGGCATACGTCGATAAGCAAAGGTATCGAATGGACACGTGAGTCATTTTCTCTTGATCTTCGGGAGCGATTGGAATTTGGTTATAGCCGGAATAACCATCGAGGAAGTGGTAGAATTCATGGCCGGCTAAACGTTCGAGCATTTGGTCAATGAAAGGAAGAGGGAAGTGATCTTTTCATGTTGCAGCATTTAATTTTCGATAATCAATGCAAACACGACAACCAGTTTGAGTCCGAGTAGGAATGAGTTCGTTAGCGTCGTTTGTTATAACGGTTAGTCCGGACTTTTTAGGCACGGCATGAATTGGGCTAACCCATGGGCTATCGGAGATGGGGTATATGATAACGTTATCGAGGAGCTTAAGAATTCATCACAAACCGCATCTTTCATTTTTGGGTCAAGCCTCCATTGTGCATCACGAGTGGGTTTGGCTTCGTTAATTAAGTGAATGCGATGTTGGAACATAACAGGGCTAATTCCATTAATATCGGTAATGGACCACCCAATTGCTTCTCTATTTTTTGAAAGAATAGAGTGAAGATAAGCTTCTTGGTCAAGAGAAAGATCGTTAGAAATGATGACATAACAAGTTTCGTTTTAACCTAAGTATGCGTACTTAAGGTGATCGGGAAGTGGTTTGAGGTCCAACTTAGGGAGTTGCTCGATCAAAAAATTGGGTTGAGATTTGGACTCAACTGGAAGCGGTTCAAAGGGAAGAGTATATTCAATCTCATTGGGGATTTCGTGAAACAATTTTTCATTTTCAGCTTCGCATTCGTCGTTAAGGTCAAGTGTCTCGTTTTCAAAATTTTCGTGAATGGCACTAACTTCCAATGTTTGGTCACGAGGTTCATTTGATTGGCTTTCAGGATTGAAAATGTTGAGATCCAAAGTCATGTTTCCAAAAGAGATTTTCAGCGATCCGTTAAAACAATTGATTAAGGTATTTGAGGTGGCTAAGAATGGTCGGCCTAAAATCAATGGAATTTGACTCATGGGAATTATCACGGGTTGTGTTTCGAGAAAGATAAAATCAACGGGGAATATGAATTGCCCTACTCGAACGAGCACGTCCTCGATTTCTCCCATGGGCTTCTTAATGGAACAGTCGGCAAATTGAAGTGTAACTTTTGTGGGTTTGAGCTCACCTAAGCCTAATTGTTTGTACACGAAGTATGGAATCAAATTGACACTCGTGCCTAAGTCAATCAAACATTTGTTAATCGTCTTGTATCCAATTGTACACGAAATCGTAGGGCAGCCAGGATCTTTGTATTTTACAGGCATGGATTGGGACAAGGCTTCACTCAAACTGGCAGCTAGGAAGACTTTTTTGGGCACTTGAGTGTGTCGATTTTGGGTACACAAGTCCTTGAGAAATTTCGCGTACGTTGGGACTTGCGGAAAGATGTCAAGAAGCAGAATGTTAACTTTGAATTGTTTAAAAATTTCCAACATCATTTCCATTTGGTCCGACTGTTTCTTTGGTCGAAGACGATGTGGAGATGAAACACGATACTTGGTAGGCTGGTCTACTCGAGTAAAAGAAGAATTTTGACCGGCATTTGATTCAATGTTTGGCTCCACGTTCTGTTCCGATTCATTTGAAGCATCGAGAGCGGTTTTCGGTAAATGTTTGGGTTAACGACTTGATTATCGATTTGTTTACCAGAACATAAAGTTGTGATTGCATTCAATTGGGTGATGTTGCTATCTTGAACAACATGGGCTTGATTTGAATTTGTGTTTTGATTTCTGGGATTTAGAAGGGGCTGGCCTGGGAATGTTCCTCGTTCGCGTTCACTTACAGATGTGGCTAATTGACTCATTAGTATTTCAAGTTTTGCAATAGAATGGTTTGTGTTTTGCATATATGAGGTCAATAAATTTTGCAAATTGTTGTTTGATTGAAGGCTTTGAGTAGTTGCTTTAGCCAACATTTTAAGAGTTTTCTCAAGCGAAGTTAAACGTTTACCGTCTTGGGGTAGGTGAGCAGCATTTGGTTGAAAATTTGATTGTTGCGGTTGATTATGAGACGGACCCACAAAGTTTGGTTGAAAATAGTTGGGATGATAGGGAGGATTCGAAGCATTATTTGGAAATGCTTGAAAATTTGGACGATTCATATTCATGTTGGGATTGTTTTAGTTCCAAGCAAAATTCGGATGATTTCTCCAACCAGGATTGTACGTTGGAGAAAACGGGTTGTTTTTGGCTTTATTGAAAGCATTTATTTGTTCAACAGAATTAGGGCACTGATCGACTCTATGATTAGGATCATTGCATTTATAGCACATCGGTTGTGAAGCTTGGTTCATTTGATTAGATGAGAAAATGTTACCGAATTTTTTAATCATTGCGTCAATCTTAGCTTCCAAAGCAAAAGAAGATCCTATCGAGTGTGCACTCGATCGTGAGTAAATTGATTTTTCGTTCGAACGTTCCCATTGGGACGACTTTTCGACGAGTTTTCAAGAAATTGCCAAGCATCGTCGTGATGTAGGGAAAGAAAGTTGCATTGGCACATTGATTCGAGCATGGTTCGTGAGCTGTTTTCGAGTCCATCGTACAAGATTTGGAAAATTGTCCATTTTTCAAAGTTATGGTGTGGACATTTTATCAAAAGCTCTTTGAATCTTTCAAAATATTTTCTCAATGGTTTTCTCTTGAAATTATGAAAATTTACAATTTCTTTTCGGATTCTACTCGTTTTTTCCAAGGTTAGAACTTCTTTAAGAAAGCTTTTACGAATTTTTCCCAAGTTTTAATCACATTTGATGGTAAGTTGTACAACCATTTTTCAGCATAATCCATAAGAGCGAATGAGATTAATCGAAGCTTGATTCCGTCATCAGAAAGTTGTTGGAGTTTTATGGTTACGCAAACTAGTTCGAATTTAGTCAAGAAAATGTAGCGGACATCGTGCTCAAAATTGCCAAATTTAGGAAGTATGGCAATATGGTTCGAGTGAATTTCGAAATGGTTACCCGTAGGGGCAGATAACGTGGTGCAAGATTAAATAGAAACTCTATCGGGAAAGATTCTATCCATAAGAGTTCGAGGGGCGTTCTCGTTCGCCATTTCGGGAAGATCGTCTGTTCGAGTTAAACGATTAGTTGTTGAGTCGCAAGTCCAGCGATTTGTGGTTGTGTCACGAGTCCAAATACTCATGCACAAGTGAAAGTCAAGAAGAGAAAGAAGTTAGAATCGAGTTTAGAGAATGAAACAAGATTTCAAAAATTGTTTTTGTTGTTTTTTTTACAAGAAAGAAAACTATTTACCAAGTGAAATTTATTTTCAAAAGAGAAGTTTGATTTTTGTTTTGTTTTTGGCTTTTCAAAAAAAAATTATATGTTTTTGTTAATTTTTTTTTTAAGTTTTCAGATTTTCAAATATGTACCAAAAAGAATTTTTTTGTTTTTACAAAATGGGATTTTTTTTTGAATTTTAATTTTTTTTTTTGAAAAGATTTTATATATATATATTTTTTTTGATTAAAAATTTTCAAAGGAAAGGAAAAAGGATTTTTTTTTGGGATTAAAAACTAAGTTAAGTAAAATTACAAAATTCTTTATTGGATTTTGGATTTTTATTTTTGAATATGCATGAACTAATGCAACTAAATGAATGCAAAGGACTTAATTAAAAATTTCTGTCCTTAGTAGCTCCTAACCCAAAATTGTATAATAAAACTTTGTCTTAAATCAACAAAAATATTTCTCAGCCAGGTAACGGGCAGGAGTTATCGGTGCACCACGAATCACTGTAGCAATGCAACTGAAGGTTTAAGTACCTTCAGAGGAACAACCACTATTATATTTACGAATCACCGTAATATTTATAAATGGTTATTACTCCGCTATAGCCTAGACACCAAGAAATAAAATTGTTCAAATAAAATAATTGTGAAGATACAATTAAGCCCTTGATGAGCTCACGACACCCTTAAGTTGAATGTCTAACCTTTATTATTAGTCAAATTCTACGATGAAATGCAATTTGTGGGCTAAGGAAAGGGTGATGAAATCCCTCACCATATGTGAATTGGGGTATTGCCCTTAGAAAAGAAAATAAGATGAGGTGAATGCAAAGAAAAATTAAACGTGAATATACAATGCAACTAAAATGAAGTTTGTTTTTGATTTTTTTTGGATTTCGAATTTTTTTTTATATATAAATGCAAATCAAATTAAAAACAAGAGATGAAAGCACGATACTAGATTGTGCAAAATTATTAGCAATTTATTTTTTAAAATTTTTTAGCGGCGAATTTTTTAGCAAAGCAAAGCAATTCTTCTTGATTTTCTACTTTGGCAACCTGAAATGAAAAACAAGATATATACAGTTTTTTCTTTAAAGGATGGAACGAAACAGAACTGAAAATAAATTACACTAAACAAATAAGCAAACTCTTTATTTTTAAGACGGGACTAAAAACAATAACAAAACAATTAAACAACACAAAACAATTTTTTTTAAGGATAAAACAATGCAAACAAAAACTAAAACACGTTAAACAAAACAAACTAAAACAAAGTAAAAAAAATTATCTACTAAACTTTGAAAGCTTTTCTCTGTTGAAACGTAAAATCCCCTCTCTTTAAAAATAAATCTCGAAATCAAATATATTAAGAGGCGAATTTGGATCTCGTGATGGAGTTGCGACTACAGGCAGTTGTGAGTCACGACTTTGGTCTCGTGATTGAGGATTCAGAGGTGGGTTGAAGTCGCGATTACGAGTTGTTCGATGAGGAATTTCTGTCAATTGGCGATGGTTTGTTTCAGGTTGTATTCGAGTCGTGGCAGTGAATTGGCGAGGTTTAGGAGGTTGTCAGTAATTTGAGGTTGCGAGAAATGGAGGATTGAAGGTCAGAGGGTTCTGGAAATTGGGTGTTGATTTGCAGAAGTGTTGTCAGGACGTTCAAGTCGTGGTTGAAAGTAGATAGTGGTCGTGGTTGATTTATGGTTGTAGTGATGATGTGTTGAGGAAGGTGGAAGTTAGCTGCAGTGAGGTCTTATGGGTTGAGGATGATAACTGCTAGTCGGTAATGTTCAGGAAGTAAATGGTGGAGTGGTGTGTTTTGAATGTTGAAGTTGTTGATTCATGAGTTTTGATTCATGACACAAGCTTCAGAGATCATACGACGAGAATACTATACGAAAGCGACAAAAAGAGAATAAGTGTATATTATGCACTACAAAGGAGACAAGACTACAATCCAGAGTTTAGTATGAATATTTTATTGTATTAAGTCTTAGAATATTGTTAAAATCATTCCTCAAGTAGTCACACACACGCACAAATTGATTTATATTGAATTATACATAAATAAGTGTGCACTGTGCAAATGACAACAGGTCGGCCGACCGACCAGGATCCTCGGTCGACCGACCCTGTGTCAAATGCACAGATATGCACTATTTTATACACGTCTGTAAACTCAACTGACCGGCCAGTTTTCTCGGTCAACCGACCTAAACATAATGGGTAGTTTTCTGAAGAGTTGCGATCGTTCATGAAGAGCAATGTCCTTCAATCCAAGAGATACGGACACAACTTTTGATTGAAACTCTTCATAAAAGATTGTAACTATTCTACAACTATATAAACATGTTCAATTCACTTCTACAATCACCGATTCTTGTTTATAATTTTTTAATCTATTCTCTATTATTCTCTGCAAATAAAAGCATTTATTCTTATTTAATATCACTAGAATCCTTGATTTAATTCATATACTTTGATGCTACGTGATTATTTTCCTTCTAAATCTTCACACACATATATACTCTTGAGGATTTGGTTATAGGAAAGTTGTACTATCAAAAGACAATCAGTGTTATTCAGAACACATTCGTCAACAAGCTATTTGTATTAAGTTGAAGTCCTCTTCGGCTGTTGAGGCGGAAAAATTCCTATTCGGCTGCTCAGGTGTCATATACCTATTCCTCCGGGTTAAGTGAGGGGTTTAGTTTAAATCTAGAGGGTATTCTGGGACTGGACGTAGAACGGGAAGTTCGAACCAGTATAAAAATTCCTGGTGTGCTTACTTTAATTTTTATTTTACTGCTATTATCAGTTTCCGCATTTATATATCATATTACACGATCCTTAGTACTGCACGTACACTTTCATTTGGTATCAGAGCTAGGAAATCCTATAACCATCACAAAGTTATCTGATATCTATTTCTAGTAATATGGCCACAACACATACTAACGATTTTGACACTAACACTAATACTAGTTTCACAGAGGGTCAATCAACTTCACGACCTCCACTTTTTAATGGTATAAATTACAATTATTGGTCAACTAGAATGAGAATCTATATGCAATCTAGTGGATTTGATATCTGGAATGTTATACAAAGTGAGTACACAGCTCCTACTGGAGAATACTCAACTTGGAGTAACACACAAAAACTAGATGCTGCATCAAATGCAAAGGCTATGAATATTTTATTTTGTGCATTAGATAGAAATGAATTCAATAGAGTTAGCATGTGCACTTCTGGTTATGAAATTTGGAGAACACTTAAGATAACACATGAAGGAACGAGCAAAGTTAAATTAAGCAAAATCTCCATGTTGAAAAATCAATTTCAAAATTTCAAAATGAGGCCAAATGAATCTATAAATGACATGTACTTTAGATTCCAGGATATTTATCATGCTTTACTATCACTAGAAAAAAAGTTTACTGATTTTGATGTTGTTACAAAAATCTTAAATTCTTTAACCGACGAATGGGAAAGAAAAGTCCTAGCCATTGATGAAGCAAGTGATTTGTCAACATTAAAACCAGAGGAATTGATAGGTAATTTAATGTCCTACGAAGTAAATTTGCAGGCAAAAAGAAATGGAGCACAAGAAAAGAAAATTGTGGCATTCCAAGCAGAAAAAGATGATTCCGACTCAGATAATGAAGATATGGCAATGATCGCTAAAAATTTCAAAAAGTTTTTGAAATTCAACATAAACAAATTCAAGGGAAACAACAATAATTCCAAAAACAATTCCAATAGCAGCAAACCATCATCTTCAGCAATGGAATGTTATGAATGTCATAAGAAAGGGCACATGAAGAAGGATTGTCCAGAGCGTAAAAAGAATAATTTCAAGAAGGACAAAATCAAACGAAAAGCTTTTTCAGTCACTTGGGACGACACTGACTCATCATCCTCATTAGAGAGTGAAAGTGATAATGAACAAGCAAATGTTTGCTTCATGGCTTCGTCAGACGATGTACCACATAAGAAGAGAGGAAAATGGATTTTAGATAGCGGTTGCTCAAAACACATGACTGGAAACAAAGAAATGTTGTCAAACATTATATACTCAAATGGAGGAGCAGTCACCTTTGGAGATAACTCAAAAGGATATATCATCGGCAAAGGCGATGTCAGTAGCAACGGTACCTCTAATTTACCTCTTATTACTGATGTTTTATTAGTTAAAAATTTAAAACACAATTTATTAAGTATTAGTCAGCTATGCGATAAAGGTTTTAATATAACTTTTTCAGAAAATAAATGTAATATTTTTTATAAAAACCATAACACTATTTTCGAAGGAAAACGAGATAAAAACATTTATATCTTAAATATGAATGTTAATAATGATTCAAATTTGTGTCTAGTAGCTAAAGAAAACGATTCTTGTCTTTGGCACAAAAGATTTTGTCACATCAATTTTAATACTATCAACAAACTAGCTAAAAACAAATTAGTTAAAGGATTACCCAATATAAAATTCAAAACTAATATATTTTGTGATGCATGTAAATTAGGAAAACCAACAAAATCCTCTTTTAAATCAAAGAAAGTAATATCTACAGAACAACCACTTGAACTGTTACACATGGATCTCTTTGGTCCAACTCAAGTGTAGTCTATTAATCATAATAGATATGTATTTTTTTTGTTGTAGATGATTTTTCTAGATATACTTGGATTTTCTTTTTGAAAAATAAAAGTGATACGTTTGATAATTTTAAAGTTTTTGTTAAAAGAATTCAAAATATTAAAAGTTTGAAAATTAAAAATATAAGAAGTGATCATGGAGGAGAATTTGAAAATGAAGCTTTTGAACAATTTTGTAACAAGAAAGGTATTAACCATAATTTTTCATTTCCTAGAACACCACAACAAAATGGAGTTGTAGAAAGGAAAAATAAAACGTTACAAGAATGTGCAAGAACTTTATTAAATGGAACCACTTTATCGAAACACTTTTGGGCAGAAGCTGTAGCTACTGCTTGTTATGTATTGAATCGTGTTTCTATTCGACCATTAACTAAAAATACTCCATATGAACTACTAAATGGAAGAAAACCAAATATTTCATATCTTAAAGTTTTTGGCTCTAAATGTTTTATTCTGAATACTAAAGATCAGCTAGGCAAATTCGATCCAAAATCTGATGAAGGAATATTCGTTGGATATTCAGAACGAAGCAAGGCTTATCGAATTTATAATAAAAGAACTAAAATTATTGAAGAAAGTTTACATGTTTCTTTTAACGAAAATTTTAAAAATATAAATCCAAATATTACTATTGATTCTGTTGATGAAACTACTCAGAATGAAAATAGCAATACTAAAGAAAATTTCGTTAACGATCATGATATTACTGAACATGAGAATATTACTCCTAATATAATAAAATCTCCACCTAGAATTTTACGAGATCATCCTGTGCAAAATATAATTGGAGAAGTTAATATGAATGTTAAAACCAGACATCAATTAAATCAAGTTAGACATGTAGCTTTTCTCTCTAACATAGAACCTAAGAATATAAAAGAAGCCTCAACTGATGACTACTGGATTCTTGCCATGCAAGAAGAACTAAATCAATTCGAACGAAACGAAGCTTGGGAACTCGTTCCTAGAACTAGTGATCAATCAGTTATCGGTACTAAATGGGTTTTCAAAAATAAAGCAGATAAACTAGGAAATATAACCAGGAATAAAGCTAGATTAGTTGCACAAGAATATAATCAAGAAGAGGGAATTGATTACGAAGAAACATTTGCTCCAGTCGCCCGACTTGAAGCAATACAAATCTTATTGGCTTTCGCGTGTTTTCATAATTTTAAACTTTATCAAATGGATGTTAAAAGTGCATTTTTAAATGGATACATAAAAGAAAATGTTTTTGTTGAACAACCACCTCTTTTTAATCATGAAAAATTTCCGGATCATGTTTATAAACTCAAAAAGGCGTTATACGGTTTAAAACAAGCACTACGTGCTTGGTATGATCGTCTTAAAAGCTATTTGTTAGAATCTGGTTTTGAAATTGGTAAAGTAGATCCAACGCTTTTTATTAAGAAAACTAATAAAGATATTTTAATAATTCAAATGTATGTTGATGATATTATTTTTGGCTCGACAAATGAAAAACTATGTCAGGAATTTTCGACAATAATGACAAATGAATTTGAAATGTCCTATTATGGGAGAATTGTCATATTTTCTTGGATTACAAATTAAACAAATTAAAAATGGAATTTTTATTAATCAAGAAAAATATTGTTATAATTTAATTAAACGATTTGGTCTGGAAAACACTTCTGCCAAACCAACTCCAATGAGCACAACTACTCATCTTGATAAAGACGAGGAGGGCAAAAGTGTTTATCAGAAACTATATCGTAGTATGATTAGATCTTTACTTTATTTAACAGCGAGTCGACTCGATATTATAATGAGTGTTTATTTATGTGCTCGATTTCAAGCAAATCCCAAAGAATCACATATGCGAGCAGTTAAACGCATTATTCGTTATCTAACTAAAACCAAAGAATTCGGACTATTTTATCCGAAAGAATGTCCTTTCGAATTAGTCTCCTATAGCGATGCTAATTATGGAGGAGTCGGACGGATCGAAAAAGTACGAGCGGAACGTGTCATTTTATTGGACGTTCCTTAGTCTCTTGGTTCAGTAAGAAACAAAACTGTGTTTCCTTATCGACGTGTGAAGCAGAATATATATCTACTGCTTTGGCATGTGCACAAGCTGTATACATGCAACAAACACTACAGGATTTTAATTGTTTTCTTGAAAAATCTATAATTTATTGTGATAATACTAGTGCAATAAATCTTTCTAAAAATCCGGTCAATCACTCACGAACAAAACACATTGATATTCGTCATCACTTTCTTCGTGATTGTTTGGAAAAAGCATTAATAAATTTAGAATTTATTAATACTAAAATCAAATTGCTGACATTTTTACTAAACCACTAAATGAAAATATTTTTATAAAACTTAGACGTGACTTAGGAATAATGTCTTTAAAAGATTTATAAATAAAAATATGCAAAAATATTGAAAAACAAAAATTGTTTTATTTCTGACCAAAGTGGAACTCGAACTCATGACCTCTGACTTGCTTGTTAAATGTGGTGTTATAGCTACTTGAGCTATGGGTGTTTCTTGTCTCAGTTTTCTTTAAAGTTTGTTTTATTTGTTTTGTTTTCAGAAAAACTATTTTTAGTTCTAAACTTATAAATCATACATTTACAAACAGTTTTATTGTTAAACTTCTGTGATTATATTTAAAATTAGTTCCTATCCACTAATTTTTCAGCAAATAGATGTTTATATATACTATGCTTATCTTTCAGAACATATACTAAGAAAATATTAAAAACAAAACTTGAAAAATGTCTTCAAACAATGACTACTATAATTCCGAAAACTCCCATTTATCATACACATCTCCGAACGATGATGGTTCCGACCGCATTCCTGAAAATGGCCCATATCCTACCTTGCCCATGCCTAAACGTATCCTTGACTTCTCTTCTCCGGATAAAGACCCCCGACATGGGTGGAAACCATGGGAAGACTCACATACAGGCTATACACCTAAAAAGAAAAAAGGGATGAATACAATGGTAATATCTCCATCCACCAAACAAAAAATTGATGAAATACATCACTACCAACAACAACAAATAGATATGCAACGGGAACTCTACTATGAACAAAAAGTCACGGCAAGACATTTAAGTTTTCTAGAAAAGATTGCCATGAAAGTTTGTTCATCAAAGAAGGATGATGTTGGTGAACCTTCTTATAGACCCTCATCCTCTTCAAACCCTGTTCAAACTCCAATAGCTCCAAGATGGTCACCTATAGAAGATGTTCCGTCCCCAAACTCATGGGAACGTAGATTTTAAACGAACGGTGGCTAAATTATATATATATATATATATAATGTTGTTCTTCTTCAATAAAATGTATAAATATAGTGCAATAATAAATACAATTTATATTTCTAAAATTCTTTGAAAACAGCAAAAATGTTCATTTCCAACAGGGTCGGTCGACCGAAGACCCTGAGTCGGTCAGCCGAACTCATCCCGAGAGTTTCAAATGAACATTCCTAACAGGGTCGGTCGACCGAATGACCTGAGTCGGTCAGCCGAACCCATCCCGAAAGTTTCAGCTACCCTCAGATAACCAAGTCGGTCAGCCGACCCAGTCTTTTCGGTCGACCGAACGTGTATTCTGCTGTTTTTTACTTCAGATTTATACTCCATCCTTTCACCTTTTCAACTTACCTCTTCATTTTTGCTTTCCCAAATTCAGTTTTTAACCTAGCCCCCATTAAAATTCTCCCAAATTTTTAACTTTTCTTCCAAAATAATGGCTCCCAAGAAGAAATCAAAGACTACCAGTGGCTCATCTTCATCAACTCCCGTAGATACTCAAATCGCCTAATGGCTTGTCAATGACGTAGCACTTCAAAGATGGATACAACTTCAAGATGCCAAAATCTTTGAAGAATCATTTGTAAGTTATCCTGACTTCGCTTCCTACGGTATTGAAAATGCCGCTATTGAGAGTGGTCTTGATACATTTCTTGACCATAGGAAAAATAACTTGAAAATCAATCATATTATGGTCAAGTTATTTCTAGCAAACCTCAACCTTGTCAATCCGCCGAGAAACACTGAAAATTGTATTTGGACATCGGTGTGTGGCACTTCGATTTTCCTTTCCGTTGATCGAATTAACCACATTTTGGATGCTAGACCGGGTGGTATCTCATTACACGATGTAGATTGTAATATATCAAGTCGTGACCGGATAAGCCATCTATTTTTCGAAGATGATGCTATGGATTTTAAACAAACATCATCACTTAGACCTAAAGCTCGACTCCTTCATCGATTCATGATGAAATATTTAGTTCCTAGAGGTGGCTCATATCATCTAGTATATCCCGAAAATTTTAAGGCATTATATGCTATTTGTAAGAGAATACGAGTTAATTGGGCACAACTTCTTATGGATGAATTTCTCTCTTTTAACCAAGGAAAAATGCTCCATATCTATTATGGAGAATACATAATGAGATTGATCAGTAGCTTCGTCATCAATGCTCCGGAATCTGAAACCTCCAAAGTCCGTATTTTTGATTCAAGGACAATAAAGTTAATGAAATTGCCTGATGCTCCACCTAGATTTATAAGATTTGAGTAATGGAGTACTACTCCGAGAGAGCAACTACGCCGTAGCTATTCGACACCTCAACCATCTACTCATACTTCGGAACGTCTAACCCGCCAATCCTCAATTCAACGACCAACTCTCGGAATTAGTACGGAGGCGGCCATTGATATTTTGGCTCAAAATCAACTAGCCTTGGATGCCCGGCTACGAAAGATTGATGGTCGTTTCAAGAAAATCAAGGGCTTTTCGTAAATTTATGGGATGCCTTATCATGTACTTCCGAAGCCGGTGCCTCTTTTGTTGCTCCCGAAAAAAGACCGGCACCAAATTTCTCTTGGTCTACTTTAGATAACACAAGTTCCGGTACATCCGGAACTCACGCTCCTCACACTCAAAGACGTGGTAAGGAACATGTTCCTCCGAAAGAAAATATTCGTCCAGAATTTTGGGATTCCGATGATGATGAGGAGTAATCGTACTGTTTTACAATTTAACTTCAAAAATTTCTTTATGAACAATATGTCTAATTATTAAATGTTGTGTATTAAGCAAACATCATTAATATTCCTATTTTGGTTTGAATATGTAATATTTAAAACTCAATGATCCGCATTTCTTTTACATATTACATCTTGTAAGTATTCCTTTTTGTCGATGACAAAGGAGGAGAAATATATGAAAGCTAACAAAGTTTTTGCAGAAAAGTCGCCATATATTCAGGGGGGGAATTATAATATATATTTATATATTACTTCGTCACATAAGTATTGTCATCAATCAAAAAGGGGGAGAATGTTGATTCATGAGTTTTGATTCATGACACAAGCTTCAAAGATCATACGACGAGAATACTATACGAAAGCGACAAAAAGAGAATAAGTGTATATTATGCACTACAAAGGAGACAAGACTACAATCCAGAGTTTAGTATGAATATTTTATTTAATTGAGTCTTAGAATATTGTTAAAATCATTCCTCAAGTAGTCACACACACACACACAAATTGATTTATATTGAATTATACATAAATAAGCGTGCACTGTGCAAATGATAACAGGTCGGCCGACCGACCAGGATCCTCGGCCGACCGACCCTGTGTCAAATGCACAGATATGCACTATTTTATACACGTCTGTAAACTCAGCTGACCGGCCAGTTTTCTCGGTCAACCGACCTGAACATAACGGCTAGTTTTCTAAAGAGCTGCGATGGTTCATGAAGACCAATGTCCTTCAATCCAAGAGATACAGACACAACTTTTGATTAAAACTCTTCATAAAAGATTGTAACTATTCTACAACTATATAAACATGTTCAATTCACTTCTACAATCACCGATTCTTGTTTATAATTCTTAAATCTATTCTCTATTGTTCTCTGCAAATAAAAGCATTCATTCTTATTTAATATCACTATAATCCTTGATTTAATTCATATACTTCGATTCTACATGATTATTTTCCTTCTAAATCTTCACATACATATATACTCTTGAGGATTTGATTATAGGAAAGTTGTACTATCAAAAGACAATCAGTGTTATTCAGAACACATTCGTCAACAAGCTATTTGTATTAAGTTAAAGTCCTCTTCGGCTGTTGAGGCGGAAAAATTCCTGTTTGGTTGCACAAGTGTCGTATACCTATTCCTCCAGGTTAAGTGAGGGGTTTAGTTTAAATCCAGAGGGTATTCTGGGACTGGACGTAGAACGGGAAGTTCGAACCAGTATAAAAATTCCTGGTGTGCTTACTTTAATTTTTATTTTACTGCTATTATCAGTTTCCACATTTATATATCATATTACACGATCCTTAGTACTGCACGTACACTTTTAGAAGTGATCAGTGATGTGGTGATTCTGTTGTGAGGATGTGGTGATAAACGTTGCTGCACTGATTGTAGCTGCAGTGTAGCAAGGAGAGGCTGTGGAATGGTGATCTTTCAATGCAGGTATGGTCTCCGTTGTTTGTTATATTGGTTGATAGTTCTATGTTGATTGTGGTTATGGGTTGTTGTGATGTTGGTTGTGGGTTGTTTGTTGCTAGATGTTGATGTGGATATAGTGGGATGATGAAGCATAGTTTGAAAAGGCAAGGTCCTGGAAGTTGCAAAGAAGTTTGAAGAGAAATGGTGGCTTGGTGGTAATCAGAAGGTGTTGAATGTGGTTGAGGATAGAGTGGAAGTTTGACAATGGTGGAAGGCAGTTTGTTTTGGGTTGCGTGATTATTTGGATATGAATGTGCAGGTGTGTTTGACAGTTTGTTGTTGGTTGAGAGGAAGGCAAGTGAAGTTTGTTGAAGGTTGATGTGTGGAGGTTATATGATTTGCAGGAGGAGTCAGGCAGTAAGTAGTGGCCATTTGTAAGTTGAGGTGGTCAGGGAAGTATTTGTAGTAGACGTTTTGGTTTGATGATAGGGTAGTGTGGCAGTGGTGGAAGAGAGTGAGATGGAATTGATGGTGTTGTGTGAAGAGTATGGTGAGAAGTCAGCATTGTTGTGGTTGTGTAAGTTTAGGAAGGGTTTGTTGATGGGTTACTTTTTATAGGAGGTCTGCAGTTGTGTATGGTGAGAAGTGAGTATAGTAGCAGCGCGGATAGTAGCAGTTAGCAGCAGTTATTGGCAAGTGATGTATGAAGCAGTGTGAATTGGTCACTATTCTGTGCAGTAGGAAGAAGGTGATATTGTGGGCTATAAGGGGTTGTTGAGTGGTTTTGCTCTGGTTGTTGAACTGTGGAGATTGACTGAAACTGTTGTGAGTGGTATGAATTGTTAGATGTGGATTTTGATAGTGGTTGGATTGTGAATGTAGGTAGGGATGTTTGCAGTGAAGAATGGCTTTGTCTGAGGAGAGGTGAGAGGAAAATGCTTGATGCACTGTTTGGGTTGTTTTCGTTTGTTTTGGGTGGTGGCGCAACAGTGTTAGAAGTGTGGCAGTTTGAACAGCAATTGGGTTATACAGAGATGGAAATAGTGAACAACAGAAACTTTGTTGTAATTGAAATTGTAATTGAAACAGTGTTAAAAATGATGTTGCTCTATATGAAATTGCACAGAAGTTTCAATTGTAAAATGAGACATTGTAATTGAAATGCAAAAACAATTGAAATGAGATGAAATGCTCTCTTCTTTTTTTTAGAAAAAAATATTGTTGTTTTTTTTAAATAAGGAAATGCAAAATAAAATAGAACAACAAAAAGCAAACAAACAAAACGCAAACTAAAATCAAACAACACACACAACAAATTTTTTTTAAAATGCAAACAAACACAAAAATCAAACGAAAATAATCTGAAGAATAGAAAATAAAATCAAAGCAAACTCCCCGGCAACGGCGCCAAAAACTAGTTTAACGACGAATTTTCTATCGGGTTAGAAAATCGCTGATAAATTTCAAATTAAAATTTAACCGCAAGCGCACGGCGTACTATCATAGTACGTAGCGAGTATGGGTCGATCCGTAGGGAATTTTGAAGATTTTAAAATTTTCTAATCAATCAAATTAGACCAAAATGAGAGAAGATTGTAAACTATAAGCAAAATGAAGCTAAAACTAGAATTAAAATGGGATTAAAAACTATGAGATTAGAGAACAATTTCGAGGCAAATCCACTCTCATATTTTTGTAAATCAACAATCAAACAATCTATGATCTCTATTTTTTTGATATTAAGTGAAATAATTGGTGTATTTATCATAAGTATGGTTTATTTATGTTATTAATTTACATAACTTAAACCATCAAACTATAATACAACAAATAAACCACTTATCAATTCTTATGAAACTGAAGCCAAAGCAAAAGCTATTTTAAGTATGATCTATTTAATATTGTAATTAGTAATATAGATCATCAAATTTTGTTTTTACTTTCATTTTAAAATCAAAAATCAATTAGCAAATGATGATGTAAATTGTGTTTATGTTGAATAAGAATAGCTCATTTGCAAAAGCAGCATAAGTTATCTAACTCACTTGTATAAACTTACATCAAAATCCAATTTCATGAAGCACAAATAAAAGAGATCATAAATCATAGAAATGTTGAAATTACATAAAGTTAGAGAGCTTCATTACCCCTAAATTGAGGGGTTTAGCTACTCATATGTGTTATCATATCAACACATGTATGATTCAACATCGAAAGCAAAGAGAAGTAGAAACTAAACAAAGGAAAGGAGATTAACTACTTGCGTGAAATAACATTAAACTAATTGCATAAATGTAAATTTAAGCTATGAACACGAAATGAAAGAGAGCAAAGAAATAAACATTAACATAAAAGTAAATAAAAGCATGTAGAAGAGAAAACAGAAAGAGGCTAGGAGGCCATTTTTATTTCATGAAACTTTGACGTTACAAATTGCTTTCTTAATTTCCTAACTAATTTGAAAGAGTAGAAGATATTTACATGTACATAAGTGAGCTATTTATACATACATAAAACCCTAATTCAATTTTTAGGGTGCTTCCCAAAATGCCCTTAGGAAGTGTGGCCTCCAAGTAACCATTAGCCTTTATTTAATCCATCATTAAATATGCATGAAGCTTTAACCTCCACTTAGTTTTCCATTAGCTTCTAATTGTAAATTTAGGTAAGTGGATGGGGTCCTCCATGATCATGAGCTTGAATTATTTCCTCTTCATTCCTTTGTATTCCCTTGTGCATGCATATATCTTCATGAAACCCTCTTCCATATGCATCCAAATTCCTACAAAAATTATGAAAAATGTCCTAGTAAAAAAGTCCTAAATTAACACATACACAAAAATGACTATGTTGCCCATATATGTAGATGAATATATGATGATTTGAAAATAATTGAATTTTGGTTTTAAACATGTTAAAATACCCAAATATAACATTTATTTAAATAAAAATAGATAAAATATGGATGTAAATATATGCACATTTACATGCACATCAAAGGCGAAGGAGTTCCAGGTAGGGCAGAGTCAGAAAAGGAAGTTCTTTCCTAAGAAGGGAGCCCAGAAAGGTGGAGCCGTGAAGAATGGATAGTTGGAAATTGTCTGTTTTAAGTGCGACAAAAAATGGCATTTTGCGAATGAATGTCGTTCTGGGGAGGAAAAGAAGATGACCGGGAAGAAAAATACCAAATGCTTCAACTACGACCAGATGGGTCATTATAAGAGCCAATGCAAGGAGCCTGCTAAGGATGGAAAGGGCAAAGTATATCCATTGGAGCCAGCTACCTCGAGACTCACGACAGGAAAAAAAGGGAAAGCAGCTTTGGGAGGTATGCTTATGATTCTTGGAATGGCAGTTAGTGTTTTGTTTGATACTGGTGCATCTCATTCTTTTATATCTCGTTCTTTGGTAGATAAGCTTAACCTAGAACCCTCATACCTAGTTACTCCTTAAGGGTTGCAAATCCGATAGGAGGGTATGCAACACTTGGGATGAGATGTGATCACCTAAAGTTTGACTTGTTAGGTTATACTTTTGTTTCTAGTTTGCATGTGTTTGATTTCGTTAGATTCAAAATAATTTTGGGTATGGATTGGTTAAGTAAATACGATGCTAGGATATTTTTCCATGATGGGAAAGTATCGCTTAGACACCTAGACTATAGCGAGCGGATTGTATATATCGTAGAAAACCCTAGCTGTGAGGTGAATACTTTGTTGGGTGTTGTGGAGATTAAAACGAGCTGAATTGAGTTTTTATGGTTAGAGAAATCGCGGATATTTCTGAACCCTTAGTAGGATTGCCACCGAAACGGGCCATAGAGTTTCAAATAGATTTGGTGCCTGGAGCAGAACCAGTCAGTAGACCGCCAAGCAGGATGACACCAACCGAAATGAGGGAGCTCAAGGTGCAGGTTGTGGATTTGGAAGGCAAGAATTTTATCAAGCCTAGTAGTTCACCTTGGGGAGTAGCCGTAGTGTTTGCAAAGAAGTCGGACGTATCGTTAAGGTTATATATCGATTATCGTAAGTTAAATGAGAAAATGATAAAGAATCGATATCTATTGCCTAGGATGGACGATTTGTTCGATCAGTTGAGTGGAGCCAAGATATTTTCGCAGTTGGATTTAGCGACAAGTATCCACCAACTTAGAGTGGTAGAGGATAGTATTCCTTTGACGGCATTTAGAACCAGATATGGATCATACACTACACCAAAACAGGTGATTCCCAACGAGTATAACTGTCGCAAATAGTTTCAGCAACGCTTATTAGCGTCGCTGTAGGGGCGTCGTAATTTATTGCCAACGCTTATAAGCGTTGGCGAGTTTAGTTTCCCAACGCTTATAAGCGTTGGAAGTTTGTATTCGCCAATGCTTATAAACGTTGGTGTATATTAGTTAGCAACGCTTATAAACGTTGGCAAATTAACCATCCAACATTGTTTAATTTTCTATGCTGACGCTTATAAGCGTTGGTAAATTTTATTTGCCAATGCTTATAACGCTAAAATATTTTCATTCTCAATATAGTCAATTATTTTAACATTAATAAACAATTAATAACTAATATGATATGCATTATTATACTACATTCAATAGGAACCCAAAATTTACAATATTCATGATCAAATAACAACATAAATTTCATAGTCAACTACTTCATAACAATGTCAACTACTTCATAACAAGTACAATACATAATTAAGTTGGTTAATTCAATACATAATCAACTACTTCATAACAATGTCAAATTGGAATACAAAAGACAACGTAAATTTCATAGTGAAATTCTACAAATACCGAATACGAAACTCCGGCCATATAACGAAACCTCCATCTGAAAAATCACATAACTTGTACATTCCATTTTAAGGACCATCATAAATTGGTGCATCCGGGATCTTTAAGGTAGCAGCTGCAATACAAGATATTTTTACAAGTGGTCGGTGTAAACGGTGATAGAATGAGCCTGGAAGTACGGACGGAGCTTCCTCGAGGTAATCACATGACAATAAGCCAATTTCTCTAGCTTCAGATAATTTCTCTCAGCTCTGGTTAGCCGTTTGCTAATATAGTAAACCGGTTTTTGTATTCGATCTTCCTCTCGAATTAAGGGATCACTGATTGCGTTTTCTAATACCGCCAAATAAATGTACAATTTCTCGTGATCGATAGGCTTCGACAAAATTGGCGGTGTAAAGAGATGTTGAATTAATGCTAGGAATGCGCCCTCACATTCCATAGTCCATTAAAAGTTTCGTTTCCCTTTTCGGATCAGATCGAAGAAGGGAATGCATTTGTCAGTAGATTTTGAAATGAACATGCTCAGTGCTGCTACTTTCCCATTATGACTCTGGACTTGCTTTATAGTTCTCGGAGTTTCAAGGTTTCTAATTGCCCAGATCTTTTCGGGATTGGCTTCGATTCCTCGAGCGTTGACGATAAACCCAAGGAATTTTCCTGATGCGACCCCAAAGTGACATTTTAACGGATTAAGCTTCATTCTGTATTCTCAGAGAATATTAAACATTGACTCAAGGTCTTTGATGTGGTCAGTGGAGAATCGTGACTAGACTAGCATGTCGTCCACGTATACCTCCATGGTTTTCCCAATCTGATTGGCAAACATTCGATTAACTAATCGTTGATAAGTTGCACCAGCATTCTTGAGTCCAAAAGGCATAACCTTGTAGCAATAAAGTCCCATATTGGTTACGAAGCTGGTATGCTCCTGGTCAGGTAAGTGCATTGGTATTTGATTGTAACCGGAATACGCATCCACGAAGGATAAGAGTCCATGACCGGTCAATGAATCTACGAGTTGATCAATTCGAGGAAGTGGAAAACTGTCTTCTGGGTAGGCTTTATTCAGATTAGAGTAATCAATGCACGTTCTCGATTTCCCACTTGGCTTTCGGACAAGTACAGGATTTGACACCCATTCCGGATATAATGCATCTCAAATAAATCCATTCGATTTAAGCTTGTCTACTTCTTTCTTAAGGGCGGCGGATCTCTCTAGATCCATACCACGCCTTTTTTGCTTGACCGGGACGTGCCGCGGGTCAATGTTCAATATGTGGCTCGCAATGTCCAACGAGATCCCACACATATCAGAATGCATCCAGGCAAACACGTCAAGGTTTGCCCGGAGAAATTCAACCAATTCCTCTTGCATTTGTTGGCTTAACTGAGATCCATTCTTTATCATTCTAGAATCATCGCTATCATCGATCGTCAGTTCCGTCGGAGAAGCTTGACTATCTTTACTTTCGTCTCCACTTACGGTGTCTCTCGGGTCAAGATCTCTTTGGAATTAGTTGGGGTGCCCAGGCCTAGGCCCAGGCGTCAATTGTTAATTATCAACAAAACGGAAGCAGAGATTCCTCTATGCTTTTTCCTTTCTCATTTCGCTGTGCCTCGCGCAGTTCAGCAACATAATAGGCTCGTCCAACAGCCTGATCTCCTTGAACGACTCCAACTCCATGATCGATGGGGAACTTTAGAGTCAAACACCATGGGGCAATAGCAGCCCTGAACTTAGCTAAGGTCGGTCGACCCAAGAAAGCATTATATTGCGAGTCTATATCCAAAACAACAAACTGCAGTATCCGGACTCTCCGGCGTTCTCCAATTCCTAACTCCACTAGCAATTCCACCACTCCATGGGGTATAGTTGTACTCCCATTGAAACCATGGATACGGTACTGACAATGTTTCAAATCTTTAGTCTCCATTTTCATCTGGTCATAGGCTCGCTTGAACAATATATTAATAGAACTTCCACTATCTACCAAGATCCTCTTCATCCAAGCAGGACCTACTTGAGCTGATATGACAAGTGGATCGATGGTTGGGGATTCGATCCTATCGCCATCTCTGTCTCGGAAGATGATGTCGTCAGTCATCATCTTTTGTTGCTTGGCCGGAGCCCTATCTTCCAAACTACTACAACACTCGAAGCTCGCATGCCTAATAGAACTAGCATACGACTCTGTTTCCTTCCAGCTTCAGTCTGTTGGATGAGGACCACCACTAATGGTATTTATCACCAACCTCCCGCTAGTACGAGCAGGTTCCTCCTGTCTTACCTGATTCGGTGTATGGTTCTGATTCGATGGGCCCGCTCCTTTAGATTGCGGCACCCGCACAAACTGTTCCAACTTCCTTTCATGTATCAACTTTTCAATGAGATCCTGCAAATGACGGCACCCATTTGTGTTATGGCCGTAGCTTTCATGGAATCTACAAAATTTTCCTGTCTGAATCTGTTTCTCCAATGACTGTTTCGGAGCAGGCTTTTATACCGAATACTATTGCAGGTTTGTAGATACACATTTTCCAGCGACGTATTCAGAGGAGTATAATTATCAAACATAGGAGCCCTACGTCGTGGACCACGGTTCTGATCCCGTTTTCTATTTTGGTTACCATTGCCTTTCTGCTGATGTTGTTTATTCTGAATGTTCAATTGCACTTTCCCGGAGCTCTCCCCAGATTGTTTAACAGTAATATTACTCTAAATTCCTTCCACACTAGTCCCCGCATCATCCTTCTTCCTAGACTATTTCACATCCCCTTTCTCAAGAATTGGGCTGCCTTGGAATAGAAACAGTCTAATGATGCAGGGGGTTTTCCGGCCAACCAGTTGCCGAACTCAGAATCAGGATCAATCCCTTTAGTCAATGCCATTAGAATGGAGTTGTCATTAGGGTTGCTGATTTCAGTGCATGCAGCATGAAATCTCTCTAAATAACGTTTGAGTGTCTCTCCAGAAGCTTGAGTGACACTAGATAAAGTATTAATATCCTTCGGTCTCACGACATGCATGCGAAATTGCTCAATAAAATTTGTTGCCAACTGATCAAACACGAGATAGATCGAGGTGGAAGTCGGGTAAACCACATAGTTGCTATGCCCCCCAGAGAGATCGGGAAGCTTCGGCACTTGACTACATCATCAGCTCGTGCAGCATTCATCAACCATTCATACTTCAGGATATGTTGATTAGGATCTGAGCTCCCTTCATAAACGGGTAAAGTCGGCATCCTGAATCGCTGAGGTGGTTCAACATAGAGTATCTCATCAGTAAAAGGGGTATGACTTCGGGAGAATCCCCAGTCGTCATTGCTAAGACCCTGACTCTCATGGATCATTTGACGGATCATCGTCGGAATGTCGGGCATCTGGACATTTTGAGCATGTTGGGCCAAGGTGTGGTCGGGTTCCACAATGCAAGGAGGGGCCGGTCGCTATCGACGGTCCATGTCTCGCGTCCTTGATTCTACATCTTCGGGGACGTAAGGCTCAGGAGTATGGTTGCGTTGGCGGTGGGTCAGATCCGTTCGGTTCCGAGCGTTAACTCCCAAATCAACAGCAGTGGTAGTGCGGTTATCAGTAATATGGTATGGGGTAGCGCCTCCTCGGGAGGAAGGTCCAGTCTGATGGCTGGTTGATGGGCCAACTCTCGGTTACCCAAGGCTCAATGTATGCTGATGCCCAGTGGCATATGTGTAACTTCCATCCAGTCGCGGGCGTGTGGATCTATGATGGTAGTCAGAAGAGGCTTAACTCTCGGTGGAGGAATAGGAAGCTTGATCCCTCCTGGATCTCCTTCGTCTTTGACGGTTTAGCTGGTTAGTCAATTCCGCATTAGCACGGAGCTGTTGAGTGAGCTACTGGCGGCTCTGAGCCAGTTCTTGCATTAGCATTTGAAATTCTTCCCTGGTGACAGGGCCTTACAGATCTGATGGTCTGGGAGCATTCTGGTCGGCAGGAAGTGGTTGTACGGGATTCTGTCCCATCCTTCTGGATCTGCAGCTGTAGAAGTAGTCCTTGTGTTAACCATGATGGATAGTGAAGCTCTTTTCTAGACTTGATGCAAATCTGAATAGGATGGAAGAACTTTAATTTTTGAGATCTGGATCTTCTTCTTAGATTTGTGCAATCCGATATCGATAGTAGATCCAACGAGCAGGAGAAAACTGTGTTTTCTTAGTGAAAGCACCAAAGTGTTTGTAACAAAATTGGGCACAACACTCTTTGGAAGTGTTTGAAGAGATAAAATGAAGAAAGTAAATGTAAAAAGAGGATTATCTAACAAACACTGCAGAAAATAATCAGAAAAATAGCGAAGAACACAGAGATTTATAGTGGCTCAGGGTGTTTCCTACGTCCCTATGCAATGATTGATCTTTATTAACTTTTTCTTGCTGGTTACAGCTGATTACAACAGTAAATCTCGAGTACAACAGTGAAATTCGAGTACAATGGTGAATTCAGCAGAGTCTGGACGTCTGAGAGCAAAAGGATCCCTTTTCTTTAGGCTCTGGGATGCTATTTATAGGTGTAGGCTGCAAATATCTCACTCAGATCTCAGGAGACCTCTTCTGGCATGTGGGTGGGCCCACGCGATCGATCCCACGTGATTTGCACTCGGTCCGTGATCGATACGAACGAATTTCGTATCGATCAAGATTTGGTTCAATCGAGTCAAAATTGGGCATGAACATTCTTTAGGTTGTACGTAAGCTCCCGTGAAAATTTGGTGGCATTTGGACTTGCGGATTGTGGGTTATGATCGATGAAAACTTATATTTTACGTGACTTATCTCGTTCGTATCGATACGCTTCGTATCAATCTGTTCGTATCGGTCCAAGCATGCTCCCGCAAGTTGACATGGCACTAGTTTCTAGGATAGATCCACATTTCATGCCGAATCGATCGAGTATTTCCAAGGTTTTCGCCTCGTTCATATTGATCTTAACAGTTCTATTCGTATTGATCGGTCGCATTGCTCTGTTCGTATCGATTGGTTGCGTTGCCTTGTTCGTATCGATCGATTAGGTTGTTCTATTCGTATCGATTGATTGCATTGTACTTTGTATCAATGGGAAGTGTTAATTTTGTATCGATTTGTGGTTGATCGATACGAAGCATGTTGAAACTTAATCGATACGAACTAGACACTCGCGATGCAGTTGATGGATACGAAGTAGACAATGGCCGATCGATTCGAAGCGAGCCTGTATGATGATGGATACGAAGAAGATTGTCTTCGATGGATATGAACAAGACGGTTGCATGGCGATGGACATGAAAAGATAGACTTGTGATGGATACGAAATTGACCGATGTGATGTGGCCCGATCGATACGAATTGATGGGTACGAACGAGTTGGTTTCCTTGACTTGTATCGATCACATCTTGAGCATACGAACTCGGATTGACTCGAAATTCAGAACGTTGGCTTTCATAGCTTTGCTTGTCGTGTCATGTCAATTGTAGGTCGATCCAGACTCGGACAAAATTCGTCGATATCCATATTGAGCCTACGTACAACCGATCTTCGGGACGGGCTGTCCTTAGTTTCCAATTAAGTTCTTGGTATCACGGCCTTGCCAAAAGGCGAGATAACACTAACAATGAAGGTTAAAATGAAAGGTCCATTCTTCTATGCATAAAATGTACAAATAAATAATATAATCTAGTAGGGGATTACTATAAAGATTGCAATATTTACAGTCCCACGTCGTCTAAGATTTGGTAATCTCTCGATATATATATAAGAGAACAAAGGGAATACGAATAGAAACAAGCATGAAGAAGATGTATCTATACATACATAGTAAATATCAAAGCTTAGGCACTTAGGGCACGTTGGCGCGCATGGTAAATGGTACCGACTTTTCAGAACAGTCGAAACTTCTTTATTTATTAATTTCATTTTTCTACCAATAGTCGCATTTGTTAGCATGATGTCCGTTACAGATAGTTACATGTAACGATTACACCTGTGCCACTTTATACCTTATATAAGGAGGCCGGATTCTCTCATGATGAATCATCTAATTTTTTGTTGAATTCCCTTCTCCACTATAATATTTTATAGCTTCAATAAAATTTTAGATTGTTCTTGCAGTCAATTGTTAACTACAAGGAGATTCATTATTGTATCCTAGAGGAATTCCTTCACTAACCCTGAAGCAGTGTCGTTCATAGTGGAGACGATCAATTCCTTAAAAAATAGTGTCACTCTGACATGTCTCAGAGACAAATTCTTGGTTCAACATTGCATAATTATCTATTAATTTTAAGAAATTGATATGGCATCAATGCAAGGATCTAAATCAACCTACGAAATAATGAATTAGGAGTACACCAAACTTGATCATTTTGATGGAACGAACTACAATAATTGCAGGACAAACTGATGTTTTTACTAATTACACTAAAGGTTGCATATGTGCTTGATCCAAATTTAGAACCAATCCCAGCGCCTGCAACAAATGATAATGCAAAACTGATAGAAAAAAAGGAAGAAATGAGAGGAAAACGAGGTGGTTTGAAAGGGCATATACTCAACACATTATCTGGTTGTCAATATGATCTCTTCACTTCGGTTAAATCGCCATAAGAAATATAGAAATCCTGGAAACAAAATACAGTAATGAATAGCATGACGCAGAGAAGTTCCTAATTTTTGAATTTTTTGAATTTCAGATGCTTTACAATATATCTGTTCTAGATCAAGTCCATGAATTACAAGTTATTTTCAAAAATCCAAAGATGTCAAAATTACTATCCCTTAGCAATTGCAAATTGGTATTGTCATGGTCATGTTCCCACAAACCTAGAGTGGATATTGAAAGAAACTTATGCATTCATTTGAAGGTTTTACAATGGAACAAATTCAAAAGTATCATGAATTAATGAGAAAACTCGAATTCGTGAAAAGAGGGTTTTTGAAAATGGTTCCAATGTAAACTTCATGGATAATAAGGGGATAAAAACTCTATAAAATGAAAAAGAGTTAAAGACAGCAACAACAATGATCATAGCAAAAACAAGAAAGATTGTTATTTCTATGACAGATCTAGGAACTTCAAATGTGATTGCAGATTCTTTAAAAGGCAGAAGAAGGAGCATGGATAGAATAACAACCATGGAAATGAAAGGACAAATCAAGGATCTTCCCACACTACCAACATGATATAGCAGGATGTATCTAAAATTGTTGTAGTGATAACTTAGTTACATGTATGGTGATAGAGTTAAACATGGTCGACACTGCAAAAGATACCAATTGGTGGTATGACTATACATGTTTGCAACAATCAGTCCATATTCAGGTTGTACGAGAAAGTTTCCAATGAACACAAAATACTAAGGGGAACCATAATACTGTAGCAATAAGGGTGTCAAATGTGTCCTAGATCATAACAGTATTATTTTGACTGAGGGAGGGATGTTTGTTGGAAAGCTATATGCTAGTAATTGTATGTTAAAACTTAAGTACAAATAAAATGAACGAGTTTGCTTATGTCGTTGATTCATTACATTTAAGGTGCAATATATTAGCACACTTAAATTTTAAATCATTACACTTTATGTCTAAAGAACGACTAATCACTTATGACAAAATAATTCAATCTAAATGTGAAATTTGCATAGAAGCCAAAATGTGAAAATAGCCATTTTCGAAATTAGAAAAAACACTCAACTAATTGAATTAATACATTCTAATATTTATGAATTAAATGATATATTAGCTAGAGGAGGCAATAGATACTTTATTACTTTCATAGATGATTACTCAAGATATGCACATGTCTATTTAATGAGATCGAAAGGAAATACCTTGGAAATGTTTAAAGATTTTAAAATCAATGTTGAGAATCAAAAGGAAAAGAAAATTAAGGTATTATAAAGTGACAAAGGTGTAGAATACTTCTCTACAGAATTTTGCTCTTTTTGTGAAGCAAATGGTATTATTTATCAATCAAGCCCACCTTATACTGCACTACAAAACGGGTTAGCCAAACAAAAGAACAGAACATTAGTTGAAATGACTAATGTTATGATTTTAATGCTAAAAAGAATGCAAATTTATGAGGAGAGGCACTTCATATGTAGGTCATTTGCATAGTAGATTCCATTAAAGTAAACTAATGTATCAATCCATATTTTTAACGATCAGATATTTAGATAATTTGATTTCAATATTAGATCTTTATTAAATGAAGGTCCAAAGTCTAACTTTTTGTATACGGTCGAATTAGGACTCGAGACTACTTTCGTTGAGTTTGGATCGACATTGCAAACCAAGATATGTATAAATATTGCTAAATTTGGAGACATGGTAATTTTTCAATTTACATATTATTATACGTGTTTTGTAAAAATATACGTGTAATCGAGTTTAGTGGAATCTCGACGAATGGCTTGTGATTCTATGATGAGGACTTCATTATGAGACATGCGGTTGAATAATTTTTGGACTCGTACGATCCGATGAACAAAACGACCTCAAAATGCATGAAATTATTATCCTAGAGCACCATCTCGAATAGCAATAAAATTTATACCATCGCTGATGAGTTTTGTGATGATCGGGTGTACCATGTGATCATACGAGCTCGAAATATGTGACGATTTATTTGAGAAATCAGATTATTCTTACATACATACGTACATACATACATACACACACTCACCAACACCAAATAAGACTTTTCCCTCTTTCTTTTTCTCCTCTCGCAAAAACAAAACCAAGCCCACAAAAATGATAATGGGCTTGCCTTGATTCTGGAAGCTACGGTCCACGATAGATGATGAGGCCAGATCCATTGAAACTCGTGGTGAGGAGAGCATCACAACTATGTTGGTTTTGGCATGTACGGCGATGCAAGTGGAAGTCGACATGTGGAGGCCACCAACTAGGGTTGGGTTCTAGTGACAATAGAGGTGGTGTTACGAAAAACGGAGAGCATGGACGTGTTTCGCTTGGCGGTGTGCACCTTCCTGAGTCAACCATTTAAAATCTGGCCCTACATATGGAGCTGCAACATTTTAGGGTCGTTGAGGAGGGGCCGAGGTTACATTTCAGGAGATGGGTTTGGACTTGATGCAAGGAGGTGGGTCGCGGATAGCGCGTGCAGTGGAGCGCTAAGGAATTGACGGTTGGTCGATTCATTAATTATCCAATGTGAATTCGAACAGAGAAGGTATTGAGGGAATGGGTGGTGAATAGGTACATGTATAGGCACTTTGCAGAAGAAAGGTATTTAGATAATATAGGTAATTAGTTAACTGATTATAGTTAATTAATAAATTGATTAACCAATTCGTATTTAATTTGTTTCTCTTGCATACGAGGTCGAATCGAGATGCGGTCTTCGTCGTTGCACCTATAGTGAGATTATCTACGAAATAGTATAGGCTTGGACTGGATTCGAACACTTGAGGAATTACGATTCGGATGACTAGAATTATAACTTTGAATTTATATTTCAGTATAAATCCTCAGAAGTAAATATATTGAAAAATATTATCTAGAAGAGGTAGAATAATATATATACAGTGATTATTTCCCTCTATTTGATCGTATTGGTGATAGAAATATTATTATATATATTTTATTACAGATATTCGGGATAATTGATTGAAATCCCATGTATAAAAATATTATGCTTTTTTCTAGTTGAATAGATTTAGATATAGTGGATATTAGGCACCAAACTTCAACCGCATGACCAAGACAACATGGTAGGATTGGCAGGTAACTCGATGGAGAAGGCGGCTCGATGAAACGAGAAAAAACTGGGCCTCGGATCGTGCTCCAAGCTAGGCATTACTGCCTAGCTCAAAGCAAGGACCGGTAGACCGGTGGCACTAACCGGTCCACTGGTCGGTGGTTGGGCCAGACAATAATTCCCAGACCCAGGGCATTTCGATTCTTGGCCAAGGTTTTAAATCTCCTTCATCTCACCCAAGATATCAACCCGATATTTTCTTTGAAAAATGAGATTTTATAGCTTGGTCAGTTATCAGAGTTTTAAATCTCCTTCATTTCAACCGAGATATCAGCCCGAGATTTCCTTTAAAATCCAAGATTTGAAACAATGTCCTGGGCTGACCTGATTTCTTCCATATGACTTCGAGAAGACTTTTGGGCTACTCAGAGAAGTGATATGCTATTGAATACCTCTTAGTAATGACCTTAATTAGATGTTTTGATTAATGGTATTGGTCTTTTATTAGCGACCTTTCCTAATAGTGATCATATATTAGTGGTTATACATATTGTTGGTCTTATGGTAATGGTCATCCATGTAGATTGACGATAACGAGATATCTATCTTTTTTGTGATAGGCATATTTGATTACATGATATTATATTTGTTATATATATCTACATGACATCGGTGTTCCTTTTTGGTCGCAATGGCGTATTATACGCAATACACCATCGTTCTGTTTTGTTGAAATGTTATGCGAGTTTGTTAAGAAATCCATGATGACCTAAGGGGATGATGATAATCATCTACTATGGGATCACATGCCACCAAAGTTCATTATAGGGTTACGGTGCAGTCTACAAAGGTCTCAAGTATTTAGAGTAGATCATATATCACCCAAGCTCATTATAGTGGTATGGTGATGTGACAACCTACACCTCCCGACACACCAACCCAAAGCCTAATGTGACCTTGGACACGTCATGTTGAGAAATTCAAGCAGTTGGGTTTTTAAATCATCACAGAACATAAATATAAGGGTGGAGTTCTAAGACATTCTATACTTTCAGACCTCACAGTTGAAGGAATTAATAAATAAGTGTACCAAATAGACATCTTAGAAAAACAGTTTCCAAAATACATATTTTACATATATACATTGTTTTCAAAGTACAATGTAAACTTTATAGCTATCTAACACAATGGATGCCTACTGAGAAACAATGAATAATATGAGAACTCGAACGTGAAGCTCCTTTCTCCACGTACTATGTCCAGTCATCTGCTAATCTGTCATCCTATGGTGGTGGAAAATGGAAAGAAGGGAGGTGGGTCAAACAAAAATATTATGCATGGGAACAAGATTAACGAGATGATAAAGTGCAACTGACCTTAAAATCTACTCTAAGTGATATAGAGTGTAATATAGTGTACGTGAACTCCTAATGTCCAATACCTAAAGAATCTTATCTAACACAATGGGTCGAACCTACTAATCAAACCTCACACTAACGACCGACCAAAACGGGAACTGCTCTACCATCATAACTACATCAACACTATGCTTGGAGAGGGAGAACGCCAAAAATGCAAACTCGCATATTGACTCATCATATGCCCTCATGTTCATCTCTCGATCGTAGTGGCAAAATACCTCTTATTGTACTACACTGGGGCCTACCGTATGTGAACAGCCGTTAGTACTGGCCCACCTTACTTTACTCGACACCTATAGCCACTTATTGTACTACACCGGCGTCCACCAGTACCACGTTTGTATAAGAAAACGTGCGTACTTGGATCTTCTTTTAGTACTGGGCTCTCTCAGGAAGCGTTCCCACCAGTGCTGCGCCCGCCCATATGTAACGCCCCTAAGCCTATGTGAAAAAAATTGCCTTACTCAACTTCGTTTGTGCGATATAAATTGCCTATACTAAATCAACTATTACGAAATATGTTTGCCTGTACTAACATCAATCATTGCGAAATCATCACCCTAACCAACTTTGATAGGGAACCAAATTTTCCTATCCTCTCACGCATGTAACTTAGCCGAAATTAGTCCAACAAACAAGTGCACTAATTACATAATTTCTAATTAAATTACATTATTTTTATCCATTAATTTGGGCATTATGCCAAAGTTCATTTTTCCAAATTTTAACCTGGATGGTCAACCAAAGACTTCCCTAGGTCGACCACTACCGGACGACCGTTTCTATCCAGGGTCGACCATTCACGATGGTTTTGCTAGGGTTTGTCGATTTTTAATTTGACGATTAATTATTTATTAACATCGTTAATTCGATGCGATTAATTACTGTGGTTAGCCTTAAATTTTCAGTTAACCTAATCTACATTTTTTAAATTATCAATTCTAATCTAAATCAGGGTTTAAACTTAGGGTTCTCAATTTAGCATGTCTAATTTAACCAATTTCAGGACCTAATTCCAATTTAAACTTTAAGGTGTAGAATTTAGCTAATTTAATTTCAAAGTAACGGTTGATCAAAGGTTTCAACAATCCTAATCACTTAAAATGATTTTAAAATCAATTGTATTAAACAAATTATTGAATTTGTGCCTACTCACCTTTAGCCCAAGCTCTAGATCTGAGAAAACTAGCCTCTAATCAATAGCTCTCCTCTAGACCATCTTAGTCTCCTCCTTGATTGCTTGCTTCACTCCTTAGTTTAGCTTTAGATTTGATTTGGATTTAGTTTGATTTTTATTTTAGGGTTTGGGAGAATTAAGGTTTCGGTAGAAAATTTAGCAGCATCAGGTTACTAAACGACTAATCAAAATTTTAGGGTTTAGATTAGGGATTAATTTATAGTGTTAGCTTAGAATCTAGGGTCGTTTGATCAACTCAGCTAGCCAACTAGACCATACATCACTTACTTTACGCGCAAGCAATCATCCACATCATTGAATCGTTCGATCCTGGGACGATAATCACCTAAAAATACAAAGGTCGGGTCGACTGCCCCTAGGTCTTGGTCGACAGCTACCGATCGACCTAACCAAAGCATGGGTCAACTTGACCTTGTTTTTTTTTCATTTATCGTTCTGTCGCTTATAACTCTCTCATACTAAATCGGATTACATCAAGTTATATATGAAAATCATCTGAAAAATTGATATGAACACAATGGTGTAATTTTCGTAGCCCAATTCAAACGTCTATAAAAAAATCTTTTTAGTCCTTGTTTTGTTTTAATTTAGTTTTAATTTAAATCTCTATTAAATTCTTGTTAAATTTTACGTAAATTTCCGAGGTATTACAATATTCTCCACCCTTAAAAAGAATTTCGTCCTCGAAATCTTAGCGGATGGAAAAATGTAACTCACACATCAACCAAGAACTACAACCATATACTCATCAATCATCCACGAGAAATCATGATCTTTAAAAAAATTCTAATGCAATATGTACATATATATGCAATGGGAAATGCACGTGAACCTATACTGATGCAAAAGAGTAGGCGGTCTACTGATTCAGTCGACCTCCAGTCATGCAAAAGTTCATGCCATGCATCCAAATGTATGCAATATCCTAAGTATGTGATCTTGAAATTTTACATGTATGTGCAACCATTACATCCATATGCATAACATCCACTGGCACAATAATAATCAAACATCCATACGTAGTCTATCTAATAACTAAACAATAAATAAGAGATAATGTGAGTATATGTACTACCTAGAGGATATAATGTCCAAAATTTGTAAACAAATACAATCTAAACAATACATCCATTAGTATCCATCATCCATAAAATGTCCTAATGACACGTTTACAACTATTCCTACCATCCAATAGTCTCTACCAAAGCTAGAACCTAAATACAAAGGTAATCTATGCTCCCCTAACTATGATGGCTTGACTATGGTAGCCACATCATATAGACATTTCCACAAGTACCTAATTATGGTTTCCCAATAATTAAGCCGCATTATATCTTTTCTTGTGGATTTTCTACTTGTATATTTTCTACCGTGGAAACGGCTCTACGCACTCTATATGGACTCAGCTCCATGGACAACCCCATGTATCTCCTGTCAGTACTTTCTTCTTACCTATTTGTTGCAGTCCTTGCCTTTCTACCCATTGAATCCCGACTACACTAAACCATTTTCACCGCTGGCATAATTTCCAATCCAATTATATGTGCATCGGTAACCTTCAACAATACTTGCTACTAACTCAAATGGTGTCGTCTTACACCATGCTAGATAACTTGAGCATAATTATGCTCTTGCTAACTATAGCTCCATAAAACCTCCAATGCTTAACATATTGTCTTAAATCTTTCGATGGTGTGCCTAATAACCCCAATGCCTAGATACCAAGTGGGATAACTCAACTTTGGATTATACTTCTTCTTTCTATGGTACTTCCCACTTAGCCCTTGGCTATTCTTCCTTTTCTCTCAAGGTTGTCCAAACTGGTGATTTCCTAAATATAAAAAATAACACTTCTTTTCCAATTCAGCCCAACTCAACTCATTTCTCTATGCTCTTGGACTGTTTTCCAAACTTGTTGATTCCCTAATTATTGAAAATAGTATAACTTTCTTTCCAATTCGAATCTACTTAAGTCATTTCATCTTACTTCTTAAATTCTTTCTTCAGTCCTTCAAAAATTAATTGAAGTTATAATATGGGATTATTTTAGCATTGGCGCTAATCACCTAAGTGATACTTCATTCACAAGCAATTGTTATGCAACCAAAACTGCGTACTAAAAATTAGTCTCCTTCCAATCCGAGGGATGATTAGAGAGAATCCCTTACTCCAAATCTTACCAAAAGTTTTCTGATTTCATTTCCTATTGAATCGCTTCTGCATTCTCAATGCATGCAAATAACAATATCTTTGTCTTGGCTAAGACCCAAATCCTTGAATTAACTATTCCTTGCATAATCTCGACTAAAATTTTATCTAGGATACCTTTGATGTTTGAACTTCCAAACTTTACCATTTCTTAATGTCTACCTATAATTTCTTATCACCTTATTCCAACTATTTCATTTGTTCTATGGTTGAGACAACTTAGTATGAAATGGCGCCTTTCCCATTTTTATCCAATAGATATGATGACCATCAATTTAGTTTATACTTAGGGAGTTCTACATTTTAATGCAATGAAACTACATCTTCTCCTAAAGGAAATGCGAACTCTATTACTTTCCATAAATTATCTAAAAGAGGATTTATGTCATGTTTGGAATTACAAAGAATGATCTCTTCTGTTTATTAGTGAAATAGACAGTACAAAGTACTGTAACTCTCCCTATTTTGTACATCTCTTTCATTTGGGTATACTCCTTGTTATTCCAAACGATAAACTTTTGTACTACAACTGGATAATTTATAGAAATTTACATTGCTACACACTTCATTGAAATGAATTACAATAGTACTAAAATCTCATTCCCAATTTACAACAACTTCCAAGTATTTACTAACCCATATCAGTTACACAACAATTTACCGCAATGACCAATTTCACATCTTTATTTACTCAAGTCATGTAAGTCTACAAAAACGGAACTTATCGTACAATTTCTTTTATGAAGGTTCTCATTCATTTTGGGAGTACTTTCTCCTTATTTCTACAATCCAGAATATGCTATACTTAAACCTACTATTCAAGATTCACATATAGGCGTTTATGGAACACAACTACTATCACATAAATTTAATAACATGTGTAAAATACATATCTTCCCATTATTGTCTACCTAGTCTGCCCATAGCCTGTAGGGGATAACACGATACCTAGATTGCCCGTAGCCTATAGGTATCCTATTCCATATAAACAACATCGATCAATACCATGATGCTATAATGCTTAACCTATACTTTCTGTCCCAATTAGACTACCTAATGTATCCCAATTAGACTACCTAGTGTAACCAAGAAAATGCCTATTTGTTACATTACACACTTAATAAGGATTGAAGTAGACCCTACTTGTCCCTTTAACACTTCAAACTGAAAGACTTCTTCCATGCACAGTATTCTTGATGTAACTAAACATCTTGACTTGTTCTTTTCTTATTCTGAAATAAGTTTACTTAAATCATACTTGGATGGAGAAACACAAGGTGGTGTCTACCATTCACTAAAACAAGGAGTTCTACCTAGTACACTGTCCTTCCCACTCAACCGTTGCTTGAAAATGTCACTAAGTTCCCATGTAACTTTTTATCTCCATCAAAACCATTTGAATGTTTCCAAACTCATCATCAACTTAGTCCATGTAGGTTATGTAATCCTATTCATCTAATTTCAATTTATCTCTTTGCTTTCCTAAGTGATAACCATAACACTTTTACTTTTCGCTTTTTAATCAAAATTGTTTTATTTTAACATAGTTTACGCAAAGCTGATAAGTCTTTAAAACTGTAAAGTCCACTTTTGCTTTTCCATTTATATCAAAACTTTTGATTTTACCTTTTCCACAAATCTGGTAAGTTTCCTAAAACTTAAGATCTTTCATTTATTTTTAAAAAAACATTTCCTTAAATTATCAAAAACGACTAAGCTTAATTTAGCAGAAATATATATATAAACACACCTTCCTAAAAATTTCTTCTGTAAATAAGGAATTTTCACAAAACATATGTTTTAGATTATTTTTTTAAAAGAAAATGTGGTATTCTTTTAACTTGTTATTATTAGGGTTTCACAAAAGCATTTATAAATGACATTTTCAAATATTAACCCTTTATTATTTATAAAAAGAGTTCTAAAGTCGGATCTTACATACTTATCCATTTTTATTTTTATTTTCCTAAAGTTCTATTATTAAAAGCAAAGTGCGCATTGAGATAAGTATAACAATGTACCGAAAACAAAACAAAAGCTTTTAAAACAGCTATTAAAAATAACCTGTCACCAAATTCTTTAATATTTGCTTTTTTAAACAAATCCCATAATGTTTATCTGACTATCTTATACAAAATCATAAACCAAAACTTTTCTCTTTAAAATATCAGATATCTGCTGTTTCTATCTTTTTGAAAATATTTCCATTAGTTTATCACTTGAGCAGGAGTAGACAATAGCAACCTAATAATCTAAGCCACTTATACCTAACAATGCTCTAGTTGCATAAGGTTCTGCCTTTCTTTTTCAAAGATGGTTACCTCAAGTCTATTTTCCAATATAGTGTCCACTTTAATATGGAAATGATTCTAGTCATACCTTTTAGTAAACTTGAGTTTTTACAACTATTACCAATATGAAATACTTTAATCGGGTAAAGTTGCCTTTATGTTTGAAAAGTTCTCTTCCATGTTTCACTTATACTGTCAACGCCATATTTCTTATTTTTTGGGTCTCATTTCACTAATATTCTTTATTCACCTTTAAATCCATAATATACTTTTTATTGCTAGGTGGTATAGGAAATCTCTACTAGCATTCCTTTATGGGGTAAATCATAATAAATATGAAAGGTCCATTTTTCACATTTACCTTTATAACCTAAACATTTATCCCAACCCATAATTGTTTGCTTATTTTTATCCATATAATTTCAATATTGGAAGCAATGTTATGAGCAGTGTCATCATAAAGGGATTTGAGTCGTTGAGTACTACATTGAAGAATAATACCACCTTTCGTCAACACATGTCTCTTCGAAGGCATCACTTTGCACTTCATCACAACGGTGATAGTATATCTCTTTGAAGGTGTATCTCAGTGCACTTCATCACCAAGCTAGAAATATGCCTCTTCGATGATGTACCACACCTTGCCACTTCGGTATAATACATCTTCGATGCACCTTTTTCATGGAATTGAATTCCAAGGATGAGCCGGCTATATCACCTACCAGCAAGCAGGTTGGTGTCAAAGAGGCATATCATCAATAATCGTGAAGGCATCTAAAATCATGGTGACATCCTATCCTACAAGCACTCCAGAAGTGTGAGAATAAAATGTAATCACAACGCTCTTCGATGGTAGTCACTTCGTGGGTCAACTTTGTACAGGTGCTTCGAAGATGTTTTGTGTCCACACAAAGCGGTATTGATGAAGCGTACCATCGATACCCTCGAGGTAATCAATACCACTTCACAAGTACCATTTCCTTACACCCACTTCGAATCAAGGACTCCAAGCCTCATAAGAGAAGCCTTTGGTGCTAAAGATTATAGTATGTCATGCCCTAATAATGGCTACTCCACAATCATCCGCATGTAGTGCCCTGAAGACATGCTACTATCAATACATTAAGGGCATCGCTGCTCACTTGCCATCGCTGAAGTAGTCTCATCAACATTGATGATGTAAAATGAAACAGCGCCACTCCAAAGCCAAGCGCCGTCGAAGCCCACTTTGACGAAGAAGTAAGATGTGGAGAGGAGGACCGCCTAACTCTATAAATACAACCTTAGGGGTGCCATTTTAGGAGGATTTTCCATTTTCTCTCTCTCTCCTCCTCAAATTAAAGTCTTGTAGCCCTAAATCGAATTGGGTATAATTCAATTTGACTGTAATCATATTCGAATTGAATGAACATGAACTTAGCCTTGCATATTGACTTCAATTATGACTTTATTGAAAATTATTGACTTGGACTTTCCTAATATGAACTTGTCATGATCAAATCGACATGAACCTAGTCGAAGTGCCTTCGATTATGATGACGTTCTATATGCATATTTCTATGAACTATGAACTATGGACTATGGACTTTGAACATAAGGACAAGATGCCTAGCCTAATGTCATACATAATGGATAATAGCATAACTTTGAGACTTACTTTCTTTGCCTACTGAACATATGACATAGCATGGTCCCTTTGGTTTATCTTATCTAAAGCCTAACATGGACTCATATATAGATGACACTTCTAATGGCCTTAAAGGACTTTAAGTATATTAAACAATAGTGACAAAGATGAACTTTTCCTCAAAGGCTGTTTGTCTTCCATTCTTTAATGATCTTATCACATGATTAGTCTCAAAGTAATAAGTTATACCTTGATCGATCATCATATGAATGTGATGTCCTCAATCACGTCGATATGGTGTTCTCGTATATACACTAACACGTCGGTATGGTCAGTCTTTTTTTGACTAATGTCTCCATTCATAACTGGATAAGTCAATGAGATTAGCTCCATATATATTCAAATCAAGGAATAATTGATTACAATTGGCATCTGAGGTATTATACCATTTAAGTCTAGCATTTTTAACGCCGGAAGGAGGACTTGAACCTCCGACCTGTTTAATTCCCTCATCATCTAAACTAATTAAGTGAATTTTGTTTCAAGAAAATGAGATCCCGAAGACTCAATACTCAGACCGAAGAGGTTATACAGACCACGACAATTGAAGAGAATGTGACTCCCAATTTCAATGTGGGAAACACAGAACTCGGGTAACCGTCACAATCCGTGCAGCCAACTAGTAGTGAAGAAAAAATCCAAATTTGAAGCACCAACTATTGATGATGAAAGAACTCTTTGAGGGAGTGCTTTCCTAGAAATCTTCAAAGACTGCCAAGCTTACAACAGGGAATGAAGTAGAATCTCCAAGTAGAAACTTGAATGCTTCCCAACTTAGGAATGAGGACAAAAGCAAGCTTGTCTCGACTCCGTAGAAAAAGAAAAGAAACTGGTAGACTTAGGTAGATTATCAGGTAAGGATCGAGGAAAAATTTAACGAACAGTCCGGAAGCTCTACTTCAGAGGGATATAAACCTGAAAGAAGCAATTATCATACCGATGAGCACTACTTGAGGGATATGGCAGCAAAAATGGCAAAGGATATGCTCAATGCCAAAGGAAAGAGGACTCAATATGAGAGAGTCAATGATAATCAACAAGAAGATTCATTCACTAATGAGATTATGTCTACAAGAACTCCATCTCACATTAAGATCCCATTAATCAGATGCAGTGGAACAACTGATCCAGACGACCATTTATTGGCCTTTGAGGGTCGGATGGACTTGTATAATGCATCTTGGGTAGTGCGGTGTATACTTTTCCCGACCACTTTCCAAGGTGTGGCAGCTAAATGGTATCGGCAATATCATGAAAGGACTATATACTCATTGAATCAATTCTCTTATGATTTTTCAGCTCAATTATGCATCTGCAAAAATCCTGCCATGATTATACTATAGTAGGAAACCTCAAAAAAAGACCGAGAGAGCTATTAAGAGATTATCTTAAAAGGTTTAATGCAAAGCTTTGAAAGCTAAAAACATGACCGATGGAGATAAGTTAGTGGCGGTACACTCAAGGCTAATCGAACAATCCCCATTTTGGCATGAACTATACATTCATCGGTGTAAGGATTTACAAGACTTTTACTTTCAAGCAGATAAGTTCATCTGAAAGATGAAATATACCATGCCAAAATGAAAGCTCGGCTCAAATGAGAAACAGGAAAGATTAATCACAGCTGTAATCACAAATAACCGAGGTGGGAAGAAGATTCAAACGTAAGCCATATTGCTTTAAATAAACCAATATCTTACATATATGCTACAATGAAGGAGAATGGTGATTTCCCGATCTCTTACGATGAAAAGACTAACCCAGAACCAAGGAATGTGGGAGAATGTTGCTCTTATCACAAATCCGATGGACACAAGACAGATGAATACCGGGTGTTAGCAATGTGTAATCCAACAGATGATTCGTAACAGACAGTTAAAAGAATTTGTCAAGGATAACTAAAAACGTGCCCGTCCAGAAAAGAGTAATCCGAAACTCCCGAATAACACTACAATTGTGATAGAAGAAGATGTCCAGCTTGATTTCGTCCCACCTCTTAATAGAACTGAAGTGGTCCATGGGGGTCCACATATAGCTAGAAACAGCAAAGGTGCCGAAAATCGTTATATCAGGGAAGCGAAGGGAGGAGTTTTCTCAATCTAGGAAGAACCACCACACAAAAACCCTAGGTATCAGATTAAGATGCATAATCTAACCATTACTCCACAAGAGCTGAAAAGAGTCCATCATCCCCACAACGACCCACTCATGATAACTACTCATATCAGACTTTCAGTTGTGATGAAAATCCTTGTTGACACTGAAAGTGCAGTCAATGTGATCTTTAAGCATTCCTTTAATCAAATGGGAATTCCTGAGGAAAAGTTGGAGCTAAGCCTAGAGCCTTCAAAAATAAGGGGTCAACCTACGTGGGGGCAAATAAAGCTGCTGGTATAGATAGTGGTTCCGCCACACTACACGACTTTCAAAACTCTGTTTGTTATAATTGATAGGTCATCTTATTACAATGCATTCTTTGGAAGGCCAGCAGTGGATAAGATTGATCCTTTCGTTACACCAAAGTACCTAATGGTGAAGTTTCTAACTAAAAGCGGCTAGGAAACAGTAAGTGGAGGACAGTTTAGCTCCCATGAAATGTATTTTGCTACTCTTGATCAATATAAGTGAAACTACATTCCTTGTTATGACACAATGCAAGGTAAGTCAATCTAAACTGAAATTACTTAGGCTTTGAATGAAGGTTCGTGCAACTAATCATTCAAGGCGAAGAGAAAAGTGTGGAGTGACGACCAACGTATGTTTTGGAAATTCAACTTTTCAGAAAATGAAAGGAAGAGAAAAGATGCAAAATTAGTGGATGAAGAGGTAGAAAGAGTGGAGATTATCACTAAGCTCGATTGTAGGGTGACCAAGAGAGGATGAAACCCAACGAGGAGCTTGAGGAAATATGCATAGACCCAATTGACATGACAAAAATAGTAAAAGTTAGAAAAGAACTAGATAGCAAACTAAAAGGGGAGTTAGTTCATTTTCTTCAGTCCAGCAAGGACGTGTTAGCTTGGACTCATTCAAATATGGTAGGGATAGACCCAACCATTATCATGCTTTGAACATAGATCCAAATTTCACACCAATCCGACAAACGAAAAAGCAATTTGATAAAGTCCGGTCTAATGCTTTAAAGGAGGAAGTCAAAAAGTTGCTTGAAAATGGATTCATCAAAGAGGTGCTCTATTCGAAGTGGTTAGCCAACCAAGTTCTAGTCAAGAAATCCAATGAAATATGGAGAGCTTGCGTAGATTATACTGATTTTAATAAGGCATTCCCAAAAGATTGTTATCCACTCCTATAGATAAATCAGTTGGTTGATGCAACAGGCGGACACCGGCTTTTGATATTCATGGATGCTTATTCAGGATATAATCAGATTCCAATGTTTAACCCTTATGAGGAAACACTAGCTTTATAATTGATTGGGGAACTTACTGCTACAAAGTAATGCCCTTTGGGCTTGAAAATGTAGGGGCGACATATCGGAGGCTGGTAAATAGAATGTTTAGGGAGCAAATTAGTCGGAACATGGAAGTATATATAGGCGACTTGCTAGTCAAATCTCAAGAAAGAAGCAATCACCTAAAAGACCTAGAAGAAATGATCGATGTGTTACCAAAATATCAAATGAAACTTCAACCACAAAAGTGTTCTTTTAGGACCCAGTCTGGCAAGTTCTTAGGGTACATGGTGAGTGGAAGGGGAATTGAAGCTAACCCAGACCAACTCCAAGCTATCAAAGACATTACAAAACATGAAACAAGTAAGGATGTAATGATCCTAAATGGGAGAGTTGCGGCATTAAATAGGTTCATCTCTAAGGTAACCGATAAATGTATCCTATTTTTCAATGTGATCAAGAAAACGAAAGAAGTTGAACAGAGTGAAGATTGTCATAAAACATTCCAAGAGCTAAAAGATCGCTTGGAAAAACTGCTAATTCTTTTCAATCCTATGGATGGAAAAAATCTTTATATCTATATGGAAGTCTCTGAAAATGCAATCGGCTTATAGCTGGTAAGGGAGGAAAAAGGGGTTCAACTTCTGGTATACTATACTAGCAAAATACTGAAGGATGCAGAAACTAGATACCCAGTTATACAAAAACTAGCATACTACTTAATGCTCACCGCATGCAAATTAAGGGCTTACTTTCAAGCACATCTAATTAAAGTCTTAACTAATTTTCCACTTAAGCAAGTCTATAACAAGCCAGAAACTTCAGGACGGTTAGTTAAGATGGGAATTGAGTGATGTGCACGTAAATGTGCATATATTTACATCCATATTTTATCTCTTTTATTTAAATAAACATCATATTTGGGCATTTTTACATGTTAAAACCAAAATTCAAGTATTTTCAAACCATCATATTTTCATCTTCATTCAGGGGCAAAATGGACATTTTTGTGCATGTGTCAATTTAAGAATTTTTACTTGGACAAATTTTATGATTTTTATAGGATATTTTGATGCATATGGAAGTGGGATTCATGATGATATATGCATGCACAAGGAAATACAAAGGAAGGAAGAGGAAATAATTCAAGTTCAAGATCATGGAGGACCCCACCCACTTACCTAAATGTACATTTAGGAGCTAATGGACAACTAAGTGGAGGTTAAAGCCTCATGCACATCAAATGATGGATTAATTAGTGGTTAATGGTTACTTGGTGGCTACACTTCCTAACGGGTATTTTGGAAAGCTCCCTAAAAATGGAATTAGGGTTTTATGCATGTATAAATAACCCTCTTATGTACAAGAACATATCTTCTACTCTTTCATATATTTCTTTAGGAAATTAGCAAGTTGTAAACAAAAATAAAAGTGAAATAAAAATGGCTTCCAAGCATCTTTCTCCTTACTTTTCTACATGCTTTTCTTCGCTTCTTTGTTAATGTTCATTTCTATGCTCTCTTTATTTTTATGTTCATAGCTTAGATTTACATTTACGCACTAGTCTAATTAATTTTCTTCTAGTAGTTAATCTTCTTTTTCTTTGTTTATTCTCTACTTTTTTTCATTTCCAATGTTGAAACTTACATATATTGATTTGATAAAACAAATGAGTAGCTAAACCCCTTCAATTAAGGGGTAATGAAGCTCTCAAATATTATGTAATTTCAACATTTAATGATTTATGATCTCTTTAGCTTGTGCTTCATGAAAGTAAATTTTGATGTAAGTTTATACCAGTGGGTTTGATAGCTTATATTGTTTATGCAAATGAGCAATTCTTATTCAACATAAACACAATTTATATCATCATTTGCTAATTAATTTTTGATTTTGAAATGAAAGTAAAAAAATGAAATTTGATGATCTATATTACTAGTTACAATAGTAAATAGATCATACTTAAAATAGCTTTTGCTTTGGCTTCATTTTCATGAGAATTGATAAGTGGTTTATTTGTTGTATTATAGTTTGATGGTTTGAGTTATGTTAATTAATAACATAAATAAACCATACTTATGATAAATACAACAATATTTCTCTTAATATCAAAGCTAGAGATCACAAATTATTTTTTTGTTGATTTACAAAAATATGAGAGTGGATTTGCCTCTAAATTGTTCTCTAGTCTAATAGTTTTTAAATCACATTTTAATTCTAGCTTTAGCTTCTTCTTTTTGTAGTAAACAATTTCATCTCACTTTTGTCTAATTTGATTGAATTGAAAATTTTAAAATCTTAAAATTCCCTGCGGATCGACCCGTACTCGCCACGTACTAACTTTTGTACGCCGTGCACTTGCGATATAAATTTAATTTGAAATTTAATGGCAATTTTCTAATCGATAGAAAATTTGCCGATTAACATTGAGCTTAGCCAATATGATATCGAGTTCTTACCACGAGAATCAATCAAAGAACATGCACTAGCTTACTTCTTCAATGATTGCACATGGTTTATTAAGGTGCAATCAGAAAAATGATAAAGATTTGAAACCTAAGTGGCAATTTTTCATAGATGGAGCCTCAAATGAAAAGGTGCCGAAGCCAGATATGTGGTCATAACTCCCGACGGGCATTGCTTGCACTACGCAATGAAGTTAGGATTCCCAGCTACAAATAATGTAGTAGAATATGAATCATTGATAGCGGGACTTACCCTAGCCCTTCAGTTTGAAATCCCTAGAATTGAGATCCTTAGCAACTCGCAATTAATGGTAAATCAGTTGAATCAGAGATATGGGACGAAGGATGCTAAGCAAACCAAGTATGTTAAGAAGATATTGAGGATGTTAACTCAATTCGAAGATTTTTCGATACATCAAGTGTCGCGAGGCAAAACTCTCGTGCTGACTCCTTAGCAAAGTTGGAAAATTCACGAGGAGCACCAGAAGCCTTGATTGTACTAGTAAGTTATCAAGAGAAACCAAGCATGGCAGTGGATAGTCCTAATCCAAGGAACGAAAATTGAAATCCTTCAAGAAGAACTCCCTGAGATGATAACCGATGATCAATACAAGTACAATTGGATGACTCCTATCGTGGAGTATCTAACAGAAGCAATATTGCCAACAGACAAAAAGAAAGCAAGGAAAATTAGGCGCCAAGCCCCAGCTTTTATCATGTTAGACGGAACACTCTATAAACAGCTATACTTGCTCCATTACATAAGATGTGTCAGTCTAGAAACAGGGTCAAAACTACTAAAGAAAGCCCATGAAGGATTTTGTGGGATCACCCCAACGGAATAAAACTAGCTAAGGAAGTTATGAGGCAATACTTCTATTGGCCTCAAATGACTAGGCAAGCTATCGATCAAGTGAGAAGATGTGACAAATATCAAAGATTCTCTAAAATTCCTCGTTTACCACCAAGTGAGTTTACTTCTATATCAAGTCCATAACCCTTCGATGTGTGGGGAATCGACTTAATAAGACCCTTTCATGTATCCAAAGAAGGAGCTAAATACGCAGTGGTAGCCATTGATTATTTTACGAAATGGGTAAGCTGAACCACTCCCAAATATCATGGCAGGAAAGGTCCTCAAATTCATAATCAAGAATATCATCACCCGATTCGGAATCTTGCAGAAGATAATCTCCAACAAAGGGAATCAATTTGAAAGTGAGGAATTCACTCGATTCTGCAACAAAAATGGAATTGTCAAAAGCTTTTCATTTGTAGCCCATCCCAAAGCAAATTGTTGAAGTAGCTAATAAAACCATCAAGACTATTTCGAAGAAACGGTTGGACAAGGCGAAAGGGAATTGGGTAGAAGAACTTTTCGTTGTTCTGTGGGAGTATAGGACTTCTACTAAAACTGCAACAGGGCATACCCCATATTCCCTTGCATATGGATGTGAGGCCATGCTTCCAATCGAAGTCGAAGTTCCTTCTCATCGAAGGATCGCATATGCATTTGACCCAAATAAAGAG